>CM076569.1:834576807-835176807 GCA_034641835.2 Pinus albicaulis | reverse complement strand
CTCACAAACCTCAATGCCCCTCCTGATCTATCGAAGACTAAGGCCAAATTCCTAAAACTAAAAGCTAGAAACTATTGCATATTGAATGAATGTTTATACTGGAAAAGTGAAAATGGTCTATTGCTTAAATGTTTGCCTGAAACTGAAGCGGAGAGAATTAAACAGGAGTTCCATGCAGGAGAGTGTGGAGGCCACTTAAACTGGAAAGCCACTGCTAACAAAATACTCAGAGCAGGCTATTACTGGCCTACACTTTTCAATGACATACACAAAATGATAATTTCCTGCCATAAATGCCAAATTTTTGAAGGCAATAGAAATCTCCTCCCTTTTCCCTTACAACCCATTACTGTTGAGGGTCCCTTTTTACAGTGGGGCCTAGATTTCATAAGGGAAATACACCCTGCTTCTTCTACACAACACAAGTGGATCCTTACAGCCACTAACTATTTCACAAAGTGGATTGAGGCCATACCTTCTAGGAATGCCACAGATTCTGTCATCATTAAATTCCTAGAAGACCACATCCTCTCTAGGTTTGGCTGCCCAAGAAAAATAATCACTGATAACGTTGCTGCTTTTGGTTCCAAGAAAATGATTGATTTTTGTCACAGGTATCAAATAGCACTCAGTCATTCAACCACTTACTACCCATAGGGTAATGGGTTAGCAGAATCATCAAACAAGAGCTTGGTGACCATTATCAAAAAGCTGCTGGAAGAGAAAAAGTCATGGCATAACAAGTTAGTGCATGCTTTGTAGGCTGATAGGCTTACAACAAAGAAATCCATTGGCACGTCACCATATCAGCTTGTGTATAGGACAGAGGCAGTATTTCCAACCAGCCTTGGGGTACCAGTGATTAAACTAGTCCAAGAAATTCAGACAGAAGAGGACAGTATGGTGAGGAGGATAAATCAGACAATTCATCTCTAGCAAACAAGAGAAGAGGTCTATAACAGAGCTATGAAAGTCCAGGAAAATATTAAGAAGCTATTTAACAAGAGAACAAAGGCCTCAGACTTCAAAATTGGAGACAAAGTTCTGAAGTGGGACTCCAGGAGAGAGGACAAAGGAAAGCATGGAAAATTTGAGAGCTTGTGGCAGGGTCCATACATCATACAGGCCAGCGTGGGTCCCAACGCCTTTTTTCTGCAAGAGCTAGATGGTACAGAGTTGTTTGGGGGTCTTGTCAATGGCCGGATGCTCAAACATTACTACTGTTGATTTCCAATTTCCAGTTTTCATTTCCATTATAAATACCATCGCTGCGTTTTATTTTCAAGAAAAAGAGAAAATGTTTCAAAAAACAGAGAAATAAAAGGTTCAGACATGCCCAAAACTTGAACCTCAGAAGTTCCAAGAAGGATGGCTCAAACATGATCAAAACCTAAGCCAAAGGGAAGTATAGCAAACTTGTCCTAATTTGCTCAAAATCTGGATCAGCAAAGGAGAAAGAAGAATCAGCTCTGGCAAGCCCAAAACCAGAGCTAAAATAAAAAAGGGAACAGTGACTCTAACAAGCTCAAAACTTGAGTCACGAGGAAAGGAAGGATGCTCCAAGATTACAAGATCTCAAGCCTCAAAATTTTGTCTTCAAAGTTCTTGCAATTTCAATCCATGTGCAATTGTCTTTATGCCTTGGATCCACAGCCAACTAGACTGTCTAATCCTAGTTGGACTGTTTTTAAATCTCTGTTGTAGAATGTAGAGAAGAAATCTGCTAGACAGTTTAACCCTAGCAGATACTAGGATAGGTAGAGAAACTATGAGACCAACAGTTTAATCTAGTCTCATGGAGGAATAAGGGTAGAAATATACTAGTTGTTTTTTACTTTCAATAAAAAATGATGAAGAAGGTCTGTAAATTCAAGCGCACCTTGAAGAAAAAATTTTAGGATTGTAGTTTGGGTAGCTAGATTGTTTGGGGAAAGTTTTCTGCTGATTAGCTCCATCATGTTTGTACAACTGAATCAAAGAAGGAAGATGGTTCAAATATCAAGCATCTGGCCTACTCCAAAGATTTATTGTCTGAAATCTTGACTCCTTCAAGAAGAAGCCATCCCCATGTGGAGCCACTGTTAGCCACCTATGAATTTTTTGTCAAGCAAACAGGTGGCTAAACTGTTTTTGAGCATTCAAGAAATACATTTCCTATGAAAATATCTCATCCTTGAAGCCTTTGTGTGTCCTTAGTATTTAAAGAAGATCTTCACTGATGTTGCCATCCAAAAAGCCTCACTATCTGTGAAAAATTTGTGCTCAGAAAGCCTTGTTTTGCCCTTTATATCTCTGCAAATTTCCCCATTTTCAACCTTTTTCCCATTCACAAGGTTTCCCATTTTAACTCCAAAATCCCTCCTAAATCTTCCAAACCATCCATTTCATCCTTTAAGACCAAGTGAAATCCCTTCAGCTGGTTTTAAAACCCCTTTATCCCTCCACCGAATCCTCTGTTCAGCCTTAAAAATCATCTTTTTTTGGCTAAAAAGCCCATTTTATTATAACACAGGCTTAAGCCCCTTACGGCTAAGCCGCGCCCTTTTCTTCACATATAACCTGGCGCTGAGACCAAGCGCTAGGCCCCCCAGGGCTAATCGAAATCGGGAGATCGGTCAGAGCGTTTTCCTCGTGTTAATGGTAAACTCCCAATGCGATTAGCTTCTCGTCCCTAACCACTCCCCCTCCATGAGCCCGAACGCTAAGACCAAGTGCTAGTACATAAGGCATTTATCGCATTGGAGGATTGAAGCGGAACATGCTTTCCATTGTAAAACAAAAGTTTCGATGCGATGGTGTTATAGTCTGGCGGCTTTTGAATTGATCTCAGCCGTAGATCTGAAAAGATCTAACGGCCCATGCCTATTTCATCGCGCCTTAAACACCACTGTGTTACCTCCTGACGAAAGATCTCCACCGTTGACCCAATCCGATGGCTAGCGCATCATCAGAAGTTTTCTATTGCACCAGTCACAAACCATTCCGCATCCCCGATTGCGATCTCTCGATGCAATCCTGGCCATTGAATCCACAAGAACCAACGGCCAGGATTCGTTCTCACCTCCTCCATGACCGTGGTCCCACCATTAAAACTCATTCCATATGTTTTCCATTGCATCTTTGCCCATTCCCTTCATATTTCGTTCAAAGTTCAAATCTTTATGTTTTGCATTAAACATCATATCATTCTGCAAACATTAAAATTTTAATGTTTTACATTAAAATTTTTCATTTCGCCCAACTTTTTCCAGATCAATTTTCACTGTTTCACTGCATCTTTCCACCACGCTCCATTGCATCCACAGCATTCGCCTCTGCTGCACTGCCATCATCACATAATTCCACCACATCCATCCTCCCATGCATGGATTTCTTAACATGTTTGTGTGTTTTGGCAGGTTACAGGCAGTGAACTCCGCCATTACTCATAATCACTGTTATAGTGGCACAGAGCGCAGATAAGGCTAATTTCAGAGACTGATATTACAAGAGAAGAGCCTAGGAAGGTGTTAGAATGTAATTTTCATTAAAGGAAAGATTTTAACTCTGTAAAACCCACCAACACCATTAAATTTCCAAATTTCACAAACAGAGACAGTCGTGAAGCGGCAAAGTGTATCAGTGGATAGTCAGAGAAGTTTAATGCCTGTAATTGAAGACTTTTAGCTCTGATTCATTGTTTAAAGGGCAGTTGTACCAAATTGAAGACCTCATGATCATCACAATAGGCCTAAAGAGGCCTATAGCACAGAAAGCAATATTGACAGTGTTTCACATCGACAGAAGCTCCCTCTTGAGAAAGGACTCAGTACCCATATTGTCTTTATTCTACATTGTGTCCCCGAGAAGATTTCCACCCTGACAGTAGTCCTAATGCTGCCAGAACATTTTTTACACAGTATGGCAAACCTCATAGTCATTTATCTGCCTTTTTGTTTATTCACCAGAGTACTACAAGTACTGCAGCGAAAGCACATCAAGGACATACCTGGAGTAAATTGCATCCTGTCGAAGACCACTCTTTCATCCAAAGAGTACTAAAGATTAATGCTCAGATATTAAAACAGAATGGGCCTTGACCCTCTTTTTCTACTCTTTTTTAATGTTACATTTAGTGTTTCATCTACCTCCTCTGCCTCTCTTTCAGCTATAAAACTCATGAAGAAACTCATTGTAAAGGTTGTTGATCGGATATCTGTGAATTGTAAGTTGTTTCTCTTGAGATAAAGTTCACTGTGTAAAGTTGTAAGATAAGCTGAGGAAGATGTTTTCAGACTGAGTATCAAGCTGTTGGCAATGTTGTACATGACCGGTGTTGCTCTTTAATATGACAAGCACATTTCTTTGGATCCTGATTTAAAGCAGCAGTGATGTTTTTCTATCTCTGTCTTTGTTTTCCTTTGTAATTCAATCATACTTTTTTTCTTCTGGTACGCATCAGAAATATGGCATAGGATTTACCCTTGCATAGTACCCTATGTTTCTTCTCTCCCTACCTTTGATGTTTTCTACTATACGTGTATCTGAGCACTTATTCAAGCTAATTTAACCAGTGTTGTAGCTAATATTTACTGCTAGCTGATGTATGAATTAACAAATCTGTCCTCAAATGTTCTTGTTGGGTTTTAATTGAAAGAATTGGGATACTGGGAGTTCGAATGTTGATTCTGTCTCACGAGGGTCCTTTCAATTAATTGAACCCTTCTAAGTTCCCTTAATTTGGATGTCGAAGCATTGAGAGTTCAAATTCTCTCTCTAATCTCAGGTCTTCACCTGTGTTTTAAAATATTTTATGTTTCCTTGTCCGAAGAGTTAACCTTTTAGGAGTTGGATCACAGGTGTCTAATGGCATGCCCTGTCCCTGGATTTGTCTTCTAAGCAGTCATCTTGGAGGTTTCCTTGGTATTCCACCTTCTTTTCATCATTTCATGTCACACTATCATCTTTAAGATCCAATGCTTTAGATGACTAGCCTAACTGAAAGCCCACATATCGAATAGCAAGTAAACCCTTTCCTGACTCCATTGCCCAATGGTCTCGAGTGTTCTCTGAATTACCTCTCCTTTGCCTAAATTTTTCTTTGCTCACCCTTTGTCTTGTACTGAAACCTTCCTTCCTAATTCCCAACAACCAAACAATTAAACAAACAAACCTGTGCCTATAACTAGCCTAAAACCTTAAAAGAGAGCTTCAAAGACATATACTTTTGCCTATACAGAGAGATCCCTCTCTGGACCCAGGAGGGCTAGATCCTGTGATCTGAAAGTGGTTCTGATGTTGTCTCATCTTTTGGTATTGCCAAACTTGCCAAAACATGGGAACCCCAACATAACCCAACTCCATTCTATCACACACACACACACACATATATATTTGAGAAAAAAAAAAACAAATTTATTTTGGTAGTAGAGGAGAAGAGTCCACTTTTCCTACCAATTTCAAACCAAAATTTTCGTGCAAACTTTGAAAAAATTCTTCTCTTGTTAAGGGCTTATGATAGAGATTTGAATCCTTACTGCTACATTGTTGAAAACAATTTCTATCTCATAGGGACCCAACCAATGTGTTTGAAATTTCCCATGAAAATCTTTAAACTTGGGATCAAAGAGAAGGGGCTAATCACCTGGCTCAAACTTTTTTATTTTGATAAAATTATCATGTCGTATTTTCCTTTCCTGTTGGATTATGCTTTTCCTTTGAATGGCATCTTTCTTAATCTCATCCAATTCATTCAGTTGTGCCAATCTGTCTTTTAGTGCTTCAAAAATATCTTGCCCAAATTATTTTGTTGTCTTGTAAGTCACCACTTGGAATTCAATAGGAATTAAAACTTGTCTCACATAGACATGATCATAAGGAGTAAGTCCTGTGGTATTTTCCATGTGGTCTAATATTCCTAGGGTGCTTCTGAAAATCCATTTTCCCAATCTATTCTATGCAGATGCATAGTCTTGGTCAATATGGCTTCAAGAACTTTGTTTGTGGATTCCACTTTTCCATTAGCTTGTGGATGATATGGAGTGTATTTAAAATGTTTAATATTGTACTACACCATGATTATTTTCACTATCTTGGATGTAAATTACATACCTTGATCTATTCCAATATCTCTTGGAACACCAAAACGACTGAAAAAATCCTCAAAAAGAAATGCAACAACAACATTTTCAATAGAAAAAATGAGTTTCTTAGCCTCTACCCATTTGGCAACATAGTTAATACAAACAAGTATATACCTTGTTTTCTTGGGTGGAGGATTAATAGGTCCAATAAAATCTAGAGCCCATTTTTCAAAATGATCTACTAGCACCAGTGGTTATAGAGGCATCTCATCTAATTGGATAGGTCTCCCCATCCTTTGATGACTATCACATCTTTTTACATATTCCTTGGAATCCTTGAAATGAGAACACCAATAATATCCCAAAAGAAGTACTTTATATGCATTTTGTCTATTAGAAAAATTCCCTCCGCATGGTTCATCATGTAATGCTTTAAATATCTCAAGCACTTCATCTTCTTGAACACATATTCTAATGATCATATCATCTTTTGTTCGGTATAGTTATCCATCTATCCAAGAATAAGGTGCACTGGCTTTGATGATATTTCATCTTTATTTTGTTGATAGCTGAGGAGGAAATTTCCTTGTAGCTAAATGATTACCAATATCTGCAAACCAAGGAGTTTTGGTAGATATGGCAAAAAGATATTCATCAGGAAAATTATCTATTACAGAAGTATTAGTATTATCATTTTGCATCCTAGAAAGGAAATCAGTAACTATTTTTCCCTTTTCTTGGCTTATCTAATATAGTTTTATTAAATTCCTATAATAGTAAAATTCATCAAATAATCCTACCATTAACTATTATTTTTGTTCATAAGATATCAAATAACAGAATTATTTATGTGAACAAAAGTCCCATACACAGTGATGTAATTCCTAAACTTGTTAATAACATGAATAACCACTAAAAAATCATTTTATGTGATTGTATAATTTAACTCTGCATGAGTCAATTTTTTACGTGTATAATGTATAGTATAAGGATTTAATTCTTTTTGTCCTAACACAACCCCTAAATTTGTATTTGAATCATCAAAAAAGATATGAAATGGAAGGGGCCAATTTGACACTTTTAAAATTGGTGCTTCAGAAATTGTTTGTTCCAACAATTCAAAAGATTTTTTACGATCAGAATTCTAATGAAATTCACAATCCTTAGTGATTAATTTGAAAAGTGTTGAAGCATTTTTTGTGAAGCTTTATATAAACCTTTTGTAGTATCTTCTGAATCCCATAAAACTTTGAATATCCCTTTGACATGTTGATACTGAAATTTTGGAGATGACTTCAACCTTTGATGAATCCACTTTGATTCCAGCACATGAAATATGATGACGCAGAGCAATTCCTTCATTAAACGTCATAAAGAATTTTTCATTGCTTAATGAAATATTAACTTCTTTACATCTAACAAGGACTTTTTCCAATTTTTCCATAGCTTCTTAAAAATTATTCCCATACATGGTAAAATCATTTGTATAAACTTCTAAACAATCATGGATCAAGTTAGAAAATATACCTAATACTACTATTTGAAATGTAGCAAGTCCATTACATAAACCAAAGGGAAGTATCATATAAACATACATTTCCCATGGGCATGTAAAATTTGTCTAATCTTGCTTTTCAAGTGCACGTTGAATCTGATTATATCTATTGAAACCATAAAGAAATGAGAAATATTTATTTCTTTCCATTGTATCTAATACTTGATCAATAAATGTAATGGGAAACAATATTTTAGAGTTGCTTTGTTTAATTCTTGATAATCTATGTATACTCTCTTCTTTCCATTTTTCTTGGGCAAGATAACCAAGGGTGAAACACATTGCCTATTTAAAATGGGATAAATAAAATTCACATTGAGCAATTTTTGTAACTCTTATTTAACAATCCCCTCGGACTAGGATCCATCCTTCTTTGGGGTTGTCTTACAAATTCGACATTTTCTTATATATAAATATGATGCATACATGTATTTGATTGATTCCTTTCATGTCAATATATTACCATGAAAATGCTGAGAAATGTTTCGGTAATATCTTAATTACTTGTTTATTTTGAAATTCCTCCAAGTTATTATTGATATTTAATGTTTTTCCTCTATATGGTTCTACCAAAGAATTGTCAAATTTTTCCTTTTAGTTAAAGATATTTTGGATTGTCCAGATGAAAAATATTCAATGGTACAATCTTATTGAAAACTTGGATCTAACATATGCACACAGTAATTTTTCTCATAATATGAATAAAAATCATGATTCTTCATTAGATTCATAAATTGATCACCTTCATCATTTTGTGAGATAGTTAACAATGGTTAAATATCTTGAAATTCTTCGTCTTCGTCTTCAATCCATTCTTCATTATTTATTTTAGTTATATCTCTTGTTGGTGGATATAATGTGAACATTTTAGTATTATTTCCATCAGAAATAAACATATCACCAAACCTACAACTTATAAATGCATCAATTGTGGCTAACCATGGTCTACCAAGAATCAATGGATGACCTCCTAGATTAGTTTTGGGATTTAATATCATGAAATCAATAGGATACTCCCATGAATCTAGGGTACTAATACATCTTCTAATATACCTTCAATTTGATAACAGACCTCTCTACTAATTTTAATAAAGTAGAAGTATATTGAATATTGCTTGATTTTAATTTATCCATAGAATTCTTTGTCATGGTATTTATAGTAGCACCAAAGTCAATCAATGTATTTGGAATTTTGATATTATTGATATGGATCTTTACAATGGGGCTTCCTCGATCTAAGTATTTTTCAATTCTTGTTTTTCCCATCATAATATCTGCAATTTTTCCTATGAGTCACACTTTCTGTATTTCTTTTCTTTCTCTTCCAAGTTTTTTTAATACACAACTCATTTATTGTTTTTGCAAACATAGGAATTTCCTTTATCGCTTGAAGCAAAGGAATTTTGATGCAAATATTTTTCAACTCATCTAACATGTTGTAATCGAGTAAAACTATTCTCTTCTTTACACCTTTGTAAAATTGTAATGTCTCTAGAAAAATAGTATTTTGTAAGGAAATAGAGGATTTCTTAGCCAAAGGAGTTGTAAGAGTTAGTATTATTTCATTGTCATATATTTGTGTAGGAATGTCTTCCTTTTGAGGAGTCTTTTCTTATTCGATATTCTTCTCCTTTTTAGGATTTTTATCCTCATTATATTCTTGAATGATAGCAGGAGTTGTTTTATTTTGTAAAACTCAACCAGATCTAAGTTGTATGTCATTTAAATCTAGATGAGTTATCATGTAAGCTTGAAAATTTTGGAATTCAACGTTGTAAATGGGTTGTTGATGTGCTTTATGATTGGGATTGTGGAGTGGTTTTGCGGGTAACTAATTTGGTCTCTGAGGAAATGAAGTGGATGGTAATGGAAGAGGTTGATTTGTAGTCAATTAAGGTTGAAATTGTGGTTGGACAGATTTTGGAGTTTGGGGTGGGGAATAGTATTGAGATTGATATTGAGGATATTGTTGAAAAGATTGATAGTGTTGGGGATCTCTACCATAGGAACCTTGTCACCCTTATGACTAAGATGAATTTTTAGGTTGAGGTGGCCAAGTTTTCGATGGTGTTTTTATGACTACAACAACCCCCCATTTTTATGTTTTTCTTTGAAGAAATAAAATAAAATGGGGACCCTTCAAAAAAAATTATCTTTTAGTCATTTTAAAAAACTTTAAAAATCAAAATATGGTCAGAACTTGAAACACTTTGTTTCAAAGTTTTTCCTCTAACCCCAACCTCCAACCTTCCCTACCTTTGACCTCTCTTGACTACCTTAGGGGGAGAGGGGGGGGGGTTGGAGCATTCCACTCCAAAATGTTTTTGTTAAGAATCCTTGGCCTCCCAACTTCCCGACTTAAAAACAGCTTGGTTCCCTGGAAGATGTGGGTTGAGATAAGATCCCTATATCCCTATAACAACTTGGGTCCCTAAAGTTTGTGGGTTGAGACAAGGTATCTAGAGCCCTATAACAGCTTGGGTCCCTGGAGGTTGTGGGTTGGGGTGTAATATTTGGAGCCTTAACAACTTGGGTCCCTTAGAGTTTGTGGGTTGAGATAGCAGTATCTGGAGCCCTGGAAAACTTGCGTAGAGACTAATATTGAAGCAGTATTAAAGGAAGACTTGATCGAAGACATTTGGTTATGGCCTTACTATTACAGTGGATTTTGGACTTCATGGAAGGTCACTGTGTGCACACTTGGGGTGAATTAAAGAAGCTATGGACTCCATGTGCTGAAGAAAATGGCAGCAGTCAACTAGTGATATTGAGTAATAGGTCCTATGGGATTCCCTGCTTTCAGTTTATAGTTGGTGATCGATTCCCTTAAGAAGGCTCCCCCCTCAAACTCTAGAATTTGGCCCGGGGTTGACAGCTGCAAGTAAGTGTGGTTGTAGATGTCTATGGTTGGGTGAAGAGTCCTTGTCCCTGAATCATTTTCCCTAAAAATTTGAAAGATAAGTAACCTCTTGGACTTGTTTGAATGTTAATGAACTTATGTTGCATTCTAGGTTAATTGGCACTACATCACTGGATAAAAAGGGAGACTATCAATGCATGAAAATGTAGTTACCACCCTATGGGAACATGGCACTGATGGATATGTTAAATATATATGTGTGTGTGTTGCTTATCTGAAATGAATGACACAATTAAATAAACTAAGTGTGTACTTCTGAACTAGAAATGAAGTATTGTGTGAATTTCTTGTTGGTGTTGATCATAGAACATATGATGCAAAAAATGTGTAATGAGCCACATGATAATGAGGACTATGTTATATCACAGAGTTGGACCTTATTCTGAATGAAATGTGTGAAGGTGTTGTAAACCACTTATAAGTAGGTAACGCAAATGTATTATGGAATGTTACAGGCAGTGTTATAAGGATTCATAAGGATCTGGAATAAAATTGGAACAGTGGGCACAGGAGCCCTTTTTATTAACATGAAATAATTACATAAGAGATCAGACGCTTAATAGTGTCTATAAATATACATGGATATTCCTTCACTGGGATATAAGCCCTTAAACCTATGCAAAAGGCGTCATTCTAACACTTAAAGGATTAATTTTCTTTTAGCAGAAGGATAGTTGAAACCCAGGCAGGTAGGCTTAGCCAGCCATGCATTATCAGCAATGTCGATGTCTTCCTCTATCATAAGGGTGTATCTCTCGAGGCCTTGGAAGCTTCTTTGTAGGGCCATCGGGTTACTTATAGTCCTATCATGGAGTCTGGAACCCTTGGCGTGTGGTCGGTGAGTTGAAGCCTTTCAGGAACTCACTATAGTTCAATGGTAGAGTGGGAATGCAAGAGTGCCTACGTCAATGCCCCTGGAATTACCTTATTCCATAGCGGGGAACATTCGAGGGCCAAGAACTCATTGGAGAAGCCTTCGGCCAAGCTTAGGATGGTAGAACCGCAGGGTGAATTAGCAAGCCACTTTCGCCATCGTTGGTGTTTAGTCTTGATGTCGACCTCCATGCTTATAGAAACTTTGCGACAAATCCATGGTTGAATCAACCACTGAGAAGCGATCGGTGAGGAGCTAAAGCGAGTTCCCTCTATACTTAGTAAAATCTGAGTCGAGCGCATCCTATAAGGCTGGGAAAGTTTCCCCTTGTTGGTCCATGGCATAGATTGAAGGAAATATTGATGTGGAGCAAGATGGACCAAACCCTAAACTTGTAAGATAGAATTAGGAAACCTTACCCTTAACTAGGCAAAACCCAAGTTATAGAGGTTTCACGTTGGCGCGGCCCAATTTCCTTTAACGCAATTGGATGAAGATATCATAATTTGGCCCTGGAGTTTTACCCCAGAGGATTGTGTTGCGTAGTAATGGGATCGACCGGGATTATGTCAGCCGAGTTGAGCTAGCTGACACACTAGCCTGATGGTCCTCTTATTAGTCAATGGTGGACCTCCTTTTTCGCATCACCCCTCAACATTGAACTCAGATTATTTGAACAGAGCAGTAAGCGAAGGCTCTGACATAAAGTTTTGGGATGATGCAGGAAATATGACACGTTCCCAACACCGTTACGATTGGTCGAAAGGATGGCCCACTACCTACACAAGCCCTAAGGGATGAAAGGAAGGCGCAGCGAAAGCATCGGGATGTAAAGGTGAGATGACGTCATCTGATGTCACCCTGAAATCCCACCTTGAAGGAACGTTGGGGCAGAATAATTGAATGCACCGAGCCAAGCCTTGCATGATGACATAATGAGAGTGTGTGGTAGGGCTCACACTATTATAGTGGTGCCATTGGTTAGGAACTACCCCACATGACCATTTAGCCAAACGAATCCATCTTGGTAGTTACAAAGAGTTAATTGTAAGGCACCGGGATGACGTGGTGTGATAACCATGTGGGCCCATTGGATAAATGGCAAGTGTGAAGAGGGAGACCCACAGATTCCACACAGACCTGGAGGTCTCACCCTGGAGGTGCAAAGGGCTCTTAGAACATGTGTCAGGAAATGGTTACAGGATAACGTGAGCCAGCCACATTTTCGAGCATGTGCCTGATTGGTGGAGAGGAGATTCCACCTACGAGGTCATCTCGACAGATTGACTCCAGACATATCGAAGGGTTCACTAGAAAAATGTGTCGGGATAACATGATCGGGATGACATCAGCAGATAGTGGCAGCGATTGGCAAACAAGCTTTATTCCAATGAGGAGCTAGTAGAAGGGCCCACGGTCCTTAGAAGCCTGGTATAGAGGCTCTGGTGGTAACCAAACTGCACACTTAGAACCGTTGGGAGAGGTTAAGTAGGGTGCCATGTCCAATGGGACCCACCCAGAAGGCTTGATGGTGCTATGATTGACGGCATTAGGTTGAAGTGGAGAAGGGAGGTTGTTACATTCGGTAGAAGCTTGATAAATGTGTGTGTGTGTGTGTGTGTGTTATTTATTTATTTATTTATATGTATGTATGTGTGTGTAAGGCACGCAGAGTCAAAGCTTTAATTGTGAGACTCTAACGATGAGTCGTGAAGCCTCTCTAGAGCCTAGTTTCATAAACAAAACAAAACAAAAAAGAGGTTACCCCATTCCTCTAACAGTGTTTGAGGGGTTGGGTATGTGACAATGTTGTACCACCAATGTTTTCACTACGATCACATAAAAGGGACCCACCAAGGACGTTTTCCATGAGCTCTCCAACAAGCACTTTCACCCGAGTTAATATTGTCCAATCAGCTGTTGTGTTTGCATAATTGATAAGCTCTTGAAAGGTAACCTCTCTCATTTACTTACAATTATGTAATTAATCCTAACATGAACACCTTGTTATAGTGCCCCAGTATGGCCTTTATTTCAATTGTTGGGGAGAAAGGGGGGTGGATTCATATTTTACTTTCATATGATACACCATCAGCGCTTTGACATGGCACGATGGTTGATTGAATTTCGCATGCACAAAATCATTCCTGAATTGCATGTCACACCACCTCCTTTTCATTACTCTAACGTTACCATTCCCAAAATCCATTTGTATTATCCATATTACTTTCTAATTATGGCACTACAAAAACCAACTAACACTTTGTTGCAACCAAAAATGCCAAATTCTACAAATTCAGGATCCTCCTCCCAATAAGAAATTACATGCGATGATTGTTGCACTTGTAACAACGTCTTGTATCAGTGATTAGAACTATGGGGGTGCAGTGATTGTGCATCACAAACCTTATTATTCTAATGCACTAGGAGACTACCCAAGATCTTATAGAATTTTTGAGAGTGCAGGTTGGTTGGCATACTTCAATAGGTTGTGTGGTTTTAATGAAGATATTTCTCTAAAGTTTGTGCATAATTTAACAGAGCAGGGTTCAGTCGTAAGAGTGCATATAGAAGTTACAGAGGAATTCATCGCCAGGATGACAACTTTACCTCGTACTAGGATGAAATGGTTCAATAAAAAAATTTCAATCCCAATAGCCAAGGCAACATTCTTGTAGGAGGGTGAGAAGATAAGGAATAAGGGAAGGTAAGTAGAAATAAATCACTCCCACACCCTTGGGAGGATGTAGCATACTTAATTTGTAAATTTATCACTTGTTAAGTTCGAATCGAGATAATCTTTAATTATCATTTTCAATTGTTGGCACACCTATGGAGTGGACATCTATTCAACATGCCTTATTTTGTTTTCAAGTCGTTGGAGCATATGGCACTCTCTGTTCGACAATCTAAACACCCTGAAACTTGTGTAACAAATCATGGGTTGATCAAGTTCATCATTATTGACTCATTGGAGAAACATGGAATCACATGGGAAATATTGTTGGTTGTTGTGAGAGGACCATTCCAAGAGGAGATAAATTCCCTTGTCGATACACCTTCAAAACCCTCATGTTGTTGTCCCTTAAGAAACTCATCATGCTAGTACATCAGCTAGAGATTTAAGTGTTGAGGAAGGCTTGCATACCGAAATACTAGTGGATGTCACCAGCAGAGAATCAAAAAGTTTAGAGTATGGGGCTTGTCCTACTATGGAAGAACAACCCCAACAAACAAAAGTTAAGGAGAAGCCACTAAATAAGTTTATAGGTGGTAAATTTCCAAATAATAGGGTCGAGGTCATTGTTACAACATCACTTCCTCTGTCATCTAAAATCCCCACTGCTACATAAGAGTCAAAAGAGTCAGAGGGGTAACCCAGCAAGGACAAGGAGGAAGAGTCTAAACAAATACAAGATGACTACCCCCTTTCTAGCAATTTTGAATTCAACCTTCTGTCTCAAAAAGTTAATAATTTAAGGAAGGAAAATCATGATTTAAGAAATCAACTTGCCATGTTGAAGGAAAATTTTCAAACTAAGAAACATTTGCAACTAGAAACCTTAGCAAAGGTAGTACAACTGGAAGAAGAGGAAGATATGGAAGAACTGGAGGATATGCAAAAATCTAATAAATACATTGTTGTAATAGCAATAGAGATACAATAGAAGTGAACTTAGATCAGGGTCCCATGATGTGCTCCCGCGTTGTGCCCACCTAGTAGCTTGCCTTCCCCCCTTTCCATTCGCCTTCCTCTATGATCATCTTTTTCATCCCTTATGATCTATTGCACCTCCTCCTTGTGCTTGGCCAGTAATCCTTCCATGGCTGGGCCAGCCCAGTCCATGGAATTTGATATGGAAGTAGCTGACTTGAAAGCTCTGGTGGCTTTGAGACCAAACTTTCAAAAATCTAGCGCTTCCATATTTGTGAAGAAACTAGAAGCAATCCCAAAGATTGATATAAATACTCCTCAAGAACGAACCCGCACTCTTCATCTTGGTGAACGAGGGATCATTAGATAGTTTATGGGCCTTTGGCCCTCCCCCCACACTGTAAGGAAATGGATCGAGAAGAACTGGAAGCCTGTCATCAATGGGGAAGTGATTTCCTCATTTTGTGGTAAGGGTTTTTACACTACCTATTTATAAAACATATCTGATAAAGATCTAGTATTTCGAAGCGACATGTACTTCATGGGGCCTTTGGGTCTCTACCTTGATAAATGGAGCCCTAACTTCAGCCCATATTGTGACGTCCCCTCAACCTTCCTAGTATGAGTGAAGTTTCCCTGCCTCCCATTACATTATTAGAATGATGCAACCTTCAGGTTGATTGTGAACTCTTTAGGAAAATATATAGATAGTACGAAGCTGTTAGGTCCCTATATTACTAGTGCAGTCCCTTATTGTTGCTAGTGTAACCCCCTTATTGTTATTTTTGTACCCCTATAACCCCCATATTGTTATTATTGTGCCCTTACATTATTATTGTTAGGTCAGCTAGGATTACATTGTGGCCCCATGGACTCCTACATATAGAAAGGAGGTTTCGGTCATTTGAATCATCCAAGAATTGTTCATTTATGTAATGTATTGGAGGTTTCCCCCTCGAAGTGGCTATTTATAAGGCATTTATCTCTCTTTTCCTCTATTTTTTGAGTTGGTTTCATAACATTTGGTATCAGAGCTTTGGATTCTAGGGTTTCGCTACTCCAAATAGGTCATCATGAATTTTCGCTATAACTTTTATTCTATGAAGGTTTAGAAGCTGAAATTTTTACAGAGCGAAGCTGAAATCCTGAGAAATGTCATGGAAATTTTTCAGATCTTGGTTCGCAATATTTTTGAGGGTACGATCTGTGAAAGTTAGGGCTTTTTGCAGGCTCCTGAATTTGACCTAAACAAGTCATCGTGGAATTTTCGCTATAATTTTTTTTCTGCATGGGTTCAGAAGCTCAAATGTTTACAGAGCAAAGCTGAAATCTTGAGGAATGTCATGGAAAATTTTCAGAGCTTGATTCGCAACATTTTCGGAGATATGGTCTGTGGAATTAAGGTTTGTTTCAGGCTCCCGAATTTCATCACAAAGAGGTGATCGTGGGAAAAACGTCATAACTCTCTCTTTGAGCGTCGGATTGGAATTCTGTCAAAATTGGCCACAAGTACACATATTTTAGTTTCTTTTATATCAATTTCATAGTCGAAGGAGGAAACAGTGACACATGGCAGTTTGTGGAATTTAGGTTTGTTTCAGGCTCCTGAATTTCATCTCAAAGAGGTGACCGTGGGAAAAACGTCATAACTCTCTCTCTGAGCGTCAGATTGGAATTATATAAAAGGTGGCCACAATTACACAAATTGTAGTTTCTTTTGTATCAATTTTGTAGCCAAAGGAGGAAACAGTGACACGTGGAAAGTTGTACAAGTTCACTCTACTGAACCAGTCCATAATTAGGTCATCATAGGAGATTGGGAATAGCTTTGTCTTCAAGAATCCAAATCAAGTCAAAACTGTGGCATTCAAAAGAAGCTTCAAATGGCTACTTCAAGGCCTAATTTCAGATATTGAAGATAATAAATCATAGAGATAATTCAGTTTCAATATCACGCACCTAAAACTCAAGAAAAAGGTGTGTATTTTTTTTTCCAAATTGCATAAGTCGTGTTTGAAAAATCAATTTTAAGTGATTCCAAATTCCTATTGAGCATAGATATCAATATTGGGTTCTAAAATGCCTCCTAAAAATAATTCAACACCCATTAAGTCCTCAGAGTACTCCACTATGACTCATGAAGATGAATAATTTCAACATGATCTATCAAAATTACAAGAGCAAGTGCACCAAATTTCGCTCTCGCAAAGAGCAACAAAAAATGAAATGGAAGTTTTGAAGAAAGGTGTGGAAGTGAATATTGATGGTTTTAAGAATAATATAGATGGTTTGAAGAAAGGCATGGAAGCTAAGATGGATGACATGGAAGAAAAAATGAAAGACAACATGGAAAACATGAAGAATGATCTAAAAGCAGACATGGAATGTTTGACAAAGTTGATACAAGAAATGTTTTCTAATGGTGAAAAGATAGTAGACGAAACTCATGATGAGAACAAAATAAATGTTAATCTTGTTTTCATAAACTCTAATGTTGGATGGAAGAACCACCATATTCCAAAGATGGATATGAGGAAGTTTGATGGCAAGGATCCCATAACATGGATACTACAAATGGAGCAATATTTTGATCTCAATAATGTGCAAAACACACAAAAGGTACGCATTGCAACTTTACATTTAGAACAAAATACATTTGTGTGGTATCAATGGCTTTGCTCTCGTAAAAAAATTGTCACTTGGTCAATTTTTACGAAGGAAATGATAGCACATTATCAGGATGCAAAGAGCAACATCTTCTTTAGCCAATTGATAAATCTCAAACAAAAGGGTTCATTGGGGGAGCACATTGAGGACTTCCAAAAATTTAATATAATGGTAACTGATATTCGAGAGGAACACAGAATTGATGTCTTCATAGGGACTTTAAAGGATAACATCCAACATGAAGTTCGCGTTTGGGAACCTGATTAATTGGAGAAGGCATTCAGGTTGGCAACAAAAATTGAATGTAAAATTATGGTAACAATGAATCCTACCACTCACATCTATAAATATGGAAGTGTTGATACTACTAGACTTCCACAACCTACAAGGTTGACACCACAACAATTGGAAGAAAAAAGGGAAAAAGGGCTTTTCTACAGTTGTGATAGCAATTACACTAAAGGTCATAAGTGTGCTAAGAAGAAATTATTTTACATAGATTGTGAAGAGGAAGAAGAAAATGAACAAGAAACTTCAAAAGAAGAGGATATACACCAGGAACCAACCTTAGAAGAAGAAGAAATGAGTCTGACCATATCATGTAATTCATTGGCAAGAATTACCACTCCTCAAACTCTCAAGATAGAAGGACATATGAAGAAGAAAAAGGTAATAGTGTTGATTGATTCGGGTAGTACCCATAATTTTATTCATTGTAAGGTAGCTAAGGAATTGAATTGTTTCCTATACCCAACACCAAAATGTCAAGTGATGGTTGCAAATGGAGGAACTATAAATTGCTCTGGAAAATGGCATAATATAAAGCTAGCCATGGGGGAATATGTATCGAATAGTCCAATGTTTTCCATTCCAATGGGAGGTGTTGATGTTGTACTAGGAGTACAATGGTTACAATCTTTGGGGACGATAGCTTTTAATTTTCAATAACTTTTCTTGAATTTTTTTTTGGAAGGAAAGGAAATTGAATTACAGGGTATCGCAAGGAAGCCAGGAAATATAATAAGCTCTAATGTCATGACAAAGATTCTGAAGAAATAACAACGAGGCATAATTGCACAATTATGCTCACTAGAAGTTCCAACATCAAAATTATCTATTTCTCCATAACTCCAAAAAGTCTTGGACAATCATTCCAAGGTGTTTGAAACTCCCAAAGGACTCCCACCTTTTCGTGATCATGATCATATTATTCATTTGATTCCAGGAAGCGTTCCTCAGACCTTACAAATATCCTTATGTCCAAAAGAGAGAAATTGAACGTATGATTGCAGAAATGTTAGAGGCTGGTATAATTCAACCTAGTCAAAGTTCTTTATCTGCTCCAGTAGTATTGGTGCACAAGAAGGATGGATCATGGCGCATGTGTCCGGATTATAGGGAGCTCAATAAGCTCACTATTAAAGATAAATTTCCCATTCCTGTGATTGATGAATTATTGGATGAATTGCATGGAGCAATTTATTTTACCAAGTTGGATCTTCGTTCAGGATATCATCAAATTAGAATGAAGACTGAAGATATTCCAAAAACAGCATTTCGAACTCATGAGGGTCATTGTGAATTTTTGGTCATGCCTTTTGGCCTTACCAATGCACCTTCTACATTTCAAGGGTTGATGAATTCCATTTTCAAACCCTTCCTTAGAAAATTTGTGCTAGTATTTTTTTATGATATATTAATCTATAGCAGGTCTTGGAAGGATCATGTTGAACATGTTGACAGGGTGCTCAAACTATTGCAGGAGAAACAATTATATGCAAAAACATCCAAATGTTTCTTTGGAGTACAAGAGGTGGAATATCTGGGTCATATTATATCTCACGAGGGTGTTAAAGTAGACCTTAACAAAATTAAAGCCATTAAGGAATGGAAAGTCCCCAAGACAATAAAGCAGTTGCGAGGATTTCTCGGGTTAACAGGCTATTATCGCAAGTTTGTTAAGAATTATGGGAGAATAGTAGCACCTCTAACAACATTATTAAAGAAAGATGCATTTTCATGGACTCCTGAAGCAATTAAGGCCTTTGAACATCTTAAAGAGGCAATGTGCCTAGCACCGGTATTAGCTACGCCAGACTTCACAAAAACCTTTATTGTGGAATGTGATGCCTCAGGAAATGGAATTGGTGCAGTTTTAATGCAGGAAGGAAGACCCATTGCTTTTGAAAGTGGTCCAATCAAAGGAAAGTATTTACAGAAACCTATTTATGAGAAGGAAATGTTAGCAATACTGCATGCACTAAAGAAATGGCGAACTTACCTAATGGGAAGACACTTCAAGGTAAAAACTGATCATGATAGTCTTAAACACTTTTTGGAACAAAGGCTATCTTTAGAAGAGCAGCAACAATGGGTCGGAAAGATGTTGGGTTATGACTTTGAAATAATCTACAAAAAAGGAAAGCTTAATGTTGTTGCAGATGCACTCTCAAGAAAGAATGAAGAGGTGGAAGCATTGCTTTGTGCCATTTCTGTTATCCAACCAGATTGGATAACCGAAGCAAGAGATGAATGGAAGAAGGACAAAGATGTATGGACACTCATTCAAAAGTTGCAGCAAGATCCTAGTACATCTGATACATTTAGTTGGAAAAATGATTCCTTATGGTTCAAAGATCGCTTATATCTTTGTAAGAATTCCCAACTAAAACAAAAGATTCTTCTGGAATTGCACACTTCTCCTTTAGGAGGACACTCAGGATTTTTAAAAACTTACCACAGGGTGAAGAAAGAATTTTTTTGGGATGGCCTTAAATCGGATATTCAAAAGTTTGTGGCAGAATGTTTGGTTTGCTAGCAAAATAAAGTTGAGACAATTAAGACCCCAGGTCTTCTACAACCTTTATCCATTCCAAGTCAACATTGGGAGGAGATTTCAATGGATTCTATCACAAGTTTACCTAAGTCCGAAGGAAAGAGTGTCATCATGGTGGTAGTTGATAGACTTACCAAGTATGCACACTTTTATGCATATTCTCATTTAAAGCAAGTATAGTTGCTACTACATTTATGGAAACAATTCACAAGCTACATGGAAACCCGAAGATTATTGTAAGTGACAGAGATCCCATTTTTACAGGAAATTTTTGGATGGAATTATTTTCTTGTTTGGATACTCAACTAGCTCATAGCTCATCTTATCATCCTCAATCTGATGGTCAAACTGAGATAGTGAATAAATGTTTGGAAGGATATCTTCTTTGTTTTGTATCTGATAAGCAAGCACAATGGGTCAAGTGGTTAGCTCTCGCTGAATGGTGGTATAACACTTCCTTCCATACTGCAGAAAAAAGGACCCCATTTATGGCACTTTATGGATATCATCCACCATACATCACATCTTCTTTAAGGGAAAATTCTAGGGTTCAATCAGTGGAATATCACATTGAGCATCAACAAGAAGTTCTCCAACTCTTAAAGGATAACCTAAATTTGGCACAAAATCGAATGAAACAACAGGCAGATCAACATCGCAGCAAGAGAAGTTTTGATGTAGGAGACTGGGTATTTTTACGGCTAAAACCATACAAACAAACATCCCTCAAGCAAGCTAAGAAGGATAATAAATTATCACCAAAGTTCTATGGTCCTTACAAGGTGTTGCAAAATATTGGTACTATGTCATACAAATTGGAGCTTCCTGCTTCTTCACGAGTGCATCCAGTTTTCCATGTTTCATGCTTAAAGAAGGTTATAGTGAACAAACTTCTAGTTCAAACAATATCGCCAGAACTTGATGAGGAAGGAAAAACCATATTGGAACCTGAATCAGTCATGGAAACAAGAACTCAACAGTTACGAAATCGATCAATTTCAGAGTATCTCATCAAATGGAAGAACTTACCCACTGAAGATTCTACATGGGAGGATGAGAATTTTATACAGAATCACCGGATCTACTCAAGCGTTGAGGACAACACTTTTTTGAAGGAGAGGAGCATTTTAGGCCCCTATATTACTAGTATAGTCCCTTATTGTTGCTAGTGTAACCCCCTAATTGTTATTGTTGTACCCCTATAACCCCCATATTCTTATTATTATGCCCTTACATTATTATTGTTAGGTCGGCTAGGATTACATTGTGCCCCCATGGACTCTTATATATAGAAAGGAGGTTTTGGTCATTTTAATCATCCAAGAAGTGTTCATTTATGTAATGTATTGGAGGTTGCCCCCTCGAAATGGCTATTTCTAAGGCATTGATCTCTCTTTTCTTCTATTTTTGGAGTTGGTTTCATAATAGGAGCCAAAGGATGGGCTCTTTGCCTGTGCCACAGATTTTGTGGAGGTGGACCTAGAAAAGGGGCTCTCAATAGAGGTCCAAATATACATGGATAACTAGTCCCATATCTAGGAGGTGGACTATGATCAACTCCCCTTTAAGTGCAAGCTCTTTCATGAATATGGCCACTTTGCTAAAGGTTTTCCGACAGCACAGTCTCCTCAAGAGCCTCAAAAAAATGGACCAAATGAACAATGGTAGAAAGACAAGAAGAGAAGAGGAAATAATTGAAAGCAAAATCCCCCCTTTGTAAATGCATGTGCGCCCCCCCCCCCCCCCGAAACCTGGAGCAAGTTAGGGTATCACAGTCTACCTCTTGGTGCTTCGATCCAAGGAGGAAGTTCCAGAGAAAATTCCAATTGATATATTTCCCTCGTTGGGATATTTTCATGGGAAGTGCCCTAGCACGATCCTCCTAATCGGCATACACAAACTCAAAGAGCGGACCCCCATGCAACCTCGTCACCTCAGAAGGAGATAATCTCCCTGGAACAAGTCTCTAGTAGTAGTTTAGAATACTCTTCAGAGGGGGAAATGGAGGATGAAGACTTCATGTCCTCTAAAGAAATGACGGGACCTGCTACAATCACAAGCTCAACTGATGAGAAGTCAAAAAAATCAAGGGTCAAAGAGAAGGAAAGGCAAGTCAGAAGATCGGGCCGCAAATCCAATAAAGAGATCAGACTAGAGCAGATAGAGAGAACCATACAATCCCTTGGAAAATAGCGAACCATGGGAATAAAGGAGGAAAGAAAGGATATCTAGCAGGTCCTGAGAAAGGGAAATCCTCCTGCAAAAAAAAATAATGAATATTATCTCTTGGAAATGTAGGGGACTTAGCTCAAATAAAATGACTATGGAAGCAAAATCCCTAATACAGAAGGAAAAACTCACAGTCGTCCTGTTCCAAGAGACAAAGCTAGGAGAGTATGATCTCTCCGACAAGCATCTCAAAGTATGGAATGGAAGTAACATGGTAGTTGTCAACTCGAGAGGGGCCTTGGGAGGACTCTACACAATGTGGAACCATAAGTACTTGCATTTGGTAATCTCTCATAAAACTATTCACTAGATTTCAACAACTTTTAACATTTGGACATAAAATAGATGTGTACTATTGTCAATATATAAATGTTTGTCCACTTTAGAGAAAAGAAGGAACGTTGGCAGTCCCTAATGGACCTGAAACACACCGAATATGGAAGAAATTGTATTCTGGGAGGGGATTTCAATAGCACTATCAATCAAAAAGAAAAAATGGGGGGCTCAATTGTTTGGGATTCCTCCCAAGAAGCAATGGAAGACCTGATGCTTTCCCTAGGCATGTTTGATGTTAAGCCTTCGCCCTTCCTCGACAA
Source organism: Pinus albicaulis (assembly GCA_034641835.2). Lineage (NCBI taxonomy): Eukaryota > Viridiplantae > Streptophyta > Pinopsida > Pinales > Pinaceae > Pinus > Pinus albicaulis. The sequence continues at coordinate 835,153,413 of CM076569.1, read as the reverse complement.
CTAGAATAAAAAACACTCCAGACATGGCCATATAGCCACCCATCTAGATCAATTCCTCGTTTCTGACCTCCTCCTCTCAGTGAATTTGGTCCCTCAATCCTTTATCCTCCCTTGGTGTGGCTCTGATCATTGACCCATCTGCATCCTTTTCTCTCAATCTCGGAATCTTGGCCCCATCCCTTTTTGGTTCTCCCCTCTCTAGTTGGATTCTAAGGGCATTTTCGAGTTTGTAGGGAAATCTTGGTCAGTTTGGGTGGATGGAAGCCCAATCTACCTTTGGGAAACCAAGATCAAAAGGTTGAAGAAGGACATTAAAACCTAGCTCACTAAAAACAAAGCGAAAAGGTAGTATCCTATAAAAGAGACAGAGCAACAACTCGTGTCAATCCAGGAATATATTGAGGATGATCCTATCTCCTCGGAGGTAATGCAGAGAGAAGTTGATACATTTAAGAAGCTCCACTCCCTTCTCAGAAAGGAGGAATATTATTGGAGAATTAAATCCAAAATCATATGTCTCCAAGTCGGTGTTTGGAATACACAGTTTTTTCATAAGCAAGCCCGATATAGAGAAAGAAAAAATTCCATCACACAAATTTAGTATGGGGCTCAGACTATATCATAATTTGAAGGAATCAAAGAAGTTATTGTTCAACACTTCCAAACCCTATACCAGAAAAATAATCAAAGGGATCAGGATTCGAAAGATTATATGTTAGAACATTTCCCGACCCTAATCTCTAAGGAAATGAATACCCATCTCACTGCACCCCCTTCCAATGAGGATATTATGAAGGTTGTATTTTTTATTCTCCCAAGTCTAGATGGTTTTTTGGCCCTTTTACCAACACTTCTGGGATTTAATCAAAAAGGATCTGTGCAGAATGATAGCATACTCTCTCAAACACCTTTGCATTGGTGGAGGAATAAATTCCTCTTTCCTGGCTCTAATCCCCAAAGAATCCAACCCTTCCACCTTCTCGAGGTTTTTCCCAATTTTTCTTTGCAATGTCTCTTATAAAATCATCTTGAATTTGTTGGCCTCTAGGCTCAAACAAATCATTCCCAGTAAAATCTCAGTCAACCAAGGAGGATTTGTTCTTGGTAGGAAAATAATTGACAATATCATTTTGATCCAGGAAGCAATGGACACCAGCTGGAAAAGAGGAGACCAGGGGATGATAATCAAGCTTCATATGGTTAATGATTTTGACAGGGTCAGGCATGAATTTTTACTCAAGGTAATGTAGAAAATGGGATTTATGACACCTTTTATCCAATGGGTGGCCCTCTGCATCTCCTCCCTAATCCCCTGGTCAATGGAAGGGTTGCAGGCTTCTTCAAAGCATCTAGAGGGTTGATAGAGGGATGCCTCCTATCCCCCTTTCTCTATATAATAATGGTTGACTCCCTGAGCAGAAGGCTTGAGTGGGAAAGAGAAATATATAACCTCCCAGGCATCATATTTACATCGGGGATAAAGAGCATAAATCATGGGAAATTCGTTAATGGCACCATCCTCATTGGAGCATCTTCAGCATTAATTTCTAGAAGATTCAAATCTACCTTAGGCTATTCCTTAAAAGCCTTTGGAGGAGAAACATATAATAGCAAAATCCATATCTTCACTTGGAACACTACTGCACATAAAGCTAAGAAGATTGAAGATATTTTGGGGTATAAACTCATCAAGGACTAGAAGGAATTTAAGTGTCTTGGTATCCCAATATTTTTTAGAAATAACTTCCACCAAAGTGTGGCAAGGGATCCTAGATAAAATCAAAGCAAAACTTCTAAATTGGGGGTTTTCCTAGCTTAATAATGCAGGTAGGACTATTTTGGTTAAGTTTACTAGTTTTATGCCTAACTCGCTCCAAAGTATGTCATTCACCGGTAGGAATCTATATAAGAAAATTCCTTTGGGAAGGGGGGAAACATGAAACCAAAAAAAATCACTTGGTTAACTGGAAGACAGTCCGAGCCTCAAAGCATCATGGTGGGTTGGGTATAAGAGATCCCTCCTTGGTAAATCTAGAAATGGGTCTCAATCTTTACTGGAGATTTAAGATGCGAACAGAGCAATGGTGGGTTCAAGTTTTGCAAGCTAAATATCAGTAGCAGAATATTCGAGGAGAAGCCAGTTCTTCAATCCAAGGATCTCTCGTTTGGAAGCTCCTTCATGCATCTTCCTCCCTTATTATGGACAACCTCAGCAGAATTCATGAAAATGGAAGCTCCACAAACCTTTGACTCGAATCCATTTTTGTTTTCCCTCCCTTGGGGTTAGACCTTCCCATCTCCCCTCTGAGGGATAATCTCCTTTAGGTTGGAATTACCCTCTTAGATCAGATCTCGAATTGGGATGAAAAAGGAAATTGAAATGGATGGAGGTTTGAGAATATTACTTTTCACCTAATGCAGTCACTAGATGTAATATTCCTAATTAGTCCTAAGCTAATTGGAATATTCATTTTTTTTTCTTTCTTTGCTTAAAGAATAAAAGTGTAAAATAGGCTCATAAAACTCCTAATAAAGAATAAATCAGAGCCAAATGTGAAAAAGGCTAAACCTTGGATGCAAAATAAAGCACCCTTAGGTGTGAAAGGGGTCGGACATTTTGACTGGGTCAACCTTGACCAAATCTACAACGTTGTCTTGGAGGAGTGGCCATCAATGAGGCACAGTGCAGATTTAGATGGAGATGGCTTGTGTGAAAGGAGCTATTTCATTGAAGGTGGTTTAGGGTTTACAAGCTCTCAACTTATAAAAGGAAAAGGATGGCAGCATGAAGTGGTTGTTGAATGATATCAAATTTCTGAGGTATTGTTTGTTTAGACATACAAACTTTCTTTGGTTGTTTAGCCTAGATTGCAAATGTTGTTTAGCATTGGGTGTTCATGATCGGGAATCCCACCTCTTCCCATTGAGTAGCTCTTGGGAGAGTCTTGTATTGCATAGTCCACTATCTGGCTGAAGGCCAAGCTTCTTATTCCAACTACAACGCAGATCCTGTTGAGGGTTTGGTTGTCCTTGAAAGCTGCAGCAAGTGGAGGCTAAATCTATTTAGATCTAGACCATTCTAGTGCTCCTTTTCAGTGGGGAAGGCTTCTATCCCATTGGCAAGAGAGTATTGGATCATTGGAGCACCATTTTCAGATCTTGGCATGTGGCCAAACATATCTTAAACCCTACAGCGCAGTATTTCTTCCAGAACTGCGTAATTTATGTAGGTGATGTTGCAGGGAGTTTTGGCATGCCATTTGTAGAGTTAGTTTTCAAGTGTCGGGGATCTTCCCTTCACTTTGGAGATCCATTGGAGAAGATATATACATTTCTCATTTCAAATCTGATCTGCATGTTTCTGAATACTCTTGAATATCTGAATATTTCTACAGTTCTGCAACTTAGATCTCAGATCTACTCCATGTACTTCATGTTTTGCTAGAAACCCCTAAGGGAATTGAAAGAGGAGCCTCTATAATGTATGGATCTGTAATAGATCTGACATTTCATGCACTTATATGCTTTATATCTAAAGTGTAATCTCCAGTTGTTGTATTCTCAATAAAATAACGTTGTCCAAGCAGTTTCATTCCATATATGTGATTGTAGCACCTCTTTTTGAGGACTTTTTTCCATTGGAGACTTCTATTTCCTATTGTACATATGATGGGCCTCATTGTACATCTGATTTTCTATTGTAAATTTTAAAGAAGGGTCTCCATATTGGCCTCCTACTACAATCTAGATGAGCTGCGTTATTTTTACTGCATAACTGTTATATATTGTTGTAGTCCCTCTTTTGGGATATTACACTGGAAGATTTGAAAACCCAATTAAATGGTTATGCCCCGCTTCGATAGGAGGCACCATACCGTTGGGGGTGGAGATCCTCTTCCTACTTTGTGAAGGAAGGTTATTCCCTCCTCTTTAAACATCAAATTCCTCTAAAATCATCGATCTGGAGCAAGCTTTGGAAGCCTAATGCCATCCCCAAAGTGAACATCTTTTGTTGGCTACTTCTGCATAAAAAAAAAATACTCACTGCTGAGAATCTAAGGAAGCATGGAATTTTTGTCCCTTCTCGATGCTCACTTTGCAAGAAATTGGAAGAAAGCATCCTCCATATTTTCCTCTCGTGTCCCTACACCAAAACGGTTTGGTCTCTCCCCTTGGTTCCACTCTCCTCTAAAACTCGATGGACCCCTGACATAGCCCCCTTATTTTCCTCTTAATCGAATTACTATTCAGGCTCCATTTAAGCCAAAAAATCCTTTAAAGATTCTTGGGTGGCTCTCCCAAAATATATCTGTTGGAAATTTTGGTTTTCCAAAAATAAAACTATTTCCAAAGCCTTTTGTCCACCTCCCAGAATCTCTGCTCTCAGTGCCTTCCACCCTTGACCCAGTGGAGAAGTTCTGGTCGGAGCCTTCGTCTATCAGCTAGCCTACCTCACATATTTGCGTGGCACTAGTGATTATGGCTTGTGCTACCAGGCAAGACCAGGATTGGAAAGAGTGTTGGACATTCGTGGTTTTGTTGATGCAAACTGGGTTGGAGATCTGAACCAAAGAAGATCTACAAGTGGGTATGTGTTTATCCTATTTGGAGGTGCAGTCAGTTGGATGAGTAAAATATAGTCTGTAGTGGCTCTTTCAACTACAAAGGCTGAATACATAGCAGCCACTCATGCAAGAAAGGAAGCAGTTTGGTTGCAGAGATTGTGTTCAAGTATGGGGTTGGTGCAGCAAGCTATAAGGATAGATTGTGATAGCCAAAGTGCAATTTTCTTGACTAAGAACCCTACTTATCATTCAAAGACAAAGCACATTGATGCTCAATATCACTTTGTAAGATATATGGTTGAAGCTAAAAGGGTGTTACTAGTAAAGGTGGACACTTTGAAGAATGTTGCAGATGCATTGAAAAAGTCTGTGAGCACTCAGAAGTTTTCTTGGTGTAGAGAAACAATGGGTGTTGCAAAGCTGGGCTAATGACTCAGCTCTCCTATGGCCCCCTGCAGAAAGAAAACAACAACTGGGAGAATGTTGGGTTTGTGTTATATTCTTTCCACGACTAATCATGCACGGGGGGGGGGGCGATAGCCCCCCCTGTCCGTTGTGTTGGGCGCAACATCAGAGGGGTCACATGGGGGGCAGTAGCCCCCCCTATCGGGGTCCGGAGCAGTGCCCCAGAAAAAAAAATTGGTCCTTATTTTCCAGTGGGCGGATCCGCCCATGGTTTTGTGCATGGGTTTGTACATGGTTTTGGGGTACGATGGTTTTTGGCCCCTGGTATTTTGTAGATCCGGTCAAGGGAACTACGGTTATGTTCTAATCCAAGTTTAATGGATTGGAGTTTATGTATGCTTCGGCATGTATATATATGTGTTGTAACACTAAAAGGAATATAATGAAAAATCAAGCTGGTCGTCCCAATTTGGGATCTAGGGGAAAATCTCTGTGTTTATCTGTTTTATGTTTTATGCTCTCGCTACTGTTTATTTTTTGTTTTTAAGATTCGTTTGCAGATAATTTATGTACAGGGTTAAAAACTACATCCCAGTCATTCGCAACCCAAATCCCATCATGAATGGCTTCCTCATCTACCCCTTGACAAGTTTGTTGAATGGAAATCGAAAACCCAATCTTGGATTCTTCAATTCGATGGAGCATAAAAATAAATCCAGAGGTGGCAATTGGGGGAGGGATTCTCTTTAATCCTGATGGAATAATTGTGGATAAGTATGTGTGGGGACTATGCATCAAGATCAACAATCAAGCGGAAGTTTACAACTTGTATATGGGACTCCTTCTAGCCATGAAGAGGTAAGTTAAAAGCATCACAATCTTGGGTGACTCCTATCTGATTATTAGACACCTCATAAACTCTTCCCTTGCCCTGGACAACCACTTAAACCAGACTCTTCTTTGTGCTCAGAGCATTGTTCCCTCCTTTGAAATCTCTCAAGTGTGACACATCCTTTGAAACCTAAATACAAGAGCAGATCTGATGGAAAAAAAATCATGTCGTTTGTTGGAAGCAAATTTGGAAATAAATGTGGTCTTTAGTCCTTTCCCTATACCCTAACCACCCCTATGATTAGTACCCCCATATTCCCTCCTTACCCTCTCCCTTATCCATGGTTTTTGGAATTTTTTAGTCGCCCTTAACATCCAATTTCACTCCCCATACGTCAACAACATGATTATACATCTTCCTTCCTCGTTCTCTTATGTGATGACACCTCTCCACTGTTATGTCGGTGTGGCCTTCACTATCCCCTCCACGTTATGCCTTTAGAGTTGAATCTGCAGTTAAGAATGAGATTTCTCACGTCGGTTTCAAGGTTCAAGTTTCATTGCAAGAACGTGAAGTTGGTTTCCATCTGAGCCCTCTCTCGCTGCGTGCAGCATTTACTCCCCATGGCCCAGACTAGACAGCCCAACTGCGTGAACTTCCATATGCGATTAATGTCCACTCTCTCTCCAACCATGGTAATGATGATTCTGCATTGGGATCCTGGTGGCCCGGGCTTGATTCTGCAGGGCCATGATTATAAAGCACAGAAGAGTTTTTTTCCTATCTCATCCTGCTTGAGAAATTCATAACAAGTTGGATTGGGTTATGTTTGTTTAGTGAAGAGAATTTGGTTGCTTATCTGAGGTGCGAGATTATAGTGTCTCTCTGGCACTGGGTCTACGCCCTCTCTTTTCGACAATTCTCCAATATGCTCGTGCAAGCTTATTGTAGGTTATCTCAGGAAGTAATATACTTGTAGACCACTTCTTGATTTTGTCCTGTTTTACATAGTCATATTGAGAAGATGGCTACAAGTTCATGGGGAAGCAGACGCCCTCGCTGTGGCTGGGTGACAGAGGAGGCAATGCACCATGCTTTGGGTCATCATCAAAGTTTATTATCCTCCTCGACTCCAAATTTGTGCTTGCAATGTGCAAAGGAGCTGGCAGAAATTAAAGTGCAACTCTCGAACATAAAGGACCTATTGTATCATCAAAGGGTGGTGGCCTACGAAAATTCAGAGAATATTGATGCCAAAGGCAGACAGGTTGATAAGCTTGAGGATGAGGTTTTTGCGTTGTGCGCCATGATTGAAGACCTTCAACTATATATGTCAACGACGAGATCTCCTCTGGAAGAACAGAGCAACCCATTTGAAGTCCCGAATTTGGGAATTGATCTAAACCACCCGGTTGATCCTATGATTTAACTACATGTTGCAATGGTTAGTTTCTTCTATGTAATTTTTTAGTATCAATTTTTCTGAATATATACTAGTAGGCTAAATAAGAGTATTGCACCAATTGTAAACTTTTGTAATGATCATGAACATTTGTGCTCTACTAATCAGGATGGAAATGGAAAAATAGAATCCCAAGGGAAAATTCAAATGTAACTCACCTTTTTGTTGCGACCAGACACAAAATTAATATAACAAGTACTAACTGTTGTTAAAAGAAAACAGTAGAGACAGTACGGCCTAAAACTGATGATCATTTGAGTTCAGTATTTTTATTTGTCGAGTTGTGTAAATGGAGACAACTAGAAATTTCATTGCAAGAAAGAGTAATTTCACTAAGCGAGAATAGAAAAATTATGCATGACCTTAAGGAAGCCTAGGCTGAGGAATTGATGATTCAAAGATTGAAATGAGACAAAGTTAAGGAAGGAGAAGGTGCAAGTGTTGGAACTACAAGATAAAGTTTGGAAATTACAAGAAGATAAGAAGCATATGTACAACCTTGCACATAATGCATTGAGTTGCAAAAGACCCTCTCCCTCCTACCCCTTGCTTCTGCAAGAGAAACTTTTTTCTTTTAAACTGACATTAGTAAAAGAAAGAAGACCACATATAATGACTAATATTAAGTCCATTCTTGAGACATTCAAGCAAAGCAGTTTTGTAGAACAACATTTGTTGTGTAAACTATACCTGCATGACTTTGTTTGTTTTGGAGAAAAGAATTTTAAACTCTCGCCCTATGTAGGAGACAGTCAACTAAAGGAATTTACTTCTTTTATGCAAAATCAAATAAGCTGGAAACTAGCTTATGACATTGTAACAACAAATCTTGGAAAACAAACTGTTATGGATTCATGAAGAGTCGGGTCTTGTTGCATAAATAATAAGAACATATGGAAATTTCTTGCGATATCCAGAAAGGAGGGATAAGGTAATTGAAGTCGGGAATAAGGTCTAAGAGCATTGTTCCGAGAATATTGAACTAATGAGATAAAGTGCATTTGATGGAAGAAAATTAAGGTGGGAAGTATGTGATACAAAGTTGAAAATGAAGTTCCTTATTTCTTCCAAAATTTCATTTGTGCTCCTTCTAGAATCCCCAAGTATGTTGATTGTATTAGGTGGTGTGGGCCTAGTTGGCTTAACCTAAAATTTAAATTCACATTTATTTGTCTTCATTCATTTAAGTATCAATACTACTTTCAGCTGAAGTCGGTAGATGCATAAATATCGTGGTTGGATTTGATCATTTCCCAAGGTTACAGGACTTTTACAGACAACACGGCAACATCCTACAATTTTTCCAAGCTACACTCACAGCATGCACTAAATACTAACTGGAGGTTTTGCATGAGGACATGTAGTTGCTTCAGTTGGGGGGGGATGTTGGGTCATGGAATTGGCATCCTTTTTACCCTCATTTTCCCATCTTTTCAACCATCTTTAACTACTACTCCATTGATCGTTATTTTGTCTAATGCATGCTACTCTTTCATGTCACCCTAGTTCATGCAATTTTGCTTGTATTTTAATGAGAATTTCATTGTATTGGTTGACTTTATTAATAGAATTAACAAAGAGGTTGTTTTAGGATGACTTGGATCACTGGAGTGTTCTTGCTTATTAGATGTAATATTGTTTCTCCAAGTTTTTTGTTGCTGAAATTCTAGAATAGGTTTTGTTGATGTTTTTGTCATGATGTTGAGACAATGTTTTGCAATGCTCTGTTTTCTTGATGATGTCATCAAGAATCAACATGGGTTAATACTTGGTTGTAGTCAACCTAGACCATTGTGCCAACAAGGGAAACTATGTTTTGACAATACAATCAACTTGAATGTAACAATTATGATTCATTGTGGTTATATTTTCACTATTTGAAGACACTATTATAGCATTGTTTTATTCTCAGAAAATTAGTTGTAATATGTTATACAAGACTCTCAAATTGGACAGCGTGTGAATCAAAATATTCTCATGGCTTATTTTGGTTTTAAGATTAGAAGTAATGTAATTCTATAAAAGGAGAAGCCCTTTGCCTCGTGCAAGGGCAACACTATTTTATTTTGGAAAAAATGTGCATCTATGACTTTTCAAGACTAATACCAACCTTCATGGGTTTGTGGCTCAATAGCATTTTGTTGTCTTAGCTTGTGAGTTGTAAATTATCAACTCCCTACTACAGAGGAATGGTCCTCCTCTTTAGCAGGGATGGTTGTATCAGTAGGGTAATGTAGTAGTGTGCTTGATTTTCTCACAGTTATGTTTAATATTGCTTAATTGTCATTGTTACATATTTCTATTAGTGTGTCACAATCAATGACCAATTGGTTTGTAGAATAGTTGGATCTCAATTATTTCTATAACAAATTAGATCATGGATCAATCCATTTCTCAATGTATGATATTAAATATTTTGCTGCTACAGCTTTTGGGTTTTTCTTAATAGAATATTAGATAGGTTGTTGTGTACCTACTATAATGTGTTGCACAGATTGATAACTTGATGATTGTGGTGAGTTTATTAATTGTTTGAAGTTGTATTTGAATGGTTTTGCAATTCTTTCCAAGAGTGTTATTTCCTTTTCTGCAAGTGTGATCATGAATGATTAAGTGATGTTTATTTTTTCAAGCGTGATTTTGATTTCAAAACTATGTCCAGAGTGCTTGGAATGCTTGAAGTGTGACATTGATTATTTTAGTGTGTTGAGAATGAGGAGTTACAATGACTTGAGTTTTGATTGTGTGCCATGATCGTAGAGATTTTGGTATTAAACAATGTTATTTAACAATTGGTACTTGCATATACTTTGCACAATAACCTTGAAATAAAATACTTACTCTAGTTGACAATTTCTATGTGTAATTAATTGGCTCTAATTAAAAGACCATTAATTGGTCCAACACTAAGCAGCAAAATGAGGGATCTACGTCTTTCTATAAGTTTCTATATGAATCAAGAAACAAATTAACTGCAAAAGACATTTTCCAATACAACCAAATTGCTAATATAATTCATTTTCAACATATTGACTTAGATTTAAGGTTATCCCTATGATTGATCATGTCTTTTAGGTTTGATAAAAAATTACTTCCAACTAAGCTAGTAAAAGATCTACGGGCCTTATAGCTAATTGGTCTATTTTCAAGTACAATTGAATCCCAACTCCTAGACATGTGATATATCCATGTATTCAAGGGAAGGGATTCTTTTTTGGTTATTCTAATAGAATTGAAACTCGAGTCTGGTGTGGATTTCCGGTTTGCACAGTGTAAAACCCTTATGGCCCCTAACAATTAGCTCATAGTTTGATGCATTCTCCCTTATACATTTCCAAGGTATATAACAAGTGTGAGATTATTGGGGCATCTATGTCATAAACCTTGGGTTAATCCCTCAATATTGAGTTACTACATTTCTATTATCATATTAATGTTGTCTCTACCAATTGGCTAGAACCCCCACTTGTAACTATACTCTTTGTTTCATTTATATATGAAGAAGATCTAGTTTTAGAAAGCATATCATCTTGCATATTTATTATTTTGTAAAAGGAAGATGACCCCTCGAAGATTCTAACCTTTCATTCTTTTGTCTAATTCTCAAGGTGTGGATTTACTTGTCTTTTTATTTTTAAGCTATTTGGGTGTTTTTTTCCTAACATTCGATAATAGATCATATGATATAGGGTTTTTCTCCTTCAAACAACCATCTTGGATTTTTTTCTATAAATTTTCTTTTATGAAGTTCCAAACCTTGAAACATTTGTTGGGCTCTAATATTCCATCACATTTTTTACTTGTTTCCCCAAATTTTGCTTCATAAATCCTTATTTTGACATGCTTTTTACCTCACTTCCATCTCATATTTTGTCACAAGTCCACCATCTCAGGATAATACATCACGAGTGAATTTTAAGATAATTTTCTTAATCTTGCAATTTATTACCTTTATGAACTAGTGAATATGATTAAAATTGTCTCCTAACGGGTCATTACAAGAATCTATGATTTTGTAGCCACGATAAAATCTATAGCTCAACCATGGCAAGGTTTTCGATTTAGATGGTTGCAAAGAACTAGAGGATAAAGTGTGAATCAGAGAAGGTAGCAAGCTTCATGGAGATGGATCTATGTTCATTAGACGAAGTGGACATGTAAGCAAAACACATTGCACAGCTAGTCAACGCAGTAGTCAACAATCTCAATTTGATGCAGCCAAGTTGGAAAACATGAAGAATCAACGTATGCAAATCCTAGGATTGGTTGTTAGCAAGATATAAGCTAAAAGGGTTATGGAAAATCGATGATGCTAAGATTCTTTGTTCTATGGTCTTGGATCCCCTACTTTGTATTTGATATTTTGTTTTTGAAATCAACAGTTATACATCTAGTTGATATGTTTTCTTAGATGTCAGCATTTTCAATAAAAGTAGGTCGACAAGCAGATATTATAACAAGTTTCAAGATATGATTCAGAATTTCTTGTATAAATACTTTTATTATGTTCCTCTTAGTAATATAAAACAAAAGTTCGACTCTTTTATATGACTTTGTTTTAAATGTGTGAATGTTGGGTTGAGAAAAGTTATGTAGCTTATTTAGGTAACTAATACCTGAGAAGCAAGGGCCCATTGTGCATGCTACTCATTACCCATTTCATTTTTTTAATTTATATTATGTTTTATATGCAATTCCAATTTCGAGTTCCATTCCATCTTCTAGTTTTATTTTGTAGTCTATTATCTTGACTGTTACTTGATTCAATTTTGTGGAGTATTGATTTCCATTTTTTTGTGTTGCAATTCAACACTATAGGCATTAAGATTTGATTCATGATTCAATCTATCACTTTCAAAAGAATTACAAAAACTATCATTTCAATGCTTAGGATAAACTATAATTGGAGACACAAAAGTAAATTGCAAATCTCATAATTAGATTAATCTTTGTAGTAGGTTTAATTATTTTTATTAAGTATTTTATTACACTAATTCCTACACATATAGTGTCTATGCATCACAAGACTATGAACTCCAATTGATAATTAAAATAAAGGAATTTAAATACAATGAAATTACCTCACATTTTTGGCATTGTTGTTGGGAAGCATTGAAAGTAATTTGCTTTTAACGATTTTGTTTGTTTATTTTGTGCTAGCATTTGAGACTTGTACGAGAAGTGGTAAGATGAAAAGATGGACTCACTTCAAACTTTTTGTAAATGTAATAGCTTGACACATTCACTTTTGTAAGTTTCTCCAGGCACTTATTGTGTTAGTACATTATACTTTTAGTAATATTTTAAATGCATTTAGGAAACATCAAATAATAATAGATAGAATGCATTAATAGGGAAATAGATTCTAGACGTGTATTTTTTAGAGGTAGAATCACTCCAACCACTCGATTACTCATCGCTTCATCCACTTTAACTCGTGGTGTAGTAAGAACCACACCATCTACATCTAGAATTCCCACACCTGTTGTAGGAAGAATCCTAATATAGAGAAGAGGTTCCACATTATAGATAGAGACAAGAAGAATAATGAAAAGAAGAATTCACCAATAGTCCACAATAAGTAGTCATATTCTACTCTCATCAAACTAGAGAAGAATTAAGCGGTGAATAGCTAGAGATATCATTTATTGAAAATCTATGGGAAGAACCAAAATAATTTTCTCCATCAGTAGAATCTATACATAAAAATATGGTTGAAACTAAAAGTCAAAGAGGAAAAAGAATAGTAGTTGATGAAAATGAGGAGGAATTTGGATTCCCATTTAGGATCAACAGCAAATGTAAATATGAAAAAAATCCCTTAGCTTGTCTTCTTGGATATGCTCATGAAATTGGTCACCTTCCTCGCACACCTCTAAAATATATAACACTAAATAATATTTGATATAATCATCATCTAAATCCTACATGGGTCATTGATGAGCTCATTAGGGTTCGCGACATGGTACCTTCTGTTGAAATATGTAACTAGGTTTGATCTTCATAAAGACATATGTAATCATGATTTTAAGTATTTAATGTAAAGAAAAAAATAAAATTATTATTGTTTTCCTGAGGCATGGGTTTCATGCTCAAGAGAAATTTATTTTATAGGTCAAGCTTCCATTTTGAGCTTCTAGGGCTTGCCATTTAGTCTACAAGTCAATTGAGTCATTGTCATGTATGAAAGACCCTTCTTGGGCATGTTACATATTGTAAAGAAAATTATTTGAGTCAAAGTTTGAGTCAAAGGACCCTCCAAGACCTCGTCGTGATGCAAAGATCAATTCAACCTACTCAAGTAGACAAGTCAGCCTAAAGGGTGCAATTCAACCTAGCAGAAATCCTATATATAAGGGGGCTTCTACCTCTCTTAGGACACTCAAATCACTCACACAAGTTCAATCATAAAAGAGAAAATGATGCAAAGAATGGAAGGACGAAGAAAGAAGAAAATGACTGGATCTTTGGATTTTTTTTTGGGTTACTTCTCTCCACACGTGCGAAGGAATTAGGGTATCTATTGCAGTAATAAAGGCCGAGTTGCAGAAGTTGAGATAGGGCATCAATAAATACACCTTGCAAGTCAGTTTTCTAGGAGAGAGAATCAAATCAAGGGAAGAAGAAAATAGGAGAATTTACCACACGTGTAAGGGCTAGGGTTTTTGCAGAAGGATTTACTAGATAGGTCGAAGTTGCAGAAGAATTTGTTGGGCAGGTTGAAGTTGCACAAGAATCTACTAGGCAGGTCGAAGTTGCAGAAGAATATGTTGGGCAGGTCGAAGTTGCAAAAGAATCTGTTGGACAGGTCAACATTGCAGAAGAATCTACTGGGGATCGAAATTGCATAAGTTGCTAAGGTCAAGATTGTTGGAAAGCTGAAAAAGCTTGACCTGGTCTTGGAGGTGACTTGGTCAAGGGTGTAGGTGTTAGAATTCGTCAATTGAAGATTCTATAAGAAGAATAATTCTTGTGGGTTTTACTCTCAAGTGGAGGGGTTTTGGCCCTCGCTAATTGCCTATATTTTGTGTGCTCTTGTCTTATTGTTCTTTGTGGTTTGGTAGTTTTTTTATGAAGAGAACACTAATAATCAACAAAGAAAAGAAGAAACTAATCATGTTAAGGAAAAATTTATCACGAATAGTTATCAAGAAAAGAGAAATCACCTCATCTAGCTACCCCTATAGATTTCTCAACATGGTATCAAAGCTAAGGTGACAAGGCAAGGAAGTGCAGCTCAAAGGACTACTCATTAAAGCATCTTGAATTCCAAGGAAAACAAGAAGGGGTGTTGTCATCATTATCAAGGAATCAAGGTGATCTCCCTCTCTTTGAAGGATCACTTTTGAAGGAAGACATCTTCATCAAAGAATACATCTTCTATTGACATCATCATCAAAAATAAAGAAAGCATCAAGATGAAGATATTGGCATCAAGAAGCATATTCACTTGTCAAGTAAGTACTCTTATATTTATGACTGAATCTGCTATCAAAATGACTTCATTTTGCTAGGAAAGCAACAAATTGGTTGGGTCATCAAACTTCCTTGCATGGAAGAAGAAGAAAGATTTGATCCTCATAGAAAATGAAGTCGTTGAACATGTAAAGGGTTCAATCACTAAACTTCGAAAGGAAGAACCTCAAGCCTTAGAAAAATATATGAAAGGGGAAGTAAGGGCTCAAAGGATTCTTATAGAATCTATCAAGGATCACCTCATACCTTATGTATAAAAATTGGAGACACCAAAAGAAATATATGAGAAACTATTAGAATTGTTCTCTGTAAGTACCATTGGAGAAGTAATATCCTTGAGAAACGAGTTATACAAAATGAACATATCAAAGTAAGATGGAATAGCCTCATACTTTATGAGGGTGTCAGAAATAAGAGACCAACTACAAGAGTTGGGAGAAATAATGTCTGATAAATAAATGACCACCATAGTGCTCAATGCACTACCAGAGGAATGGGGCAAATTTACATCAAGTCTCTATGGAAAGAAGGAAGCTAATCCATTCAGTGAACTTTGGTCATTATGTAATATCGAAGAAACCAAGTTGAAGGAAAAAAGTGATGTAGGATCAAACGAGCAAGTTCAAGCGTTTGTTTCCATGGCTAATAAGAAAGGAAAATTTGGAAGGTTTGGTCCTCATAAAAAGAACGAGAAGGATATGTCAAAAATTCGATGCTATGGTTGTCATGAATATGGGCACTACAAGAGAAATTTTCATAAACTCGAGAAGGAAAACAACAAAGGAGGAAGGGAAAAATCCCATGTCACCAAAGAAGTGGAAGAAGCTAAAAAGAAGAAATCGAAGGAGGAAGTAAAAGATCTCTACTATGATTAGGATAATCTCCTCCACCAAGTTCTTTTCATTTTTTTTAAAATATAGCTATCATGGTAGGAAAAATTATAAGCATGATAGGATGCATCATTTTAGGATGGCATCATAATAGCATACTATCGCAGCAAGAGCTCATGACATCATTATAAGAAGCTTGAAATATAGTTGAAGTATAATTTTATAGCAGTCATCATAAGAAGAAAGTAGCTCTTGGTAACCTCATTGAAATCATAAGTAGTACTTATGGATAGAATAAAGTCATCTAACATAGAGTTCATCATACACCATTATCATTAGAAAGGAGCATTTGTAGGATGAAGATAATCAAAATCCTTCGTTGGAATCTTTATTAGAAGGTTCACCTCTCTTGGAAGAGGCAAGTATCTTGCTAAGAATTCCATCTTGTATAGGATTCATGTTTTAAGAAGGATGATGGTATGGTGACAAAAGAATGCAGCATAATTGAAGAAATTTCATGCAAAGAAACTTGTTGAAGGAAGCCTAGATGAATAAAAATAATGAAAGAGGTATGTATGCATGTATTTGATTGAGTTATGTCGTCATATGGTTGCACGGATAAATCTTCCATCTCATGAGAATGATCAAAGAGAAGGGATCTCCTCCTTTGGAAAGATGCATGAAGGCATGGTGCACATATTGACTAGATGAAATCAACATAATATGTCCTCATATTGAATATGAGGTGGTTGAAAAAGATGAAGGAACTATGGAGAGAAGTTACTGGGGAACAATAGGTGAAGAAAGAAAGAAGAGATCGTGAAAAGTGCAACTATGGTCACGTAGAAAAAAAAAATCAACAGACGATGACTAGAATAATTAGCCATGACATCTCCATAGAGAAGGCATGAAGATCCTGAGAAGGTCTGTAAAAGGAGACCCTTGACATTAAAAGTCTTAATGATGTGCTTATGAATGTGCAGGATGTTAATGTTGCAAGCAAGATGTCATGATGAAAGGCCATCACAAAAGGTAACATTGATTTGATGTTCACTTTTGATTTTTGAACAACATCTGGCTGAGTTGATACAGGGTTACCGAAAGAGATTTGTAGATATCGTCTACAACTAGCACTCATGTGATTGGATGAAATATCCTAAAGGAAACATAACTTGGAAGAAGTAGTTGTATGAAGAAAAGCCAGGTTCAGATGAGAAGAACACTTTCTAATGAAGAAAAGGATGACATGACTGACATGGTTCATGAAGGAAAGTGATGGATGGTCGATGCCATGCAAAGAAAAGATGAAGGCCCCATAATGATGAAGAAGAAATTCATGACATCGAAAGGAGGAGATCTACAAGCAGCTAGAAGTCCCATGCGCTCCACAAAAGGCAGAAAGTTGTTGCTAGAAGAAAGTCTCTAGTTAAGAGGGAGCTTGGGTACATTCCTGTTATAGGAATGGGTATATCTTCCCTGGTTAAGAGGAAGAGAAAGACACGTCAATATTGTTTTCAAATTGCGAAGAAAGAATGAAGGATTGGGTAAGCACCCAGCATCTGATACTCTTTGAGGATGAGGTAGGGAATCCAAGATAAGAGTAGTCGTAGAGGTCTGATATTCTGAGTATTGGGAACCCAAGATAAGATTAGTCCTGGGAGGACATACCCTGTGAACACTTAGGTGGGGTATATTCTTTGAGAGACAATGATGATGGTGTATATCAGTCATTGGTCTAACCAGCATTGTGCTCTCATCTTGTGGAGAGATAGAGTTGTTAGTCAAGGCCTCACTATGTGACAATGTTGGTTGATATGATGTTGAATAGATGGCTCACCAATCCAACTCTTCTTATGAGAATTTTTCGGATTGAGAATGTCCAAGTACCTTGTATGGATTATGAATACCTCCCTAGTTAAAAGGGAGTGTTGAAATATGTAACTAGGTTCGGTCTTCATAACATGTAATCATGATTTTATGTATTTAATGTAACAAAAGACAAAAAAAAAAAAAAAAAAAATTTACTGTTATCCTTGAGTCATAGGTTTCATGCTCAAGAGAAAATTTATTGTAAAGGTCAAGCTCCCATTGAGAGCTTTTAGGGCTTGTCATTTAGTCTACAAGTAAATTAAGTCATTGTCATGTATGAAAGACCCTTCTTGGGCATGTTACATATTGGAAAGAAAACTATTTGAGTCAAAAGACCCTCCCAGGCCTCGTTATGATGCAAAGATCAAGTCGACCTACTCAAGTAGACAAGTCGGCCTAAAGGGTGAAATTTGACCTAGAAAAAGCCTATATATAAGAGAGACTTTGACCTCTCTTAGGACACTAAACTCACTCACACATGTTTGATCATAAAAGGGAAAAAGGTGCAAAGAAAGGAAGGACGAAGAAAGAAGAAAAGGACTAGATCTTTGGATTGTTTTTGGGCTACTTCTCCCCACACGTGCAAAGGAATTAGGGCATCTATTACAGCAATAAAGTTCGAGTTGCAAAAGTCGAGTTAGGGCATCAAGAAATACACCTTGCAAGTCGAGTTCTCTAGGAAAGAGAATCAACTCAAGCAAAGAATAAAAGAGGAGAATTTACCACACGTGCAAGGGCTACGGTTTTTCGAGAAGGATTTACCGAATAAGTCGAATTTGCAGAAGAATCTGCTAGGCAAGCAAAGAAGAAAAGAGGAGATTTACCACACATGCAAGGGCTAGGGTTTTTGCAGAAAGATTTACTGGACAGGTCGAAGTTGCAGAAGAATCTGCTGGGAAGCTTGAAGTTGCAGAAGAATTTGTTGGATAGGTCGAAATTGCATAAGAATTTATTGGACAGGTCAAAATTGTAGAAGTTGCTAAGGTCGAGCTTCTTAGAAAGCTGGAAAGGTTTGACTTGGTCTTGGAGGAGTCTTGGTCAAGGGTCTAGGTGTTGAAATTCGTCAATTGAAGATTCTACAAGAAGAAGAATTCTTATGGGTTTTCCTCTCAAGTGGAGACATTTTGGACCTGGTTGATCGCCCATATTTTGTGTCCTCATGTCTTATTGTTCTTTGTGGTTTGGTAGTTTTTTGATGAAGAGAACACTAATAATAAGCAAAGAAAAGAAGAAACTAATCAAATTAAGTAAAAATATATCACAAAATTATCAAGAAAAGAGAAATCGCCTCATCTAGTTGCCCCTATAGATTTCTCAACATGTTTTGAACTTTTCCCTATGTAAGGTGACCAATGTTCCTTCAGTAGTAGGAAACGTGGTTTATGATTAGCCCTTATATGTTACAACCTTATTTGTCATCTTAAGAGTCTATCTGAGAGACACCTTGATGTCACCTTGTTGAAACACCAATTTTCTACCCTATGAAAGAAACATTGAGCACAACATCACTCCAAGTCCGCTGACAAGGAGCAATGCATCACTCTTTGATCACTTGCATGGAGCAATGATTTCTCTCTACAACACGACAAAGAGCGATGACCCTACCAAGATTTTAGACTTGCTCATATGCAAGGATATCAATTCAAGAAGGTTTGGATTTCCTTTTTTAATGACCTAGGAATTTGTATTAGACTCTAAATTCATTGGGACATAGGGGACTACATTCTTTCTCTCCTCTCCTCACCAAGTCTATATAATGAAGCCATTCCTAAGGGAGATTATATATAGGAGAGAGATATGTAACTAAACGTTATTTAAAACTATTAGATAGATCATTTTTGCTACCATAAGTCTGTCTTGCTTGTGAGCGCAAGCCAAGGCAGAGTTGGAGCCAAGTAGCCACAAAGGATCGCAACTGTTGAAAAATGTAAGCGGCTTTGGTCTTCATAATGACATGTGTAATTGTGATTTTATGTAATTGATGAAAAGAAGAAAAATAAAACTATTATTGTAACTCTTATATCATGGGTTTCATGAGCAAGGAATTTTATTTTAGTGATGGATCCCATTGTGAGCCTTTAGGATTAAGTCATCTAGTTATAAAAGCCAATTGAGTCTATGTCATGTATAAAGGACCCTTCTTAGGAATGTTATATTTTGTATGAGTCATTAATTAAGTATACAAGCACAAAGGATCTCCCAATTGTCGGCTTCAAAAGGAATAACAAGAAGACACGTTGACTCACTCTATGATAAGTCGGCTTATTATGAGACAGAAACCACTATAAATAGGCATCTTGGCCTATTTTAGAAGACATAATTTTTGGACATCTCATCTCTGAAATTCGGTTAAAGTCTGAAGTAAAGAAGTGTGAGAATCATCCTGAAGAGAGCCTCATAGCCACCGAAATGAAGCAAGGAAGAACAAAGGTACTACAAGTTTGTTTTTAGGACTGGTTTGCAGACACACGTGTGAAGGTGAGTGGAATCTTCTGCTGCAGGAAAGGCCAAAAATATTGCAGACTTTCAGGGAAACTGAATTCAGGAAAAAGGTCAGAAGTGCAGTGCTAAAACAAAGGACCAAAAATCTGAAGTATAGTCGAAGTATAAAGAGGACAAGAAGTTGAATCAAGTGTTGACTTGGGCATAAAAGAGAAGCGATGAAGGGAATATGTGTCTTGGTCTTGGAGTGGCAAATAGGTCAAGGGTCTTGGTCTTGGTATTCGTCAATTGAAGTCTCTATAAGAAGAAAAATTTTGGGCAGGCTTTCCTCTCAAGAAGGAGAGGTTTTGACCTTGGCAGATAGCCTAAATTTTGTGTCTCTTGTCTCTTTATTGTTTATGCACTAGTAACTATTTGATGAACGAACACAATAATAATCAAAAGAGAAGAATCTGATCTAACAGTGAAAAGCATTCACAAGCAGTTATCTCTCAGAGAAATCATCTAATACTTGATGCCCTAGATTTCTCAATAGAAATATCACTCAAGGTAAATGTATTGTGATATTTCATTTATAATATAGATTTCATGATTTCATCCCCAAATCATGTTGTTTTTTGCCTTTATCATTTGGATCTTGATTATCTTGAGTAATATAGTATAGATCTAGTAGATATCTAACTGAATCTTTGGTAAGAAAGGTAGATTTTGGGTTTGTGGTGTCTTACACATGCAGGAAAGAGGTGCTTGGAGTGGGAGCAAGATATTTAGGAGCTAGAGCAGGGTCTCATATTGCGATACTAATCAAGATAACATATATACTTTAGGGATAAGGTATGCAATAAAAATTTTGTCTTTCCTTTCTTTTCTATCAAAGGGTCTTAGGGATTAGATCTAGGAAGAAGTGTGAATGATCTTATCCTTGTTCTGTCACAAATCAAGGGCATATCTGTGGGGGAATTTTCACCTAGTAACCGAAGAGGATTTCCTAGAAAGAAAGTGCTAACTCCACTGGGGACAAATCTTTTGATTCGTTCCCATTTCATTGGTTTCCTTGGTTTCTCCATATTTTAAGTTTAGTGTGTGATTTGATTTCTTCTCTCGCATTGGTATGAGCCTCAAAAACCATTGGATTTGACAGATCTAATCCATATCTAAGAAAAAAACTCACTCGGACCCTTCATCACTCTATATGGCCTAAAACAAACCAATGCAACACTTATTGTCAGTGTACAAGTAGTCTTCATCGCTTCTTTCTCATTGATAGAGCACGATGATGCTTTTAGTGTGCACACACAAAAAAGGTTGTAGAGTGCAAAAAGCACTCATTTCTCACGAAATTTTTCCTAGGATTTTCTCTTATGAACCTTAGGGAGTTTATTCTTTGGAAAGAGAGTTTACAACATGGTTTTTTTTTAACTTTCCTTCATTATTTTCATACTATAAAAAGGAAAATGAAAATTTGCATTTTAGCACCATCCCTTTTTTTAGCATTTTCGCAATCTTTTAAAGGTTGCACAAGAGTGTTTGTGGTGAATTTTGGAATTTGAATTTGTCTTTTGGAGTGGTTGATAGTTAATTGGACTTGAGTGATTACTTCATTTTTCCTGAATTGAGAAAAAGAGGTTGATGTTTGCAGTTGGGGCAGGTACTTCTGCACAGGTCCAAGTGTCTAAATGTGTGGAAGTCGCCTAATTAAGCATTAACCTTAGTAATTACTTTAATAATAAAATTAATTAACAATTATAAGATATAGTGAGTTAATCTAATGAAATTCAAATGTTATATGCATTAATGAATTAGATGAATCTCAACTGTTGCTCTCAAGTGATGTTGAGATCTAATCGCAATTGTCAGTCACTTTAAAGATTAGGGTTGTGGATTTGATGAATAACTCAAACTTGTAAAAGGAAGGCTAGGCTAAGGGACAAGATGCATCTTTTGAGCACAAGACACATTGAGATAGCGAGATCTCAGTAATTGGGTGAAGGAATTTCATCTGTGTGTAGGGTTCAAGGAAGAGTGCAAGGGGCAACAAGAGAGAAGGATCTAGATCAACCAAACAAGATCGAACATAGATCGACAGAGAGTTTGATTAACTAGATCAATTCCAGGTTCTTGTTGTATCGGTATTTTTCCTCAGAGGGCTATTATCCCAAGAAGGGAGCCCTTGTATGTGTAGACTTTAATTATTGAAAGAAAAAAAAAATTTGAAGGGAAGAAATTAAGTGTGCATGTATATGAGATTGGTGCTTTTAATTTGCTTTCGTTGTCATATTTTATTTAAGTGTTAATATCTCAATCGTGTTCTTTTTTTAGTAGATCAGTAATTAACTAGGTTGTTGGGTTTAGGAAATTAACAAAAGAAACCTCTTATTCTCTCCCTTAGATAGTTTTCATCGAAAGGAAATAGTTGCATTTTTGTGCATGGCCCTATTTTGATTTTCTTTGGGTTTGAAAAGAGCCATAACATAATTTGAGTTTCATTTTGTACCTTATTGAGCAATCAATATTCATTCCTGTTGGAAAGTAACTAGGATCGGTCTTCATATTGACTATGTAATTATGTATTGATGTAATGAAGAAGACAAAGATAATAATTTTTTTTATATGCTCGCTTCATGGGTTTCATGAGCAAGGCTTTATTATAGGTCAAAGGACTTCTTCTTGATGTCCTTTAGGAATTTGTCTTCTGGTCATAAATGTACTATTTAAAGAGTCATGTATATGAAGAGTCAAGTGAATCTAATATGCCTGAAGACCTTTTGACATAAGCTCATAATGATGCCTCATATCAGCGTTGAAATTCTCCTCTAGACAGCCTTCATGTTGGCCTACAAAATAGTGATCAAGTCGACCCTATATTAATATGTTAGGTCGGCTTATTAATATATAGGAACAACTATATATACCCCTGTATACGCTGCATAGAAGAAACGGAACTTGCGGATTGCTCTACGGTTTTCACAGAGTTTAAAAAGTGCGGATCACAGGAATATACAGCGAGGACTCTATATGAAGAAATGCAGATTTCAGGAAGGTTGAAAGTCCGAATTAATTCTGAAATGAAGTGCGAGATCAAGGTCTGAATTGCAGTTCGAGACAAGATAGTTTTTGGGTACGCAATACAACGAAGAAGGATCATAATATACCACAGTAATAAAGGGTTTTATGTCTGAAGTATAACCCTACCTCAAATCTCTGTGATCACTTCAAGAAGATCGAGAAGATAGGATTGTAATCAAGTATACATAACAGTGCAGAGAAGAAAGTCAAGCCAGCGAGGATCAAGTCTGCAAATTAAGTACTGAACTGTGATGCAAAGAGAGGTGCCATATCAGCGAAGGAAAGGAAGGCTTATCTCTATCTTTGGGCTAAAGGGAAAGATCACTATAGCAAGTTAAGGATCAAAGACTTGGAGATAAATAGGTACAAAGAAAAGTTCAAGGAAGCATATTCTCTAAAGACTAAGAACTGAGCTTTCCTAGTGGTGGTGCAGAGCAGTGCAGAAAATAAGATCATCATAAGAAGTCTAGTGGAGCAGTGACAAGGTCTTGGAGGCATACTAAGGTCAAGGGTCTAGGTCACAGTCATGGTACTTTTCAATTTAAGATCTATAAGAAGAACTCCTTACGGGTTTTCCTCTCCAAGAGGGAGAGGTTTTGCCCTGGCTCTAGGAGCATAATTCTTGTGTCTCGTGTATTTTGATAATTGACTTAATGAAATACTAAATAAGCTAAAGAAGAGAAGACATAAGAAACTCAAGTAAGCACACAAGTAATTATCAAGAAGAGAATTTGAAATAATCACCAGCCCTCCAAATTCTCAACATGGAATCAGAGCTAAGGTGTTGAACACAAGGGCTAATTGATAAAGGAGACACTCTAGGAAGCGAAGATCAAATTTTGGGTTGAAAAGTCAAATCAATTTGCAAGGAAGACTCTCAAGCTATTTCAAGAAAGATCTTCTATCTCATTCAAAGGATCAACTCATTCAAGAAAATAATCTTTGCCATCAAAGATTTACATTCAAGACATTGTTAAAAGAGGACATCATTTGTTGAAGATATCCTTTATCATCAAGCATCCAAGAACATCTACATTGGAGATTTCAATCTTAGAAGAAGCTCCTGACTTCATCTTCATCATCATCAAGGAAGTTGCAAGCCACTCTACTCAAGTAAGTATCTATGACCTTACTTAAATCTGTCAAGATGACTTATTGTAGAGAGAGCAACAAGTTGGTTGGGTCATCAAACTTTAGTGCATGGAAGAAGAGGACAGATTTGAATTTAATTGAAGACGAAGCTATGGACTACATCGAAGGATCTACAATTCAACCACCAAAATAATATGCTCCAGCTCATGCCAAGTGCATGAAGGGAGAAATCAGAGCCCAAAGGATTCTCATAGAATCCATTAAGGACTCACTCATTCCCTATGTATCAAAACTATAGTCTGTTAAAGAAATATATGAGAAACTGGAGGAGCTATTCTATGTGAGTACTACAGGAGAAGAAATCTCTCTAAGACAACTATACAAAATGAAATTGTCAAGAGAAGAAGGAATCACTTCATACTTTATGAAGATTTCTTAATTAAGAGATCAACTGCAAGAACTGGGAGAAGTGATCTCTGACACTGAAATGACTACAGTGGTGTTGAATGCTCTACTAGAAAAATGGGGAAACTTAACTTCAAGTTTATACGAGAAGAAAGAAGCCACACCATTCCATGATTTATGGTATCTATGTAAAATAGAGGAAACAAGATTGAAAGCCAAAGCTGATACAGGATCAAGTGAAGGGAATAAAGCCTTTGCAGCCATATCTAGGAAGAAAGGAAGATTCGGTAAATTTGGTCCTCATAATAAAAGAAGAAATATGGACAAAGTACGATGCTTTGGATGTAATGAACTTGGGAATTATAAAAGAGATTGTCCTAAATCTGAAAAGGACAAGAGAAAAAGGGAAGAAGCCCATATCTCAGATATGAGGGAAGAACCTAATGCAAATAAATCTAATAAAGAAGAAGCGAAAGATCCCTATTATGATTGAGATCATCTTCCTCTTTAAGTGATTTATGTTGGTTGTAAAATAGTATGATAGGAAGCAATGTATATTGATAACATCATGATAAAAACATGGTAGGAGCTCTTGGTGAAACAACTCCGGGAAAACCTCACTGATAACAATACTGATGGAAGGCAATCATCAAGATCAAGGGTCATCATGGAAACTGGTGCTGACATTTTCTAATTGAGTTCTCTTTGAATTCACTAATTAGAAAGAAAGCAGAATGGTTTCATCAAGAATTCTATGCTACAGAATTCTGGGATATGATGACATATTGATGGAGCAAGTCAAGGGAATGAAGCTCTTCATTCTAGTAAAACTGCTACAAGATGACTCGAAGGAAAAAGGTATGAGGTATATATATTTATATGCTGACACTGGACGTTGTGAAGTCATGTCATATGGTTGCAGGTAATGGACTTCTATATTTAAAAGTATGATCTATGGAGGAAGATCTCTCACGGTACACTGACAGATGAAATCAACATAATATATCCTCATATGGAATATGAGGTGGTTGTATATGAACAAGGAACTGGAAATTGTAAGTTCACGTGAATGAAAATGTGCAGAAGGGAAGAGATCATGTCAAGAGACAGTTATCATCTGGAAGCCAAGAAGATGTGACTGAAATATCTCCTGGAGGATATGTAGACTCCAATATAAGTCTGGTAAAGAAGAAGACCCTTGACAAGACATATCATGAGGAGATGTGTCAATCTAAATAGAGGATGTCGATGCCTACAGGAAGATGTCATGGTGAAAGATCATCACTGAGGTAAATTTTGTTTTTAAAAGTTCATATGTATATGTTTATTTGGATGAATTTGTGCAGGGTTGTTAATCATGTGAAAGCATGTAAAATCCTTGGAGATTATTCGAAAGAAGGCAGCATGGCATAAAATGTGGACCAGATAAGAAATACAAAAGAATTGTTTTCTGGTAGATGACATGACTCATGAATGAAAGTGATGGATGATAAGTGCCCTATGGAGCTAAAGTTGAAGATTCCTCAATATCGATATCCATGACTTCGAGGGGAGGAATTCTTCATGAGCAGTTGGGTGTCTCACCATTGCTGCTGCAAGTCCCTAATTAAGAGGGAGCATGGTGATAAGTTCCTTACTTGGAAGAAATTGGGTAATTCCTAGGAATGAGCTTAGGTACATTCCTTATACAAGAATGAGTACATTCCCTTGTTGAATAGGTCCTCCCTGGCTGAGAGGGAGAGATAGACACATCATTCTGGTCTTCACTTGGGAAGACAGAATGGAGGATTGGGTAATCATCTGGCATTCGATGCTCTTTCAGAATGTGTTAGGGCATTC
Organism: Pinus albicaulis; assembly: GCA_034641835.2. Taxonomy (NCBI): domain Eukaryota; kingdom Viridiplantae; phylum Streptophyta; class Pinopsida; order Pinales; family Pinaceae; genus Pinus; species Pinus albicaulis. The sequence goes on along the minus strand of CM076569.1, from coordinate 835,127,130 downwards.
AAGGTAAGAGTAGTCGGGGACCGATATTCTTTGAGGGCTAGCTACCTAAGAGAAGAATAGTCCAAGAAGGTCATACTTTGGGAACACCCGGGTGGAGTATGTACCTTGGAGAGACAATGACTATGGTGTCTATAAGTCATGTGTCTCACCGGCATTGTATCCCATTGTCTCGTTGAGAGATGGGGATGTTAGTCAAGGCCTTGCACTAGGACAATGCTAGTTGATACGATGCTATACAGATGCGATTACCAATCTAATTCTTCTTATGAGATTCTTCAGTTTGAAAGTGACCATGTACCTGCATGAATACCTCCCTAGTTAAGAGGGAGTGTTGGAAAGTGTAACTAGGATCAGTCTTCATATTGACTATGTAATTATGTATTTATGTAATGAAGAAGACAAAGATAATATATATATATATATATATATATATATATATATATATATATATATATATATATATATATATATATATATATATATATATATATTTGTTTTCGGTATGTTTGCTTCATGGGTTTCATGAGAAAGGCTTTATTATAGGTCAAAGGACTTCTTCTTGATGTCCTTTAGGAATTTGTCTTGTGGTCATAAATGTACTATTTAAAGAGTCATGTATATGAAGAGTCAATTCAATCTAATGTGCCTCAAGACCTTGTGACATAAGCTCAGAATGATGCCTCAGATCAGCGTTGAAATTCTCCTCTATATAGCCTTCATGTCGACCTACAACATAGTGATCAAGTTGGCCTTATATTAATATGACAGGTTAGCTTATTAATATACAGGAACAACTATATATACCCTTGTATATGTTAATCAGAAGAAATAGAACTTGCGGATTGCTCTGTGGTTTTCACAGAGTTTAAAAAGTGCGGATCACAGGAATATACAGCGAGGATTCTACCTGAAGAAATGCAGATTTTAGGAAGGTTACAAGTTCGGATTAATTCTGAAATGAAGTGCGAGATCAAGGTCTGAATTGCAATGTGAGAAAGGATAGTTTTTGGGTACGCAATACAGTGAAGACGGATCATAATATAGCGCAATAATAAAGGGTTTTTTGCCTGAATTATAAGCCTACCTCAGATCTCTGTGATCACTTCAGGAAGGCCGAGAAGATAGGACTGTAATCAAGTATACAGAACAGTGCGGAGAAGAAAGTCAAGCTAGCGAGGATCAAGTATGCAAATTAAGTACTGAACTGTGATGCAAAGAGAGGTGCCATACCAGCGAAGGAAAGGAAGGCTTATCTCTGTCTCTGGGCTAAAGGGAAATATCATTATAGCAAGCTAAGGATCAAAGACTTGGAGATAAAGAGGTAAAAAGAAAAGGTCAAGGAAGCATAATGTCTAAAGACTAGGAACGGAGCTTTCCTAGTGGTGGTGCAGAGCAATGCAGAAAAGAAGATCGTCATTAGAAGTCTAGTGGAGCAGTGACAAGGTCTTGGAGGCATACTAAGGTCAAGGGTCTAGGTCATAGTCATGGTACTTGTCAATTGAAGATCTATCAAAAGAATTCCTTACGGGATTTCCTCTCCAAGAGGGAGAGGTTTTTCCCTGGCTCCAGGAGCCTAATTCTTGTGTCTCGTGTATTTTGATAATTGACTTGATGAAATATTAAATAAGCTAAAGAAAAGAAGACATAAGTAACTCAAGTAAACACACAAGTAATTATCAAGAAGAGAATTTGAATTAATCACCAGCTCCAAATTCTCAACAATTCCCAGGAGCTTCCATTCATGTTCGGTGGGAATATTGTCTTAGTCAATATGATAGTGGTGAATGGCCCACTAGACTTCTACATGCTTATTGGACATGATTATGTCGAGGAAAGGGTAACTCAAGCAATGCGAGCACTCCCTGCACAAAGGTGCCCATGGATGATGGTCTTGCATAACCCGTGTACAAGACTATAGCACCTTTCATGAAGTACACCCTTTATCATATCAGTTATCACTCACACCTCTCAATTGGAGGGTTAGCCTAGGAAATATTCCTCCCCCTAGGGATAAGAGCACCTAATAGGGGCATTTGATGATCCTCCCATACTAAATATGGCAACTTGTATAAGGTATTAAGCTAGTCTAAAGTTTGAAGAAGATACTTTGTGTCATATACTTACATGGTTTTAACATTGAAAATGGTCCAATTTTTAACCTACTCTGATAGCCAACTAGGGGGTAAGGTTTGACTTCCTCAACCCTCAACTAGAGTTACAGCTTTAAACCTTCTAGAGTCTTCTTGAAATTCCACACATGGCTAGCCTGATTTGCATGAATAATGAGGAGTGACATGGCATCCTCTCATACAATGGTGCTTAAGATAGTAATTCAACTTGCAGGAGGCATAAATTTTGCATACGAACTTTGATTAATTTGATTCTTACACCATTGGAAAGGTATTATAGTGTAGATCAACATCCCAAGCTCTGGCATTAAATTGAGAGAGTTTTGATCCCAAAAAATGTCATTTGATGCCTCAAAATGGCCTAGAAGGTTTCATAGCCCAATTCTCCAAACTTGGACCCACCATTAAAATGACCCTACAAGTTGATTCCTCCCATTTTTTCCACTTTGAATTTGAAAGCATCAAGAAAAATAAAAATAATAATAATGATCCAATCTGGATCAATTTTGCACAACTCAAAAACACAAAGCATGCCTTTATTTGGTGGGAAAGTTGTGCGCATTTCCATAAAGTGGTCAAGGTGAAGGACCAATTCAAGAAATTGATGAAGGACCAATTCTATCCTTTGGGTATGAAGAAGAGCAACAACAAAGATGAGAGTACTTCATGTAGAGACAAGGGGAAAGTGTTGAAGATTAGACCTTGGGATTTCAAAGGCCACTAGTTTGTTGAACAATCCATGGGGTCTTGGTGAAATACCTTGTGAGAGATGCATAAACAAATTTAGAGAGAATTGGGTTTGTTTGAAATCAAGAATCTTGATGATGCCAAAAGAAAAGCTACAGATATCTAAGCCATGATCAAGAATGCTTGGAAAGGGGACAAGAAAATTGCATTACAAAAGGATGAACACTTAAAGAAGCAATCTGAAAAAACAAAATGAAGAAGATTGTCACCATTGTTCAAGATCTATCAAACAAAGAACATTGTAGAAAAGATCAACAAAGATGGGCACATGTATTACAAATGTCGAAAAATTCATCTAGGGTTGGATCAAATAAATAAGAAAAAGGAAACGCTAAATTATTTGTCAAGCCCAGTGAAAGGGAAAGTAATTGCAGGAGAAGATGAAGAAAATGAAAAGATTATTCTCATGACTCGTTCCAAACCTCCAACAAAGACATTATGGTAGGTTAAAGCACATAAAAGTATAGAAGGAGAGATCTCTTCCATGTAAATATTTTGATCAAGAATTCCATAATGAATGTCATTGTTGATCTGGGCAAATGGAAGAACCTCATTTCAAAAGCATTGGTCAAGAAGTCGTGATTGCAAACAAACCCTTAGAGCCTCGGCCACTCGGATGGCTTCAAACAGATGAACTGTAAGTCACTTGCCAATGTAAATTCACATTTTATATTATATCTCCATACATTGTTGACCTAGAATGTGATGGTTATTAAGTGGTGTCTGGAAGTCCATATATATGGATCAATAATGTCATCTTCCTAAAAAGAGATAACAAATATCAATGGAGTAATGAAGGTAATCACTATTTGGTCAATGGATATAGAGTGAAGGGAAGATCTCTTTCATCTTGAATTTATGTCGATTGCAGATTCCGAGAATATCTTGGAATCTGACAGTCACGAAAGAGGTTAAGGAATTGACCTCTCTCCTAACCATCAGATTCCAAGATTTTTGGAATTTGCAATCGATATAAGGATGCCCCCTCTTTCATATCAACCAATTAAACACAAAAGTTGATAAATGCTAGCAAAAAAATTGTGTTACTTGTTGAGGTCAAATGGTCAATAATTGATCTGTAAATTGTCGTGGATATTCCACCTGACAATTCCTCACAACAGTTCTGACAAAATTAAATTTAAAATCTGAAATTCTACACTATTACGGTTATATTTCCCTTTAGAATTATGGATTTGTAGATTATTGTTAATAGTGTATGCATGTGAATTAAAATTATGTAAAAAATAAAGAAGTGAAATAAAAGCTCACAAACACATTTGACACAAGATATGACCTAGGAAACCCTTCCGCGAGAAAACCCTAGCGAGAAGGTGAGGTCACTTTGCTCTCTTTCTCTGAATAGAAAATGGCTATGACTACAGAGAAGTATGGCATGTGGTATGTGAGCATAATTCCTCTTTGTGTTCTCTATCTCCTATCCCTCTCTGTTACTTTTTTCTCATTTACGAAACCAATGCACTCGAAAGAATGGAACCCCTTTTCCTCTTAGTGGTTCGGTTGTAACACAGCCTGATAACCTACTAATGGTTAGCTTGACTACCTCAACTCTTAACCAAAGTTACAACTAGACTCTTCTAGAGTATTCTTCATCATAATCACGTGGCTAGCCCCTTTTTCATGAATAATGGAGGTTGATGTGAAATACTCTCAAATTACAGTGGTAAAAACAGGAAAGTCACCTATTGAGTGGCATAACTTTCACATACAGACTCCAATTGGTGTGATTCTTGCGTCGTCGAAAAGGACTTTGTGTGTAGACTAGAAAACAACATGTGTGAAAGCGGAAAAGTTTTTCCCCAAAAAAACATCGTTTGATGCCTCAAAACGCTCATGGAAGGTGTCAAACCCCAATTTTCCAAACTGGGTCTCACTAATAAAAATGGTCTTGAGAGTTGATTCCTCCATTTTTTTCCACTCTGAAAGCATCGAGATGGATGATAAACAATATAATGATCTAGTCTTAATCAACCACAAGGATAAGTGGACTCATCTTACCAAGCCTATTCTGAAGGGAAAAGAAGACAATTAGATAAATTGTTGCAAAGTATGAAGTTAAATTTCTAAAAACAAAAGGGTTGCAACTTGCCTCCATAGAGGCCAATTGAACATAAGATTCAATTGCTGCTAGATTTTCCATTTCCTAGTATTGGGTTGCACACCTCCATTCAGGAGAACAAGGAGATCAAACAACAGATTCAAGATCTCCTAAACCATGAAGCCATAAGGACAATTTCACCATCTAGCTCACCAATTATTCTTATGCCACGAGAGGATGGAACTCGAAGGATGTGTATGGATTTTCAAGCATTCAAAAAGATTACAACTAACGAAAAATACCCATTTCCCAAATAGATGATTTATTGGATCAGCTCTGACATGCAAAATTATTCACCGAGATGGATCTCAAATCAAGGTACAATCAAGTCTAGATTCATGAAAAAGATATTTGGAATCCCACCTTCAAATCCAAGCAAGGTTTGTTCAAATGGTTCATTATATATTTTGGATTACGCAATGCCCCAACAGCTTTTATGAGGTTGATGAATGACATACTTAGATCCTTCCTTGATTTGTTTGTTGAAGTTGTATTCAATGACTTTCTTAGTATTCTTACAATCAGTGAGACACGGAAAGAACACATGGCACATATAGAGAAAATGCCTGAAATACTTCTTAAGAATAAGTTGTAGTTGAAGTTGAAGAGAAGTGACTACGCTAAGAAATGTTATGTTCAATTAGAATTTGCAGTTGGAGGAAATTAACTCAAGACTGGTCCAGCTAAGGTACAAGTGATTTGGAATTGGCCAAGACCCTGAAACTTCACTAAGGTAGAAATTTTCTTGGATCTCGTCGGAATTTAAGAAAGTTTATATCTTGTTTCTCCATTGTTGCAACACCATTGCATGCTTTTACTAGAGGAGTGAAGTTTAATAGGGTAAATACCTAGGAGAGAGCATTGAAAACTCCAAAAATAAGATTTGTAAAGCAACTATACTTGGTCTTTCTAATCTTCGAAAGCATTTTGAAATTGACGCAGTCGCTTCATGGACAACATTAGGAGTTGCTTTTATGCAAAAGGGAAAACCTATAGTATACCATTCAGAGTCATTTTTCGGAGTTTTACTCAATTATCCTATACATGATAAGGGATTGTATACACTAGACCAAACAGTGAACCATTAGAGACCCTAAGTATTGGGAATTGTTAAAATTTGGCAGCTCAGGGATGAATTTCTGCTGGAGGAAATCATATTTGAACCACCTATAATAAAAATTTCATTTCTGACAATTCTAATGTGACTTTCCAAAAATATTAAGTCATGTCTCAATTTGGAAGTGAGTTTCCAAAAATTGAAAGTCGTGTCTAAATGATCAAGGATGATCTCGACATATGGAATCTACTTTAAAATCAAATCAATCACTATTATACAAGTCAAGAATTAATATTTTATCCTTATTAGTATTGTTATTATTATTATGATATTATTATTTATAAAATAGGCTAAATTCATTCACCTTTAGTAAAATAATAAAAATGAATTCTCAGTAGTCTCGTGGAATAAGACAATTAAATTGAGAATCTCTTACTTGGCAAATCAAACCTCTCTCTTGGAATAAAATAGTAACTTCACCCTTAAAAGAATGTAATTCTCTCTCACTAATTCGGTGTATGGCAAAAATGTAACTACTCATTAAATGCAATTGTAACTCCCTCATTCAATTTGATTTGTAACTCTCACTAAATATTCTCTCATCTCTCATGTCTAAGTGTAACTCTCTCTCTCCCTAATTCGAATTGTAACTCTTCAAGACAATTGTACCTCTTTGTCTATTCTTGGGATGAGTTTCACTTCTCCTCAAGTAACTCCTCCCTCATGGAATTTGATTCTCTTATTGTTGGCTCAAGGCATGAATTCATTTTGTAACTCCTCTCATTTCTCATCTATTTAAGAAAGAGTAAGTGAAAGTTGAGTGTAGCATGTTCATTGTGAAAAAGGAGAGCAAGTGTTGAGTGTGTGCAAGAGAAGTGTGAGAGCAAGTGAAGAGAAAGAGGAAGGAAATAGTTGGAGCAAGTGTGAAGGATAAGATCTGAACAAGAGAAGGAGGAGATCTTCAAGCAATGAGCAAGAGCACTTCCGCTGCAAGTTGATCAGACATTGGTGACTTTATTCATTCACATTCTCTCTCTCTCTCTCTCTCTCTCTCTCTCTCTACTTTGTTGAACAAATGAAGAAATCTAATAGAAGAAGAACCATTTGGATTTCCCCCCTTGAGGGGTTTTGCCCTAGTCATTGGACCTAAATCTTAGCGTCTCATATTTGTATTTGATTGTCTTCATATGATCCTTAAGTTTATGTTCTATATACAATTGTTGATCTAGAAATTTTTGAAGAAGAAATTTGCATTCTAAGTAATTGTAACAGCATAGAACATTTAGTTCTCTACAAAGTACTTTCAAGTCCTAGCATAGAACATTCAGTTTTCTGCAAAGTACATTCAATGTTCTACAAGGTACATTCAACTTTCTACAAAGTACATTTAGTTTTCTGCATAAAAGTTACAAGTTTTTGTAAATAATTTTTAATTTTTTGCATAGAAATTTCAAATTTTAACATGGTATCGTAGCCTTGGTGAAGACAAGTCCAAGGAGACCAGAGATCACTTAAAGAGACCCCACTTACTGTCAAAGTTTTCTTATCAATATGACTTCATCCTACTTCAAGGTAGAGAAGAAGTTGAATGATTCTTCAAACTTTGATCCATGGAAAGCAAGGCTAGATATCACTCTTGAAGAACACGAAGTTCTGGGGTATGTTGAAGGCACAATAGCTAATCAACCAGAGAATGCAATGTGAAAATTCTAAAATCGGAATCCCTACTGCAACGACTGATTAAATTTCTTCTACTTGCTAATTTCTGAATCAAGTTATTTACTGTGTAACACAGTAAATATCAAAATAAAATCTATTGCAGCCTTCACAACATAAAATATTGTGGAAACAAAACACTGAGCAAGAAAGATAGAAACACACACATAAGTACACCGTTATTTTGGGACAAATGTCCCCATAAAAACCCAATGTGGGAAAATCGGTGCACCAGTTGAGGGTTTTATTATTGTGCAGTAGTTTTTAAAGTAAAATCTATGACTGTCAAAACTGACAAATCATACAGAGGAAAAACTAACAAATAAGTCTCATGAGAGAATCTCACTCTACCACTGGGATTCAGCACTGACCTCAGCTCTGGATGAGTTGCTTTGCATTGCCTCTACGTAGTGACTGCGTCGCAACATGACGCAACCTTTCCTCTTGCCATTGGATCTTCTGCTGACCGGAAATGAGGCCCCCCTGGCCTCTGGAAACTCCCTTCGGCTTCTGGCACTGACCCTCGACTATTTCCTTAGAAAAAATACCGGACTCCCTCTGAAGCACGGTGTTACCACTCTGTGGCTCTTACTACCTCCTTTGCGTTGCACTCACTGGAGCTGGAAAATCTTCCTCCGGCCAACTATCCCTGCCCCTCACTGCAAGAAAATCACTCAATCACTCTCTGACCACTTAGCACTTCTTCTCTTGCGAATTTGAACTCTAGATCTCTTGCTCTTGTTATCTCGGTGTGTTCTCCAAGTGCCCATCGAACTCCTTATAATATCTCTTTGACATATCAACGGGCAGGATTAGAACTTAATCGATGGCTCAGATTATCTTGGACTCGATCCACTCCTTTATCCAGAAGATTCACACCCGATTTAATTAATACCCTTTAATTATTTTCATTTCCTAAGTTTAGACTTAGAAATCCATTAAAAATAATTGATTATTTTAATTAAATCCTCTCCAGGTGGAATTTCCCCAAACGATTTCTAGGTATTGGAGAAAGCATGTGTCTTAGCCTCTCTGCAAAATCTCAAGGCTAGAGCACATCTAATGCTACAAAAATCAACACTCCCTCTTAGCGAGGAATGTTCTTAAGTGATGCAACCCACTGAAGCATCACTTATGAATCTTTATCACCTCCTTTTGCGTTGTTGATGTCTAACCTCATCGCCCACCAACTACTGCGCAACTCTAATTCTGCGTTGCTTTCGTGTTGCTGCTGACCCTACATACTGCTGCCAACTACTACATCTGCATTGTAACTTTATTGTTGTTGCCACTGCAACGTATGCAACTATCTCTCATATGTTGTTGCTGCAACTGAGAGATGTCCATCATGCTGAACCAACTGAGTTCAGTCTGATGCATCTGTCACCCGAGTCCTGGATGCTTCTAGTCTCTGTGTTGTCACTGAAACTACTGTGTTTTTGTTGAATCTTCATTGTGCCAGCTGCACTACTTCCAACTCTACTCTGCGCTGCTCAGTATCTAACTGCTACTAGCTATGCATTTGTCACTTTGGCACCTAACTGCACCAACTGTCACTCGTCCATCTTGCTAGTGTTGTTATGGGTTCTCATAGCAAGGTATTGATCCAAGAGGTGGACACCTAAAGGATCTTGCCCATCATGTAGCTCTCTGGGGCTACAAAACCGAATCACCCCACCTCACCCCTAGAGGTATCTCAGTGATCATGGAAAATTCCTCCTCTAGTCTGGAGGACAGCCTGTTGATCTCTGCAGATGCAGCCTGTTGATCCTGCCTCTCCTCTTTGTCCCTCTTTTTTAGCGGACACTAGGTAGCATAGTGACCAAGTTCACCACACCTGAAGCACTTGACCTTCAAAATGTCCTTCTTTCTTCTGTGTTGCTCCTGCTGCCCCTTTGATGCAAGGGTTGCATTCTCCTCTTCCTTCACCTATGCCTTTGTCCCACTGTTGTTGTTGCCTTCCATGGTGCTCTTCACCAAGTCTCGCCTCATCTCTTCTTGTTGCAGATCTACCCACATCTCACTTTGGCAGTGTTTCTCTACCCAAAATAATTTGGACAAACACTTGCCAGTCTTCTGAGACTGAATTCAGAGCTATCTGCACCATCTTTATAGCTTGAGGCGTTGACCCTATAGCTTCCAACTAATCTTTGACATCCTAAAGTCTGGTGAGGAAGTGAACTATGCGTTCTCCCTTATGCATATGTGTGATCCTCAACTTCTCTTCCAGATAAATCTTTCGTTACTCGGAAGATCCCTCGTACAGCGTGGCAAGGGAGTCCCACATTTCTTTGGTCGTTCCTAGGGTCGTTGTGTGAGACACGACATGATCCCGAACTCCATCAAGGATCATTCTCTTCGCCTTGGCCAGCTCCTTCTTGTACATCTTGTTATGATCTGGATCTGTGGGGACAACTACCACACAATCGATGTAGGTTTTGAGATCATAGTCATCTAAAGGAAGGAGATCCTTACCTTCCAGATCACGTAGTTAAACGCTTTGTCTAACAAATCCTGATCTCTCAACCCAGTTGATGCCATCTTGCCAAACGACAAAGTCAAACTCTGCCTCTAACCCTCTACGCAACTCCTGACTAGAAATACGCACTCCCTACTGGAGTGAGCAAAATTACTCTCGGCTATTGCTACTCTGCGTGAAAAAAATATAATTTCTTGGCTAGAAATTCTCTAGGGACATAATTCCTTCAATGTGCTCTTCTTTCCTCCTGACGCTTTTCTACTCTAGCAAACTGCTGCAGAAAAATTGCATCACAGTTGAAGATTTTCTCTGCATGGAAATTGTTGCATTGCTCCCTCCGCCTTTGGAAAATATCAATCTGGAAAAATTTATTCTCTATCGACTCACTCAGAGAAATAATTTTCCACAAAAATTTACCCTCGTGGCTATGGCCTGCATAGCTCCTCTGGGGTTTCAAACTGTTGCCTATGTTGTGCTTTCTAAATCCCTCTTCCGTCTGCAACTGAGCTCTACCTGTTTCACATGTGCTCTGATACCATGTGAAATTTCCAAAATTGGAATCCCTACTACAACGACTGATTAAATTTCTTCTACTTGTTAATTTATGAATCAAGTTATTTATGATGTTACAAAGTGAAATAAAATCTATTATAGTCTTCACAACACAAAATATTGCGGAAACAAAATACTGAGAAGGAAAGATGGAAACACACACAAAAGTACACCTTATTTTTTAACAAATGTCCCTGGAAAAACTCAATGTGGAAAAACCAGTGTAGCATCTGAGGGTTTTATTATTATGTAGTAGTTTTCTGAGAACAAATCTATGACTGCCCAAACTAACAAATCATACAGAGGAAAACTTTCAAATAATTCTCGTGAGAGAATTTCACTCTACCTCTAGGATTCGACACTGACCTCAGCTCTGGATGAGTTGTTCTGCGTTGCCTCTGCGTAGTAACTGTGTCACAACACGATGTAGCATTTCCTCTTATCGTTGGATCTTCTGCTGACTAGAAATGACGCCCTCTTGGCCTTCATAAACTCCCTCCAGCCTATGGCACTGACCCTCGACTATTTCCTTAGCAAAAATCTCGGACTCCCTCGGAAGCATTGTGCTGCCTCTATGTGGCTCTTACTACCTCCTCTTCCTTGCACTCACTGGAGTTGGAAAATATACCTCCATCCAACTATCCCTGCCCCTCACTACAAGAAAATCACTCAATCACTCTCCAGAAACTTAGTGGTGCTTCTCTTGAAAATTCAATCTCTAGATCTCTTTCTCTTGCTATCTCAGTGTGTTCTCCAAGTGCCCATCGAGCTCCTTCTTATAATCTCTCACTGACATACCAATGACCAAAATTAGAACTTAATCGATGGCTCAGATTATCTTGGACTCGATCCATGTCTTTATCTAGAAGATTCACACCCGATTTAATTAATACCCTTTAATTATTCTCATTTCCTAAGTTTAGATTTAGGAATCCATCAAAAATAATTAATTATTTTAATTAAATCCTCTTCAGATGAAATTTCCCCAAACGATTTCTAGGTATTGGATAATGCATGTGTCTTAGCCGCTCTGCAAAATCTTGAGGCTAGAACACATCCGATGCTACAAAAATCAACATGCAAGTCTTGCTATCAAATCCAAACATAAAAAGGGTGAAATCAAAGCTAGAAAAATTATCTTTGATTCTCTTTGTGATCATCTCATTACTTATGTTTATGGTTTGAAGAAAGCTAAAGAAATGTATGACAAATTAATTGCCATGTTTGCGATTATTAACTTGAACCAAATTATTGCCTTGAAGAATCAGTTGAAGGATGTCATGATGAATAGAGGAGAGACGGTTCAAGCATACTTCCTGAGAATGACCAAAATCAGGAATCAACTGTTAACTGTTAGTGAAGTTGTACCCGAAAAATAAGTTGTGTTGACTGTGCTTTGAGGTCTTTCCCCTGTTTGGGAGACGTTTATCACCACTATTAGCAATATCAACATTATTCCCACATTTGATGATCTCCTGGGAAAGTGTATTCAAGAGGAGGCCAGAATGATCTCATGAGGGAGAATTTCACATCATGAAGGAGAACAAACTCTGTTTTCAGCCTATTACAAGAGAAAGAAAGGTAATAAAGGCTCTCATCATTCAAAGAAATCTAATTTCAAATCAAATGATTCCTTTAAAGTGAATCTAGACATTCAAAAGTTGTATGCTTTAACTATCAAAAACATGGTCACTTTGATCATGACTGTAGAGAAAGAAGAAGAGCACCTAGATTCAAAAACAAATCTGATTATAGAAAAGGCACTTCTGAAAATCAAAGAAAAAGCTATCCTAAGAAAACAAGAAATCCAAGGTATAGAAATAATGCAGCGAAAACTCAATTAGAGTATTTTCTTGTTTTTTCTCCTTTCAGATCTTCTTCTGTAGATTCATTTGATAGTTGGCTAGCTGATAGTAGTGCTTCCAAACATTTTATTGGTTGCAAAGAAGCACTCTCTAATCTAGTTGAGAGAGAGACTAATTTAAATGGTATCTTTGGAGATAATTCTACTTACCAAGTTAAAGGTTATGGTTTGGTTTCATTTTCAATTAGATGATGGCAAATCTATTTTTTGGCCAGAAGTTTTGTATGTACCTGGTTTGAAAAAAAATCGTGTATCCATATAAGGAATAAAAATTGTTTTTATTAATGGAAAAGTTCTAACCTATCCTTTGAACTTAAGTGTGATAAAATCCTTCACCCTTGAATCAAGATGTGAAGGGTTTTACAAAGACAATGGTAAACACATTCATGCATTAGTGCATTATATCGATCTTCAATGTGAAATATGGCACAGAAGATTCGTTCACCTACACTACAAAGTCTTACCTCATGTAAGGAAGATGGTTTCTGAAATGCCTGAGATCAGATTGGATTATGAACGAGTTTTCCCAGGATGTGCGAGTGGAAAGCATGTAAAGGGACCATTCCCTTCAAGCAGAACAAAAACTAGTCAGATACTTCAGCTCATACATTATGATTTATGTGGACCTATGTCTATTACTTCTCTTGGTGGCTACTTGTATTTCATTATTTTTGTTGATAATTTTTCTCACAAGTCATGGATATTATTTTTGACAAAGAGAGGGGAAGAATTTGCATGTTCAAAGATTTCAAAGTTCTGATTGAAAATCAAACTAGAAAATTGATCAAAGATTTCAGATCTGATAATGGGGGAGAGTTCACCTCCAATGATTTTAGTGATCTTTGCAAAGAAGTTGGAATAAATAAAGAAATCATTGTGTTGTACATTACACAACAAAATGGTGTGGCTGAGAAGAAGAACAAAACCATTATGGAAGCAGTCAAAGCCATGTTGCATGATCAAAAACTACCAAAGTTTATGTGGGGAAAAGTTGCAAATATTGTTGTTTAGGCGCAAAACATAACTCATCATCGAGCCTTACACAATAAGACTCCTAAAGAAGTCTTCAGTGGTGAAAGGCCTGAGGTGAGTCATTTGAGAATATTTGGTTGTCATGTGTACTTCCATGTGTCAAAAGAGAAAAGGAACAAACTTGAAGCTTCAAGTAAGAAAGACATGTTTATTGGTTATTGTGATAATTCAAAAGCTTATAGAATTTATGTACCTAGTCAAAGAACTATAGAGTTTAGCAGAGATGTAACATTTGATGAAGATCTAGCTCTTGGAAAAGAAAAACACTCTCTTCCTCCTGCCATTGTTGAAAGACAAGTTGTTAATGAAAAAGAGCTTGCATCTGAGTCTGAACCAGAACCTGAGAATGAGTTTGTTGATAATCCCATAGGTTCCATAGATCCTCTAGATCCTCCACCACATTAACTTCCTACCAGAAAGAGACCACTATGCCTTTGATATACCTTGCAAGATGTTGATCAACATGCTACCCCAAGAGGAACGTTCGGAGAAAGTAAGAAGCCAAGACAGTTTCAAGGGTATATTGTTGTCATGAGTAACATCATTCAGCCAGAACAATTGTTAATTTTGGAAAACTAGGTCCAAACTCCATGTTGTGATGCTCAAATGAAGATGCCAATATTTTTATTGGATTCCTCTTTCAGAGAGGTGCAAGATCGATTGAAATATCATCTTGATCCGATGAGAAGAAAATTTATTTTGAATTAATTCCACTTATGTGCAAGGTCGGCTAGAATTGAAATATAGGTTTGAAGCCCCAACAAATGTGTCACACACCCTCACTGATGGATATATATATAGGTCAACGTTGGAGGTCATTTTCACCATCACTCATCACATCATTTCTCTCTCATCATCTGATTGGTTCGATCATCTTGGAGGCTCTTCTTCTCTCACACGTGGGAAAACGCAACAAGGGATTTTTCTGTTTTTGACCTAGGGTTTCAGCGCAGATTTGACCAGTGTTGACTTTGGTCAATGCATGGTCAACTTGACCTCAAACTCTCCATAAATTCCTATTTCTGCAGTCCGCATTTTCTGGAACAGAAATCCAGGTTGGACGTTGACTTTGACTTGGATGCATTGGCTTTTATTGTTGCTGTTGTTCTGCGTTGATTGTTGACTGGACAGCGTTGACTTTTGTTGACTTTGGGTTGACTGTTGTAGAGCTATCTGAGAGGGTTGTGTGGCACATTCTGGTTGGCTGACCGTGTAGAGACTTTATTGGTTGAAGCATCCTGTTGACCGTCGTAACGCACCACAACACATATATTTTGTTGATCAAGTTACGTGTATTTTTGGCTTGTCTTCTGTCAATCTATTGGTATGTTCTATCAACGTTTTACTTTCTTGTTCATGTGATTGTTGTATATAAAATTAAATTTGCATCAAGCATAGAACATCTACAAAAATTTACATGGTATCAGAGCTAAGGTGAAGACAAATCCCAAGTTTGTATTAAGAGCAATCACCGAAGAAAGGAGCATTTGTCAAGGACCCATGGGTACCTCAAACTATAATGGCTTCAAAGTTGATGACAAGTTGACTGGGAAGGAAAAATTCCATGCCTGGAAGATGACTTTGGATTTAATGTTGGAAGACCAAGATGGCATGGACTATGTACAGGGCAAAATCCAAGAGCCTCCATCATTTGCCCCTGCTGCCACCAAGTCAAAGTATAAGAAGGGGGAAATCAAAGCAAAGTTGATCATCCGGGATTCAATTCATCAGATTCTAGTTGCCTACCTCTCTGAGCTACGCATATCCAAGGAGATGTATGATAAGTTGGTCAACATATTCAAGGCCAACAATGCGAATCAAGTCATTTTATTTAAGAACCAACTGAATAATTTGAAGAAAGGCAGGGATAAATCCGTTCAATCTTATTTTCTAAAGTTGACCAAAATCAGAAATAATCTTCTGGGCATTGGGGAGACAATAGTTGATCGAGAAATGGTTCTCACCACACTTGGAGGTCTCTTTTCTGAATGGCATGTATTCAATACTACCATTCTCAATAACAATGTGATACCTGATTTTGAGGAAGTATTGTCGAGATGCACTGAAGAGGAAACAAGAATGAAGGAATATGAAAATGAAGGTAATGTCGCCTTCACCGCTCATGCTAAGAATAAAAACAATGGTCATCCAAGGAACCATGGAAGAGCAGGGGCCCAAGGAAAGAAAGGAAGATGTTACACATGTAACAAGACCAGCCACCATGCTAGAGAATGCCCTATTAAGAAGGATTCTCCTGGGGATGATGACAACAACAACCGGAGGAATGGCAATCAAAGGAACAAAAAGTTCAAAGGAAAGAAGAAGGCTCCTTCTGGTCACAATGGGAATGGGCAACCTTTCAAAAGGTTGAGAAATTCCAGGTATGAGGAATCTAATGTTGTTTATGATAAAATAAATGAATTCATTCTTGTATCTACCCTCTCTGTTGCATCTCCACCCGACACTATGGATGTCTAGTTGATTGATAGTGGTGCCTCAAGGCACCTCACTAGGTTTAAGGAAGCACTTTCTGAGTTGGTTGAGAAGGATGTTAATCTGAAAATTATCCTTGGAGATAATGCCACATATCTCGTGAAAGGGACAAGAATTGTGACCCTCCACTTATCTCAAGGTCAAGTCCTCCACTTGCAAGATGTACTATATGTACCTGATTTGAAGAAGAACCTTGTGTCTATTTCGGCCATGGAAGACAAAGGTTTCAATGTGGCATTCGTTGATGGGAAGGTACGCATCTGGAAGAAGAGATTCAAGGAAGCTATCACGATTGGGTTTAGAGTTGATACACTCTACCAAGTTGGAGGAAGTCCACTAGGAGCTATGACATGTGATACTGTCCTTCAAACCGAACTATGGCACCGAAGGTTTGGACACCTTCACTATAAAGCCCTTCCCGAAGCCAGGATGGTGGTGACAGGGATGCCTGAATTCAAAAATGATCATGAAGGTGTACGTTAGGGTTGTGTCGAAGGAAAGCATATAAGGGGACCTTTCCCCTCAAGTGTCACAAAGACATCCGATGTCTTGCAATTGATAAATTATGATTTGTCTGGTATACTGCCTATGACGTCCTTGGGAGGATGTTATTATATGACGTTCATAGATGACTTCTCTCGCAAAACCTGGATATACTTCTTGAAGAAGAAGGATGAGGCTTTCATGTGGTTTCGTACTTTCAAAGCCTTGGTGGAAAATAAAACAGGGAAGAAGATCAAGGTTTTGAGGACTGATAATGGCACTGAATATGAGACGAATGAGTTCGACAACTTTTACAGAGAAGCTGGCATCAAGAGGGAGACCACAACCATATATACTCCTAGTAAAATGGTGTTGCTGAAAGAAAGAACAGGACCATTGTGGAAGTTGCCCGTGCCATGCTATGTGACCAAGGTCTTCTGAAGTTTCTGTGGGGAGAAGCTGCGAACATTGTTGTGTACATACAAAATCGATGCCCGCATTCCGCTCTGGACTCCAAAACTCTCGAAGAGGTTTTCTCTGGTAAGAAACCTGACGTCTCACATTTTAGAGTTTTTGGTTGTCCCATTTATTTTCATGTGTCGAAAGAGAAGAGGTGCAATCTGGATGCCTCTGGGAAGAAGGGAATGTTTGTGGGTTATAGTGAAACTCCGAAGGCATATAGAGTCTATGTGCTTGGTCAAAGAGAAGTGGATATATGCTACGATGTTACCTTTTATGAAGATGCTTCCCTGAGGAAAGTAATCAATCTTCCGAGCACTGAGGAAGATCATGAAGTAAGGTCTGGAAATCAGGAAGACCCGAAGGATGACACGATGCCCGATGTTGAAGGACCGATGGACCCTATTGATCCACCTCCTTCAATGAAGAGAAGACCCTCATGGCTCGGGGATACTCTCGAGGATGCCGAGAATCATATAGCCCCAAGGGGGACATTCTGTGGAAGCAAGAAGTCGAATAGATACCAAGGGTATCTAGCAGCCATGGGTACAATCGTACAATATGAGCCTGGATATTTTAAGGAAGCCACAAAGCATCAAGTCTGGAAGGATGTTATGCACGAAGAATACGAGTCCATTATGAAGAATGATGTCTGGGATGTGGTTCCAAGACCAGAGGACAAAGCAGTTGTCACCTCGAAATGGCTCTATAAGATCAAGCATAGATCTGACGGAAGTGCTAAAAAGTTCAAGGCAAGATTTGCTGCTTGAGGCTTCTCTCAAAAGGAAGGCGTAGACTATGATGACATATTTGCATCTGTGGCCCATATACCACCATCGGATCTATCATAGCCCTTGGTGCTACGCACGGATGGAATCTTCATCATATGGATGTGAAGATCATCTTTCTGCATGGTGCGATAAAGGAAGAGGTGTATGTGGAGCAACCTCTAGGGTTTGAAGTCCAGGATCGAGACACCCATGTTTGCAGGTTGAAGAAAGCCCTCTATGGGTTGAAGTAAGCCCCCAGCGCTTGGTACGAGAGGATAGATAGCTACTTGATGAAGCTGGGCTTCACTCGTAGTAATGTTGATCTGAACCTTTACTTCAAGGTTGATGGAGAAAAGCCTCTCATTCTGGTGTGGTATGTGGACGACCTCTTCCTGACAGGTGTTGACCCTCTCATTCATCAGTGTAAGAAGAAGCTTGCTTCTGAGTTCGAGATGAAGGACCTAGGACTGATGCATTACTTCCTAGGCCTAGAGGTCTGGCAGAGACCTGGCAAGATTTTCCTTTCTCAAGGAAAATATATTGTGAAGCTACTGGAAAGATTTGGAATGGTGGACTGTAAGTCTGTGTCGACACGTATGGAGCTAAACTTTAATAAGTTGAGCAATAGCGCTGTTGGGCCCGTGCTAGCAAATCCTACTAAGTATCGTCAACTCGTAGGGGCACTGATGTCTTTAGTGAACACCCATCCATACATATGTTTTGCAATGAACACTTTGAGTCAACACATGGTTAATCCTCATCACATTCACTGGGTTGGTGCCAAGAATCTGTTGAGATATCTTCAGGGCACAATAAACCATGAGCTGAGATACACTATCGGGAGCATGACACTCCATGGATATACTGATGCCGATTAGGCTGGCAGTGTGGTGGATCGCAAGAGCACATCCGGATGTTGTTTCACACTTGGGTCTGCTTCGATAACTTGGATGAGCACGAAGCAGAAGTCGATGGCTTTGAGCACCATTGAGGCCGAATACATTGCAGCGAGTATGGCCTGTTGTGAAGCAGTTTGGTTGCAAAAGCTCTTTAGTGAGTTGTTCGGGCATGTGCTAGATACCACTGTTATCCTTTGTGATAACCAGAGTGGGATTCGTTTGTCAGAGAATCATGTGTTCCACGATCGATCCAAGCATATTGATGTAAGGTACCACTTTATCCGAGGATATGGTATAGTGAGGCGTCATAAGGCTCGATCATATAGGAACTGATGAGCAGGTCGTGGATATTCTCACAAAGCCCTTAGGGAAGTTCAAGTTCCTAACCTTCCATGAGAATCTTGGTATCGTGGAACGACCCTATCCTGAGGGTCCTGTTGGATGATGAGCTCTGAGAGCTCTAGGGGCTTTGGGTATAGCTTCTTGGAGTTATAAGCAACCATGGGGCTAGGCTTACCGAACCTTGTTGGTGTGCTTCTGCCCCACCGTTATGATATTGATTTGGTTCACCTCTCTTTGATCTGTGCCCCGTATGCATCCTACCCATGGAGTCTCAGACTCATGGGAAGTACCTCTCATTTGGCCAGTGAAGTGGGAAAATCTAGAGACCTGTAGCAAAGATCGATGGACGCATCAGAGATTGTCGTACTCTCTATGTCTAGGATGGCACGTGTACAACCACTTGATCTGGGATCAAGTCTAGTGAGGTTTCGGACCTCCAACTAACTTCGGGTCAGTTAAACCAACTTCGAGTTGGTATGTGACACCTTTGAGTCCTATAGAGGCTTCGAACCTCTGAGCTAATTTTGTCCACCAGAAGTGATGTCTTTGTGACTCACCTTTTGTTCTGGAATAATGACGCCAGCAAAGCAAGTGACGGCGAGATGACACATGATGTTTGGATGGCACAGGTGGATGGATTTCTCCCTAGTTGAGAGGGAGTGTTAATTTTGGACAACTAGGTCCAAACTCCATGTTATGATGCTCGGATGAAGATGCCAATATTTTTATTGGATTCCTCTTTCGGAGAGGTGCAAAATCGATCTAAAGATCATCTTGATCCGATGAGATTAACATTTATTTTGAATTAATTCCACCTATGTGCAAGGTCGGCCAGAATTGAAATGTATGCTTGAAGCCCCAACAAATGTGTCACACACCCTCACTGATGGATATATATAGGTCAATGTTGGAGGTCATTTTCACCATCACTTATCACATCATTTCTCTCTCATCATCTGATTAGTTTGATCATCTTGGAGGCTCTTCGTCTCTCACACGTGCGAAAATGCAACAAGGGATTTTTCTGTTTTTGACCTAGGGTTTCAGCGCAGATTTGACCAGCGTTGACTTTGGTCAATGCATGGTAAACTTGACCTAAAACTCTCCATAAATTCTTATTTCTGCAGTCCACATTTTCTGGCACAAAAATCGATGTTTAACGTTGACTTTGACTTGGCTACATTGACATTTTGCTGTTGTTGTTCTGTGTTGACTGTTGACTGGACAGCGTTGACTTTTATTGACTTTGGGTTGACTGTTGTAGAGCTGTCTGAGAGGGTAGTGTGACACATTCTGGTTGGTTGACCGTGTAAAAACTTTATTGGTTGAAGCATCCTGTTGACCGTCGTAACGCACCACAACACATATATTTTGTTGATCAAGTTAAGTGTATTTTTGGCTTGTCTTCTGTCAATCTATTGGTATGTTCTATCAGCATTTTACTTTCTTTTCTATGTGATTGTTGTTTATAAAAGTAAAGTTGCATCAAGCATAGAACATCTACGAAACTTTACATGGTATCAGAGCTGAGGTGAAGACAAAGCCCAAGTTTGTATTGAGAGCAATCATCGAAGAAGGAGCATTTGCCAAGGACCCATGGGTACCTCAAACTATAATGGCTTCAAAGCTGATGACAAGTTGATTGGGCAGGAAGACTTCTATGCCTGGAAGATGACTTTGGATTTAATGTTGGAAGACCAAGATGTCATGGACTATGTGCAGGGTAAAATCCAAGAGCCTCCATATATGCACCTGTTGCCACCAAGTCAAAGTATAAAAAGGGGGAAATCAAAGTAAAGCTGATCATCCGAGATTCAATTCATAAGAGTCTGGTTGCCTACATCTCTGAGCTACGCACATCCAAGGAGATGTATGATAAGTTGGTCAACATGTTCAAGGCCAACAATGTGAATCAAGTCCTTTTCTTTAAGAACCAACTGAAGAATCTGAAGAAAGGCAGGAATGAATTCGTTCAATCTTATTTTCTGAAGTTGACCGAATCCGTTCAATCTGGCCATTGGGAAGACAATAGTTGATCAAGAAATGGTTCTCACCGCACTTGGAGGTCTCTTCTCCGAATGGCATGTATTCAATACTACTATTCTCAATAACAATGTGATACCTGATTTTGACGAAGTATTGTCGAGATGCATTCAAGAGGAAACAAGAATGAAGGTAATGCAGCCTTCACCGCTCGTTCTAAGAAGAAAAACAATGGTGGTCCAAGGAACCATGGAAGAGCAGGGGCCCAAGGAAAGAAAGGAAGATGTTACACATGTAACAAGACCGGCCACTATGCTAGAGAATGCCCTAATAAGAACGATTCTCCTGGGGATGATGACAACAACAACAGCCGAAGGAATGGCAATGAAAGGAACAACAGGTTCAAAGGAAAGAGGAAGGCTCCCTCTAGTCGCAATGGGAATGGGCAACCTTTCAAAAGGTTGAGAAATTCCAGGTATGAGGAATCTAATGTTGTTGATGATAAAAGAAATGAATTCATTCTTGTATCTGCCCTCTCTATTGCATCTCCACCCGACACTATGGATGTTTGGTTGATTGATAGTGGTGCCTCAAGGCACCTCACTAGGTTTAAGGAAGCACTTTATGATTTGGTTGAGAAGGATGTTAATCTGAAAATTATCCTTGCAGATAATGCCACATATCTCTTGAAAGGGACAGGGACTGTGACCCTCCACTTATCTCAAGGTCAAGTCCTCCGCTTGTAAGATGTATTATATGTACCTGATTTGAAGAAGAACCTTGCGTCTATTTCGGCCATGGAAGACAAAGGTTTCAATTTGGCATTCGTTGATGGGAAGGTACACATCTGGAAGAAGAGCTTCAAGGAAGCTATCACTATTGGGTTTAGAGTTGATACACTCTACCAGGTTAGAGGAAGTCTACTAGGAGCTATGACATGTGATACTATCTGTCAAACCAAACCATGGCATCGAAGGTTTGGACACCTTCACTACAAAGCCCTTCCCGAAGCCAGGAAGGTGGTGACAGGAATGCCCGAATTCAAAAATGATCATGAAGGTGTATGTCAAGGTTGTGCCGAAGGAAAGCATACAAGGGGACCTTTCCCCTCAAGTGTCACAAAGACATCTAATGTCTTGCAATTGATACATTCTAATTTCTCTGGTATGCTACCTGTGACGTCCTTGGGAGGATGTTCTTATTATATGACGCTCATAGATGACTTCTCTCGCAAAACCTAGATATACTTCTTGAAGAAGAAGGATGAGGCTTTCATGTGGTTTCGTACTTTCAAAGCCTTGGTGGAAAATAAAACAGGGAAGAAGATCAAGATTTTGAGGACCGATAATGGCACTGAATATGAGACGAACGAGTTCAACAACTTTTGTAGAGAAGCTGGCATCAAGAGGGAGACCACAACCGTATATACTCCTGAGCAAAATGGCATTGTTGAAAGAAAGAACAGGACCATTGTGGAAGTTTCCCGTGTCATGCTATGTGACCAATGTCTTCCGAAGTTTTTGTTGGGAGAAGCTGTGAACACTGTTGTGTACATACAAAATCGATGCTCGTATTCCGCTTTGGACTCCAAAGCTCTCGAAGAGGTTTTCTTTGGTAAGAAACCTGACGTCTCACATTTTAGAGTTTTTGGTTGTCCTGTTTATTTTCATGTGTTGAAAGAGAAGAGGAGCAAGTTGGATGCTTCTAGGAAGAAGGGAATGTTTGTGGGCTACAGTGAAACTTCGAAGGCTTATAGAGTCTATGTGTCTGGTCAAAGAGAAGTGGAGATATGCTACAATGTTACCTTTGATGAAGATGCTTCCCTAAGGAAAGTAATCAATCTTTTGAGCTCTGAGGAAGATCATGAAGCAAGGTCTGGAAATCAGGAAGACCCGAAGGATGAGACGATGTCCGATGTTGAAGGACCGATGGACCCTATTGATCCACCTCCTTTAATGAAGAGAAGACCCTCACGGCTCAGGGATACCCTCGAGGATGTCGAGAATCATATGGCCCCAAAGGGGGACATTTCGTGAAAGCAAGAAGTCGAATAGATACCAAAGGGTGTCTAGCAGCCATGAGTACAATCGTACAATCTGAGCCTGGATCTTTTGAGGAAGTTGCACAGCATCAAGTCTGGAAGGATGTTATGCACGAAGAATATGAGTCCATTATGAAGAATGATGTCTGGGATGTGGTTCCGAGACCGGAGGACTAAGCAGTTGTCACCTCGAAATGGCTCTATAAGATCAAGCATGGATCTGACGGAAGTGCTGAAAAGTTCAAGGCAAGATTCGTTTCTCGAGCCTTCTCTTAAAAGGAAGGCGTAGACTATGATGACATATTTGCACCTGTGGCCCGATATACCACCATCTGATCTATCATAGCCCTTGTTGCTACCGCAAGGATGGAATCTTCATCAGATGGATGTGAAGACCGCATTTTTGCATGGTGCGATAAAGGAAGAGGTGTATGTGGAGCAACCTCTAGGGTTCGAAGTCCAGGATCGAGACACCCATGTTTACAGGTTGAAGAAAGCCCTCTATGGGTTGAAGCAAGCCCCCAGGGCTTGGTACGAGAGGATAGATAGCTACTTGATGAAGTTGGGCTTCACTCATAGTAATGTTGATCTGAACCTTTACTTCAATGTTGATGGAGAAAAGCCTCTCATTCTGGTGATGTATGTGGACGACCTCTTCCTGACAAGTGTTGACCCTCTCATTCATCAGTGTAAGAGGGAGGGAGCTTCTGAGTTCGAGATGAAGGACCTAGGACTGATGCATTACTTCCTAGGCCTGGAGGTCTGGCAGAGACCTGGCGAGATTTTCCTTTCTCAAGGAAAATATATTGTGAAGCTGCTAGAAAAATTTGGATCAGTGGACTGTAAGTCCATGTTGACACCGATGGAGCTCAACTTTAAGAAGTTGAGTGGCAGCACTGCTGGGCTCGTGCTAGCAAATCCTTCTGAGTATCGTCAACTCGTAGGGGTCCTCATGTTCTTAGTGAACACCCGTCCGGACATATGTTTTGCAGTGAACACTTTGAGTGAACACATGGTTTATCCTCATCACATTCACTGGGTTGGTGCCAAGAATCTATTGAGATATCTTCGGGGCACGATAAACCATGGGTTGAGATACACTGTCGGGAGCATGAAACTCCATGAATATACTGATGTCGATTGGGCTAGCAGTGTAGTGGATCGCAAGAGCACATCTAGATGCTGCTTCACACTTGGGTTTGCTTCAATATCTTGGATGAGCAGGAAGGAGAAGTCGGTGGCTTTGAGCACCGCTGAGGCCGAATACATTGCAGCGAGTATGGCTTGTTGTGAAGCAGTTTGGTTGCGGAAGCTCTTCAGTGAGTTGTTCAGGCACGTGCTAGATACCATCGTTGTCCTTTGTGATAAACAGAGTGGGATTTGTTTGTCATAGAATCCCGTGTTCCACGATCGATCCAAGCATATTGATATCAGGTACCACTTTATCCGAGATATGGTACAGCAAGGCGACATAAGGCTCGATCATATGGGAACTGATGAGCAAGTCATAGATATTCTCACAAAGCCCTTGGGAAAGTCAAGTTCCTAACCTTTCGTGAGAATCTTGGTATCGTGGAATGACCCTATTCTGAGGGTCTTGTTAGACGATGAGCTCTAGGAGCTCCAGCGGGCTTTTGGGATAGCCACTTGGAGCTATAAGCAACCACAGGGCTAGGCTTGTCAAACCTTGTTGGTGTGCTTCTACCCCACAGTTATAATATTGAGTTGGTTCACCTCTCTTGGATTTGTGCGCCGTATGCATCCTACCCATGGAGTCTCGGACTCATGGGAAGTACCTCTCATTTGGCCAGTGAAGTGGGAAAAGCTAGAGACCAGTAGCAAATACCGATGGATGCATTGGAGATTGCAGTACTCTCTATATCTAGGATGGCACGTGTCCAACCACTTGATTTGGGATCAAGTCTAGTGAGGTTTCGGACCTCCAACTAACTTCGGGTCAGTTAAACCAACTTCGGGTTGGTATGTGACTCCTTTGAGTCCTATAGAGGTTTCGGACCTCTGAGCTGATTTTGTCAGCCAAGAGTGATGTCTTTGTGACTTACCTTTTGTTCTAAAATAAAGAAGCCAGCAAAGCAAGTTACGGCAGTATGACGCACGATGTTTGGATGGAACAGGTGGATGGAGTTCTCCCTAATTGAAAGGGAGTATTAATTTTGGACAACTAGGTCCAAACTCCATGTTGTGATGCTCAGATGAATATGCCAATATTTTTATTGGATTCCTCTTTCGGAGAGGTGCAAGATCGATCTAAAGATCATCTTGATCCGATGAGCAGAACAGTTATTTTGAATTAATTCCACTTATGTGCAAGGTCGGCCAAAATTGAAATGTAGGCTTGAAGCCCCAACAGATGTGTCACACACCCTCACTAATGGATATCTATAGGTCAACGTTGGAGGTCATTTTCACCATCACTCATCACATCATTTCTCTCTCATCATCTGATTGGTTCGATCATCTTAGAGGCTCTTCTTCTCTCACACGTGGGAAAATGTAGCAAGGGATTTTTCTGTATTTGACCTAGGGTTTTAGCGTAGATTTGAGCAGCGTTGACGTTGGTCAACGCATGGTCAACTTGACCTCAAACTCTCCATATATTCTGATTTCTGCAGTCCGCATTTTTTGGCACAAAAATCGAGGCTAGAAGTCGACTTGGACTTGGCTGCATTGACTTTTTGCTGCTGATGTTTTGCATTGACCATTGACTTTTGTTGACTTTTGGTTGACTGTTGTAGAGCTATCTGAGAGGGTTGTGTGACACATTCTGGTTGGTTTACCGTGTAGAGACTTTGTTGGTTGAAGCATCCTGTTGACCATTGTAACGCACCACAACACATATTTTGTTGATCAAGTTAAGTGTATTTTTGGCTTGTCTTATGTCAATCTATTGGTATGTTCAATCAGCATTTTACTTTCTTTTTCATGTGATTGTTGTTTATAAAAGTAAGATGCATCAAGCATAGAACATCTACAAAAATTTACAACAATGCACCTTTGAAGAACCTACAAAAGAACAAGTCTGGAAAGGTGCCATGACTGAAGAATACGAGTCCATCATCTAGAATGATGTCTGGGAAGTGGTTCCCAGACCTCAAGGTAAATTTGTTGTCACTTGCAAATGGTTGTTAAAGATTAAACATGGTGCAGATGGTAGTATTGAAAACTATAAGGCTGGATTTGTAGCTAGAGGTTTCTCTCAGAAAGAGGGAATAAATTATGATGAAATGTTTGCCCCTACAACTCGATATACTACTATTTGATCTGTTGTTGCCTTAGTTGCTAGCCAGGGATGGACTCTTCACCAAATGGATGTGAAAATTGCTTTCTTGCATGGCTTCCTCAAGGAAGAGGTATTTGTGGAATAGCCACAAGGCTTTCAAGAGCATGATAGGGAAACTCATGTATACAGACTGAAGAAATCCTTATATGGGCTGAAGCAAGTTCCAAGAGCTTGGTATGCTCACATTGATAGCTACCTGATGAAGCTTGGTTTCACCAGAAGCAGTGCAGACCCAAACCTCTAATTCAAGATTGTCCAAGGTATACCTTTGATTTTGGTATTGTATGTTGATGATTTATTCTTGACAAGAGGATAACTTCTTATCCTCCAGTGTAAGAGGGAGTTAGCTTCTGAATTTGAAATGAAGGACCTTGGTTTGATGCATTTTTTTCTAGGTCTAGAGCTCTGGCAAAGACCTAGTGAAATTTATCTTTCTCAAGGATAATATGTTGTTAAGTTTCTTGAAATATTTATTATGGTAGAATGTAAGTCCATGCATAATCCTATGGAAATGGACTTCAAGAAATTATGTGGCAAAGTTGCAGGATCTAATCTGGCAAATCTCACAAAGTATAGACAGCTCTTTGGTGCTTTGATGTTTTTGGAAAATACTAGGCCTGAAATATGCTTTGTTGTAAGCACTTTAAGTCAACATATGATTGACCCCTTTCATGCCCATTGAATTGTAGCAAAACATGTACTGAGATACTTGCATGGAACTTGTTGAAGAATGTAACTAGGTTCGGTCTTCATAATTGTACTTGAGCCAATACTTATTGTAATTGTCAAAAGAATAAAGAAAAGAATTTATATTATTATTAAATGACTTATTAAAGCAAGGATTTCATGCTCGGGTCATATTTATTTTAAGTCAAAGTCCCTATTGTGGACTTCTAGGTTTTATATCGAGTCTATAGGATTATTGCAAATTTAAATTGATCCATATTGGCATTTTGAATCATGCAATTAGATCAAGTATGAGTAAAATATGATTTATGATGCCTCCACATCAAGTCGGCCTTAAGGTGATCAAGTCGGCCTCAATTCCAGTAATTTGAACTCGTCAAAAGCCTATATATACAGTGGAATCGAATTCATTTGGAGAGAACACAGCAACACACAAATTCGATCTCGAAGCTACAACAAGGAGAAATTGAAACATTTTGGAGGACTTTCTAGATTCGGTTTTGGGCACACTTATAGAGTTGAAGAAAATCAAAATTTTGGCACTGCTCTCTTTGCATTCCGAGTTATAGTTTGGGAGATCGAAGTTCTCAAAGTTTTTTTGCAACAGTTGTTTCCAAGGTGTTGCTACCAATAGGAGAGGAAGTTGAAGTTTGTTTTGTTGAATGTTGCAACTTGGAGAAGTTGTATTGGGCCTAAATCGAAGTCTTTTAAGCTAGATCGAAGTCTCTACCCCAAGATAGAAGTCTCAAGAAGTAATATCTAAGTTCCAGTTCATCATATTGTTGCTACTGTTGCTGCTGCTACCAGATTCAGGAAGGATCACAAGGAAGGCTGACTTGGTGTGGAGGAAGTCCGGGTCAAGGTCTAAAGTCTCCAGAATTACTATTGAAGGAAGAATTACAGACTGGGTTTTCCCCTATAGTGGGGTTTTTCCCTGGCTATTGCCCTACATCTGGTGTCCTTGATCTATGTGCATTTGCTTTGATATTTGCTTGATGAACTAATAAGAAGAAATATAAGAAGAACATAATAAGAACTAAAGAAGATCACAAGTAAATAATCAAGAACAAGAGAATCTTTTTGCCTTTATGATTCTATAACATGGTATCAGAGCTTTGGTGAAAGAAGAAGGAAAAGGCAGTCTCAAGGACTTCATCAAGAAATTCATAAGAAGTTCACTAGAAGAAAGAAGTCTTCTCTACCTTCAAGAAATATGTCTAACACTATCAAGGGAGATAACAAGCTTGAAGGAGCTGCAAACTATAGATCTTGGAAGAAGAGGATCAACATTATCCTTGAAAAGAACAAGGTCTCAGATCTAGTCAAAGGAAAAATGAAAAGACCTACAAATGAATCAAGTGATGTTGATAAGGTGAAGTACAGAGAACTAGAATTAGTAGTTATGGCTTTGATGGTTGAAGGCATAAAGGACAACCTTGTCCCCTTCATAGCAAACATTGATCATGATCAAGAAATTTATGAATCATTGTCAAAATTATTCGCCATCAAGAACATTGGAAAGGTAGCAAGCCTGAAGAATGAACTAAGAACTACTAAGATGACAAAGGAGGATATTGTTTCCTCCTTCTTTGTGAGGATAGCAAGGATAAGGGATGATCTTCTTGCCATTGATGAAATTGTGCCTAATAAAGAACTAGTAATTATAGCCATTATGGGACTACCATCTTCTTGGAGTTCCTTTGCATCAGCTCTTAACAGCTGGAAAGAAACACCCACCTTTGAAGAGTTATGGACAACATGCAGTCAAGAAGAATTAAGGGTCTCCATGGTAACCATTAATGAAGAAGTATCAAATGCTTATGTTGCTCATCATAAAGGAAGATTCAAGAAGAAAGGGCTAAAGAAGAAGGTTGACATGTCCAAGATCGAGTGTTATCACTGTCACAAGATGGGACATTATAGGAGTGATTGTCTTGACAACCCTAGGGGAAGGAAAAGAGATAGAGATCATGTAAACATGGTTGAAGAGACATCATCCCCCACGAAAGCAAATACTGAAGAAGAATTAAGGGACTTGCACTACTAAGCCCCTTCCATCTTATGTTTCATTTGTATATTTTATATAGTATAGGTTTAATATCTTCTTGATTATGTATTCCTTTGTTTTATTAGTTTTAGGTTTTCCCTCAAGCTTGGGAGGGAACCCACAACATCTCCTCAAGGAATCAATCTATTGGATGTTCAAGAATCATGGAGGAGGCTTCAAGGATCAAATAAGGAGACCACACAAGTCAAAAATTTTGTCAAAGAATCAAAGGTATGAATTGAAATATATACTTTTGTTACTCTCTTTAAAATATCCATTTCTATGTTACTAATTGTTGCTATGTCTAGCTCCACTAAATCCTAAAAGTATTCTTGTTTGGGATGATTCATCACCTGATGAATCTACCCACCTTACACACCTCTGATTGCTTATGTAAATAGAACCTTAAGGAGGTTCTCTAGAAAACCCTAACCTAAGGGTATGTTGATAATCTGTGAAACCCTAAACTTGTTTAGGGCCATTCATGAAGGAATTTCTATTTTGATTGATATATTGATAATGTCGTGTTTGGGATTTTGATATTAACATGGAAGCTCTAAACTTGCTGGAGTTGAAATGATGTTGTTCGAAATCTCGAACCTTTGAAGTTTTGAGGGTTTGCTTTGGCAATGAACCGAAACCCTAAGTTTTGGTTAGGCCTACAGGCAAAATCCTTATGGAAAGTCCTAGGAGTGAAACCTTAGGTATATGCTCTCTTGATTTAATCCCTCGCCTAGTCTAGGACTATATGTGTCTAGATGTATTAATGTTGACTAAGAGATGATGTGCTTATAATGATGATCTCCTATATATATGTGTTGACCTATTTTCTAATGGTCTTAAGAATCTAGGGTTTGGAAACAAACCTTAGTCAAAGTTTGAAAGATCTAGGATGATGATTGAAAATTCTAGGGTCTATAAATAAATCCTAGTAATGATTAAATTCTCTAGTATGTATGTTGATTTGAATCTATATAATGTGTGAAAATTTATAGATGGGAAATCTAGGGTTTACATCGAATCCTAGTGGAAGTTAGTTATGATGTGTTTATGGAATTCTAGGATATACATTAAACCCTAGTAGAAGCTCTTCATGATATCTTTTGATAATTGACTTGAAATCTAGAGTCTACAACTAAGTCTAGTGAAAGTTGATCATGACAATGTCTAAGTTGTGGTTAATCTTGATTTACTTTTATATGAAATCTAGGATTTGTATGAATTCCTAATGAAAAGTCTAACATGTGAATTTTAAAGGTTGTTAGATATCTTGTAGATCTATATTAGCTCTAGCGTTTACTGAATGTCGTAGCAATGTATATTATACCTTTGAAAGAACTGAAACCCTAGATGAAATGAAAGACGTTGTGAAGTAGTCTAGGGTGTATGATAAAAGTCCCTAACATAAATGTTGAAGAGTATACTGGTGATTCAGGGTAGCATTGGATG
This sequence comes from Pinus albicaulis, assembly GCA_034641835.2. NCBI lineage: Eukaryota > Viridiplantae > Streptophyta > Pinopsida > Pinales > Pinaceae > Pinus > Pinus albicaulis. The sequence goes on along the minus strand of CM076569.1, from coordinate 835,096,484 downwards.
TGCTCTAAGTCTCAAATTTTGAGGAGAGGCTTAGACACATGTATTCTAAATAACCCAGAAAGTGTTTGGTGAAATTCCACTCGGATTCTATAGAAGAAAAAAAATTATTTTTAAAGGGACCCTAAGTCAAAACTTAAGAAAATAAAATAATTAAAGTGTATTAATAGAATATGAGTGAGAATGATCTAGAATAAACGGATCAAGTCAAAAGTTAATCTTAGTCATTGATTAGAGATCTAATATGGGTTTTTGAATCCTCAACGAGAAGATTATAAGGACTTGAAGGGTCATTTGGAAAATACATTCGTGGAAACATAGAGAATCTAGAGATCGAATTTTTCTGACAGAGCAAGTGCTCGAAGGAAAATCAAATCTAAGTGATTCTTGATTACATTGAGGGTCAATAATATTGGTTAGAAGTTTTCCTGAGCCGGAGAGTACATAGCAGCAGAGATAGAGAGAGCCACAGCTTCAGCGCAAATCCAGTGACACAGTGCCTACGCAGTCACTGCGCAGAGCCAGAGGGAGAATCGCTTTCCTACAGAGGAGACAGCGCAGAGCCAATGTCAGGCCCCGGAGAAATTTTCTGGAGGCTCAGTTTCCAGCCAGCAATGAGACCAACGCAGAGGCAAAAGGGCAGTCAAGTTGTGACGCATTCACTGCGCAGAGGGAGCGCAGGGCAGTCCAGCCTGGGTGCAATTTAGTACCAGTCTCCCATGGAGGAGTGAGGTTTGTCTCACGAGATCTGTTCTTTCAGTTTCTTTGTATGATTTGATAGTCTCATCAATCATAGACTTGTACTCATAATTTACTGCATAATAACATAAATCCTCAGATCTGCTGCACTGGTTTTCCCACATTGGGTTTTTCAGGGACATCAGTCCAAAAATAATTGTGTCGGATGGTTGTGTGATCTATGTGTGTTCAAATTTTTTTCTGCACTTGTATTTCTTCCATAGTTTAATTGGGTAGGTTGTAGTGAATGGATTTCGATATTTGCTTGTAGAACACATTAAATAATTTGTTAAGTAAAATAACAAATAGAAGATTTTCCATCAGTTGTTGCAGTAAGATTCCATGTAACACGAATTTCACATATACGTCTCTTGTCTGAGTATCTGATATGTATAAAGTTGAAAATGATTTCGTAATTCTGATATGGCTAACTTTATGCTTCTATAGTTTTGGTTTTACTTGCTATCTAAAGTTGTGCAGGTACATCATGAAGATGAGAAGCTAATAAGTATGATGGAAAGAATGGAAGCCATGAAAGATTCTCCAACACCTAAAGAAGAAGTTAAGTCTCCCTACATTGAGAGGGAGCATGGACAAAATTTTATCTCCCTAGATCAAGAGGGAGCCTGGATAAAAGAAGAAATCGTTACGATTCTCTACTTCATGTATCATGCACTAGGCCAGGACTAACAACCGTAAGTCTTAGTGAAGTCCATGAGTAAGAATCATAGTCATGGTTGGAGATTACATTATGGAAATATATGTTGCCACATGTGAAGTAGGAAAAGGAATCTTCCCCTGAAAGATTCTACTGATAGTCCTACTGGAATTAGTTGAAGGGCAACATCGAAACCCCGAAGTTTGTTTTGATTATGCATTTGAAATTATTAATGATTGGGGTTTGTGTTTGTACAGGTAAATCTCTCGAAGGACTTGATATCATGTTGGTTACCAATCAATTTGATTGGGAGAGATTGTTTATCCTTGATCTATTGGATCAAGGTGTATTGAGGCTTTGCGAGTGAAGCATTGCCTGGAAATGTTGTATTGAGGCTTTGTGAGTTAAACATTTCTTGGAAATGTTGTGATGAGGCTTTGTGAGTGAAGCGTTGCCTGGAAAGACATCGGGTCGGCACTTTGTGTTGATGTTTGGTTGGGAAGGTGGCATCAGGTGGATGTGCACCTAGTTCCCTGGGTTGATGGTTAGTAAGTAAGCCTGATGGTACCTATAAAGGTTGAAAGCTTTAGTCCATCTTAGTCCCACTTGGATAGATTGCCTTAGTCAGGAATCTAGTCCATGCCATTGCGGTGCCTAAATTATTAAGTGACCAATGGATAGAATTCCTTGGTCGGGAATCTAGTCGATGACATTTAAGTGTCTAAAGATTCTTCATAGTTCATAAAGTTGAGATCTAGTTTGTACTATTGAGTTATGAATACCTCCCTAGTTAAGAGGGAGTGTTGAAGAATGTAACTAGGTTCGATCTTCATAAATTGTACTTGAGTCAATACTTATTGTAATTGTCAAAAGAATAAAGAAAAAAATTTATATTATTATTAAATGACTTATTAAAGCATGGGTTTCATGCTTGGGTCATATTTAGTTTAAGTTAAAGTCCCTATTGTGGACTTCTAAGTTTTATACCTAGTCTATTGGATTATTGCATATTTAAATTGATCCATATCGGGTTTTTGAATCATGCAATTAGTTCAAGTATTGAGTAAAATGTGATTTATGAAGCCTCCACATCAAGTCGGCCTTAAGGTGATCAAGTCGGTCTCGAGTCCAGTAATTCAAACCCATCAGAAGCCTATATATACAGTGGAATCGAATTCATTTAGAGAGAACACGCAGCAACACAAATTTAATCTAGAAGCTGCAACAAGGAGAAATTGTGAAATTTTGGAGCACCTTCTGGTTTCAGTTTTGGGAACACTTATAGAGTTGAAGAAAATCAAAATTTTGGCACTACTCTCTCTGCATTTTGAGCTATAGTTTGGGAGATTGAAGTTCTCAAAGTTTTGTTGCACCAGTTGTTGCCAAGAGTAGAGGAAGACGAAGTTTGTTTTGTTGAATGCTACTACTTGGAGAAGTCGTATTGGGCCTAAATCGAAGTCTTTGAAGCTAGAACGAAGTCTCTACCTCAAGATCGAAGTCTCAATAAGTAAAGTTTCTAGGTCATCATAGTGTTGTTGTTGCTGCCATATTCAGGAAGGATCACAAGGAAGGTTGACTTGGTGCAGAGGAAGTCTGAGTCAAGGTCTAGAGTCTCAAGAATTATTATTGATGGAAGAATAACTAACTAGGTTTTCCCCTGTAGTGGGGTTTTTCCCTAGCTGTTGGCCTACATCTGGTGTCCTTGATCTATGCGCATTTTTTTATATATTTGCTTGATGAACTAATAAGAAGAATGATAAGAAGAACATAATAAGAACTAAAGAATATCACAAGTAAATAATAAAGAAAAAGAGAATCTTTCTGCCTTTCTGATTCTCTAACATAACTATCAATCTAGGATTGAAATACACTGCTAAAAATGTAAGACTTCATGGATATATTGATGTTGATTGGGTTGGTAACTCTGTTGATAGAAAGAGCACTTATGGGTGCTGCTTTAGCTTGGGATCTTCCATGATCTCTTTGGATGAGCAGAAAGCATAAGTCTATTGCACTGAGTACAGCTGAAGTTGAGTACATTGCTGCTAGCATGGATAGATGTGAGGCAGTTTGGTTGAGAAAGCTTTTTGGGGAACTATTTGAGCAAGTTCCAGACACAACATTTATATATTATGGCAATAAGAGAGGGATTCGTCTTGCAGAAAATCATGTGTTTCATGACAAGTCCAAGCATATTGAGATCAAGTATCACTGTTGAAATTAGCAACAAGAAACAGTGAAAATGGCACCCAGAAATGGCAGGGGGCTTCTGATTTAATTTTCCCTTTATTAAATTGGAAGAAAATTTGTAATTCCATCACATGACAATTTGTATTACTTAACTGAGTCAGGAAGACTTAGTTAGCTTAGTAAATTCAAGTTGAGGGTCAAAGAGGAGGCATGTAGAGTTCTCCCATGATTTTAGGGGGTCAAGTTACTGTTATTTGTGAGTTGTAATTAGTTAACTCAATTAATTGAGTTAAAATCAATTTAACTAGTTCTAACTGAAAGATGAGCTAGTGAGAGGTCCAGTGAATTAAATCTAATTTAATTCACATGCAGTGATCAATCAGTTAACTGATAATTCGCTATAAATGGTTGTTGCGTGTTAGTTCCAAGGAAGACCCAGTTGAGATTGGGGTTAAAGGGAAGATAACTATCAGTTGTATAATTAGAAAATTGTACAAGTCATGCATGAGGTCATCGGGAAGCCTTGGAAGGATTGCGCAATCAATTCTTGGGAATTTCCTAATTAATAGGCGCTCAATTAGCCCATGAATGTGTAAGGAAGGTTGGACAGGCAGAGGCAAGCAAGGGGTTAAATATTGGACCAAACTTACTTAGATCGCACGCCAGATCCGAGCTAGCTCAAAGTGAGACAGTCAACAGAGTGCAGAGGTCTCTCAGTAAAAGGAATAGCATTGCATTGTTTCATGGTCTTGACTTTATGCAATATACAGATAGCGGGGTTTTGAGCAGTTGCTTTCCCCATATACATCTTGTGTTGTGTGATTGATAATTTCTTTCTCTTACTTGTTATGTGATTGTGCAATCGAATTTTGTTTCCGCAAATTGTAGAAGGATTCAGTATTTTGTTTTAGTACATTACAAGATCAGATTGAATCCTTGGTTAGATTTTCTACAATCACTATATTTGGGATATGGTGCAGAGAGGAGCAGTGTTAGGTCCCTATATTACTAATTTAGTCCATTATTGTTATTAGTGTAGCCCCCTTATTGTTATTGTTGTACCCCTATAACCCCAATATTGTTATTATTATGCTCTTACATTATTATTGTTAGGTCGGCTAGGATTATATTGTGGCCCCATGGACTCCTATATATAGAAGGAGGTTTTGGTCATTTGTATCATCCAAGAATTGTTCATTTATGTAATGTATTGGAGGTTGCCCCCTCGAAGTGGTTGATTTATAAGGCATAGATTTCTCTTTTCTTCTATTTTTGGGGCTGGTTTCATAACATTTGGTATCAGAGGTCTGGATTCTAGGGTTTCACTACTCCAAACAGGTCATCATGGCATTTTTGCTATAACTTTGTTTATACAAAGGTTCGGAAGCTGAAATTTTTACAGAGCGAAGCCAAAATCCTGAGGAACGTCATCGAAATATTTTAGATCTTGGTTCGCAATATTTTCAGAGATATGATCTGTGCAAGTTAGGGATTTTTGTAGGCTCCTGAATTTAACCTAAACAGGTCATCGTGGCATTTTCGCTATAACTTTTTTTTCTACGAGGGTTCAAAAGCTGAAATTTTTACAGAGCGAAGCCACAATCTTGAGGAATGTCACGGAAAAATTTCAATGCTTGATTCGCAAAATTTTCGGAGATAGGGTCTGTGGAAGTTAGGGATTCTTCATGCTCCCGAATTTCATCTCAAAGAGGTGACCGGGGGAAAATTGTCATAACTCTCTCTCTGAGCATTGGATTGGAATTCTGTAAAAAGTGGCCGCAAGTACACGCACTGTAGTTTCCTCTGTATCAATTTCAGAGTCGAAGGAGGAAAACAGTGACACATGGCACGTCGTACAAGTTCGCTCTACTGAACCAGTCCATAATTAAGTCATTGTGGGAAATTGGGCATAACTTTGCCTTCAAGAATCCAAAACAGGTGAGACCTGTGGCAATTTAAAGAAGCTTTAAAGGGCTACTATAGGGTCAAATTTCAAATATTGAAGATCTGAAATAACAAAGATAATTCAGTTTCAATATCGAGCTCCTCAAATTTAATAAAAAGGTGTGTTTTTTTTTTCGAATTGCATAAGTCTTGTGTGAAAAATCAGTTTGAATTGATTCCAAAGGCATATTGTAGAATATATATATCAATATTCGGTTATAAATGCCCCCTAAAAAGAATTCAATACCCATTGAGCCTTTAGAAGGCTCTAAAGGCATATTGTAGAATATATATCAGTGTTCGGTTATAAAATGCCCCCTAAAAAGAATTCAACACCCATTAAGCCTTTAGAAGGCTCTACTATGACTCATGAAGACGAAGCACTGCAACATGACATATCAAAATTACAAGAGCAAGTGCACCAAATTCCGCTCTCGCAAAGAGAAACAAAAAATGAAATGGAAGTTTTGAAGAAAGACGTGGAAGCTAAGATGGATGGTTTGAAGAAAGGCGTGGAAGCTAAGATGGATGACATGGAAGTTGGCATGGAAACTAAGATGGATGACATGAAAGACAACATGGAAAACATGAAGAATGATCTAAATGCACACATGGAAGGTTTGACAAAGTTGATACAAGAAATGTTTCATAATGCCAAAAAGAGAGTAGAGGAAACTAATGATGAGAACAAAATAAATGTTAATCGTGATTTCATAAACTCTAATGATGGATGGAAGAACCACCATATCCCAAAGATGGATATGAGGAAGTTTGATGGCAAGGATCCCGTAACATGGATACTACAGATGGAGCAATATTTTGATCTCAATAATGTGCAAAACACACAAAAGGTATGCATTGCAACTTTACATTTAGAACAAAATACATTTGTATGGTATCGATGGCTTTGCTCCCGTAAAAAAATTTACTTGGTCAATTTTTACGGAGGAAATGATAGCACATTATGAGAATACAAAAAGAAACATCTTCTTTAGCCAATTGATAAATCTCAAACAAAAGGGTTCAGTGGTAGAGCACATTGAGGACTTCCAAAAATTGAATATAAGGGTAACTGGTATTCCAGAGGAACACGGGATTGATGTCTTCATAGGGACTTTAAAGGATAACATCCAACAAGAAGTTCGCATTTGGGAACCTGATTCATTAGAAAAGGCATTCAGGTTGGCAAGAAAAATTGAATGTAAAATTATGGCGACAAGGAAGCCTACCACTCACATATATAAAGATGGAAGTGTTGCTACTCCTAGACTTCCACAACCTACAAGGTTGACACCACAACAATTGGAAGAAAAAAGAGCAAAAGAGCTTTTCTACAGTTGTGATAGAAAATACACTAAAGGTCATAAGTGTGCTGAGAAGAAATTATTTTACATAGATTGTGAAGAGGAAGAAGAAAATGAACAAGAAGAGGATATACACCAGGAACCAACTCTATAAGAGGAAGAAATGAATCTGACCATATCGTGTAATGCACTGGCAGGAATTACCACTCCTCAAACTCTCAAGATACAAGGACAAATCAAGAAGAAAAAGGTAATAGTGTTGATTGATTCAGGTAGCACCCATAATTTTATTCATTGTAAGGTAGCCAAGGAATTAAATTGTTTTCTATACCCAACACCAGAATGTCAAGTGATGGTTGCAAATGGAGGAACTATAAATTGCTCTGGAAAATGCCATAATATCAAGCTAACCATGGGGGAATATGTATTGACTAGTCCAATGCTTGCCATTCCTATGGGAGGTGCTGATGTTGTACTAGGAGTACAATGGTTACAATCTTTGGAGACGGTAGCTTTTAATTTTCAAGAACTTTTCTTGAAATTTTTTTCAGAAGGAAAGGAAGTCGAATTACGGGGTATTGCGGGGAAGCCAGGAAGGATAATAAGCTCTAATGTCATGACAAAGCTTCTAAAGAAAGAACAGCGAGGCGTAGTTGCACAATTATGCTCACTAGAAGTTCCAACATCAAAATCATCTATTTCTGCAGATCTCCAACAAGTCTTGGACAATCATTCCAAGGTGTTTGAAACTCCCAAAGGACTCCCACCTATTCGTGATCATGATCATGCTATTAATTTGATTCCAGGAAGTGTTCCTCCAAACATCAGGGCTTATAGATATCCTTATGTCCAAAAGAGTGAAATTGAATGTATGATTGCAGAAATGTTAGAGGCTAGTATAATTCAACCTAGTCAAAGTTCTTTCTCTGCTCCAGTAGTATTGGTGCACAAGAAGGATGAATCATAGCGCATGTGTCCAGATTATAGGGAGCTCAATAAGCTCACCATTAAAGATAAATTTCTCATTTCTGTGATTGATGAATTATTAGATGAATTACATGGAGCAATTTATTTTACCAAGTTGGATCTTCGTTCAAGATATCATCAAATTAGAATGAAGACTGAAGATATTTCGAAAACAGCGTTTTGAACTCATTAGTGTCATTATGAATTTTTGGTAACGCTTTTTGGCCTTACCAATGCACCTTCTACATTTCAAGGTGTTGTCGCACAGATTGTCTAGGCACCATGACAACGGCTCAGATCGGGGGCTGTCACCTTTATCCCCAATCTCTCTATCTAAGTTGTCTCCTTGCAAGATAAGGGAAGTAGACCCTAATAGAAATGAAGGACGAATTGGTTGCAAATCAACCAATCTAGGAGACACAGCTAAAACACCAAGTACTTGATAAGATTTAATGAGATTCTTAAAGATTGGATTAAAACCAGTGCCTTATGGAGTCAAACAAGATCTCGTTACGTAATTAAAGTTAAGTATTAGATGTATAACTGCTGCTATGAAAACAGAAATGACCACAATGATATTCAGTAAAAGTACCACATTCATTAAGATACTTAAGCCAATCAATAGAGCTTATCATGAAACGATCATTTAAATTAGATGCCAGATGCTTGAAATATTTCCGAAATTATGATGCTTCAAATAACCCAGTTCGAAAATTAAAATGCTCCATAGTCAAACTTCAAATAAAAATTTAAGTTCATTTGACTATAGAGGAATTTTAGAAAAAAAATTTATGTTTTTGTATTTTCTAGATTTTTAGAATTTTTGGGAAATTATTTATTTTTTATTTTTTAATGAAAATTTAAAATTTAAAATCCTAAGTCTAAAACTACAAGCTAAAACTATGATCTAAAAAAAAAAAAAAACCTAACACTAAACAAATTAAAACTAACACTAACTCAACTAACAAAACTAAACACCAAAACAACTAAAGAGGAAATGAATCTAATTTAAAACTAAAGTTAAACTAAAAATTAAACAAATGTTAATGAAACAAAAACGAAATTTATTAAAACTTAAAACCAACCAAACTAAAACTAAAATTTAACACCTAACTTACGCTATATTAAAAAAATAAAAAATCGAAATTAAAACCAAACAACGAAAATCCAAAATGGATGTAAGCCAAAGTTTTCGTTTAACGCATATGCTTATATTTGATTTTTTTTTTTAAGATGTGCGTTTGACTTTGTTTTGTGCAGGTCGAAGAGGATATGGGTCTGGACGGCGGCTCGAGGAGATGGACTGCGGAAGAGCTGCTTGGACGCAGGTTGAGGGTCGACGGAAGGTGAGGGCAGAGGCTCGAGAACGGAAAATGAGTTCGATAGCGGATGCAGAAGGAAGGGAGGCCGGAGGGCAGAGAACCTTTAGAGGTCGAGGTGAAACGTAGTGAGGGGCTTTGTTTGCAGTTGGTAGAGATATAAGCCAGCGTATGGATGGCTCGACGGCAAGGTAGCGAAGGGCAAAGCTGAATGAAGCTGGATAACGTTGGAGCATATGAAGGTTAATGCAGAGGAAAATGGAGGTCGATGTTGAGGACAGAGACGCTGGGCAAGGGTAAGATTGATGGCTTACAGAAAGCGTTTTTTGCAGATTTGAAAGAAAACCCAGAACAGAACTTTCGTCCAGCAGATTTGACAATAAAATTTTCCTGTATAACCCAGGTTTCAAAGTGCAAATTTAAGATGCACCAGAGATTTTGAAATTACACCCAAATCTGGAAGCATACCCTATCTAAAGGCCAGATCTGAAGAAATCGTTAAGAAAACACCCTGCAGACCTTCGAAAAATCAAACAAAACCAAAACTGCATACAAATTTACAAAGCTAATATACAATCTGGGGCCCTCATGGCCAGATTTGAATCCATTTTAGCACAATTTTTAGAAATTTAAAATTTTAAGGAGAGGCACAAGCCTTAGAAAACCCTGCAAAACCACCAATTTCGTAAGATAGATTTGGAGTTTAACAAATAATGAGCTTTTCAGATTTATGTTTTATGAGAGTCGGCTGGTCCAACCGAAGACTTCCCCAGACACTCAACTTTAAAAAAAAAAAATTCCCTACACACTTAAATCTAAACCCTAGATCGATAGAGATTTAAGAAAATAACATGAAATCCTTCAGAAAAATCAAAATATCATTTTATCAACCCAGAACACTGCACAAGATACCTGTATACAAATTAATCCATGAAGGCCATCAACCATAAACATTCCAAACAAAGTAGTAGAGTTTAGAGACAATTCACCACATAGATCTGGAAAATGAACACCAAAATTTGTAACCCCAAAGTCTTTATGTTTTATTCATCAAAGAAAATTCACAAGAGCTTCCAAGACAAGTGCACGATTCTAAGATCGGATGACTCAAGACTGACAAAGACCTCTTAATTTATAGGACAAAATATCCAATGGCTAGTTCGGTTGATCCACGTCAAAATAATCTCAATCGTCGATAAGATTTGATCATCTTTTAATCTGGACGGTCGGAATTATAATTTTGAGGAAAAAACGAATTTATGATTTAAATCCATTTTAATTAACTCAAAAATACTATTTTTGAGTTAATTACCCCAAAATTTTGACTTTGACTTAACCACCTAGGCACAAGGGTCCAAAATTTCTTAAAATTCTCAATATTCCCTTGACCTGGGGCCTTTAAAAATTCATTTTTTTAGGACCAACGAATTTTGCCCTTGAAGAATTTCATCCTCACTTAGGACCCTAAATTAATTAAATTTCTGGCTTTTGATTTTTTAATTAATTGACCAGAAAACTTAATTAATTGACTGAGAGGGGATTTTACTTATTTTTCCAACCCTCTTTACATAAGATAATACATTTAGACACATGAAAGAGGAATACCCATTCGTATAAACCCTCAAATAAATCCCAATTCTACGACTCAAAACATGATCTAGTAGATCAAGTAGCTTGTAATAAAATAATCTAGCCAAATAGCTAGGATTATTCCCAAACTACTTTTACAAGGACTCGATAGAAAACATTATGACTCACTTAGAACGTTGATGACAAAATCCACCCTAGCTTTGGGGTGAGGCTGGAGGGAAAAACTCTGTCGATCACTTACGTGAATCAGTGAGACAAAAAACCTCTAAGGATAGAAATCATCAACAACATACTAAGCTTACCTAGGTTGTTACATACATTGACGGTCTTACTTAGATCATTTCCATCATAATATGCAGAATGGGTTTACATCATTTATAACAAAATGTCGTCTGTCGATGAAATTTGGATGACGTGAACCTCGAACATGATAAGCCCCATTTGAAAAATGGGGGTGTACTGCTATGGGGTCGTTGACAAAGTGTGTTCAACATCTGGCTCTACTTGGGGACACGTTGCTTCATTGAAGGAATGTGAGAATCCATAATAATACAGAGGATGCCCAATGGCATCAGATGTCATCTTTGAAGAACAACTTGAGCAATTGGCCATTCGCAGGTCGCTGCATTGATTTGCCTTCCAACGTGCTTAAGTGGAATGAGTTTGGTCCAGCAATGCCTCTGATAATATAAGGTCCCAGCCACAAACTATCAAATTTCTTGTGTTTTCCAGGCTTTTCATTTTTTTTGTTCCAAAGTAATACCATGTCTCCAACTTGCAAAGATCTACATCTACATGATTTATCAAAGCTTTTCTTAATGTTAGATTGATTCTTATACATACTATCTAAAGCTTTCCTACGAGTTTCATCCAACTCCACAATCTGATCAATTCTATTTTGAACAGCATCTTTATCAGTGGAAAAATGTTTAAGGAGTTGGTAAGCTGGCAATTTAAGGTGAACAAGCAAAGTTACATCCAAGCCGTAAACTAATTCAAAAGGACTTTTACCAGTAGCTTTCTTTTTAGTAATTCTATCTGCCCACAAAGCATACTTGATTTTGCTGTCCCAAGATCGCTTATTATCTCCTACTATCTTCTTGATAATGGTTATAAGATTTTTATTACTTGATTCAGCTAAGCCATTACCCTGAGGATAGTAGTTAGATGAATGAGATAAAGTAATGCCATACTTAAAACAAAAAGATGAAAATTCAAGAGAACTAAAAGCCTTGGCATTATCAGTAGTGATCTTGGAAGGGACACCACATCTAGTAATGATTTGATTTTCAATAAAGTCCATAATGACCTTTTCATTGGCATTCTTAGCAGGAATGGCTTCAACCCATTTTGTAAAAATAAGCAGTTGCAGTTAAGATCCAGGAGTAGTCATTGCTAGAATTTTCATGGAATTTCTCGATGAAATCCAGACCCCAATGTTGAAAAGGTGTCTCAACAACCACAGGTTGTAGGGGCAGGGCAGCAAGCTTCTGCTTCCCAGTGAATAGTTGATAGGCTTGGCAACTTCTAACAAATCTATGCACATCTGAAAAAATCGAAGGCCAAAAATAACCAGCTCTCAGAATTTTGTGGGCGGTAGTTCTAGCAACATAATGATCACCACAAAATCCTGAGTGAAACTCAGAAATCAACTTTTTAGACTCAACTTCATCAACACACCTAAGTATTATCCCTTTCAGGATTTCTCCATCCAAGGCCATCCTTCATGAGGCAATACTTAGTGGCTTTTAATCCAAGAGCCCTTCTTCTATGAGCAACTAAATGGTCAGGACATGTAAGATTTAACAAATAATAAATAATGTCCTTATACCATTCATGCTCTCCTAACCTTTGCAGCTCAGGTGAAGAGGCATCATTAAGACAGATCAAACCAAGCGCTTTCTCATTACCTTCGGTCAACATTTCAGCCAAGCCTTAACCTTTGACTAACTTAGTGGGTCTAATCTCTAGATCATACTCTTGAATTTTAATAACCCACCTAGCACGAGTCCCTAAGTAATCAGTTTGAGTTAAGATATCTTTAATCGCGGAATGCAAGACGAAAGCAATAATTTTAGAATAACCCACATAAGTCCTAAAATGCTTAAGAGACTTAACCAAAGCATAGGCTTGCTTTTCCATAGTAGTATACTTTAATTCATAATTTTGAAGCGCTCTACTCATTAAAGCAATAGGTTGTTCGTGACCTTCCTTATTCTTTTGTAACAAAACACCAACAATAGTATCTTCAGAAGCGAAAGAGAAAATCATAAAATCCTTTGAGTAATCAGGACTCGCCAAAACAGGAGCTTGAGCAATAGCACCCTTAATCCCTTGAAAACTCTTTTTACCATCTTCTTTCCATAAAAATTTTACATCTTTTTTAAGAAGACTCTGAATACGCTTAGCTATTTCTGTGTAATTTGGAATAAATCTTCTAAGAAAATTAGTTTTTCCTAGAAAACACTGAAGAGATTTTAGATTATGAGGTAGAGGAATCTTTTGGATTGCCTCAACTCTTTCAGGATCAATCTTGATCCCATCTTTGGAGATGATGTGACCAAGTAATTTCCCTTCAGTTACCCCAAAAACAGATTTAGCCGGATTCAGGGAAATCCCAAATTCTCTACATCTATCAAAGACCTGCCTAAGATGACCTATGTGAGTAATACCATCTTTAGAAAAAACAGTAAGATCATCTTGATAAATTTCAATAATTTTTCCAATTAAACCTTTAAAAGCATAATCCATAGCCCTTTGAAAATTAGCCCCAGCATTAGTCAAACCAAAAGTCATTCTAATATATTCGAAAGTACCCCATGGTGTGGTGAATGTAGTTTTGTGACATTCTTCTTTTTTAACCCAAACTTGATTGTATCCAGAAAAACCATCTAGCAATGACATCATTCCTGAGCCTGTTACTCTTTGCAACATAGTCTCCATGTTGGGCAAAGGGTAATTATCATTTTTACATGCTAGATTAAGGTTTCTAAAATCAACACAAAGTCTAATGGTACCATTCTTTTTCCTAACAATCACCAAGCTGGAACACCATGTTGAATGTCTAGTTTGAGCAATGATTCCAGCTGCGAGCATTTTCGAAAGCTCTTTCTGAACCAAAGGGGCTAACTTAGGATTTATTTGCCTAAGCTTTTGACGAAAAGGTTTAGCATTCTCATCTTTCAAAGGGATAGTGTGTTGCATGACATCTTCCCGATATTGCATGACATCTTCCCGATATCCTTTTAACTCATCATATGAAAATGCTAAAACATCCCTATACTCATGAAATAAATTTGTTAACTTTTTCCTTTCTTCTTCACTAGTACCTTTACCGATTTTAACAATCTTAGGATCCTTAGAAGTACCAAGATTTACTTCAATGAATTCACCTGGATCCCTTCTATTCTCCTCTTTCAACTTTGTAGCATCATGTTGATCAAAGTGTTGCTCTAAAGCAACAATATTCCAAGGAGTAGGATTTACAATATCATCATGATCCTCAGATCCATCCTCCTTAGAACTTATCCGAAAATCTTCAGACTCATCCAAATTATTAAGAAAACGAATAGCTTGTTTTTCATCATCAAAAACTTGCCAATGTTCTGCATTATCCGGGACTGACGGTCTGAAAATAATTTCCATTTTTATTTCTTTCTTAATTAATTCATCAGATAATTGTAAAGTGGAAGCAGCCACAGCAAGCTCATCCGCTAAGGCATTCTTTTCCCTTGGGACAGCTTCAAGGTTAATAGCATCAAAGTGTTCCATAACATCCCACACAACATTTCGATAATTCCTCAACCTCTGATTCTTACATGTGAATTTGTTCTTAACTTGCATGATAACCAGATCAGAGTCTCCCTTGATACTAAGCAACTTAATTCTTAAAGCCTTTGCCAATTCAAAACCCAACAACAAAGCCTCATACTCAACCACATTATTGGTTGCATCAAACTCAAGTCTATAGGCAAACTTTAAAACACTACCAAGGGGAGATTTCAAAACAATTCCAGCACCCTTACCATACCTAGATGCTACACCATCAAAATGCATGTATCAAACCTGATCATTTAAGTCCTCAAATTTCTCATCAACCTTGTCATCTAAGGGAACCGTGAAATTAGACATAATAGCATAATTCCCCATGTCAGGTTGTTCCTTAATTATTTCATTATGAGGTCTTTTAGGATCTTCTACATGAAATCTTCTTTCAGGTTCTCTATTAAGCTTCACAAACCCTTCACCTCTAGGAGAAGGAATCATAGCATAAGACCAGTTCATCTGAATACTTCCTCCTAGATTAGAAGCCCACTTTCTTGATAACAACATACCCCAAGCATCCGGAACATCAACTACAACTATGTCCATAACAATCATGATATCAGGGTAAACTGATAAATGAACTTGTAAATCCTTTATTCACCCATGAACTTCAATTTTCTTAGAATCCATGGCTCATATGCTGTAGTAAGGTCTAAAAACTCTTAAATTAAGTTGTTCCATGACCCTCTTAGTCATGACACAAGCTAAAGCACCAGAATCCAGCATACAATTATTCAATTTATAACCATTAACCATCAAAGTAACAAAAAATGGATGATGATCTTTGTTATCTGATTCCATTTTTTGCAAATATATAGGGGCATCTTGATAAGACACTTCAGGAGTTTCATTTTGAGTAACATTAACATGTGAAGTTGCAAGAACATCTAAAACTTTAGCTCTCTGATTAGGAAACTTTATAGCCTCAATAAAAGGTACCAAGATCTTAGCATTTTTCAACCATGCACCCAAATCAATATCCAAACCAGGACTAGGATTAAAAATTCAAGGGGGAGTTTGATTATGACCTTGCTCTTTATCCCTTCTTTGATAAGTTAATCCTTTGTCCTTAGCAATTTCCAAAACTTGATCAGGAGAAGGCTTTTCACCAAATAATTTAATCATCGAATCATTCTCATAATCAAAATTATTGATACTATGCAAAGATGTGAAAGGCCTAACGTCTTGACTATTTTCCTTAACTTCCATCCAATCTTCCATAGACAAAGAGAACTCCTTACCAACAACATTTATCTGATTACTTGCCCTAAAAATTCTATTATTTATGACTCTTTCAACAATGGGACAAGTAACCTCTTCATGAAGAGCATCACAAACTCTACAATAAGGAAGAGCTTCATCAACCAAATTAGCAGATTCAAGCGGATTCGGAGGTCTCTGCACACTCGACTGACCTTTTTTCTGCCAAGTATTATTTCCTCGATTATTATTATTATGATTCCTAGGTTGGGAATTCTACGTTTGAGCCCTTTCCATTTGAACCAACCTAAACTGTAAAGTGTTTATTTCCTTAGCATGTTAAGCTCCATGCTTTCAAGCTTTTGCATTAACTTTTTCATAGGGTCATCATCATCTTCTAGAGGTTCTTTACATTTAGGTCATTTTAACTTAGTTGCAGCCCTATCAAAACCAGGAATTTCAGACTTTCCAGATGCCCTTTTATCTTTTCAAGCTCTTCAGCTAAAGATTGACAAGCCTTATAATTTGCAGTTTTAGCGTGTCTTAACTCATATGAAGTCTTAGAATTAAAAGCATCAATATAAAAATTTAGAAGAGATCCATCAAGAGGTTTATGAGTTTGAGATATTTCTCTAAAGATACCATTAAATCTCCTATTAAATTCTTCAATCGTTTCATTTTCTTTCTTTTTTATGGTACGGATCTCTCTTACCAAATGCCTATCTTCCCTTTTATCACCGTACTTTTCCTTAAAGGCAGTTACAATTGATTTGAAAGTATCGAATGAATTATCAAGTTTTTCCGTAAACCATTTAGCAACATCCTCGCCAAAAGTAAGAACAAAAGTTTTCATCTTTACATCCTTGAAATTATTATTTGCAACTGCAAATCTATTCCACCAATTAGTGAAAGCAAACAAATGAGATTTAACACTAACTGCATCATTTCCTTGAAAAGAAGGTAATTTATCCATTTGAGGGACATCATGGGGATAACCCTGAATATTAGCAAAATTACACGGGGTAAAAACATCCATGATATCGTGTTTAGGTGGATCACAAAAAAGAGAATGGATATCAGAGAGAGCTTCCTGGCCGAGATTATCAAGAAGTGTACGAGAAGAAAGCTTGTGTAATCGGACTCTAAAAACCCTTTCAGGATTTGGAGTAGGATTAATCAAGTTTCTTGGATGCCTTCTCGTATAAGTTATTGTGGAAGATGAAGCCAATGGAGTCGCCACTAGGACAGGAAGCTAACCCAAATACCTAAGATGAACGATGAATAAAGAGATGAATGTCATAAAGCCAAAGTCCAATAAATGGATCCCCGGCAACGGCGCCAAAAAATGTTGTCACACAGATTGTCTAGACACCGCGACAACGGCTCAGATCGGGGGTTGTCACCTTTATCCAGAATCTCTTTATCTAAGCTGTCTCCTTGCAAGCTAAGGGAGGTAGACCCTAACAGAAATGAAGGACAAGAATTGGTTGCAAATCAACCAATCTAGGAGACACAGCTAAAACACCAAGTACTTGATAAGATTTAATGAGATTCTTAAAAATTGGATTAAAACCAGTGCCTTATGGAGTCAAACAAGATCCCGTTACGTAATTAAAGTTAAGTATTAGATGTATAACTGCTGCTATGAAAACATAAATGACCACAATGATATTCAGTGAAAGTACCACATTCATTAAGATACTTAAGCCAATCAACAGAGCTTATCATGAAACGATCATTTAAATTAGATGCCAGATGCTTGAAATATTTCTGAAATTATGATGCTTCAAATAACCCAGTTTGAAAATTAAAATGCTCCACGATCCAACTTCAGATAAAAAATTAAGCTCATTTGACTATAGAGAAATTTTAGAAATTTTTTTTATGTTTTTGTATTTTCTAGATTTTTAGAATTTTTGGGAAATTATTTATTTTTTTATTTTTTAATGAAAATTTAAAATTTAAAATCCTAAGTCTAAAACTACAAGCTAAAACTATGATCTAAAAATAAAAAAAAAACTACCACTAAACAAATTAAAACTAACACTAACTCAACTAACAAAACTAAACACTAAAACAACTAAAGAGGAAATGAATCTAATTTAAAACTAAGGCTAAACTAAAAATTAAACAAATGTTAATGAAACAAAAACGAAATTTATTAAAACTTAAAACCAACCAAACTAAAACTAAATTTTAACACCTACCTTACGCTATAAACAAACAAAACAAAACAAAAAAATCGAAATTAAAACCTAACAACGAAAATCCAAAATGGATATAAGCCAAAGTTTTTGTTTAACGCATATGCTTATATTTGATTTTTTTTTTAAGATATGCGTTTGACTTTGTTTTGTGCAGGTCGAAGAGGATATGGGTCTAGACAGTGGCTCGAGGAGATGGACTGCGAAAGAGCTGCTTTGACACAGGGTGAGGGTCGATGGAAGGCAAGGGCAAAGGCTCGAGGACAGCAAATGAGTTCGATAGCGGATGCAGAAGGAAGGGAGGTCGGATGGCAGAGAACCTTTAGAGGTCGAGGTGAAACGCAGTGGGGGCTTTGTTTGTAGGCGGCAGAGATATAAGCCAGCATATGGATGGCTCGACGGCAAGGTAGCAAAAGGCAAAGCTGAATGAAGCTAGACAGCGTTGGAGCAGATGAAGGTTAACGCAGAGGAAAAAGGAGGTCGATGTTGAGGACAGAGAAGCTGGGCAAGGGTAAGATTGATGGTTTACAGAAAGCCATTTTTGCAGATTTGAAAGAAAACCCAGAACAGAACTTTCGTCCAGCAGATTTGACAATAAAATTTCCCTGTATAACCCAGATTTCAGAGTGCAGATTTAAGATGCACCAGAGATTTTGAAATTACGCCCAAATCTGGAAGCAGACCCTATCTAAAGGCCAGATCTGAAGAAATCGTTAAGAAAACACCCTGCAGACCTGCAAAAAATCAAACAAAACCAAAACTGCATACAAATTTACAAAGCTAATATACAATCTGGGGCCCTCATGGCCAGATTTGAATCCATTTTAGCACAATTTTTGGAAATTTAAAATTTTAAAGAGAGGCACAAGCCCTAGAAAACCCTGCAAAACCACCAATTTCGTAAAATAGATTTGGAGTTTAACAAATAATGAGCTTTTCAGATTTATGTTTTATGAGAGTCAATTGGTCCAATCGAAGACTTCCCCAGACGCTCAACTTTAAAAAAAAAAAATTCCCTGCACACTTAGATCTAAACCTTAGATCAATAGAGATTTAAGAAAATAACATGAGATCCTTCAGAAAAATCAACATGTCATTTTATGAACCCAAAAAACTGCACAAGATACCTGTATGCAGATTAATCCATGAATGCCATCAACCATAAACATTCCAAACAAAGTAGCAGAGTTTAGAGACAATTCACCACATAGATCTGGAAAATGAATACCAAAATTTGTAACCCCAAAGTCTTTATGCTTTATTCATCAAAGAAAATTCACAAGAGCTTCCAAGACAAGTGCACGATACTAAGATCGGATGACTCAAGACTGACAAAAACCTCTTAATTTATAGGACAAAATATCCAATGGCTAGTTCGGTTGATCCACGTCAAAATAATCTCGACCGTCAATAAGATTTGATCATCTTTTAATCTGGACGGTCGGAATTATAATTTTGAGGAAAAAACGAATTTATGATTTAAATCCATTTTAATTAACTCAAAAATACTATTTTTGAGTTAATTACCCCAAAATTTGACTTTGACTTAACCACCTAAGCCCAAGGGTCCAAAATTTCTTAAAATTCTCAATATTCCCTTGACCTAGGACCTTTAAAAAATCATTTTTTAAAGACCAACGAATTTTGCTTTTGAAGAATTTCATCCTCACTTAGGACCCTGAATTAATTAAATTTCTGGCTTTTGATTTTTTAATTAATTGACCAGAAAATTTAATTAATTGACTAAGAGGGGATTTTACTTATTTTTCCAACCCTCTTTACATAAGATAATACATTTAGACACATGAAGGGAGAATACCCATTCGGATAGACCCTCAAATAAATACCCAATTCTGCGACTTAAAACATGATCTAGTAGACCAAATAGCTTGTAATAAAATAATCTAGCCAAATAGCTAGGATTATTCTCAAACTACTTTTACAATGACTCAATAGAAAACACTAAGACTCACTTAGCATGCTAATGACAAAATCCACCCTAGCTTTGCGGTGACGCTGGAGGGAAAAACTCTGCCGATCACTTACGTGAATCAGTGAGACAAAAAACCTCCTAGGATAGAAATCATCAACAACATACTAGGCTTACCTAGGTTGTTACATACATTGACGGTCTTACTTAGATCATTTACATCAAAACATGTAAAATGGGTTTACATCATTTATAACAAAATGTCGTCTGTCGATGAAATCTGGATGACGTGAACCTCGAACATGATAAGCCCCATTTGAAAAATGGGGGTGTACTGCTATGGGGTCGTTGACAAAGTGTGGTCAACACAAAGGTTGATGAATTCCATTTTCAAACCCTTCCTTAGAAAATTTGTGCTGGTATTTTTTGATGATATACTAATCTACAGCAGGTCTTGGAAGGATCATGTTCAACATGTTGATAGGGTGCTCAAACTATTGCAGGAGAAACAATTATATGCAAAAACATCCAAAGGTTTCTTTGGAGTACAAGAGATGGAATATCTGAGTCATATTGTATCTCACAAGGGTGTTAAGGTAGACCCTAACAAAATTAAAGCCATTAAGGAATGGAAAGTCTCCACAACCATAAAGCAGTTACGAGGATTTCTCGAGTTAACAGGGAATTATCGCAAGTTTGTTAAGAATTATGGGAGAATAGTAGCACCTCTAACAACATTATTGAAGAAAGATGCATTTTCATGGACTCCTGAAGCAACTAAGGCCTTTGAACATCTTAAAAAGGCAATGTGCCTAGCACCGGTCTTAGCTACACCAAACTTCACAAAAACCTTTATTGTGAAAAGTGACGCCTCAGGAAATGGAATTAGTGTTGTTTTAATGCAAGAAGGAAGACCCATTGCTTTTGAAAGTCGTCCAATCAAATGAAAGTATTTACAAAAAACTATTTATGAGAAGGAAATTTTAGCAATACTACATGCACTGAAGAAATGGCGACCTTACCTAATGGGAAGACACTTCAAGGTAAAAACTGATCATGATAGTCTTAAACACTTTTTGGAACAAAGACTATCTTCAAAAAAGCAGCAAAAATGGGTCACAAAGATGTTGGGTTATGACTTTGAAATAATCTACAAAAAAGGGAAGCTAAATGTTGTTGCAGATGCACTCTTAAGAAAGAATGAAGAGGTGGAAGCATTTCTTTGTGCCATTTCTATTATCCAACCAGATTGGATAACCGAAGCAAGAGATGAATGGAAGAAGGACGAAGAAGTGTGGACACTCATTCAAAAGTTGCAGCAAGATCCTAGTACATCTGATACATTTAGTTGGAAAAATGATTCCTTATGGTACAAAAATCACTTATATCTTTGTAAGAATTCCCAACTAAAACAAAAGATTCTTTTGGAATTGCACACTTCTCCTTTAGGAGGACACTCAGGATTTTTAAAAACTTACCACAGGGTGAAGAAGAATTTTTTTGGGATGGCCTTAAATCTGATATTCAAAAGTTTGTGGCGGAATGTTTGGTTTGCCAGCAGAATAAAGTTGAGACAATTAAGACCCCGGGTCTTCTACAACCTTTATCCATTCCAAGTCAACATTGGAAGGAGATTTCAATGGATTTTATCACAGGTTTACCTAAGTCTGAAGGAAAGAGTGTTACCATGGTGGTAGTTGATAGACTTACCAAGTATGCACACTTTTGTGCATTATCTCATCCATTTAAAGCATGTATAGTTGCTACTACATTTATGGACACACAATTCAAACGCTACATGGAAACCCAAAGATTATTGTGAGTGACAGAAATCCCATTTTTACTGGAAATTTTTGGACGGGGTTATTTCTTGTTTGAGTACTCAATTAGCCTATAGTTCATCTTATCATCCTCAATCTGATGGTCAAACTGAAATAGTGAATAAATGTTTGGAAGGATATCTTCGTTGTTTTGTATCTGATAAACAAACACAATGGGTCAAGTGGTTACTTCTCGCTGAATGGTGGTATAACATTTCCTTCCATACTGCAAGAAAAATGACCCCATTTATCATCCACCGTCCATCACATCATCTTTAAGAGAAAATTCTAAGGTTCAAGTAGTGGAAGATCACATCGAGCATCAACAAGAAGTTCTCCAACTCTTAAAGAATAACCTAAATTTGGCACAAAATCGAATGAAACAACATTCAGATCAACATCGCAACAAGAGAAGTTTTGATGTAGGAGACTAGGTATTTTTATGGCTACCACCATACAAGCAAATGTCCCTCAAGCAAGCTAAGAAGGATAATAAATTATCGCCAAAGTACTATGGTCCTTACAAGGTGTTGCAAAAGATTGGTACTATGGCATACAAATTGGAGCTTCCTACTTCTTCATGAGTACATTCAGTTTTCCATGTTTCATGTTTAAAGAAGGTTATAGGTGAAAATCTTCTAGTTCAAACAATATTGTCCGAACTTGATGAGGAAGGAAAAATCATATTGGAACCTGAAGCGGTCACGGAAACAAGAACTCAACAGCTATGAAATTGATCAATTTCAGAGTTTCTCATCAAGTGGAAGAACTTACCTACTGAAGATTCTACATGGGAGGATGAGAATTTTATACAGAAGCACCCAGAGCTACTCAAGTGTTGAGGACAACACTTTTTTGGAGAGGGGAATGTTAGATCCCTATATTACTAATTTAGTCCCTTATTGTTATTAGTGTAGCCCCCTTATTCTTATTGTTGTACCCCTGTAACCTCAATATTGTTATTATTGTGCCCTTACGTTATTATTGTTAGGTCAGCTAGGATTATATTGTGGCCCCATGGAGTCCTATATATAGAAGGAGGTTTTGGTCATTTTTATCATCCAAGAATTGTTCATTTATGTAATATATTGGAGGTTGCCCCCTCGAAGTGGCTGATTTCTAAGGTGTTGATCTCTCTTTTCTTCTATTTTTGGAGTTAGTTTCATAACAAGCAGTGAGGCTCCATCACATCTCCACTGATGATCAAATAGCTGACATTCTTACCAAGCCTTTACCAAAAGGAAAGTTATTGGTTTTTAGAGAACATCTTGGACTTATGGGCATGACCATTTCGAGAAGCAATCACAGCTAATAAAGAACATTGAGTTGTCTTTCCCCCTTGGCATAGCTCACAGGATTAGGGAATGATGTCTGAAAGCTCCTGAAGATGAGGGACCTCTTCTGTAGTGTGTGCCATAAGAGTAGGCCTCGGTATTGCATCTAACTCACATTCTGGGACATGGGAAGAGCCACCTATCTGGCCAATAGGTGTAGTGATACTTGTATGTGTGACTTGTCTAGGATGTAGTTGTTCCACCACATGACGTTTAATGAAACTTGGTTGTGTTTGATTCTTTTCTGTGTGACTTGTTTGAGTCTTGTCTATGTGATGCTTGTGTTCTATCACTTAATTTTTGAGATGAAAATTGGTTGAGTGTAATCCTTGTCTATGTGACATGTGATGATCATTTCCTTTCCAAATTTGTGCCAAGTGAATGATTCTTCTTTAGATTGTGACTTCATTATTATAGATATTACAAAGTACAGAGTAGAATTGAATAGATATGAAAGAAAGAGATCAGAGAAAGCAGAGATCTTTGATGCAAAAATAAATTCTTCCCTAGTTGAGATGGAGTGTTAAAATTTGACAGCTTAGGGATGAATTTCTTCTAGAAGAAATCATATCTTTCAGTTTTGTTTGAAGTTTGAACCACCTATAATAAAATTTCCTTTTTAACAATTATAATATGATTTTCCAAAAATAAATCATATCTTAATTTGGAAGTGACTTTCCAAAAATAGAAAGTTATGTCTAAATGATTAAGGATGATCTCGACATATGGAGTCCACTTTAAAATCAAATCAATCATGATTATACAAGTCAAGAATTAATATTTTATCTTTACTACTACTATTATTATTATTATACTATTATTAATAGTCTAAAGTCATTCACCTTTAATGGATTAATAAAAATGAATTCTCAATAGTCTCATGGAATAAGTCAATTAAATTTATAATCTCTTACTTGGCAAATCGAACTTCTCTCTTGGAATAAAATAGTAACTCGACACTTAAGAGAAGGTAACTCTCTCTCTCTCTATCGATGTATAGAAAATGTGTAACTCCTCATTATATGCACTTGTAACACCCTCACTTAATTTGATTTGTAACTCTCACTAAATATTCTCTCATGTCTAAGTGTAACTCTCTCTCCCTAATTCAAATTATAACTCCTCAAGACAAGTGTACCTCTCTCTCTATTCTTGGGATGAGTTACACTTCTCCTCATGTAACTCCTCTCTCATGGAATTCGATTATCCTATTCTTGGCTCAAGGCATGAATCCATTTTGTAACTCCTCTCGTTTCTCATATATTTAAGCAAAAGCAAGTGAGAGTTGAGTGTAGCATGTTCATTGTGAAAAAGGAAAGCAAGCGTTGAGTGTGTGCAAGAAAAGTGTGAGAGCAAGTGAAGAGCAAGAGCAAGGGAAGAGTTGGAGCAAGTGTGATGGACAAGATCTGATCAAGATAAGGAGGAGATATTCAAGCAAAGAGCAAGAGCACTTTAGTTGCAAGTTGATCAGACATTGGTGACTTTATTCATTCTCGTTCTCTCTCTCTCCCTTTGTACTCTGTTGAATAATTGAAGAAATATAATATAAGAAGAATCATTTGGGTTTTCCCAATTGAGGGGTTTTTCCCTGGTCATTAGACCTAAATCTCATTGTCTCATAGTTGTGTTTGGCTTTCGTCATATGATCCTTAAATTTATGTTTTATCTTACAATTGTTGATCTAAAAAGTTTTGAAGAAGAAATTTGCATTCTAAGTAATTGTAACAGCATAGAACATTTAGTTTTCGGCAAAGTACTTTCAAGTCTCGGCATAGAACACTCAGTTTTCTGCAAAGTACATTCAGCTTTCTGTAAAGTACTTTCAAGTCTCAGTATAGAACACTCAGTTTTCTGCAAGTACATTCAATTTTCTACATAGAACTTTCAAGAATCTACAAAGAATTTTTAAGTTTCTACATAGAACTTCCAAATTTTAACAGGAATAGAGATAGTAACCCACACTGATCACAAGCCAATATAGATAGTAACCCACGCTGATTACAAGCCATAGAGTTCTTGTAGACTTTGAAAAAGTTGCAATACATATGAAGTGGATGTCATAGATGCATCATTTCAATTCTATGACCAAATACAAGAAGGGAGTAACTAATAAAATTGCAGACATGCTATCAAGGCCACCTAAGGAAACTGTTTCAGCCCTCACAGCTGCAATGTAATTTCAATCATTCCCACATGAGGAGTTGGGAGAATCAAATGACCAAGACAAGGATTTACCATGTCATTGCAACAATCAAGCAAGGGTAATTGAAGATTGAATTTACTCTCAATTTTCAAAGGATTATTGGGCATTGATTTCCTATGAGAGAAGCCCATACCTTGACAATTGCAGGACACTTTGGAGTGGGGAAAACAACTTTGAATCTGACAAGCTATGTATTTTGACCTACAACGCAAAATGACATTGCTAAGTTTGTTAGAGATTGTGCATTTTGAAGTACTTCTAAGCCAAAAAATAGAGAGTTGGACCTATAAACACCTTCATTGGTGCCAAATTGGCAATGGGAAAGTATCTCCATCACTTTCCTTGGAGAATTTCCCAAACCGGGCTATGACTATTTATTTGGTATAGTGAATCAATTCGTAAATTGGGAGCTCTTCTAAAAAACCCTAAAAGAAAATTGTTATTGGACTTGAAGCAGCCAGGTTATTTTTCAGACATATATTGGTGCATTTTGGATTCCATTATCTCAGATAGAGATCACAAATTCTGTGACATTTTTGGATGACATTGTAGGGTCTGATGGATACCAAACTCAAAGGGAGGACTATCTTTCATCCACAGACAGACAGGGAAATAGAAGTTATAAACCAAACATTATTTAAACTATTGAGGGGCTACAATAAATGATGCAGGAGCATCTCAACTTAGCCAGCAATGTGATGTTTTGTTCACTTGTTGTGGCTAATCCAAAAAGAATAAACATTAGTATTTTATTTTATTTTATTTTATTATTATTATTTATTTATGAGAATAGTTAGTTTGTTTTGTATTTTTAATTAATTAGGAATAAAATTAGGAATTGGTTTCTTTTCCTGCGTGGAAATAGAGCCAAAATAGGAATAAGCACTTAAAAATAGGGAGGTATTGATTTGTTGGAAAAATTCGAGAAGAAGTCTATTCTAAGAGGAACAGTTTCATATTTCAAGTATAAATAATAGGGAAGTAGGGAGAAAAAGCCAAGAGTGCCAGTGTGAAGTCGGCAAACGCAAAGGGCAACTAAAGACATATTTGCCTTGTGAATCAATATATCTATGTTTTCAATAATCCCATGTTTTCATTTTGGTTTTGTTTAACTTTTGAGCAATATATTGATATGCCATAGATTAGTATGGAAATTGCAAGAAGATGAGTTCACTGGGAGAAGTGGTGTGCAGCTTTAATGCATAGCCATGAAATTGCAGTCTTAACACTTGGTGTTGGAGTGCGGCCAGTGTGTGGAAACAAGTTTGTTTGGACGCAGAGCGATGGAGGCCGTGAAGATATAGCATATGACCAACGTGAACTGAATTTCATATTGCGTTAGTAGTTTGATGTATCTGGTTCAAGTTTATGATGCAGTCACCGTGCAGCGAGCACGATTGGGACACTGCATTTTGGTATATGCGGATTTAGGTTCCTGCGAGACTGCGTGAGGAACTAAAGGCAATTCCCGTGGAGTCATGGTATAATCCAGCATTAGGTATATGTGTTAGCAGAGATATATATAGACAGCACCATTCCGATATGTACACAATGAGTTTGAAATCGCATCATTTGGTTGTATTGCCATGATCTTCCTGTGTGATGGCCGTATTGGAAGCAACTTCAAAAACGCAGCATTTTCTTCCAGATGTGTTGTCCCATGTTGGTAATGCCCATTAACGTAGCAAACATTGTTAGTTTCACATTGTTACATCTATCAATGATTTCCTTAAGGATTACATCAACTTATTTAATGGAATGATATTTGCATAGTTAAATAATGAAGTTACAAAGGACATTGTAACTTGTAGAGCTTGCAATAAGGATCATTGTTTCTACGTTTTATAATGGCATGGAAATCAGAGTTGCACACTAAGAGATAAGGAACGAATAAGTTCCATCATACATGGAGAGTGAACCTATTTGGGACTTAGTAAAATTTAATGATTTTGATATACTGAACATTAAAGTGGGAATTTGTTTTTTCTACATCAATAAACAACATCTGAAGACATGGGATGAAAGTATCGCAAACATCCAGCACTGCTATAGCAGAGAAATTATAGGCGTACACAACAGTCACTATTTCAGTTTTGTTTGCAGTTTCTACCACAAACTCCATATGATTTTTCTTTTGATAAAGGTAAGAGTAAAACAACGAAAAATTCAAAAGGTGTCAAGTCTGTTGAAAGAATTCATGAAGATTAGCAGCTACAAGAACATTAGCAAAAATCTCACAGTAATTAAAATATAAACATGACAAGCACCAAAGAGTCGTCATTTTGAAGAAGAGGACTCTGTATGGCTCTTCCTGGGCAAAAGGAGGTTCAACAAAGAAGATGCAAAACTGAAACCCATACAATATGGACCCTTCAAAATTTTGCAGAAGATTGGAGAAAAAGTATTTTAGCTAAAGCTTCTGCCATATATGCATATGTACCAAGTAACAAAAGCAAAAAAATTGAGGCTGTTTAAACTTTCAATGTTGGACAAAGATGCCACTCCATTACTGCTTTCAACAGAAGATTTGCACATTCGATAGCAAAAAAGAAGATGACGAAAGGTTGTATGTTAAGTGAAGAACTAGACAAACCCATCGAGATGCAAGGAGTAGACACAAACTCAACAGTCCCAAAAAGATATTGGGTTGTTTTAGATTTGCCAAAAAAGAAGAAAGCTGAACAAGGTAAAATGGTAGTGCAGCTGTCAAAGGGAAACTTCCCTCACCTGGTAACAAAACAAATCTAATTTTGGGAACCAAAAACCCCCAAATGTGGAAATGTTTGATCCGTATGGATCATTGTAATTTACTGCTTTTACCACTTTTTTAAAACTTCAGTAAAAGTGCAGGTTTTGCCAAAGGAATAAAATAAAATAAAAAACAATTTACTTAATAAAATTGCTTCAAAGCTTATAGTTAGGGAAAAAGGCAGGGTCTTCGTGGAATGGTAATGAAAATCAGTTGAGAATGATCTGAATAGAGACAACAAATAGCCACGGAGCTATTCTGGCTGTGATGTTGAAACAGACCAACGAATGTACTCCGTAACATGCATTAGTACACACAAACAATAGCTGTTGGTAACCCATCGTTTCCCTGAAACAACAGGGGAGGAACTCTATAATCTTTGGCGGAGAGTCCAGACCATCTGTATACAGTATACTACTGTAACTTTGTAACAGGAAGGGATGTATCTATGTAATCAGCATTTAATAAAAGTCTATATTATTTGGCAATGTGGAGTTTTTATATCCCAGGCGGATTTTCCCCACGTAATTTTGCGTCATTGAATCCCTGATTGTGCCTCTGTGACCTTGTTTTTTGTCAATGTTGCGAACATCGGCATCGGGATAAAATCGAAAACAGTTTGGAAAAGCAAAAAATCATAAAAATCGTGAAAATATCGGTAAAAAACCAGCAAATATTGGCAAAATTAAGATACCATAAAAATATTTTTTAAAATCGGCAAACATCGGCTAAGCCAAAAAATTGTGATTTCAAGATAAAATCGGGATGTTATCGAGATGTTCACAACAAAGTTTTTTGTTTCCCTGTCTATTCTGCTGAGGACATTATTTGCAGGTCACTAACTGAGGCAAGTGTTACAGTGTTTTTTTTTTTGGATAATTTAGTTGTGGCAAAGGTGCCATGGTGGAATAAACCCAGTTCCCCAGAGTGATAAAACAGTTGGAGAATCTTATTTCTTCACTGTATATTCGAATGACACAGTGGAGCCTATTTTGCATGTGGATAAAATATGAAAAAACTAATATCAAAAGTATAACTCAGCTTGAGTAAGCTTCGGAAGGGGCAGAATTTAAAAACTATTCTAATCCATCAAAACAATCCGCTGCTCAATCTAACATTTTCGGGTTAATCCTAAGCATCAGGTTTAGCATCTGATGTTTATCACTAAGTAGCAAAGTGGTCAGGCTCACCAAAGACTCGGCTGGTCTGGGAATTGGCAAGACTCAACGACTCAGCACAGATCCAGCAAAGAGAGAAAAAACTCAAAATATGGTAAATTTTGTGAACAAAAAATATATTAATGACATTTCCAATTTATATAAGTAATAAAACCAGTCTATGCAGAAATTCAAAAGATTATCTCATAAAATATGATGACACAACATTTGACACTCGATATTTATATGCAAAATAGTGAACTGAAAGATAAAATTCACAAATAGTACTCCATTCAGCTACATAACTCATAGTTTTGTAACATAATTAGTTAATCAAAGTAGACAATGTCTCCAAGTCCAATCTTAAGCCTCATTCATGACTACAAAAATGCCTAGAATAAGCCCTCAAGGAGTTAGCCAACAACACTAGACTGAAGCAACAATTGTGATGCAAACATATTTGGTGTTTCCATTAGAGATAATGGAACACTAAAGAGATCCTAAGTCTCTTCATCAAGCCTGTAGGATGACATCTCATCCTACAGGCCTACTGGTATAAACTTCAAAAAAAAAAAACAGCAAAACCTGAATGTGTAATTGCCCACTTACCTGAACTTTGAATGTTGATAGGCTGAGACGACCACAGCAGCCAGTGATCATTGATGATGCTGAAGCCTCCTTCAATTTCCCTCCTAAATGATGATGAACTCATCCCGCTCACAGTGACAGCGCACAGCACTCTTCTAAGGAAGAAATAGCTCTTGAAAATATATGGAATGATAAAGAATGAGGGGAGAAATGTCTTTATAAAGACTTCCTACCCTCTCAAACACTTCATTTCCCTCCTAATAATCAGAAGTGTGGGATATTTTTGACCGCTGTCTTTGGGTTGGCTAAGCCTGGGTCAGACTCCCAAATCTAGCAAGTCTGGCAAGACTCAGATAAGTCAGCCAAATGGGGAGTCTGCCAGGGGAGTCTCTGGGAGTACTCGGTCCAGAGCTGACCTGGCAAGACTAGGCCAGACTCAGGAGTCTGGGAAGAGTATAAAACACTGCTATGTAGCCAATGGATATACTCATTTTATGGTACTTGTTTACAATTAGATAAGAAAAATTGTTGGGAAATCCAAATAGAAGTCTTCTGTATTTGCATAAATCTACAGGACATAACAAAGAGGACTCAACAATCTATCCAAAATGAACAAAGTAAAATACAAAACTTAGTCGATTCAGCCAATGCAAACAATTTCTTTACATTGTAGATTCTTTTACTTTTACATAGAAAAAACTTAGTTTGTATAGTTGTTTTTTTTCTATGTGGTTCATAGACCCTAGAGATCAATGACCGCTACATCCATAGAATATTTGCACCAGGCAGATCCACCCGAAGGGAACACCTCCTGCCAGCGCAACCACGGAGCCTGACTCCGAGAGTGTCAAGAGAATTGAACCCGGGACCTCTCAATAGCAAAGGTGATTTAATGATGGGAACTCGACCAATTGAGCTAACACTTGGGGATTAGTCTGTATTGTTGTTACTGTAAGAAACAAAAATATCTATCACTTTTTGTAAACTATGATGTTAAGTTTATTTGTGCAAAAGTTTGTAAAGTGGCTCTCAGAAGCCAGTACCTAGGAGCTGGAATCAACCACGACATTATCAAACTCATTCCTATGGCAGGAGACCCAGTGTTGATCGCCACATGGAGACCCATAACTCTTTTAAACACCTTTTAAAAAACCTGGGCAAGGCATTTTCCCTGTGCATCAAGCATATTCTTCCAAAGATCATTCGCCTAGAACAAACAAGGATTATTTGTGGGCAATATATCCTTGACAATTTTAATGCAGTCTAGGAAGGCATAGAATGGGCCCATCATACCAGCGTCAATGTCTTGTTTGTCAAAATAGACTTGGGAAAACTTATGACTGGGTGAAGTGGTACTTATTCTATTGAGAATTTGGAGGGCCAATGATTAATTCAAATTCTCTTCTTGATAATTACTTGTGAGCTTACTTGATTTACTTATGTCTTCTCTTCTTAGCTTATTTAGCCTCTCATCAAGTCAATTACCAAAATACAAGAGACACAAAGTTAGGCTCTTCGAGCCAAGGAAAAACCTCTCCCTCTTGGAGAGGAAAACCCACGAGAAATTCTTCTTATAGACTTTCAAATGACAAGTACCATGACCAAGACTCAGACCCTTGACCTATGTATGCTTCCAAGACCTTGTCACTGCTTCTTTGTCAACCTCCAACGCTGATCCTTCTTTTCACTGTCCTACACCAACCTGCATTGTCCTGCACCAACACTACAAAACTCGATCTCTAAGTCCATCTTCCTTGATTTTGTCTCGGTTGCCCAAACACTCCTTCTTTGCTTAATCTTCTTTGTCTTTAGTATTCTAAACAAATATCTCTCTTGCTGCTCTACAGTAGTGCCTTTTCACAAACTTCTTTCTATTTATATATTAGGCTAGGTCACTCGAGACCCTTCACTTCACATTACCTTGAGGTTTCTTCACTTGAGAAATGTTGTCTCTCCTTTACGCATTGTAGATTAGGAAGGTAAATCACAAATTTACCTTCCTTCTTTTCTCACACTGTGATCTGGAGATAGTCCATAAACTTACTTCACTTGAGATATGTTGTCTCTCCTTTACGCATTGTAGATTAGGAAGGTAAATATGTACCTTCCTTCTTTACTCACACTGTGATCTAGAGATAGTCCATAAACTTACAATAACACTTAGCCACAGAGTTCGCATAAATCATGTTGAGAATTTGGAGGGCTAGTGTTTAAAACAAATTCTCTTCTTGATAATTACTTGTATGCTTACTTGAGTTACTTATGTCTTCTCATCTTTTAGCTTAGTTAATCTTTCATCAAGTCAATTATCAAAATACACAAGACACACAAATTAGGCTCCTAAAGCCAGGGCAAAACCTCTCCCTCTTGGAGAGGAAAACCCGCAAAGAATTCTTCTTATAGATCTTCAAATGACAAGTACCATGACCAAGACTCAAACCCTTGACCTAGATATGCTTCCAAGACCTTGTCACAGCTTCTTCGAACTTGATTCTTCTCGTCTCCACTAATCTGCACTATTCTGCACTAGGACTAGATAACTCAGTCTCCAGCTTTCACTTCTTGATGCTCAGATAAATGTAAGGATAGAATTATCTTCTCTTTGCATCTACTTGCAACTGAATGTAGTTAGGAAGGTAAATCTTCAAATTTACCTTCCTCACTTTCTCCTTTCTTTAGACCTGTCTGTCTTAGCTTCAGCAAATCCTTCTTTCAAACAGACTTCCCTTAACTTTATCTTTTACGACCTTTTCACAATTCTGGAATCACAAGTTAATATGTAGAACAACAGTGGTATGTCCGCAGTACTTTTCCTTGCTTAAGGGTCCTAGATATACTGAAATGATCTTAAGTCCGCACTTCATACAGTGAAATCCGCACTGTTATTTATACTAATAATCTGCACTTTCTTACCTTAGAGATCCGCACTTATTCCCTTCTTAAATCCGCACTGAATTCACCTCTTAAATCCGCACTGAGTTGAGTCTTTTATCCACACTGTAGTTCAAAGATAAATCCGCAATTTTATTCTTGCAACTCTATTTCAGATCCACAAATTCTATGTTTTTTTGCACAGTTCAGCTAGGTATATATAGTGGTTGCAGTCAATTAATAAGCCGACCTGCCAGCCGACTTTAACACAATTTGTTGGTCGACTTGAGGTGTAATTTCTTCAGCATTTCATTAGGTATTTCTTCAGCATCATTGAAGGTTGTCTTCACTATATTTTGGAGCTTGTCTTCAACGTTATATGAGGGTTGTTGAGAGCTTCTTCACAAGGTCTTTGGAGCATAAACATCTAAACTAAAACCTTCATGTATATGACACTTAATTATAGAAGAAGACAAAAACCTATAAGACATCAAGAAGTCCATAGCTATATAATAAAATCTTGTTCATGAGACACATGAAACAAGTACAACAAAAATACATTTTATTATCATTGTCTTCTTTACATAATTACATAGTCAGCATGAAGACCGATCCTAGTTACATTTTTCAACACTCCCTCTTAACTAGGGAGGTATTCATACAAGTACATGATCACTTTCAAACTGAAGAATCTCATAAGAAGAATCAGATTGGTAATCGCATCTATATAGCATCATATCAACCAGCATTTTCCTAGTGCAAGGTCTTGATTAACAGCCCCATCTCTCAACGAGACAATGGACTACAATGCTGACGAGACACATCACTAATAGACACCATAGTCATTGTCTCTCCAAGGTACATACCCCACCTATAGGTGTTCCCAGAGTATGACCATCTTGGACTATTCTTCTCTTGGGTAGCCAGCCCTCAAAGAATATCGGTCCACGACTACTCTTATCTTGAATGCCCTATCTCATTCTCAAAGAGTATCGAATGCCAGATGATTACCCAATCCTCCATTCTGTCTTCCAGGTGAAGACCAGAATGATGTGTCTATCCATTCTCTTCACATGGTCTTCACTAAGATTTATGGTTGTTAGTCCTGGTCTACTGCATGATACATGTAATGGAGAATTACATACGTCTCTCCCTCTTAATACAGGAAGGACATGCTTCAAGTTTCTTCCAAGAAAGAAACTTACCACCAAGCTCCTTCTCAACCAGGGTCCTGCAGCAACAATCCAACTACTCATGAAGAATTCCTTCCCTCGATGTCATGGATTTTGATATTGAGGAATCTTCAACTTTTGGCTTCATAGGGCACAAATCATCAATCACTTTCAGTCATGAGTCATGTCCACTATCAGAAAGTGATTCATCAATCTTTCTCATCTGGTCCACTGTTATGCCATGCTTCTTTCATTCAAATCATCTCTGAGGATCATGTATCCTTTCTCATGATTAGCAGCCTTGCACAAATTCATCCAGATAAACATATACATATGAATCTTTTAAAACAAAAGGTTACCTTAGCAATGATCTTTCACCATGACATCTTCTTGTAGGGATCGACATCCTCTATTTAGATTGACACATCTCCTAATGATATGTTTTGCCAAGGGTCTTCTTCTTTATCAGAATTTCGTCAGAGTTTACATATCTTCCCAGGAGATCTCTTAGTCACATCTTCTTGGCTTTCAGATGATAACTGCCTCCTGACATGGTTGCATTTCATGATCTCTTCCTCTCTACACATTATTCATTCCCAGGAATTTACAACTTGTCTAGTTTCTTGTTCATATACAACCACCTCATATTCCATGAGGACATATTATGTTGATTTCATCTGTCTGTGCACCGAGAGATATTCCTCCATAGATCATACTTCGAAATATTACATGCAACCATATGATATGACTTCACAGCATCCAATGTCAGCATATAAATATATACATACCTCATACCTTTTTCCCTTGAGTCATCCTGTAGCAATTTCTTAAGAATGAAGAGCTTCATTACCTTGGCCTACTCCATCAATATGTCATCACATCTCAGAAGTTTGTTTCCATGATGACCCTTGATCTTGATTATTGCCCTCCATCAGAATAGTTATCAGAGAGGTTTTTCCCCCGGAGCTGCTACACCAGGAGCTCCTATCATGCTTTTATCATGATGCTATAATATACATTGCTTCTTATCATACTATTTTACAACCAACAAAGATCACTTAAAGGAGAAGAAGATCCTAATCGTAGTTGAGATCCCTCGCTTCTTCTTTCTTAGATTTCTTTTCATTAGGTTCTTCTCTTATATGGGTTTCTTCCTTTTTCCTCTTGTCCTTTCTAAATCTAGGAAAATCTCATTTATAATGCCCAAGATTATTACACCCAAAGCATCGTGCTTTGTCCACGTTTCTCTTCTTATTTTGAGGACCAATTTTACCAAATCTTCCTTTCTTCCCGGTCATGGTAGCAAAGGCTTGATTCTCTTCTCTTGATCCTTCTTTCAATCTTGATTCTTCTATCTTACCTAGACTTTGGAATGGCATGGCTTCTTCTCTCCCATCTATGCTGGAAGAGGAATCTCTCCATTCTTTTGGTAAGACATTTTGTACAATAGTGAGTATTTCTCTATCAGACATTACTTCTCCCAACTTCAGTAGTTGTTCTTGAATTGCAAAAATCTCCATCAAATATGGAATTATTCCTTCCTTTGACATTCTCAATTTGTACAGTTTTTGTCTTAGGGATATTATTTCCTTTGTAGAACCTTTCGAGAAGAGTTCCACCAATTTATCATATATTTCTTTTGAGGATTCTAGCTTTAATACATATGGAATGAGAGAGTCTTTTATGGTTTCTATAAGAATCCTTCGGGCTCTTATGTCTCCCTTCATGTATTTGATATATGCTAGAATGTCTTCTTTTGGAGGTTGAATTGTAGATCCTTCTATGAAGCCCATAAATTCATTTTCAATTAGTTTCAGATATGTCCTTTTCTTCCATGCATTGAAGTTTGATAACCCAACCAATTTGTTGCTTTCTAAACAATAAGTCATTTTGACAGATTCAGATGAAGTCATAGATACTTTAGATAGTGACTCTTCCTTCAACAGCTTCCTTGATGATAACGAAAAGGTTAGGAACTTCTTCCAAGATAGAATTCTTCAATCTAGGTGATCTTGGATCCTTGATGGTAAAGGATGTCTTCAAAAGATAATGTCCTTTTCCTAACAATGTCTTAAATCTAAATCTTTGATGGCAAAGATTATTTTCTTGAAAGGTTGATCCTTCACTAAAAATAGCTTGAGAGTCTTCCTTGCAAATTGATTTGACTTTACACCCAAACTTCGAGTTTTTCTTCCTGGAGTGTCTCTTTGTCAAGTAGCCCTTGAGTTCAGCACTTTAGCTCTGATACCATGTTGAGAATTTGGAGGGCTGGTGTTTAATACAAATTCTCTTCTTGATAATTACTTGTGAGCTTACTTGAGTTACTTGTGTCTTCTCTTCTTTTAGCTTAGTTAAGCTTTCATCAAGTCAATTATCAAAATACACAAGACACACAAATTAGACTCCTAGAGCCAGGGCAAAACCTCTCCCTCTTGGAGAGGAAAATCCACAAAGAATTCTTCTTATAGATCTTCAAATGACAAGTACCATGACCAAGACTCAGACCCTTGACCTAGATATGCTTCCAAGACCTTGTCACAGCTTCTTCGAACTTGACTCTTCTCGTCTCCACCAATCTGCACTATTCTGCACTGGGACTAGATAACTCGGTCTCCAGCTTTCACTTCTTGATGCTCAGTTAAATGTAAGCACAGAATTATCTTCTCTTTGCATCTACTTGCAACTGAATGTAGTTAGGAAGGTAAATCTTCAGATTTACCTTCCTCACTTTCTCCTTTCTTTAGACCTATCTTTCTTCTTATGATCACTGTCTTAGTTTCAGCAAATCCTTCTTTCAAACAGACTGCCCTTAACTTTATCTTTTACAACCTTTTCACAGTTTTGGAATCACTAGTTAATATGTAGAACAGCAGTGGTATGTCCGCAGTACTTTTCCTTGCTTAAGGGTCCTAGATAGATGCTAAGATGATCTTAAGTCCGCACTTTATACCCACACTTCATACAGTGAAATCCGCACTGTTATTTATACTGATAATCTGCACTTTCTTACCTTAGAGATCCGCACTTATTCCCTTCTTAAATCCGCACTGAATTCACCTCTTAAATCTGCACTGAATTCACCTCTTAAATCCACACTGAGTTCAGTCTTTTATCCGCACTGTAGTTTAGAGATAAGTCCACAATTTTCTTCCTGCACCTCTGTTTCAGATCCGCAAATTCTGTGTTTTTCTGCGCAGTTCAGCTGGGTATATATAGTGGTTGCAGTTAGTTAATGAGCTGACCTGCCAGCCGACGTTAACACAATTTGTAAGCTGACTTGAGGTGTAATTTCTTCAGCATCGTTGAAGGTTGTCTTCACTATATTTTGGAGCTTGTCTTCAACGTTATGAGGGTTGTTGAGAGCTTCTTCACAAGGTCTTTGGAGCATAAACATCTAAACTAAAACCTTCATGTATATGACACTTAATTATCGAAGAAGACAAAAACCTAGAAGACATCAAGAAGAAGTCCATAACCTATATAATAAAATCTTGTTCATGAGACCCATGAAACAAGTACAACAAAATTACATTTTATTATCATTGTCTTCTTTACATAATTACATAGTCAGCATGAAGACCGATCATAGTTACACTTTTCAACAAATCAGTATTACATACTTCGTATCAAAGACTCAGTTCGTTATCACATCACTGTATTTTATCGAATCCTTCTTGTAGTACTTATCTATGCTTTCTGCTTCAGATTTATCCACGCTATCTATTTCAGACTTATCTGAAACATTCTTCACACTAATCCGCACTTTCTTCTTCAGAACAATCTACATCACTTCTCCAAACAAATCCGCACCTTAACACACTTTAATGCTGCTTTTGCTTCGCATTTATTCCAGACTTCATTACACTAGAATGTCTCAGAGATATCCGCAATTCTTGTCCTTAAATGGGCCGCAGCTTCCTTATATATAGTGCATCTCTTCTGCTTTTAGGCTGACCTCGTCACTGCTTATATGTTGTCTATAGGAGATGTTTAACATTGGACATGTGCATCATATGAAGTGGAGTCTTCGTCTTCACGGCTTATGTGACAAGGTTTAGAGCATACTTCACTGACTAGATACTTCATATACATGCCTCCTTAAATAGTATATTTATGACCAGAAGACATATCCCTAGAGGACATCAAGAAGAAGTCCTTTGACCTAAACCCTTGCTCATGAAACCCATGAGGCAAGCATATCAAAAATATATATTATAATCTTGTCTTCTTCTTTACATAAATACATAATTACATAGTCAATATGAAGACCGATCCTAGTTACACTTTTCAACACTCCCTCTTAACTAGGGAGGTATTCATACAGGTACATAGTCACTTTCAAACTGAAGAATCTCATAAGAAGAATCGGATTGGTAATCGCATCTGTATAGCATCATATCAACCAGCATTGTCCTAGTGCAAGGCCTTGACTAACAGCCCCATCTCTCAACGAGACAATGGGCTACATTGCTGGCGAGACACGACTTATAGACACCATAGTCATTGTCTCTCCAAGGTACATACTCCACCCAGGTGTTCCCAGAGTATGAACTTCTTGGACTATTCTTCTCTTGGGTAGCCAGCCCTCAAAGAATATCGGTCCCCGACTACTCTTATCTTGAATTCCCTATCACATTCTCAAAGAGTATTGAATGCCAGATGATTACCCAATCCTCCATTTTGTCTTCCCAAGTGAAGATCGGAATGATGTGTCTACCATTCTCTCCACATGGCCTTCACTGAGACTTACGGTTGTTAGTCCTGGTCTAGTGCATGACACATGTATTAGAGAATCATATACGTCACTCCCTCTTAACTCAAGAAGGAAATACTTCAAGTTTCTTCCAAGCAAGAAACTTATCACCAAGCTCCTTCTCAACCAGGGACCTTCAGCAGCAATGGTGAGACACCCAGCTGCTCATGAAGAATTCCTCCCCTCGATGTCATGGATTTCGATATTTAGGAATCTTCAACCTTTGGCTTCATAGGGCACAGATCATCCATCACTTTCATCCACGAGCCATGTCAGCTATCAGAAAGTGATTCATTAGACTTCATTATCTGGTCCACCTTTATGCCATGCTACTTTCCTTCGAACCATCTCCCAAGGATCTTACACACTTTCACATGATTGGCAGCACCACATAAATTCATCCAGAAAAACATATACATATGAACTTTTAAATCAAAAGTTACTTCAATGATGATCTTTCACCATGGCATCTTCCTATAGGCATCGGCATCCTCTATTCAGATTAACACATCTCCTAAGGATATGTTTTATCAAGGGTCTTCTTCATTACCAGACTTCTATCGAAGTCTACATATCCTCCCAGGAGATCTCCTAGTCACATCTTCTTGGCTTCTAGATGATCTCTGCCTCTTCATGATCTCTTCCTTTCTTTCTCCACACATCTTCATTCCCAGGAACTTCCAAATTCCAGTTCCTTGTTTGTATACAACCACCTCATATTCCATATGAGGACATATTATGTTGATTTCATCTAATAATGACAGCTTGTGTAATGGAAGAGATCCTCCTTTCTCTTATCATACTTCTAAAGATAGAAGTCCATTACCTGCAACCATATGACATGACTTCACAGCATCAAGTGTCGCATATAAATATATATACCTCATACCTTTTCCCTTTGAGTGGTCGTGTAGCAATTTTACTAGAATGAAGAACTTCATTCCCTTGACCTACTTCAGCAACATGTCATGACATCCTAATTCCAGAATTTTGTAGCATAGAATTCTCGATGAAACCTTTTTTCTTTCTTTCTAATCAGTGAATCCATAGAGAACTCCATTAGAAAATGTCAGCACTTGTTTCCATGATGACCCTTGATCTTGATGACTACCTTCCACCAATGTTGGTTATCAGTGAGGTTTTCCAGGAGATGTTTCACCAAGAGCTCCTATCATGCTTCTATCATGATGCTATTAATATACATTCCTTCCTATCATACTATTTTACAACCAACAAAAATCACTTAAAGAGGAAGATGATCTCAGTCATAGTAGAGATCTCTTGCTTCTTCTTTCTTAAATTTCTTTATATCAGGTTTTCCCTTATATTTGTAACATGGGCTTCCCATTTCCTCTTGTCCTTGCTAAATTTAGGAAAATCTCGTTTACAATGCCTAAGATCATTACATCCAAAGCATCGTGCTTTGTCCATATTTCTTCTCTTATTCTGCAGAACAAATTTACCAAATCTTCCTTTCTTCTTGGACATGGCAGCAAAGGCTTGATTCCCTACACTTGATCCTGCTTTCAATCTTGATTCTTCTATCTTACCTAGACCTTGGAATGGCATGGCTTCTTCTCTCCCATTTATGCTTGAAGTGAAACCTCTCCATTCTTTCAGTAAAGCATTTTGTACCATAGTGAGTATTTCTCCATCAGACATTACTT
Source organism: Pinus albicaulis (assembly GCA_034641835.2). Lineage (NCBI taxonomy): Eukaryota > Viridiplantae > Streptophyta > Pinopsida > Pinales > Pinaceae > Pinus > Pinus albicaulis. The sequence continues at coordinate 835,056,305 of CM076569.1, read as the reverse complement.
CTCCCAATTTCTGTAGTTGATCTCGTATTGTGAAAATCTCCATCATATATGGAATTATTCCTTCCTTTCTTGACATTCTCAATTTGTATAGTTTTTGTCTTAGGGATATCATTTCCTTTGTAGAACCTTTCGAGAATAGTTCCACCAATTTATCATATATTTCTTTTGAGGATTCTAGCTTTGATACATAGGGAATGAGAGAGTCTTTTAAGGATTCTATAAGAACCCTTCGGGCTCTTATGTCTCCCTTCATGTATTTGATATATGTTAGAATGTCTTCTTTTGAAGGTTCAATTGTAGTTCCTTCGATGAAGCAGATAACTTCCTTTTCAATTAGATTTAGATAAAGTCATAGATACTTACTTGAGTGAGTGACTTTCTCCTTCAGCAACTTCCTTGATGATGATGAAGATGAAGTTAGGAACTTCTTCTTATATTAAATTCTCAATGTAGGTGATCCTGAATCCTTGATGACAGAGGATGTTTCAAAAGATGATGTTTCTTCCAACGATGTCTTGAATATAAATCTTTTATGGCAAAGATTATTTTCTTGAAGAGTGAATCCTTTGAATACTTTGATTCTTGCTTCCTTGAGTGCCTGTTTGCTAAGTAGCCCTTCCTTTAGCACCTTAGCTCTGATCCCATGTTGAGAATTTGGAGGGTCGGTGATTAAGTCAAATTCTCTTCTTGATAATTACTTGTGAGCTTACTTGATTTACTTATGTCTTCTCTTCTTAGCTTATTTAGTCTTTCATCAAGTCAATTACCAAAATACAAGAGACACAAAGTTAGGTTCTTCAAGCCAGGGAAAAACCTCTCCCTCTTGGAGAGGAAAGCCCACGAGAAATTCTTCTTATATACTTTCAAATGACAAGTACCATGACCAAGACTCAGACCCTTGACCTATGTATGCTTCCAAGACCTTGTCACTACTTCTTTGTCAACCTCCAACACTGATCCTTCTTTTTTGCACCAACCTGCACTATCCTACACCAACACTAGAGAACTTGATCTCTAAGTCTATCTTCCTTGATTTTGTCTCGGTTGCCCAAACACTCCTTTGCTTAATCTTCTTTGTCTTTAGTATTCTAATCAAATATCTCTTTTGCTGCTCAAATGTAGTGCCTTTCCACAAACTTCTTTCTATTCAGATATTAGACTAGGTCACTCGAGACCCTTCACTTCACATTACCTTGAGGTTTCTCCACTTGAGATATGTTGTCTCTCCTTTACGCACTGTAGATTAGGAAGGTAAATCACAAATTTACCTTCTTTTCTCACACTGTGATCTGGAGATAGTCCAGAAACTTACAATAACACTTAGCCACAGACTTTGCATAAATCAGTATTACATACTTCATATCAAAGACTCAATTCATTATCACATCACTATATTTTACCGAATCCTTCTTGTAGTACTTATCTATGCTTTCTGCTTCATGTTTATCCACGCTATCTATTTCATAATTATCCTAAACTTTCTTCCCATTGATCCACACTTTCTTCTTCAAAACAATTTGCATCACTTCTCCAAACAGATCCAAACCTTAACACACTTTAATGTTGCTTTTGCTTCGCATTTATTCTAGACTTCATGACACTAGAATGTCTCAAAGATATCCACAATTTTTGTCCTTAAATGACTCGCAACTTCCTTATATATAGTGCATCTCTTCTGCTTTTAGGCCGACCCTACAACATGCTTGTAGGCCGACTTCATCACTGCTTATATGATGTCTATAGGAGATGTTTAACGCTGGACTTGTGCATCATATGAAGTGGAGTCTTCAAGGCTTATGTGACAAGGTTTAGAACATACTTCACTGACTAGATGCTTCATATACATGATTCCTTAAATAGTATATTTATGACCAGAAGACATATTCCTAGAGGACATCAAGAAGAAGTCCTTCGACCTAAGCCCTTGCTCATGAAACCCATGAGGCAAGCATATCAAAAATATATATTATAATCTTGTCTTCTTTACATAAATACATAATTACATAGTCAATATGAAGACCGATCCTAGTTACACTTTTAAACATATTCGAGGGATGCCCAAAGCACTGGGTTCTGATCCCTTATTAGCAGTGTTGTGGCCCAAATTGTACTGGCAAGATGTGACAATGCTAAGGGCGGGGGTTGTCACTCTAATCCCCACCCTCTCCATTCTAGTTGTCTCCCTACAACAAGCTATGGGGGGTAGTCCCTACGAAATGTGAAGATGGAAGACCTGTTGGCAACTAACAAGTCCGAGAGACACAACTGAATGGCCTAGCAACTTGGTTATATTAGCAAGCTAAATGATTTGATTAAATTGTTGTGAAAGACCGGTGTCTTAAATGGAACCAATTACTTGCTTAAGAAAAATTATTACCAAGTCACCGGATGAACAATTGTTGCTTAAAGATGCTTTACTATCCTAAATGAGATGCAAATCCTACAACCTAGGTGAGGTATAGAGTCTTGGTTTATTTTAAATTATATGCCTATTCTAAATGTATCTTTCCTCTTAATTGTTTTGAAGCTAGTGTCTAGAATAGGTTGTGAGAGAGAAGCCAAGAGGAAGCAAGCAAAGGCTTCGTTAACGATACTTCCCCTTAGATTCTATCCACCCGATGCCTCCAACACTACAGAGATTGTGGCTCTGATGACTGCAAGGTCACCGTGTTAACCAATAAAGAGGTGCTAGGCTCCTCAAGTTAGTGAGAAAGGTGGTCCTATCTCTCTATCGAACAAGCTTATGCTTGGAAGTAAATTAATTAATGCAAGAGACTAATTCTAAGATGCAAGTGCAAAATGTGAGTGCTCCTAGAGGCCACGGCAAGGCAGGAGAAGAAGAGTTGAGGCCCTAGAAGGGTTGAATGACTCCTCCAGAGGGGGACCAAGGCCTTTTTAGGCCCACGACTAGCCCTAAAAGGGTCGCGGCCAAGAGAAAAGATGGGGTCGAGAGTCCTGTTACCACTCAAACTAACAGGGGACCTAAAAGGGTTTCCTAAGAGGGCAATTGCTAGGTTAAGGGCAACAGTGGAGGCTTAGCCCACTATCACCACAGCTAAGGCTCCCTTCTCTTTACAAATTTTCACCGATGGGAGGAGTCTCGATGGTTTTGGGAAGCCACTTATAAAGGATATATCAATGAATAGACAGGTAGTTACTCCTTCAACCCTTTCCCTAGGAGAAGGTGAAGAATGGAGATTGCTTGCATTTTAAGCAAGGGCCTTGACTTTCTAGGGAGAGGGGGTTGAGGATTAGAGGGTGAGGATGTAAGGTATAACTTGTAGAGGTGCTTCCTGATCCCTAAAACCCTATTAGAACTTGGATTCCCAAATAGTCCTTAATAAATAGTTTTTGACAACAAATGGGACCACATGGGGCCAAGTGGACCCAACCCAGGTTCGGGGATGGAATTTAGCAACCAATGATGTTCCTATCCTGGACAAGGTGAGAGGAAAGGATCAAACAAGAATTTTTACTTCAAAAGGTCAAATTAATCTTGATAGGTGCTAGCCTTAGGAAACACAGGGCAAAACTTGATCCTAGAGCTAGGGCTAGGGATATCCCAAGATTCCACCATCAGAATGTCTTCAACATTTGAGGAGGCCAGGGGGATCCACCAACGCAATTGACCCTAGGAGATTAATTTTTTCCTATGGCCATATTTCTGGGAAAATGATGCCCTAGGTGACCTAATGGGGCTAGACCTAGGAAAAATGGAGAAAAGGTAAAAATAAGGGTTAAAATGATCACCCTGTGAAGGATCAGTGCCTAATTTCACTTGGGGATATGGAGTCAAGGATAATTAAGAAGATGGAATGTATTTCTATTGTTCAAGGAGGTTTCAAAGTCAACTTCGTCCAATGTTAGAGGCTAGAGGAGAAAAGTGACTTTAAAACATTTTTACTTCTTGCAAATGGTGAAGGCTTATCGAGATAAAATTATCTCTAGGAAATTTCATTCATATAACATGGCCCATACACATTTATATGCTAAAATAGACAGAATTCCACATTTAACATATGCAGTGTTTAGCCCTAATCATAGTGAAGTTCAAATGTATGCAACAACAAGAAAAATGACATCAAATTTTCATTTACACGTTATAAATATATCCAACCAGCATCATATTCACAGTGTAAGAAGCTCCAAGATATAGAAAACCCAAATCCATACATCAAAATTCATCCATCATCCAAAAATTTGTCATGGAAAAAATGTGAAATTCTCTTAAGAGAGAGAGATCCCAATCCAAGTGATGATACAAATGAATTCAACTAACTCCTATTTATACATCTTTGAGGATTTTGATTTGGCTAATGAGCCTACATTAGCCACCAAACATAAAATAATGTGCAAATAACCTAACTTTTGGTGACAAACCCACCAAACTAGCTCATAAATAAAATAGTAAGTCTCTCAAGAGGTCAAAAACTAATATATGCATGTTGTGGGGCCCTCCAAAAGGCCTAATAATGTCCAAAAGTGCCATAATGATGGATAAACTCCTCAAAATGTGATGGACAAGGGGGTGGCACCTTGTTCTCCAAGTAGTAGACCTGTGGTGCTCCCAATGAGTGTGGTGGCACAACAATGACCCCATGGGTCTCCATATGAGTCGAAGTTGCTTGTAGATCATCTGTAAGGGCTAAAATGATGGAATGAACACTGCTAAGTCATCGTACAAGTCCTAAGAACCTGCCAATTGTGTGGTTCTTCTGTGGGGCCTGTTGGGCATAGTGTACCAAGTGCATCATCCTCGTCTCAAAGGTGGATCTCTAGTAATCTTTGGACATCAGTGGGGATCCATGGAGTGTTGTCTGCTATTGTGGAGGCCCAAGGCTCTCTCTGCACACCCTACATGTGTCAATGTAGCCCTCTCGAAGGTTAGGACCACATATAGGAAGACCAAACCCAAATGGACACCATCTGCAATCCTTCATAAGATCCAAAGTGTCGCCTAGTCTACCAGTACAACAAGTCATTAGAGTAATCGTGTAAAAGAGCTTACAAACCATAGACAACAAAGTGGGCACATCCTAATGGCATTCCCTTCTATAGTGGGCTTTGGCATGTGCTAATGTTTCCAAGCTCCAAAGGGAGTTAGTCAGGTACCTTATTAGTTGGTTTCTACGCTTAGAGTGGATAATATGTCCAAGGTACATCCCTCAAATGGGGGAGGCAAGTGATGAAGAAGTGAAATGGAATAGGGAATGAGAGGGGCAGTCCTGGGCCACATATTGGGGCTTAAGAGTAGCTAGAGAAATGGAAGCCCACACCTAGGTATATAATGTGTAGGGTGGAGCAGTCGTGGTACATGAGGTGCCCCGGCCTTAATTTTTCCACCCTTATTTATATGTTTTTGCCTTCTATGAATTTTCTTTAATTAACTGCTAAGGGCTCAAAGGACAACAAAATGATGTGTAAGATATAACAGTGATTACCCCCGTTTAGATAGGGTGGTTCATTGCCCTCCAGGGGTTGGGACAATCATTAGTTCCTGAATGATAAAGGAGGCTCATCTAGAGCCTATGGAACCAGGATGATACCATGGGTATGGGGTAGAACTCATGTATTGGATTTTGTCGTGCTAATTATTTTTGTCCCGACCATATTTTGCATTTTGTGGTACAATTTCCTGTTGAATGTGGCCATTCATGCTTTTACTTTTTCTTTTAGCTGCTTCAACCTTCAGGGCATCATTCCAAGTGTAACCCAAGGTGGGGGAAAGGGGATACGGACGCTGACCCTATGTGGATCCAAAGGCAATGTGGACCTAGGTGGGAGAAATGATGAATGGGGGGATAGTGAGTGGAAAGGGAGTAATATATGCAGATAAAGGAGCGGGACCACGCACCCAAAGTCGAGGTTTCCCAAGTAGTACCGCCCTAAAACCAAATGGTCAATAAAGGAGATCCCATGGGACTAAGATCCAAGGGTAACATCCAAAAGAAGTCAAAGGGATAGGAGCACAAACTAAGCCTACTTTTTCCCCCAAATCCCCCCATCAATCCATGCCTAGAAGTGTCCATGATAACTAATCCCAATACTCAATTACCAAATGACAGGAGATGCCTTTAGATTCGGGCGAGAGGCCAACCCTCAAACATACGATCAATACATATGGGCGAGGGACCACATGGCTGGCTCAGGTGGCGGAGAAATGGCACAAAGGGCTAGTTGAGGGTTGCAAGGGGCTGCTGGCTGTCGACTGAGGTCCATCATGGAGGAAAATTTCTCCTAGGGATATCACCCACGAAGTGGTGGGTAACATCTGGCTCCAACTAGGACGTGATCTCTCGAAGAGGTGGGCAAGGCTACTCGAACGAGAGATCACGAGAACTCCAACAATCTCTTCATCACCGTAGACCTGTTATCTACACATGTCAACGACCAAAACCACAGGGCAGCATGTTTTTCACAGTGTCTTATGATCACCCATGCTTAATGTCAGCCCATAAAATCAACAAGTAATAAAAATATGCAATTTTTAATCTAAATGCAGCTGATCTATCATGAGAAATATCATATGAGGTTAGTTCTAATGCAAAAAAATCAACATGCAATGCATCCTACCCTAGCATGCATATAGTACAATGCTAATATTAAGTGTAATCATAAAGCCATTGAAACCAGCATATCATCATATCAATATAAATATGCCCGCCAATATGATTACTCATGTTGCAAATCCCAAAGCGAATGCGTATACAATTATATGGAGGATGAAGTGGGTGGGAGGTGGGAAAATATGATGCACACCCATGGATGATCACGTGAGAAGAGGCAAGAAAAGGATGTAACATAGTCCATGAGATCCTCTCTTCTAACCAAAAGATAGAGGTGTCAATGATTAGGCTCATAATATTTTTATGGATGGCAACCTCGGGCATAATATTTCCATTATCATTTATGTCATATTTTATTGCCTCAAAAGGGTTATGATTAGTAGGAAATGGAGACTAGTGAGATGGAGAGGCACAAGCAGGTCGCCCATGACAATCACACCGAATAGGGGAGATTAGAGATTGGTCATTATCCTGAGGGGGTGCCCAAGAAGACAGAGTATATTCAACGAGGGGTTCTTCGTCGACACCATAATCAAAAGGGGGAAAGGGCTCATGGTTACTTGAGATCATTTGAAAAGGGGCGAGGGAACCACTTGTGGAAGACTTGAGGTGATGAACAAGAGGATGAGGTAAAGGGGAGGGTGAAGTATTATATTCAACGGGTTTTTCCTCCTCAAAATCATCCTTTTCATGTAAGGGAAAATAATGATCCTTCTTCTCAAGGGTGTCGATGGCTATGTCATCATAAATAAACATTGAGAGAAAGGGGATACCATTTTCAACTTCATCTTCCTTGTCGGTGTCATAAATGGGAGCACAATCAAATTGAGGACCAACAATTTCCCATTTACCCTTTTCAATGTGAAAGTAATCTTCAATGTCATCTTCCAAGGGGTTAATGGGATCACCTTCCTCAAGGTTCTCAAAAGGAGATTCATCGAGAGCAATATCCTTGAGAAAGGTAAGGTTAGTCTTAACTTCACTTTCCATGGACTCATCCTTCCCAACATATGTGTTCTCAAAATCATCATTTTCATAATGTGGACCCAAGGAGGACTCATCTTCCCATTTATCACTTAGGTTCTCAAGGTCTTGATGATGCTCGATGAAGGCTTCCTCTTGAATGCTCAATGCGGAACATGCTTGAAAATGTCTAAGAAATCCATCAACAAACTCCTCAATAGATGAGATGCTCCTAGGTTCATGATTTTACAACCATAAGTTATGACCATAGAGGGAACTAAAGAATAACAGCATAAGGGCATCCTGGTGGACCACTTTCTCCTTTCAAGTATGTGCATTAAATCTTTCCACATGGTCAATTGCAGAACTTGGGTCACCATCAAATACAGGTACCCCACATACCATCCTTCTTGTGAAATGATTGGGGTGCCCTGAGATGCTAGCAATGTCCAAAGCGAGAAATTTATCAAAGAAGGAGAACCTATTTGAGATATACATGACAAAAACATAGGAGTCTCGAGGGTGAATTTGAAGATACCTAGAAAAATACTTGCTTCACCCTACAAGCATTGACCTTAAAGTTCAATGAAGAACTAGGGCTTCGTTCTTCCAATGGAGTCGCTAATAATGATATGTCAATATGTCTTATGGGGAACAAAACACACGTCTCGTGTCCCCGGCAACAACGCCAAAAATGTTACCACTCAAACTAACAGGGGACCTAAAAGGGTTTCCTAAGAGGGCAACTGCTAGGTTCAGGGCAACAGTGGAGGCTTAGCCCACTGTCACCATAGCTAAGGTTCCCTGCTCTTTACAGACTTTCACCGATGGGAGGAGTCCCGATGGTTTTGGGAAGTCACTTACAAAGGATATATCAATGAATAGACAAGAAGTGACTCCTTAAACCCTTTCCCTAAGAGGAGGTGAAGAATGGAGATTGCTTGCTTTTTAAGCAAGGGCCTTGACTTTCCAGGGAGAGGGGGTAAAAATTAGAGGGTGAGGATGAAGGGTATAACTTGTAGAGGTGCTTCCCGATCCCTAAAATCCTATAAGAACTTGGATTCCCAAATAGTCCTTGATGAATAGTTTTTGAAAACAAATGGGACCACACAGGGCCAAGTGGACCCAGCCCAGGTTCGAGGATGGAATTTAGCAGTCAATGATGTTCCTATCTTGGACAAGGTGAGAGGAAAGGATCAAACAAGAATTTTTACTTCAAAAGGTCAAATTGATCTGCCAGGAGCTAGCCTTGGGAAACAAAGAGCAAAACTTGATCCTAGATCTAGGGCTTGGGATATCCCGAGATTCCACCGTCGAAATGTCTTCAACATTTGAGGAGACCTGGGGGATCCACCAGCGCAATTGACCCTAGGAGATCAAATTTTTCCTATGACTAGATTTTCGGGAAAGTGATGCCCTAGGTGACCTAATGGGGCTAGACCTAGGAAAAATGGAGAAAAGATAAAAATAAGGGTTAAAATGATCACCCTGTGAAGGTCAGTGCCTAATTTCACTTGGGGATATGGAGTCAAGGATAATTAAGAAAATGGAATGTATTTATATCGTTTAAGGAGGCTTTAAAGTCACTTCGTCCAATGTTAGAGGCTAGAGAAGAAAAGTGACTTTAAAACATGTATACATCTTGCAAATGGTGAAAGCTTATCGAGATAAACCGATCTCTAGGTAATTTCATTCATATAACATGGCCCATACACATATATATGCTAAAATAGACACATGATTCCATATTTAACATGTGCAGCGTTTAGCCCTAATCATAGTGAAGTTCAAATGCATGCAGCAACAAGAAAAATACATCAAATTTGCACTTACACGTTATAGAATATATCCAACCAGCATCATATTCGCAATATAAGAAGCTCCAAGATAGAGAAAACCCAAATCCATACATCAAAATTCATCCATCATCCAAAAATCTCCACCTAGGAAAAAATTTGAAATTCTCTTAAGACAGAGAGATCCCAATCCAAGTGATGATACAAATGAATCCAACTAACTCCTATTTATACACCTTTTAGGATTTCGATTTAACTAATGAGCCTACATTAGCCTCTAAACATAAAATAATATGCAAATAACCTAACTTTTGGTGACAAGCCCACCAAACTAGCTCATAAATGAAATAGTAAGCCTCTCGGGAGGTCAAATAATAATATATGCATGTCGTGGGGCCCTCCAAAAGGCCTAATAATGTCCAGAAGTGCCATAATGATGAATAAACTCCTCAAAATGTGATGGACAAGGGGCTTGCCCCTTGTTCTCCAAGTAGTAGACATGTTGTGCTCCCAATGGGTGTGGGGGCACACCAATGACCCCAAGGGTCTTGTAATATTCCTAATTTGCGACAGCAAATTGGAATATTCTATTTTGTTTATTTTGCCACCTATAGTTTGTAAATAAATAAAAAGTGAGTAAAAGGGGTCTAAACTCACTTAAATGAAATAAGACATCCACCTAGTAGCACAACATTGTGACTTAAGTGGGAGTCAAGGGGGGACCCAACACCACGTGGAGGAGGGGGCCTATGTACACTCTAGAAGTTTCTCCAAGCTTCTGTGGAGATAAGGATGAGAATGTGGATAAGGATGAGGATGTGGAGGGGAGAGAGAGACTACGTTGGGTTTTGGAGGGAAACCAACACTATAAAAGATGAAGGAGCCTCCTCATTTCATTCATGCTTGGATTCTTGGATTATTGATTATTGAATGAGACATTTGTCTTTCTTTGGCACGCTGGCTGTTTAGCCCGTCTGCTGCACTGTTTAGTGCACCGAGTGTCTCCGTGCAGAGATCTCACCCTTAGCCTCGAGGGACTTCGAGTGCCTGCTCAGGCAAGGTTATTTTCTTAGCATCATCCTTTAGGACAGCATTATTGCTGCAGTGGCGTAATACTGTGTTGTAGGGTGTTGCCGTGGTGACTTTACGACACCACCTCCTTCTCTTGTTTTTCAGAGGGAGAGCCTCTCTTTCCTTTGGAGGATCAGATTGGGAGATATTGGAGCTTATTATCAGATCTTGGCATCAGGCCTATATGTTCTTCATGGTATACTGCGCAGTTCTTTCCCCAGATCTGCGTTATTGCTGAGGGATCAGCGTTCCAAGTGTTTTGGCATCATTTTGGAGTTAGATCTCTGATTGAGGGTGATCCTTGGATTGGCCAACCAATCCAAGTATATTTCTGATCTGATACTGAAGTTTGCTTCAGAAATTCTGAATCATTTTTCAGATCTGCTGCAGTAAAACTCAGATCTGCTCCGGCATTTTCATGTATTGCTGAAATCCCCAAGGGGAAAGTAATAAAGAGCCCTTTGGGCATTTTGTCTCATTATAGATCTCTGTTTTCTTGTATTTATCAGTTTCAGATCTGTAATATAATAAATATAAGCTTTAGCCTCCTGGAGAAAACGCTGAAGTATTTCTGGATCAATCTTTGTCTTGCGGCACCTCTATTTTGAGAGGTTTTTTCTATATAAACTGCTGTTTAACCTTGTTGAATGCCTATGCCGTGTTCCCAAACCCATTCTCTGATCATCCATACTGTTATACATCTTATTCCTTCAGAAAAAACGCAGCCCTTGCTTCAGTAAAATTCTGCATACTCAAAGTCTTGGGAAATCAGGGTTTTTATTGACTAGTCGGGAAGGAGGAACTGTTTAACATAGCAAAACGCCTTTGTTTGAGCTGAAATTTGACATGGACGTCCCTCTTAACCTAATATAACATATACCAGAACCTTGAGTCGTAATTTTACGCATATTGTCTTATACACTCATTTTAGGGCCAAAATCCTCACTTTTCCCCACCTTTTTGCCCTTAAAAGCTGAGTAAAGGTTGTTGCTGCTATTTATTTTGGTTGCTGAAAATTTTCAGAGATATTATATGATAGTTGAAGCCCTCACACCTGAGGAATGCGTTTTTCTGGCATGATCTGCTGAAAATTCCCTTCTGGGATATTACAGGCCTCCATATGAGTCGAAGTTTCTTGTAGATCATCTATAAGGGATAAATGATGGAATGAACGCTGCCAAGTCATCGTAAAAGTCCTGGGACACCTGCCAAGTGTGTGGTTCTCATGTGGGGCCTGTTGGGCATAGTGTACCTACTACCAAGTGCATCATCCTTGTCCCAAAGGTGGATCTCTAGTAATCTTTGGACATCGGTGGGAATCCATGGACTGTTGTTTGTTGTTGTGTAGGCCCAAGGCTCTCTATACACACCCTACATGTGCCAATGTAGCCCTCTCGGAGGTTAGGACCCTATATAAGGAGACCAAACCCAAATGGACACCATCTGCAATCTTTCATAAGATCCAATGTGTCCCCTAGCCTTCCAGTACAACAAGTCATTAGAGTAATCATGTAGAAAAGCTTACAAACCATATACAAAAAAGTGGGCACTTCATAATGGCATTCCCTTCTATAGTGGGCTTTGGCATGTGCTAATGTTTAGAAGCTCAAATGGGGGTTAGCCAGGTACCTTATTAGGTGGTTTCTACCATTAGAGGGGATAATATGTCCAAGGTACATCCCTCAAATGGGGTGGCAAGTGATGAAGAAGTGAAATGGAATAGGGAATTAGAGGGGCAGTCTTGGGCCACATATTGGGGCTCAAGGGTAGCTAGAGAAAAGGAAGCCCACACCTGGGTATATAATGTGTAGGGTGGAGCAATCTTGGTACATGAGGTGCCCTAGTCTTGATATTTCCACCCTTCTTTATATGTCTTTTGTCTTTTATAAATTTTCTTTAATTAGTTGCTCGGGGCTCAAAGGACAGCAGAATGATGTGTAAGATATAACAAGAATTACCCCCTTTTACGTAGGGCAGTTCATTGCCCTCGAGGGGTTGGGACAAACATGTGTTCCTGAATGATAAAGGAGGATCATCTAGTAGGGCCTATGGAACCACGGTGATGACCATGGGTATGGGGTAGAGCTCATGTATTGGATTTTGCCCACGTGCTAATTATTTTTGTCTCGGTCATCTTTTGCATTTTATGGTACAATTTCCTATTGAATGTGGCCATTCATGCTTTTACTTTTTTCTTTTAGTTGTTTCAACCCCCAGGGCATCATTCTAGGCCTAACCCAAGGTGGGGGAAAGGGGATAGGGACGCTGACTCTATGTGGATGCAGAGAGGCAATGTGGACCCAGGTGGGAGAAATGATGAATGGGGGGGATAGTGAGTGGAAAGGGAGTAATTTATGAGAATAAATGAGCGGAACCACGCACCCAAAGTTGGGGTTTCCCAAGCAGTACCACCCTAGAACCAAATGGTCAATAAAGGAGATCCCACGGGACCAAGATCCAAGGGTAACATCCAAAAGAGATCAAGGGGGCAGGAGCACAAACTAAGCTTACTCTTTCCGCCAAATCCCCCCATTAATCCATGCCCAGAAGTGTCCATGATAAGTAAACCCAATACTCAATTACCAAATGACAAGACATGCCTTTAGATTCAGGAGGCCCACCCTCAAACATACGATCAATACAGATGGGTGGGGGACCACATGGCTGGCTCAGGTGGCGGAGAAATGACACAAAGAGCTAGTTGAGGGCTGCAAGGGGTTGTTGTCTACCGACTGAGGTCCATCATGGAGTAAAAATTCTTCTAGGGATATCACCCACGAAGTGGTGGGTAACAAGTCCCAAGAGGCCACTAGGCCTCACAGCTAGGTCAAGGGCTTCAGAAAATTTCAAGAAACCTGGAAACAAAACTTTATCCACGTATTTGCTTCCAAAATGCTGGACGTTGGGCCTGGAGGATGAATGGAGGCTAGATCTTGCCTTCCTAGGCCTTGATCTGCCTCAAAACCCCAACAAAATCTCTTAATCAACTTGAAATTCCCCTGCATAAATAAATCAAAGAATGCCCAAAACCCCAAATATATATACAAAATATCAAACCCCAAAAATAATAAAACCCCAATTGCTGCAAAATAAATCGGTTAGAAATAATTTTACAAATTATTTACAAATGTACAATATTCACAAGATTTAAAATTTTTGGAGAAAATAACTTTGGATAAATAACAATGGATGTTCAAAAAGTAAATATTGGTTGAAAACCTCCTGCAAAATCAAATACCATAAAGAAATCTCAAAGCCCAAACATAGTCGGCCTTCTATTGTATTCTCAAGAAAATTGTTAAATCATCTAGTGAATCAGATCACCTAAGATAGAATATATCAATAGAATGTTCTTATCACTGACAAATGAAATAACAATTATTAATCAATATTCAACTCAAAATAGGATCACACATAGCTAACACATACCACAGATCAGCAGAAAAGTAAAGAAAAAAACCATTAATTGAACCCCAAAATCTCTCTATTATGATACAAAATGTTCCCAGCAGAGCAACAGCTTAATACCAGCATTCAAGAATTTACACCATCCAAAGGTATTCAATAGAAGCAAAATTACTTCTATTTATAGAGAAATCCCTCCAAGTGGAAAATAATGGTTAGTCGGCTTGATCCTCGTCAAAATAAACACGACTGTCGAAAATAACTTGATCTTCGTTTAATCTCCACCGTAGAATTTTTATTTTTGAGGAAAAATTCGAATTTTTCTTAAAACCCACTTTTAATTAATCCAAAAATTAATATTTTGGATAAATTTCCTCAAAAATTTGACTTTGACTTAACTTCCAAGGTCCAAGAGCTCATTTTTTCTTAAAATACCCATTTTTGCCTTGGTGGGGAACCTGGCTTTTCCTTGACCCACGAATTTTTATTATTTTCCACTTGGAGAGAAATTAATTTCTTTATAATTATTTTTTGACTCAAAATTAATTAATTTTTTGGCTTAGGATTTTTATTTATTTTAGCCAGAAAAATTAATTAATTGACACTAGAGAGGATTAATAATATGTTCCACCCTCAAATATTTTAGCCATGATGTCTAAATATGAGGGACTATGCGCTAAAATATTTTTTACATCAAGATATTACAATTAATTCAACCTTCAAAGGGGGAATACACCTTTACATATAAACCCTCGTGACATTACCCAATTCTACAATACAATATGATCTAGTATAGACCAAGTGTGTTTGCAATAACATGATTTAGCCAAATGTGCTTAAATTATTCCCAAACGCACTTTTACAAAAACTCAATATAACACTAGGACTCACAAAAAACCTTGTCAAGAGATTCCACCCTAGCTTTGGGGTTTTAAGCTAGAAGAAAAACTTCGCCAATTATCTGTGTTTAAAAACACATATAATTCAGTGAAATTAAAAAACTTCCTAGGATGAAATTCGTTGCCAAAATCAAAGGATTACCTCAATGTTGTTACATAATTAAACGATCATACTAGCATCATTTACAATACAACCTGCAGAAATTGGGTTTACAATGATACAATGGTGTTGGCTGATGACTTTGAACATTGAAAAAATGTATTCATGTCTTTGCATTCTACTCCCTTGGACTTGTTGACAAAGTGTGGTCAACATCTGGCTCTACTTGGTGACATGTTGCTTCGTCGAAGGAATGTGAGAATCCAAAATCCTGTATCCAAGAAAACAGAAGTTCATCAAATAGATATCCATTCAAAATCCAAATCATCATGTATATATAGAACATTTGTTGGAATATTAAAAATCTACTCTAACAAATCGAAATGTAAAGACATAAAATTAAATGCAGGAAAGAAAACTAACTTATGACATAAATGGAATCCTAATTAAGAGTGTAGGATTAGAAATACAATACAAAAGATGCCCTATGGCATCAGATGTCATCCATGTGGATACTGAGCATCTGCCAATTTTTAGGAAGATCCATGGATTGCTTTTTGGATGTGCCATGCTGAATTTTGGAGAGACTAGGCTTTTGACTTATCCGACTATCATGTTGTTCCTGGCAATCAAATACATCAGACCTCCTCCTTCATCTCTTCTGTTTTTTACCTTCCTTCCGGGTGGGTTGTGATGATAAAATGTGACCAATGTAGGCCTTCTGTCTTGATCTCGATACTGCTCGGATGAGAGATCTGAAGCATGCCCAATCTTATTCTAGATATATTCTGTTAAAGGAGCCACATAAGCCCGACAAGTACTCTGATTGACTTCAACAACTTGATTTTTCTTGGCCTCTTTTCCAATTGTGTAGCACTTCCATTTAACCTGTTTCCAATGGGACAAGTGATCTCCTTGCAATGAGGTGGGGATTGCTTTAGTGAATTAGGAGGCTTGTGATTTGTCACGAGACCCTTGTTCCTAGTAGACACTTGAATAGAAGGGTCAATCCTCATAGTAGTGATTTCGCTAGCATGATTTCCACCCATGGTGTCTATCGCATTCTGAGGAGTGATTATTTTATTATAACGAGTAGTTTCCACAACCATTACCCTGCTTTCCAAAGGACTTGCTTGTTTAGCATGATCCCTATCCATTTTTTCTTGATTGAGTTCCATGATTTGGAATCCTTTCTTCATGGCTCTTATTTCCTTCTCATGATTCATTCACATATCTTGTATTATCTGAGTCAATTCCTTTATGAGAACATTTTTTGCTACCTCATATCTTGTTTTGACCCTTTCTTTATCTCCATATTTATCTTTAAAGGCATCAACAATCGTTTGTAAAGAGTCAAAGGTTTTGTCAAGGAACTCTAAGAACCAATCCTAGCATCATCTTGTAGCTAAAGAATGAAGAGACTCATATTAACATCTTCATGATTATATATATCTTCATTAGAGTGCTTTTCCCAAAAGACCGCGAACTGTCTATGGGATTCTGCATTGATCACATTGTTCCCTTGAAACATAGGAATCTCATCCAAACCAGCATCTGGAAGAGCATGAGGATATCCCTAAATATTGGCAAAGTTGCAAGGAGCGAAAAGATCCATGATTTCCTGACTGACGGGATCAGGGAAAAGCAAGTGGATATCAGAGAGGGCATCATGTCCGAGAAAAATTAAATATTTACTAGGATGTAATTTGTTTAACCGAGCTCTTAGAGACTTTTCAAGATCAGGAGCGGGGTTAATCAAGCTACCAGGATTCCTTCTAGTATAAACTCTTGTGAATGGATGAATAAGTGGAGTCACCACCCAAACAGGAAACTAACCCAAATGTCCAGGTGTTAAAGGTGCAAACAGAAAGGTGAACAAAGTGATAAGAAGATTTGTGAGATGTCAATGTGCCGTTGACGGGATAAAGAAGACGTAAATGATTAGAAGATTATAAAGAATGTCGTTAAAGCACCGAGAACAAGATAAACTTATCTCGGCAACAGTGCCATAAAATGTTGTCGCCCAAACTATACAGGCAAGAGTGACAACGCTCAGGGCGGGAGTTGTCACTCTGATCCCCGCCCTCTCCGTTCTAGTTGTCTCCCTACAGCAAGTTATCGGGGGTAGTCCCTATGAAATGTGAAGATGGGAGACATGTTGGCAACCAACAAATCCAGGAGACACGACTGAATGGCCTAGCAACTTGGTTGAATTTGCAAGCTAAATGATTTTATTAGATTATTGTGAAAGACCAATGCTTTAAATGGAGTCAATTACTTTCTTAAGAGAAATTATTACCAAGTCACTGGATGAATAGTTGTTGCTTAAGGATGCTTCACTATCTTAAATGACATGCAATTCCTACAACCTAGATGAGGTGCAGAGTCTTGGTTTATTTTAAGTTATATGCCTATTATAAGTGTATCATTCCTCTTAACTGTTTTGAAGCTAATCTCTAGAGTAGGTTGTGAGAGAAAAGCCAAGGGGAAGCAAGCAAAGGCTTGGTTAACGATACCTCCCCTTAGGTTCTAACCACCCGATGTCTCTAGCGCTACAGACACTGTGGCTCTAACGATTGCAAGGTCACTGTGTTAACCACTAAAGAGGTGCAAGGCTCCTCAAGTTAGGTGAGAAAGGTGGGCCTATCTCTCTATCAACCAAGCTTATGCTTGGAAGTAAATTAATTAATGCAAGAGACTAATTCTAAGATGCAAGTGCAAAATGTGAGTGTTCTTAATGTGAAATTACTTGATGTTCTTAAGTGCTTGATTACAGTGATCTTTAATGAACAATGAAGTACACAATAAATAAATAGCAATCTCTACCACAAGAAGAAGTGCTCAAAACTTAATGATGCAAGAAAATGTTAACAATAGACAATTGCTTAAGAGATAAACAATACAAGATCAATGATTGCCAATATGCCAATTAGATAGATGACTTATCACAATTAAGATAGCAGCCACAAGAGATATCCAATTCAATAATGAATCTACTTATCCAATAACAACAATGGCAATGAGAAATTTAGAACACTTATCCACAATGCTACTTAGAGCAATTAGCCAATCACATTAAACACTCATCAACTTGATTAGAGCACTTGTGTGTGTAAATGCAAGAGTGAAACAAGATGCTAATGGTGCAAAAGAAATGTAGATCAGCCAATAACATATGATTGCAGCAATAAGAAAGTCACCCCACTACTCAATTTGACACTTATCTAAGATCTACAACATATAAGAAATAAAAGCTAAATGAGATTAGATGACTTTTAACCACTTTATATTACTGCTGTAAATTTTATATCAGACCTTATGCAGTAAATTACAGACCTTAAAATATTATTACAGCCTTCAGAAAATGATCAAATATGAATGGAAGAGAAAGCCCAGTGAGTGCAAAGGGACAATGTAATAATGAAATATGATTATCAATGAATTATTATGCCACTGTTATGAGAATAAACATATCAGATCTGAAATAAAATAAACAGTCCGCAAGAAAACCACTCATATGCACTCAAACCAACTTAGGCTTACTTCTTAATGTACTATGTGATTTACTGATGAACTTAGGCTTATAGAAAATGTGTTTAGGCCTTAATTATACTGCTATCATAAATTACTTCATAATTCAATTTTAGGACAGAGGTTAAATAAGAACGTTAGAGAGCAAACCGAAAGTCCTTAAGGCCTTATAGATGGCTAGGAAGACCTCCAATGAGCTTGGCCACCTACAAACACCAAATTAGCCCAAATAAACGTTGCAAAACCAAATGTTATCTCACTAAAATAATGTAAAAATCAGATATAGTTGAATACAAGGCTAGGTTTAGGCCTAGAGGCAAAACAAAAGCTGAAATGAGGGGGATAAGGGAAAATAAGGCCACAAGTCACGACAAGGGAAGACAAGCCCACAAGGGCTGACGTCCATCCCTTAGAGGCTGACGCAGGGGCAGAAAAGGCCCTAGAGGGCCCACGGAAAAGGGAAAAGCCCCTTAGGGGTTGCGGCTAAGGCCCAAAGGGAGGCCGAAGGGGAGGAAGGCCTCCTAGAGGCCACGGCAAGGCAGGAGAAGGAAGGTCGAGGCCCTAGAAGGGCTGGAAGGCTCCTCCAGAGGGGGGGGTCAAGGTCTTTTTAGGCCCACGGCTAGCCATAAAAGGGTTGCGGCCAAGAGAAAAGAGGGGGCTGAGGGCCGCAAGAGGCCACTAGGCCTCACAAATTGGCCAAGAAGGGAAAACGGCTAGGCTAAATGCTTCAAAAAATTTCTAGAAACCTGTAAACAAAAATTTATCCACGAATTTGCTGCCAAAATGCTGGACGTTGGGCTTGGAGGATGAATGGAGGCTAGATCTTTCCTTCCTAGGCCTAGATCTGCCTCAAAACCTCAACAAAATCTCTTGATCAACTTGAAATTCACTTGCAAAAATAAATCAAAGAATGCCCAAAACCCCAAATATATATACAAAATATCAAACCCCAAAATAATAAAACCCAAATTGTTGCAAAAAAATAGGTTAGAAATAATTTTACAAATTATTTACAAATGTACAATATTCACAAGATTTAAAATTTTTGGAGAAAATAATTTTGGATAAATAACAATGGATGAGTATATTTTCGAAAAATAAATATTGGTTGAAACCCTCTTGCAAAATCAAATACAATAAAGAAATGTCAAAGCCCAAACATAGTTGGCATTTACCCATAGTCTGTGAACTTGAATCCCAAGGGCTAGCGTACCTATAAATCTCTATTATATTCTCAAGGAAATTGTTAGATCATATAGTGAATCAGATCACCTAAGATAGAATATATCAATAGAATGTTCTTGTCAAAATAATCTCGACCGTCAAAAATAATTTGATCTTCTTTTAATCTCCACCGTCGAATTTTCATTTTTGAGGAAAAATTCAAATTTTTCTTAAAACCCACTTTTAATTAATCCAAAAATTAATATTTTGGATTAATTTCCTCAAAAATTTGACTATGACTTAACCACCAATGTCCAAAGGCTAAATTTTTCTTAATATACCCATTTTTTTCTTAATGGAGGACCTCTAAAATTTTACTTTTCCTTGACCCACGATTTTTTATTATTTTCCACTTGGAGAGAAATTAATTTCTCTATAATTAATTTTTTACTCAAAATTAATTAATTTTTTTGCATAGGATTTTTATTTATTTTAGCCAAAAAAATTAATTAATTGACACTATAAAGGGGATTAATAATTTTTTCCACCCTCAAATATTTTAGCCATGGTGTCTAAATATGAGGAACCATGCACTAAAATAGTTTTTATATCAAGATATTACAATTAATTCAACCCTCAAAGGGGGAATACACCTTTACATATAGACCCTCATGACATTACCCAATTCTACGACACAATATGCTCTAGTATAGACCAAGTGTGTTTGCTATAAAATAATTAAGCCAAATGTGCTTAAATTATTTCCAAATGCACTTTTATAAAGACTCGATATAACACTGGGACTCACCTAAGACCTTGTCAAGAGATTCCACCCTAGCTTTGAGGTTTTAAGCTAGAAGAAAAATTATGTCGATAATCTGTGTTTATAAACATATATAATTTGGTGAGGTTAAATAACTTCCTAAGATGAAGTCCATTGCCAAAATCAAAGGCTTACCTAGGTGTTGTTACATAATTAAACGGTCATACTAGCATCATTTACAATACAACCTGCAGGAATTGATTTTACAATGATACAAGGGTGTTGGTTGATGACTTTGAACTTTGAAAAAAATTCTTCATGTCTTTGCATTCTGCTTCCTTCGGCTTGTTGACAAAGTGTGGTCAACAGGCAGCATTTAAGCCATATTTGTAGATGCCTTGGTTTTTCTTTCCATCAATAGAAATGTTGCCACAAAAACTAACAAGCCCTGTGGAGGAGGTACCCTACAAGGAAATCACTAGACCAAGTAACAATAATAAGGTAGTAGCCCACTGTCACCACAACTACTACCCCCTACTCTTTATGGATTTTCACCAGTGGGAGGAATCTCAGTATAAGGTCACCTAAAATAAGTAGTGTAAGTTTTAAGGGTGAAAGGTGACACAAGGGGCATCAAAGAGGAACCTCAACTTAGGCACAAGGATACCAATGGAGAAAGGCAACTCGCTTCCCTTTGAGAGGCCAAACTAGGGCATGCTTGACTTAGGGTTTGATTGATATGTTGTGAGTTGGGATGACCTAAGGTCAAGGTGCCAAGAAAAGGCTTCCCATAATGTATTTCACAAGGTTATGGCACATGAAATCTTCAGGAAGCCCTCAAGTTGAAGCTTAACCTAACTAGGTTTCTCATAGGGCAAAGTAACTAGGGCAAGAGAAATTATGGGGAAAACGGAAAGATTATCCACCATAAGGGGATGATTTTGAGGCAACCACTCAACCCTAGATGTTGAATCCTTCCAAACCCTAGAATACCTTCCCTAGCCAATTTTGCACAAAGCCCCAATTGGGTTGCTTGTCCTTAAGAGGGCTGAATTTGAGAAAAGAAAGGGGACAAAATTGAATTTAAGGATAAAATTTGACTTGATCACCAACAAGACAAGGCTAGTGCCTAGTCCTTGGGTTGATGGAGTCTATGGATGTTTAAAATTAGCTAGATCTTGCAAAGGAGTAAGGATGGTTTAATGCACTAGCAACAAAACCCTAACTATTGCCTTTGTGAGGGATCAAAGTCACTTGGGAGAGCTATAATCAAGATTCACCAAAGGGGATGCCATTCATACTTCCAATATGAGTAATGCATACAATGATGATATCTAGATTCTATACAATTGATATTCAACATATTAGGGCACAATAGAAAAAACCCTGGATTATCAATGCATTCCATACATTAGACATAAAATTCAAAGATGTATCAAGAACAAGGTACACTTACAAGATGAAAAAGCATGAACATTCCAGTATTGACCCTATTGTCGCACAGAATGTCTAGGCACCATGACAATGGCTCAAATCGGGGGCTGTCACCTTGAGCCCCAATCTCTCTATTTAAGTTGTCTCCCTATAGCAAGACTAAGGGGGGTAGACCCTATGGAAATCGAATGAAGGAGAACTAGTTGGGAACCAACCAGTGCGGGAGATACAATTAAACGACCAAATACTTGTAAAAGATCTAACAAGATTAAATGATTTGATTAAATTTGAATGATTGATACCATTGCCTTATGGAGTCAACTATCTTGCTAAGGAAATTACAACCAAGTACTTGATGAGAAACTGTTGCTTGGATGAATAATTTA
The DNA here is from genome assembly GCA_034641835.2 of Pinus albicaulis. Classification (NCBI taxonomy): domain Eukaryota; kingdom Viridiplantae; phylum Streptophyta; class Pinopsida; order Pinales; family Pinaceae; genus Pinus; species Pinus albicaulis. The sequence continues at coordinate 835,034,227 of CM076569.1, read as the reverse complement.
CCTATATGCAATGCTAGCTTAGAATGCAGAATGCAAGGAAAATTATCTGAAGGAGCAAGATGAAACAAGCTTCAAAGATGAGATGTGATGTTCAAAGCCTAAAGCACTTAGATTACAAATAATCTGATCTAACCACTAGGTACTTAAGCAAGAGTGCCAATTATGAAGATGCCAGAAATTACTCAATTAAAAGATATACAATTTGTCACAGATCCACAATAGAGCTCTCAAAATAAAATATCGATCACACTTACTTGAAAAAATTTCCCAAACATTAATATCCAATATATATCTAATATTTCAAGTAAATGAAACAAGAGTTAATTACACGATAGGCGATTTTAATCGATAGAAAACGTTTAAAAATTCAGATGCCAATGATCATCAAACTCAACTGAAGTATATGAAAGTAACTAGCACTTAAATCTCAATAAGAAATACCATGAAATTTCAATACTAAATAAACATTTCGTCCAGCAATTTTATGGATTAAACGATATTCTAAGAATAATGTGAATCCAATAAAAAATTTATTTTCTCCTATAGTCAAACTTGGGATATTTTAAAATTAAATCATGTCAACTATAGGAATTCTTCCACAATTAAATATCTTGCCAAGCCTAAAACTTAAATGGCTCAAAACCCTAAAAAATGATTTTCCACATTTTAGAGACAACAAAGAATTAAAAGAATTAAATTTGGCTAATGTTAAAACATTAATAATTTTTTTATTTTGTTTTAAAATTATAAAAGTTAAATACAATTTTTTCTTTCTAATGAAAAATGAAACTCAAAAAACAAAAAGCTTTACAAAAAATTAAAATCAAAATTTATTAAAAGAATGTGAAATTTTTTAATTTTTTAAAAAGATTAATGAAATTTTTTTTGGGCAAATGTCCAAACATTAGAAAAACAAGAATGGAAATATCAACCCCAAAACTCAAACCTTTATACAAAAAAAAAAATTGAAAAAATGAAATGTAAATGTTAAATTTTTAAATGTCAAAAGTCAAACTAAAAAAAAAAAAATTTAAATCGAATGTCATAAAAAAAAAGTTAAATGTTATGTTATTTGCTTTTGAATTTAGGTTAGAGCTGAGTGTATGCAAGTAGAAGGCAGCGAGAAGAGAAGACGCAGCCGACAGGGAGATGGACGTGGAGGAGATGTAGCCAACAAGGAAAGTGTTGAAATTTGGTACCGGAGGACAGGTGGTTCCCTAAGGCTTTGATCTTTGGCCTAGGGAAAAGTGTCCAAAAGAATTTAATTTTTCTCCTAAAGTGACTATATAATTTTTATAAAGTCAAATCTAATTTTAAAGTGACTTTAAATGATAAAGTTACTAAAGTGACTTTATAAAGTTATCAAATCTAATTTAAAAGTGACTTTAAGTGATAAAGTTACTAAAGTCTAATTTTAAAGTGACTTTAATAAAGTCAATGTAAAATTAGAAAGGAAAAGTGACTTTGGAAATAAATGACTAAGTGGGTCTTTATTAAAGTGGGGTGAATTAAAAAATAGAAAATGAGATTTAAATGAGCATTTAATCTAGGCCCTAAGATCTCAAATCTATTTTGACCATTGGTTAGGGATTCTAAAAGTCATAGGGAGTTGGGTTAAGGAGGAAAAGGAGAAGAATATTCATTAACTATTTGAGCGGATTGAGAGAAGGAGAGCAAGAGCAAGGAGATTTAGAAATGGGTGAGGAGAAGGAGCGACGCGCCTCGGCGACATTTCGACAAAGATACGTCTTGTTGAGTTAGCATAGTGAAAGGCGGGGTACAGGCACGGTTTTCTAGAAAAGAGGTCGTACAACAAGATTGAACTTTAAAAAATCGAAGCAATGAACATTACGTACGGTAAAGGATTATTTCGCTGTGTTTTTAATGAAAATGAGATTTTTGAATGTTGACATTTATTCTTGTTTGCCTGATTTTGAAACATGAGAAGTACGGTGCATTTTATTAACGATTTACGGAAGCGAAAATCGAGGACGTACAACATTTATTGTTTTTCTGTTTTTGCTGTTTGCACATTTTCCGAGGCGGTGGTTAAGCACGGAAAACGAGATAAGTTGTAAAGCCTGTTTGCTGATTTTTTTGCTGAATATTTCTCTCACTGTAAAAAACATTTTCCAGAAATAAGGAGCTTTCGAACTGGTTTTCCCCAAGAGTTGTAGGGAGTTTTTCCAGGGTCATGTTGACCAAAAATATATGTGTCAAAATGTGTGAATAACTGTTTTATGTGTGCTGATATTTATTTCTGCATCTTCCAGCATTCTGTAATTTTTCCAGAATTTGTGTTTTCAGCAAAATTTATTTTCCAGCTTGTTAAATGTATGGATGTGGGAAAGGGCATTTAACTATTTTGGAGTAATAAGATGACACTGAAAACCGGGGTGGAAAACATAAATTTCTACATGGTATCAAAGCTTGAGTGCTGAAAGAGCAGTTTGGGACAGCAAGGAGAAAAATACAGCCTGCTGATTTTCACTTAGAAAATTCCAGCAAGCTGATTTTTTCACAAACAGAATTTTTACCCTTACTACAGCAGTGCTATTTTTCAGTTTTAGGACAGCAGGATGTCTTTGGGACTGAGGGTGGAGGATAGGTTGGATGGGCATACCAATTACAGTGTTTGGAAGGAGAGAATGCAAAGTATCTTTGAGGAGGCGGAAGTCTGGGACATAATGGTACATACCGCACAGAACCCTATAAATGTGCCTACTGATGCTACTCAGTTGGCAGCATATAATAAAAAGAACAAGGGTAAGAGACTGATTCTAGACGGAATCAAAGACCATTGCATTCCTCATGTGAGAGGAAAGAGAAATGCTCATGAGATGTGGACAGCATTGACCAACCTCTAACAGAGTACCAATGAAAACCGGAAAATGGTCCTGAAGGAGAAGCTGAAGAACATTAAGATGGGTAAGACTGATAGTGCAGCTGGATATCTCACAAAGATTACTAATGTGAGAGATGAGTTGGCAGCAATTGGAGAGGTCATTCAACCCACTGAGTTGGTGCGGATAGCAGTGAATGGCCTCCCCAGTTCATGGATGAACTTTGCTAATGGGGTTTGTGCACGTGAGACCCTTCCCACATGGGAGAGGTTTTGGGATGATTGCATTTAGACAGAGATCAGGAAAGGTCAGCTTGGGGCAGCCAAGCCAGTTGAGCAGGATGAGGATGTAGCACTGTTGGCAAGACGCAAGAAAGGCAAAGGGAAGAAGCAGGCTTCCACAAGCAATGGTGGGGGCAAAGGCAAAGGTAAAGGTAAACAGGGTAACACACAGAAGGACTATTCCAAGGTAAAGTGTTGGAATTGTCAGAAGATGGGACACTATGCAGTTGTGTGTCTGGAGAAGAAGAAGAAGAAGGGGAAGAACCAGAGCATGGCAGCTTCAGCAGAGGTTGAGGACTTTGCAGATCGTTTTGACTGGGAGTTTGGGTTCATTGCATGTGAGTCCTCTAGTGCGGGATTATCTGCCATAGAGGTTCAGAGGGAGCATGCTTTTCCCTCGATTAGCAAAGCATCTTCGGGTATCTGGTATGTGGAGAGTGGGGCTTCACGTCACATGACAGGGGTCCGTGAGTACTTCTTAGAGCTTTCAGAGAGTGGCACTGATATAGAGGTAGTACTCGGTGATGACAGAGTTGTTAGAGCAGTCGGTGTGGGAACATTGACATTTCAGAGGGAGTCTAAACCTCCCTTGAAAGTGTCAGATGTTCTTTATGTGCCAGGGATGAGGAAAAACCTCATATCCGTCTTAGCTTTGGAGGACAGAGGATATGAGGTACTGTTCAGGGGAGGACAGGTGTTGATGTATCCCAGGGGCACTCCAGCTGATTCAGCTAGAGTGATAGGTGTACGCCATGAAAAGGTGTACAGGTTTGCATTCCAGCCCCTTTTGGCATCGAGCAGCAGTACCGACAGCAGAGCTAGCAGTTCTGAGTTGTGTGAGATTTGGCACCGCAGATGGGGCACATGTATCATGGAGCCTTGAGGACTTTGCGGGAGATCACTACAGGTGTGCCAGATTTCAGTACTGATCACTTTGATACTTGCAGAGGATGTGCGATGGGCAAGTTTGCCAAATCCCCTTTTCCCAGCAGTGACAACAAAGCGACTGGGATACTTGATTTGATTCATTCCAATGTGAGCGGTCGGATGTCTCATGTTTCCTTGAGTGGATATGAGTACTATGTTTTATTCATTGATGATCACTCCAGGAGGACCTGGATTTATTTCTTGAAGACCAAGAGTGAGGTCTTCAAGCGGTTTCAGGAGTTTAGAGCTCTTGTGAAGACACAGACAGGTCGGAAGATCAAGTCCCTGAGGTCGGACAATGGAGGAGAGTACACCCTTGGAGAGCTTGTTGACTATTGTGCGGAGGCAGGCATTAGGAGGGAGTTCACTGTTCCTTACAACCCCCAGCAGAACGGGGTTGCGGAGAGGAAGAACAGATCCATCGGAGGGGCTGCCAAAGCCATGTTACATGATCAAGGGTTGCCATTGTTTTTGTGGGCAGAGGCCTGCAACACAGTTGTTTATTTGCAGAACAGGAGTCCGCATCGTGCCTTGGGGCACATGACTCCAGAGGAGGCTTTTTCTGGGAAGAAGCCTGATATTGGTCATCTTCGTATCTTTGGGTGCATTACATTCTCCTACATACCCAAGGAGAAGAGGATCAAACTAGAGCCCACCGCAGAGAAGGGTATCTTTGTGGGCTACAGTGAGACCTCAAAGGCCTTTCGGATTTACATTCCTGCACAGAGGAAAGTTGTTGTCAGGCGGGATGTGAAGTTCGAGGAGGACAGGGCCTTTAGGAGGCTGTCAAGGAGTTAGAGACTGGATTAGCCGCACCTCGCCAGAAGAAGCTGAGTCACTGGCTGGGATCTGGGCAAGGTGGATCAGAGGATCCGAGGTACATCTATGACGATGTCACGTCCGTCAGTGAAAGTGGCTCGCAGAGTCGAGGGGTGGTGCTACGGCAAAGATGGCAAAGCACCACAGAAAGGCCACTGGAGTCCATCGATGGACAGCCTACACTGTGATTTCAGCCTCTATGCTCTGTTGCAGGAGGACATCAGACAGACAGTCAGGAGTTCAGGCTCCTGATGTTGAGGAGGAGGAGTTTTATTCTCCGGCGGGAGAAGTGTGCTCAGGGAAGAGGAAGCCCAAGTGGCTTCATGACACCTTGAGAGATGCCACATCTGTTGCTGAGCCTAAGAGGCCGGTCAGAGAGAGCAGACCACCTGAGAGGTTTTGTAGCTATATGGCAATGGCTACCAACATCCTTGACTATGAGCCTTCTAGCTATGAGGAGGCAGCTAGCCAGCAGGTCTGGAGAGAGGCCATGCAGGAGGAGTATTCTTCTATCATGAAGAATGATGTTTGGGAGGTGGTGCCGAGGCCTGAGGGCAAATCCGTGGTTACTTCTAGATGGCTTTACAAGGTAAAGCATGCTGCAGATGGCAACATTGAGAAATTCAAAGCGAGGTTTGTGGCTAGAGGGTTCTCCCAGGTAGAGGGAGTTGATTATGAGGAGACCTTCGCTCCCGTGGCTCGACATACTTCGATCCGCTCCATTATATCGATAGCAGCAGAGATGGGTTGGAAGATCCACCAGATGGATGTGAAGACCGCATTTCTCAATGGCTTCATACAGGAGGAGGTGTACATTGAGCAGCCACAGGGCTTTGAGGTGCATGGGAAGGAGTCCCATGTGTGCACACTGAAGAAGGCCCTTTATGGCCTGAAGCAAGCTCCCAGAGCTTGGTACTCCAAGATAGATACATACTTGCAGGGGATGGGTTTCACAAAGAGTGAGGCAGATCCGAACCTTTACTATATTGTGATAGGTGAGGAGCCTCTCATTCTGGTGCTGTATGTGGATGAATTAGTCATTACAGGTGCAGAGAGACTCATAGAGCATTGCAAGAGAGATCTTGCGACGGAGTTTGAGATGAAGGACATCGGCTTGATGCATTACTTTTTGGGTTTGGAGGTGTGGCAGGAGGAGGGGCATTTCTTCCTGGGGCAGGGGAAGTATATTGTGGATATCCTTAGCAGATTCCACATGGAGGATTGTAAACCCATGTCGACATCGATGATCACCAACTGGAAGAAGCTTCATGCTTCAGATTCCGAGTTGGTGGATCCCACATTGTACAGACAGCTGATTGGTTCCTTGATGTATTTGGTCAACACTAGGCCAGATATTTGTTTTGTAGTCAACACGATGAGTCAGTTTATGTGTGAACCTAGGAAGGTTCACTGGGTGGCTGCAAAACACATTTTGCGGTACTTGCAGGGGACAGTGGATTATGGTCAGACTACAGACAGGGGGATGGAGTGAGATTGGCAAGTTACACTGATTCTGATTGGGCAGGTTGTGCTTCTGATAGGAAGAGCACTTCAGGGTGCTGTTTTGGGTTGGGTTCGGCAATAGTGTCATGGTTCAGCCGAACGCAGCAGTCAGTAGCATTGAGTTCAGCGGAAGCAGAGTATATGGCAGCTAGTCTAGCTAGTTGTGAGGCCATCTGGCTTCGCAAGATGTTGTTTGGCTTATTTGGTCAGCCGTTGAGACCTTCAGTGATTTACTGTGATAATCAGAGTTGCATTAAACTCACAGAGAATCCAGTATTTCATGACAGGTCAAAGCATATCGGGATCAAATATCATTTCATCAAAGACTATGTTCAGAAGGGAGCTGTGAAGCTTGAGTATATTCCCACTGATGAGCAGGTTGCAAATATTCTTACCAAAGCCTTACCACGGGGCAAGCATGTCTACTTCAGAGACAAGATGGGTGTGGTGAGAAACACCTTCCTTGGTAAGAGGGAGTGTTGAAATTTGGTTACCGGAGGACAGGTGGTTCCCTAAGGCTTTGATCTTTGGCCTAGGGAAAAGTGTCCAAAAGAATTTAATTTTTCTCCTAAAGTGACTTTATAAATTTATAAAGTCAAATCTAATTTAAAAGTGACTTTAAGTGATAAAGTTATTAAAGTCTAATTTTAAAGTGACTTTAATAAAGTCAATGTAAAATTAGAAAGGAAAAGTGACTTTGAAAATAAATGACTAAGTGGGTCTTTATTAAAGTGGGGTGAATTAAAAAATAGAAAGTGAGATTTAAATGAGCATTTAATCTCAGCCCTAGATCTCAATCTATTTCAGCCATTGGATTTAGGGATTCCCCAAAAGTCACTTAGGGTTAGGCTAAAGGAGGAAAAGGAGGAAAAGGTCATTCATTCTTTCATGAGCAGATTGAGAGAAGGAGAGCAAGAGAGCAAGGGAGATTTCTGGGCAGTGAGGAGAAGGAGGCAGCAGCTTGGCACACTTTCCAAGGCAGCACTTCAGCAAGACATTTTCAGCAAGACCGTACAGTGAAAGGCAGAATTTTTGGGCACGGTTTTCTAGAAAAGGAGGCTGTACAGTAAGGCCGTACAGCAAGATTGGGCACAGAAATCGAGGCAGCAGAGGGCTGTTCCGAACAACAAAGTTCTGATGTGTTTTTGGCACGAAAATTGAGATTTTGGACAGCAGCATTTATTGTTGTTTGCACAGATTTTGAGGAGGCCGTACAGCTGCATTTATTGCAGATTTCTTGGCACAAAAATCGAGGAGGACGTACAACATTTATTGTTGTTCTGTTTTTGTTGTTTGCACATTTTCCGAGGCGGTGGTTAAGCACGGAAAACGAGATAAGTTGTAAAGTCTGTTTGCTGATTTTTTTGCTGAATATTTCTCTCACTGTAAAAAGCATTTTCCAGAAATAAGGAGGAGCTTTCGAACTGGTTTTCCCCAAGAGTTGTAGGGGGTTTTTCCAGGGTCATGTTGACCAAAAATATCTGTGTAAAATGTGTGAATGACTGTTTTATGTGTGCTGATATTTATTTCTGCATTTTCCAGCATTCTGTAATTTTTCCAGAATTTGTGTTTTCAGCAAAATTTATTTTCCAGCTTGTTAAATGTATGGATATGGGAAAAGGCATTTAACTATTTTGGAGTAATAAGGTGAAACTGAAAACCGGGGTGGGAAAACAGAAATTTCTACAGAAAGAGGGAGGACTGCGTGAGGAGGTCGAAGCTCACACAGTAGCAGCGGAAGAGGGCTAGAGCAGCTTGAAGGTAGTAGAATGAGGGAGCAGCGTGAGGGAAAATGCGCAAAAAGAGGATGCGAGGGCGTGAAGGAGCTGACGCAACAATGAAAGGCTACACGCAGAGGATAGGGAACGCACAGACAACGTAAAGGGAAGCAACTGCGGACTTCGATAGAGAAGAGACAAGGAAATGAAGCGTGGGATCCTGCAGAATGAAGAGGGAGGAACTTACACAGGAAAGGGAAAACGATAGCGAGGAGGGCACGCAAAGGAAGAGAGGGCTAATGATGGATGCGAGAAAAAATGAAGGGGTTAACACAGCAGGGAAAGGTTGCCTGCAAAGGACAAGCTGCGGAAAGAAATGAAAGGCAGGCAACCAACAAAAAATCACATGCACGCTGATGCATAAAAAAAAATCGAAATTTTCCTTTTGTCCAGCAATTAATTTTACCTAGAAACTCAGATCTGAAAAATTTTAACTTGAATATCCTTGCAAAAATCTTGATCTTGAGATCAGATCTTACCCTCCAGAGCCTAGATCTGTCTCAGATCCAAAAAAATATCTCTGAAAACCTTCAAATGTCACATGCACAAAACGAGAAACCAAAACCCAGCAGATATACAAAAATCTAAAATTGAAACCCCGAGTTAGAAATCAGAAAAACAAAAAACAAATTCCAAATATTTACACTATTAAAAATACAGATTTATACAATGTATTTACAAATCTATGCACAAGAGTTGCAGATCTGTCAGATCCGAGAAGTGTAACTCCGACTTCGCTCCCAGATTAAGATTTAAGGCTCTTACTAGCCAGATCTAACTTTAAATTCAATAAAAGTTAAGATAAGGATTTTATTTAGGCACAAACCCTCGAAAACCCCTGCAAAAAGAGAACTTAAGATAAGCTTGGAGAATTAGATTTGGAGGGCTCTTCAAATCTTATTTCCTTGAGAGTCAGCTGGTCCAGCCGAGGACTTCCCCAAACACCCAATTCTAAATCCGAGAGATTTCGCACACTTAAAGTTAAACTATTAAATCAATAGAGAAATAAGATAAAAATAAAATCTTCAAGAATTAGAGATACTTGGTAATTTAATCCAATCAAAATTTTTACCCTAAATCCAGTAACCTAACCAAGATACATGTGCAATATATTACTCTACAAGAACTATTAATTAGCAATTCATTAAAATAATTACTAGCAGAATATAAAGAACAAGTTTACCATAAAATGTCGAAGAGGAACAACACCATCAAGTAAAACCCCAAAGACTTCATTTGTATTATTCCAGAAAATATTACAAGAGAGCTTCAAGAGCTAGTACACGATCAAAAGATCGGATGATTAAAAGACTGACACTGACCTCTAATTTATATGTAAAAACTCCAAGGGCTAGTTCGCTTGATCCCCGTCAAAGTAATCTCGACCATCGAAAAGGATTTGATTATCTTTTAATCTCGTCCGTCGAAAATAATATTTTTTGTGGAATTTCGAAAGTTTCATTTAATTCATTTTTAATTAACTCAAAAATAATAATTTTGAGTTAATTGCCTCAAAAATTTGACTTTGATTTAACTACCAAGGCCCAAGAGTCCAAAATTTCTTAAAATTTCCAATATTCCCTTGGCCCGAGACCTTTAAAAATGTATTTTTTAGAGACCCACGAATTTTGTCTTTGAAGAATTTAATTTGACCTAGGACATAAAATTAATTAAATTTATGGCTTAAGATCTTTTGATTTAATTTGGTCAGAAAATTTAATTAATTGACTTATGAGGGGATTAGTTATTTTTCAACTCTCTTTACATAAGATTAATACATTAAACCCACGAGGGGAACACCCATTCGTAATTGACCCTCAATAATCTACCCAATTCTGCGATTCACAATATGATCTAGTAGACCCAGCAATCTGTAATAAAATGATCTAGCCAATTAGCTAGGACCATTCCCAGATTACATTTACAAAGACTCGATAAAAAAAAAACACTAGGACTCACTTAATATCTTGACGACAAAATCCACCCTAGCTTTGGTGTGAGGCTGGAGGGGAAAAACTCTGTCAAACACAGATGAATCAGTGAGACGAAAAACCTCCTAGGATAGAAATCATCACCAAAATACTAGGCTTACCTAGGTTGTTACATACATGATGGTCTTACTAAGATCATTTACATTATAGATATGCAGAATGGGTTTACATCATTTACAAAATTGTCAACTGAATGATAAAATCTGAATGGCACGAACACTCGAACATGATAGATCCCTTTTGCGAAAAAATGAGTGTCCTGTTATGGGGTCGTTGACACAGAGTGGTCAACAGACCCAAGACAACTTCTCCAAAGCCAAGAAAATAGCTCCAACAGACAGTGTTCCATAGATCACATATTTCCAAGATGTAAGAGGCCAAAATTCTCCTATGGAGGGCCGAAATAGTCCAAGTAATGATGATCAACAACAAATGATCCTTTCTTTTATTTATATGAGGAGGATGAGTTATAATTTTAGACTAAAAGCCCCTAGATACAAGTTAAATCACAATAGTGCCTTGGGTTACAAGCCAACCCACTAGCTTTAGACCAAAAGTGAAAAGCAAGCCCACAGGTGTGAGTTGTTAGCCCTCTAGGGCTAACGTCGTGCATGATAAGTTCTCCAAATGCCAAGCGTTGAGGCTATTAAGTGTCGAGTGTGATGTAGATGCCTCTAAAAATCAGAATTTGAGGGTTGGCCCTCAAATTTCCATCAATATCCCTCTGTGGTCCCCACAATCCAATTGCGGTGCCATAAAGTGGTCTCCTAGGTCTCCAATTACTCATAATGTCCATTTTCGCTCCTGTGAAAATTTCTAAATACAAAATTACAGAAACCCTACTGCAGTGTCTCGATTTACTTCTACTTTTGATTAAATTATACAAATTATTTTCAGAAAATATCTAAGTAAACACAAATAGCAGCCTACACAAATACAGATCATTTACTGAAACATCACGCACATATGACAAAGGGCACACATGATTTTTCGGACAAATGTCCCCGAAAAAACCCAATGCGGGAAAACTGGTGCAACAATTCTAAGGGTTTATTATTATTAAGTAGCAGTATTCTGAGTACATCTAGGGTGCCATAATCTGGCTCACCCAACAGAGAAAACCTCGACAAACAGAGATAAATGTGAGTTCTACCTCACTCTGCAAGTCCCAGTTGATCCGGATCAGTCACTGGTGAAACCCCAGCTAGCTCTACGCAGTCTCTACGGTACCACTACGTAAGCCTGCGTGGCCCTGGCTGAGGGACTGCGTCACCCTTCCTCTGTGCTGATCATCTTCTCCCAGAATCGTGTTTCAGCCCTGTCGGCTTAGAAACCCTGATCTCCAGCTAATTTCGGACTGTCCCTTGGAGGCTTTGCATTGCCCTTGCATGGGCCTGCGTCACCCTCTCTAGGGTCTGCGTCACACCCTCTAATGGTTGCGCTGCCTCCTCTGCGTCTCTGCTGCCCTTGCTCTACGTTGTACTCTTGGTCCTCCGACCAATCACTACATCTACCCCTCACTGCTTCTCTGAATCACTCAGATCTGATCTTTGTCTGAGCACTACTCCGTCAGAAGAATTCGATCTCTTAGACTGTGTGTATTCTCCAACTGACCCCAAGCCTTCCTTTAATACTTTTCTCATTGAGAAATCAATGGTCATGATCTAATCTCTAATAAACGGCTAAAATTAGAAAAGACTTGATCCATGTTACTTAGAACATTCTCACCCACATGTTTAAATTAATTCCCTTTAATTATTTTATTTTCCTAAATTAGACTTCGGGTCTCCATTAAAATAATTAATTTATTGAATAACTTTCACACCGGGTGGAATTTCTCCAAACGATTTTTGGGTCTTGGAGATCTCATGTGTTCTAGCCCCTCCACAAAGTTTCGGAGCTAGAGCACATCCAATGCTGCCCAAAATCTCAACAACTCCAACATTGAGGGATTTTCAGGTGCTACTAGCCCTCCCAAGTCTCTAAAGGTGAGACCATCCTCATCTGGGTCCGAGATCAACTGCCACCCCTCATATGGTGCTAAGGTTGGCCTGGGGACATGCTAGATCCAGGTGTATCATCTTGAAGAATCATCAAATGTAGTGCAAAGCGGCAGAACATTTTGGGTGCAGGAGGTGCCCAAATTCATACTCATATGTGATGTGCTACTATTGCTCATAGGCCCAAGGCTCTCAAAAATTCACCTATGGGTGTCAATATATTTCTCTAAGGCTTGGGTACTTGTGGGTAAGGTGCCTAGGTCATGGGTTGTTGAACCACCTGAAAATCACAACATAAAGTCTAGTGAAAGCAACCGATCATCAAGGACAATAATCATTTTTACATCTAAGTGAACCAAGCTTGAATGTAATAGGTTATTTAATACTTCAAATAAAGATTCTCGTCCATATTTGGGACCTTGAGCTCGCAATGGTGTTTCCTCCCTAGATAGGAGTGTCTAAAGGACAACCCTATTAGGTGTTTCCAACCCCTAAGGGGATGTGACATTTCCTCAGTCCACCCTTCAATTGATAGGTTTTAGTGAAAATAATAATGATGGTACGGAGGGGTGAGGACTTCATGGCCAACTTCCATGGTCAAATGGACCAGCACGATGGGGATCCACATCTTGATTGTATAAATGTGGAGAGGGAGCAATCATGGATGCGTGACTTACCAACTCGACCTCTATTTTTCCACCCCTCTTGTGCACCTTTTACTTTTGCTTGATTTTTCTTTGTATTACGACTCGTAGCTCAAAGGGTTAGAGTTTGGTTTGAATGATGTATAGCAGTTCTATTACCCCTTGAGGATGAGCCATTTTATTTCTCATCGGGGTTGGGACATGCAAGGGTTCCTTTTATGATGTAATGGAGCAACATGTTCTGAGGAATCGGGTGATGGCCATAAATTAATGAGTGAGATAGAGCTCATGCTATGCTTTTGCCCTCGTGCCTCCTTTATCATTCAGGAACACATGACTGTCCAAAGCCCTAGAGGGCCATGAACCGCCCTACCAAAAAGGGGGTAATCATTGTTATATCTTACACATCATGTTCATGCTCTTGTCCTTTGAGCCCCGAGCAGTTAATCAAAGAAAAACCATAAAAGGAAAAATGCATATAAAGAAGGGTGGATAAATCAAGGTCGGGGCATCTCATGTACCACGATTGCTCCCTCCTACACATTATACACCTAGGTGTGGGCTTCCCTTTCTTTAACTACCCTTGTGCCCCCATATGTGGTGCAGGATTGCCCCTCTCATTCCCTATTCCATTTCACCTCTTTGTCGCACAGCACCACCATTTGAGGGATGTACCTTGGACATACTATCCCCTCTAAAGGTAGAAACCACCTAATAAGGTACTTGGCTAACCCCCTTTGGTGCTTGGAGACATTAGCACATGCCAAAGCCCCCTATGGAAGGGCATGCCATTATGAATTATCCACTCGTTTCCCATGGTTTGTAAACTCTTTTACACGATTACTTTAATGACTTGTTATACTGGAAGGCTAGGGGATGCATTGGATCTTATGCAAGATTGCAGATGGTGTCCATTTGGGTTTGGTCTCCCTATACAAGGTCCTAACCTCACAAAGGGCTACATTGGCACATATAGGGTGTGTATAGAGAACCATGGGCCTCCACAGCAGCAGACAGCACTCCATGGATCCCCACAAATGCTCAGAGATTACTAGAGATCCACCTTTGGACGAGGAAGATGCACTTGATACACTATTCCCAGCTAGCCCCATAGGTGCACCACAAACTTGGCAGGTGTCCCAAGACTTGTATGATGACATGGCAGCATTCATTCCATCATCTGAGCCCTTGCATATGGTCTACAAGAATTTGCGACTCATATGGAGACCCATGGGGTCATTGGTGTGCCCCCACACCCACTAGAAGCACCACAGGTACTGTTTGGAGAACAAGGGGCCACCCCCTTGTCCATCACTTTTGAGGATTTTATTCGTCATGATGACAATCATGGACCTCATCAAGCCTCTTGGAGGGCCCTACAACATGCATAGATTATTATTTGACCTCCTGAGAGGCTTATCATTTTATTTGTGAGCTAGTTTGGTGGGCTTGTCACCAAAAATTAGTTTATTTGCACATTATTTTATTTTTAGGGGCTAATGTAGACCCATTAGGTAAATCAAACTCCTAATTGATGCATAAATAAGATTAGATGGATTCATTTGTATCGTCACTTGGATTGGGATCTCTCTCTCTCTCTAGAGAATTTCACATTTTTTCCTTGGTGGATATTTTTGGAAGATGGATGAATTTTGATGTATCAATTGGGTTCTTTTCTATCTTGGAGCTTCTTATAATGCAAATGTGATGCTGGTTGGATATATTCTCTAACATGTAAGTGCAAATTTAATGCTATTTTTTATGTTGTTGTATAAATTGGAACTTCGCTATTATTAGGGCTAATTGTTGCATGTGTTTAATGTGGAATTATGTGTCTATTTAGCTTATCTATGTATGGGCCATGTTAAATAAATGAAATGTCCTAGAGATCGCGTTATCTTGATAAGCCTTCACCATTTGTAACAAAGTATAAATGTTTCAAAGTCACTTTTCTTCTCTTACCTTTAACATTGGACGAAGTTGACTTTTGAAGCCTCCTTGAGCAAGAAACAAAATCCGTCTTCACCATCCTCCTTGACTCCATATCCCCAAGTGAAATGAGGCACTGGTCCCTCAAAGGGTGGTCATTTCAACCCTATTTTTCACCTTTTTCCCTTTTTTCTTAGGTCTAGCCTCATTAGGTCACCTAGGGCATCAATTTCCTGGTAAATTGACCAAAGGAAAACTTCGATCTCCTAGGTAACACTGCGTTGGTGGGTCCCCAGCGCTCCTCCGAATTTGAAGGAAATCCGACGGTGGAAACTCCGGATATCCCAAGACCTAGCTCTAGGATCAAGTTTTGCCCTGGTGTTCCCAAGGCTAGTAACCAATAGGATCAATTTGACATCTTTGGGTGAAAATTATTGTTTGATCCTTTCCCCTCACCTTGCCCAGGTTAAGAACATCATTGGTTGCCAAAATCGATCCACTAACCTAGGTTGGGTCTACTTGGCCTCGTGTGGTCCAATTCTTCACCAAAGACTATATATTCAAGGACTACCCAGGAATTCAAGTTTCAAAGGGATTTTAGGGATTGGGAAACTTCTTTACAAGCCATATTCATCTCCCTCAACCCTCAAATCCTCATCCCCTCTCCCTATAAAACCAAGTCCCTTGCTTAAAGAGTAAGCAAGCTCCATCCTTCATTCTATCTTAGGGAAAGGGTCCAAGGGGTCACTTCTCTTATATTTGTTGATATATCCCTTGATGAGTGGCTTCCTAAAGCATCCAGTCTCCCCCCATCAGTGAAAATCCGTAAAGAGCAAGGAGCCTTAGTTGTGGTGACAGTGGGCTAAATCTCCATCGTTCTCCTTAACCTAGCAATTGCCCTCTTAGGAACCCCTTTTAGATCCCCTGCTGGTTTGAGTGGTAACAAGCACTTAGGAGACACAACAGCGTAGTAGCAAGCAAGAGATCAAACTTTTTTTTATGGGTGAATCATGAGAAATTTGATGCCCTAGACCACCTATGGAGGCTAGGCCTAGAAAGAAAGAGAGAAAGGTGAGAAAAATATGCTTTTGAATGATCACCAATGGAGGATCAATGCCTAATCCTTTGGGGAATATGGAGTCAAGAAGACTCAAATGCTTGGAAAGGATTCACTTAGTCAAGGAGGCCTTTAGAGCAATTTCGCATGGCATTAGGGCATGAGAACAATTGCTTCAATGTCTTTACACTTCGATTTGCAATATTTAATGACTTATTGAGATAAAATTTCGATGAAACATCTCTAGGAATATTCACTCATTCATACATGGCCCATGACATGATGCAACGCTACAAGAGAACAAATTTCCACAATTTCGCATAAGAAAAGTAGTAAATTTCAGCCTTGTATAGCGAAAATCCCCAGCAACATGCATATGACATAAGAAAATAACAAAAATAGCATTAAAAGAGTACTTACATGTAAGAAAGAGTATATCCAATCATCATTATATGCCAATAGTGAAGCTCCAAGACAAAAATGAAAGAGATCCAAACAACAAAATTCATCCATTCATCCAAATTGATCCTCCAAGAAAGATAGCGAAAATCTCACAAGAGAGAAAGATCCAATGCAAGTGATGATGAGAGAATGAATCAACTCTCATTTATTTATACAATGTCTAATGAGTTCGATTTAGCTAATTTGGCCTAATTTAGCCCCTAAAATAAAATAATGTGCATAATTACAATAACTTTTGGTGACAAGCCCACCAAATAGCTCAATAATACATGAATAAACCTCTCAAGAGGGTCAAATGATCAACAAAGTGAGTCGTTGGACATTTGAGGAGGCCTAATGAAGTCCAAAGGGTACCATGATGCAAAAATAGACTCCCAACATAGTGGACAAGGGGTTGGCCCCTTGTTTTCCAAGCAAAAGCCTGTGGTGCTCCCAAGTGGGTATGGGGGCGCAAGGGCAACGTCATGGGTCTCCAAATGGATCGAATATGCCTTTAGACCATCCATAGGAGCCAGGATGATGTCATAGGCCATCCCTCTGTAGCGGAGACATCCTCTGGACCTTGGAACATCTGCTAAGTGTATGGTGCATCTGTGGAGTCGGTTGGGCATGGTGAACCAAGTGCATCACCCTCATCCAAAAAGGTGGAACACAAGCAATCAACGAGCGTTGTTGGGGATCCATAAAGTAATCGAGAGTATGGTGGAGGCCCATGGATCTCAACGCTCACCCTACAAGTGCCAATGTGGCCTTCTAGCGTGCTAGGACCCCATATAGGGAGACCAAGCCCCAAATGGAGATCCACCTGCAATCTTGTATAAGATCCAATGTGTCCCCTTGCCCTCTAATATAACTAATCATTAGAATAATTAAGTAAAAGACGTTACAAGTCATGGAATCAATGGGGCACTTCATGGTGGCATGCCCTTCCATAGTTGGCTTTGGTATGTACAAGTGTCTCCAAGCTCAATAGGGGGTTAGCCAAGGACCATATTAGGCAGTTTCAACATCTAAAGGGGGTTACATGTTCGTGGTACATCCCTCAAATGGTAGTTGGCAAATGATATAATAATGGAGCGGAGTGGGGATCAAGGGAAATCATCCAGACCACATGCCATGGTTCATGGGTAGCTACAATGAGGGAAGCCCAAACCTAGGTATGTGAGTGTATGAAGGAGCAAATCATGGTACATGAGTTACCACGGCTTTTCTTTTTCCACCCTTTTTCATATTCCTTTTGTCTTTTATTGATTTTTCTTCATAACTACTCGAGGCTCAAGGGGATGAGAACATGATGTGTAATATGTAGTAGTGGATACCCCCCTAAGGCGAGGCAGCTCATCGCCCACCAGGGGTTGGGACAATCATGGGTTCCTTAATGATAAAGGGGGCTCATCTAGGGCCCATTGGAACCAGGGTGATGGCCATGGATAAGGGGTAGAGCTCATATTTGGCTTTTGCCCACATGCTAAATTTGTATGTCTCAGCCATCTTTTGCATTTAGTGGTACATTTCCTATTGAGAGTGGCCAAATTGTGATTTTTCTTTTCTTTCTAGCTACATCAACCTTCGGGGCATCGTTCTAGGCCTGACCTAAGGTGTGGAAAAGGAGATGGGGAGGCTAACCCTATATGGACCCAGTGGACACATGTGGACCCGGATGGGAAAATAGATGAATGGGGCTTAAATGAGTGGAAGGGGAGTGATGTAGGTGGTATCGAGAAGTAGGACCACTCAACCAAAATTAGGATTTTCCATGTAGTGCCAACCCAAAAGCCAAATGGTCAGTAAAGGAGATCCCACGGGACTAGGATACAAGGGTAACCATGAAATAGGGCAGTGGAGACAAGAATACAAGCCTAACCCACTCTTTCCGCCAAATCCTCCCACCATTCCATGTCCAAAAGAGCCCATCACAAGTAAAGAAAATTACTCAACTATACCAATGACAAGCCATACCTTTGTGGTCGGGAGGCCCACCTTCAAACATACATTCATGACAAGTGGTTGAGGGACCACATGGTTGGCTCAGGTCGTGGAGACAATGGCACATTGAGCTATCTAGCGGCTCCAAGGGGTTGTTGGCTGCTGGCTGAGAACCATCTAGGAGAAAATATTTCTCCTATATACACTACCCACAGGTGGTGGGTAACATTTGGCTACAACTAGGACATGAGCTCTCAGGGACAGTGCACGAAGCTACTCGGACAAGAGGTCATGAGAACACCAACAATCTCTTGGTACCGTAGACTAGTTACCTGCACATATCAAAGACCAAGCACACAGGGCATCACGTTTTCGTGGTGTCTAATGATCACCCATGCTTAATATTAGGCCGTAAAAATCAACAGGAAAGTAAAGATATGCAAATTTAATCTAAATTCAACTAATCTACCATGAGAAATATCATATGATGTTAGTTCTAATGAGAAAATCAGCATGTAATGCATCCTACTCTAACATGCATATGGTACAATGTCGTGTCAAGGAAAGGGATGATACGACTTAACTTGACCAGTTGGGGCCAAAGTTCGTCGTTGAGTTTAGCAATGTAGTAAAAATCCTCCCTGACTTTCCCATGAATCTTGACGAGCATTAGATTTTTATCTACCAAGACCACATCCCCAACCTTATATTCCTTTATAGGCTTCCACTTTTTGTTTGCTTTGTGATTTGGTCGCTTGAGAATATAGACTTCTTGTGAAGGGAGAATGGGAGAAGGCTTCTCCATCTCATCAGTCTTGTAGTACGGGATTGGACCTAGCTTGACCACATGAGAAGGGTAAGTAGGCTCTCTCTAAAGGATGAAAGGGTTTCCATCAAATTGCGGGATAGGGGCATATGACAAGTCCATTTGGAGATGACCCCCAACAGTGGCTCCCCATTTCCTTGATAAGAGCATCCCCCATACATCAGGGATATCTATGACCACAACATCCACAAGTAAGGATATATCAGGGTTCATAGCTAGAGACACCTTAAGATCCTTTATCAAGCCCTCTACTTTCACAGGTTTGGAGTTAAAACCACACACATCTTTATACCTTCAAGTGATGCTAAGACCCAATTGCTCCATGACTTTTAATGGCATGATGTTTGCGGAAACCCCTGAATCTAACATGCAGTTATGTAATAAAAGGTAATTTATGGATAGGGTAAGCATGAATGGCTCATGTCCTGGGTTTAAGTCCAGAAGGTGAATGTTTTGCAAATCTTCAGGTAACTCTTCTTCTTCAAAGCCCAGGCATTTCTTGATTTCCCAATGCTGTTAGGGAAGTTTCGCAATCTCCTTTAATGGAACTGGTACAGTGATTTTTCCTATAGCGATCTCTAGATCAATGTCCAGTCTGACCTCTTTACCCTTGTCCCCTTTGTTGATAATTTCTTTCTTTTGAGGATTCTTCGGGGGATCCTTTTTAGGAGGATCTTTAAGGAGAGGTTCTTTAGGAGAGACCTGTTAGGGAATCGAGTCGTCTTTGTTGGGTTCCTTGGAGGTTGTGGGGTCTTTATTGTTGTCCTTTCGTGAATATTGGACCCTTTTAAATCTTCCATTATCATCAGTGTTGAGAATTGGCTCTTTCTTTTATTCTTTAATAACAACCTCATTAATGGGAGGATGAGTGTATGGGCCACCTAGCAAGATGTTGAAGACATCAGATTCCATAAGGTTTGCTTGGTCGTCGACTTCTTCATTTTCACTTTCATCCTCATCTTCATCCTCATCACTTTGTTCTCCCTCAAAAAATGAATCCTTCTCACAGCATTTGTCGGGGCCAAAGTGTTGGGGAATTGGGATGAGCTAGGCTTGTCCTCCTCATTTTTCTTCTTAGGGAAAGGCTTTCCCTATGGGATATAACTCAATTTTTGGACCCTTTCCAAGGCAGTGAGTTTGTTCATGTAGAGTCTGTTGTCGCACAGAATGTCTAGACACCGCGACAACGCCTCAGATCGGGGGTTGTAACCCTAATCCGTAATCTCTCTATTTAAGTTGTCTCCTTATAGGAGACTAAGGGGGGCAGACCCTATGGAAATGGAATGAAGGAAAACCAGTTGGAAACCAACCAGTTCGGGTGACACAGTTAAATGACCAAATACTTGTAAAAGATCTAGCAAGATTAAATGATTACAAAACTCAGTAACAGGTTATTCCTCTCTTCTATAAACTGTCTCACCTGTATGGATTCACTTTTAAAAAAGATTAAATGATTCGATTGAATTGGAAAGATTGATACCAGTGCCTTATGGAGTCAGCTATCCTACTAAGGAAATTACAACCAAGTACTTGACGAGAAACTGTTGCTATGCAATGTTAATTTAGAATGCAGAATGCAAGGAAAACGATTTGAAGAAGGAGCAAAATGAAGCAAGCTTCAAAGATGAGAGTTAATGTTAAAAAAGCCTAAAGCACTTAAATTATAAATAATCTGATCTAACCACTAAGTACAAGCAAGAGTATCAATTATGAAGATGCCCACAAGATTACTCGATTAAAGATATACAGATCCACAATAGAGCTCTCAAAATCAAATATTGATCACACTTGAAAAGATTTCCCAAACATTAGTATTCAATAAACATGCAATAATTCAAGTAAATGAAACAAAAGTTAATTAAACATTAGGCAATTTTAATTGATAGAACACGTTTCAAAACTCATATGCCAATGATCATCAAACCCAGCTGAAGCATAAGAAAATAATTAGCATTTAAATCTCAATAATTAATCATCAATAAACATCATGAAATTTTAATGCTAAACAAATATTTCGTCAAACAATTTATGGATTAAATGATACTCTTAAAATAATGCAAATCTAAAAATAAAATTTTCTCCTATAGTCAAACATAGGATATATTCTTCAGGAAGATTTCAGATCTGAAATATAAATTGCAGCAGTAATTTAAACCGTAGATCAGCAAACAAACCGTAGATCAGGAAAGAATTAAACACACAATGGACATCGTTATTTTTGGACAAATGTCCCCAGAAAAACCCAATGCGGGAAAACCGGTGCAATAGCTGAGGGTTTGTATTATTATGCAATAGTTTTCTGAATATAATCTTTGGATGCCCAACTGGCTATCCGATACAGAGAATCAATTGGCAAAAATATAGTGATATAACCTCACACTGGTACGAGAAGATCCGGTACTGATCTAACTAGAGATGAGCCCTCTACGAGGTCTTTGCACAGTCTCTGTGTCACACCTAAGCAGTTACTGTGTCACTGCTGCTGGGACTGCGTCACACCTCTCGGTTGATCTTTTGTTGGCTGTAAACTCGATCCTCTGACCTCCTGGTCTCACAACCCGGCTTCCGATACTGGATCTCAACTGCTCCTCAACAAGACTTTGGATTCCCTCCGAAGCTCTACGCTGCTTCTTCTGCACCTCTTTGTCTCCTCTGCAATGTATTCACCAGATCAGGAATACTTCCTCCAACCAACTATACCTGCCCCTCACTGCAAGAAATCACTTCGATCTTCCTCCGGCAACTGCTGCGCTGCTCTTTTGAGAAATTGATCTCTTGACCTCTTACTCGATGTGTTCTTCAAGTGCCCATCAAGCTCCTTCTTATAATCTTCTCGCTGAACTTTCAACAGCCCAGATTAGAACCTAATCAATGGCTCAAATCATCTTGACTCGATCTCCGTCTTTTTCTAGAAGATTCACACCCAATTTAATTAATACCCTTTAATTATTTTAATTTCCTAAGTTTAGACTTAGGCATCCATTAAAAATAATTAATTATTTTAATTAAACTTTATTCGAGTGGAATTTCCCAAAACAATTTCTGGGTCTTTGAGAATACATGTATCCTAGTCTCCTTGCAAATTCTTGAGGCTAGAGCACATCCGATGCTACTAGAAATCAACACTCCCTCTTAACGAGGAATGTGCCCTAGCAATGCAACCTGTTGAAGCATTACTCTGACTCTGTATCATCTCCCTTTGTGCTGCTGACATCTGACATCACTGCCCACCAACTACTGCGCAAATGTTGCATCTGTGTTGTTGTTGACCCTGCATGTTGTTGTCGACTGCATTTGCAGTGCAACTCTATTGTTGTTGCAACATAAAAACATCCAAAATACCGAACCAACTATGTTCAGTATGATGCATCTGTCATTGGAGTTCTGACTGCTGCTAGTCTTTGTGCTTACCCTCTGAAGCCTTTGTGTTGTCGCTGACTCTGCACTGCTGCCAACTCTGCACTGTGCCAACTGCACTATTGCCAACTCTGCTCTGCGCTGCTCAGTCTCTGGTGCTCCTAGCCACTGCAACTGTCACTCCTCTACACCAACTGACACTGGTCCATCCTGCTACTTCCGTTATGGGCTCCCGTGGAAAGGTATTGATCCAAGAGGTGGACTCCTCAAGGATCCTGCCCGTCTGTAGCTCTCTGGAACAAAAGTATTAAATCACCCCACCTCTCCCCTGGAGGTATCTGGGCAACCATGGCAAACTCCTCCTCAATCTTTGCGGGTGCAGCCTATCAATCATGTTTATCTTCCTTGTCCTTATTTCTGAGAGGACACTACATAGCATAGTGACCAAGCTCACCACACCTGAAACATTTGATCTTTGAGATGTCCTTCCACCTCCTCTACTCCCACTGCCCTTTCGATGCGAGGGTTGCGTTCTCCTCTTCCTTGACTTCTATCTTCGTCCCACTGCTGCTGCTGCCTCCTATGGTGTTTTTCACCAAATCGCGTTGCATCACTTCTTGTTGTAGATCAGCCCATACTCTTTCCCAATCCGGCAAGTTTTCTCTGCCCAGGATACTCTGGACGGAGACTTGTCATTCTTCGGAGACACTGTTCAGCACGAGTCATACAAACTCAGTAGGTTGATGCACTAATCCTACAGTTGCTAGCTGATCTCGGACATCCTGAAGTCTTATGAGGAAAGGATCCATTTGCTCCCCCTTTTGCATCCTCGTGCATCTCAGCGTCTCCCCAAGTACATCTTCCGCTGCTCGGGAAGATCCCTAATATAACATGGCCAAGGCATCCCACATCTGCTTAGCGGTATCTTTGCCAGCAATATGTGATACCACATGATCTCTCACTCCGTCGAGTATCAATCTTTTAGTTTTCGCCATTTCTTTCTTATAGGCCTTCTGTTGATCAGCATCTGTCGGTACAGCTACCACATTGTCGATATAAGCTTTGAGATTGTGCTCATCCAGAAGGAAGGAGACCCTTGCCTTCCAGATCACATAGTTGGAGGCACCCCCCAATAGATCCTAATCTCTTAGCCATGTTAATGCCATCACACCCAAAAACAATGTCAAAGTCTGCCTCTAACGCTCTGCGCAGCTATTGACTAGCTCTACGCACTCCCTGCTAGAGTGAGCAAAACTTCTCTCGGCTACCGCTGCTTCTACGTGGGAAATTAGAATTTTTGAGCAAGAAATTCTCTAAGGTCAGAATTCCCTCAGCATGCTCTTCTTCCCTCTGACGCTTTCCTGCATTGCTACAAAAAATCTGCATCCCGGCTAAAGATCTACTTTGCACTGAAACTATTGTGTTGCTCCCTCTGCCACTGACAAATTTCGATCTAGAAAATCTTCTTCGCTGCCGACTCACTCAGAGAAGGATTTTTCACAAAAATCTTGCCCTCCTGGCACTGGACTGCGCAGCCCTTCTAGGGATTTGATGTGCTGCTTACGCAGCTCTTCGAGCTCCCTCTTCAACTCTGCTTCTGAGCTCTTCTCAGCTTCACCTGCGCTCCGATACCATGTGAAAATTCCTAGAACTAGAATCATATTGCAGCAACTAGAAAATATTCACCTAATTGTTAATTTTAACTTAACGATATTTGCAGTTTCCTACGGCAAACACTAAATACATCTTCACAAATATAAAATGTTGCGGAAACAAAATACAGTGTAGGAAATAAATAAACGCACAATGGACACTGTTATTTTTGAAGAAATGTCCCAAAAAAACCCAATGGGGAAAAATCGATGTAGCAGCTGAGGGTTTGTACTATTATGCAATAGTTTTCTGAATACAATCTTTGGATGCACAACTGGCTATCTGATACAAAGAATCAATTGGCAAAAAGATAGTGAGATAACCTCACACTGGTACGGGAAGACCTGGTACTGATCTGACTAGAGATGAGGTCTCTTCGCAGTCTTTGCGTCACACCTCCCGGCTGACCTTTTGTTGGCTAGAAACTCGATCCTCTGACCTCCTGGTCTCACACCCCGGCTTCCAGTACCAGATCTCAACTGCTCCTCAGCAAAACTTTGGATTCCCTCTGAAGCTTTGTGTTGCCTCTGCGTTGTCTAGCGTGGCTCTGCGCTGCTTCTTTTGCACCTCTCTCTACCTCCTTTGCAATGTATTCACCGAATCAGAAATACTTCCTCTAGCCAACTATCCATGCCCCTCACTGCAAGAAATCACTTCGATCTTCCTCCGACAACTGTTGCGTTGCTCTCTTGAGAATTTGATTCCTTGATCTCTTACTCGATGTGTTCTCCAAGTGCCCATCGAGCTCTTTCTTATAATCTTCTCGTTGAACTTTCAACGGCCCAGATTAGATCCTAATCAATGGCTTAGATCATCTTGACTCGATCTCTGTCTTTTTCTAGAAGATTCACACCCAGTTTAATTAATATCCTTTCATTATTCTAATTTCCTAAGTTTAGACTAAGGCATCCATTAAAAATAATTAATTATTTTAATTAAGCCTTCTCCGGGTGGAATTTCCCAAAACCATTTCTGGGTCTTGGAGAATACATGTATCCTAACCTCCCTGCAAATTCTTGAGGCTAGAGCACATTCGATGCTACCAGAAATCAACACTAATGTCTTCCCTTCCTCTACTTATTTGATAGAACTTTTCAATGTTGAAGGCTCCCAGTGCATCACATGTCCACCTTTTTATGAACATGTCTTTAAATTGGTCAAAGCCATCAACGCATCCAGTGTTGATTTTTGGTAGCATCAGAATTGCTCTAAGTCTCAAAAATTGTGGAGAGGCTTAGGCACATGTATTCCAAAAAACCCAGAAATCGTTTGTGAAAATTCCACCCATAATGTGTTTTATTAAAATAATTAATTATTTTAATGTGACACCAAGTTTAAACTTAGGAAAATTAAATAATTAAAGAGTATTAATAAAACAGAGTGTGAATCTTCTAGAGAACATGGATCAAGTCAAGTTATAATCTTAGTCGTTCATTGGAGATCTAATCTCAGTCGTTGAAGTCTCAACGAGAAGGCTATAAAGGAAGGCTTGAGGGTCATTTGGAAAAATACACCGAGTGAATCTAAAGATCGAAATTTCTGAAGTGAGCAGTGCTCAAGATGAGATATCGATCTAAGTGACTCCAGCGCAGAAAGGGGGCAGAGATAGCTTCCGAAGAGAGTGATTTTCTCAGTCGGAGAATCATCAGCAAAGAACAGCAGAGAGAGATCCAGCAGAGCCAACGCAGAGCCAATGCAGAGCCACACAGGGTTACGCAGAGGCCAAGAGGGTTTCCAAGATTTTGTTGTCGAATCAGTTTCAGAAGGCGGGAGTCGGGGTGTGAGACTGGGACGCTGAGATCTAAGATTCCAAGAGGTAGATCGATCTATTGTCTAGGTGACGTAGTGCCAAGAGGCGGTGACAAAGTACCTACGCAGTCACTATGCAGAGGCAGCGCATGGACCTCCAGGAGCATCTCATCCAGTGTCCAGATCAGCGGAATTTTCCAGTGATTGAGTGAGGTAAAACTCACAATCTTTCTGCCAGTATTTCTCTCTCTGTAACTGAATAACCCTTATAGTATTCAAAGATGTATTCAAAAATTGCTACTGCTTAATAAAATAAAACCCTTAGATCTACTACACCGGTTTTCCCGCATTGGGTTTTTCCGGGGACTTTCGTCCAAAAATAATGGTGTCTTATGTGTGTTTTTTCTTTGCTCAGTTTCCTTGTTTCAGAATCATAAGTAATTAAGTGTAGGTTGCTTCAATAATTTGCTTCAATATTTCATGAAGAAATATGAAATAATTTTGTAATGTAATTTACAAATAGAAGTAAATTCAGCTGGTTGTAGTAGGATTCTAGAGGTCATTTAGATCTAGGAATTTTCACATGGTATCAAAGCATTTGATGTGAAACAGGAATAGCAGATCTAGCACTGAAGCGAAGGTCAAATTAATGCAACAGCAGCAAATCAAATCCCTAGAAGGACTGTGCAGTTCTAGCCAGAAGGGTTGAATTTTCGAGGTGGTCTCTCTTTGAGTAAGTCAACAAAGAGGTAAAACTTGCGGATCGAGATCTTGTCGAGGCAGTGGGAGTAGCGCAGAGCCAAAGGGACGCAGTTTTTCTGCAAGCAGTTGCTAGGCAGAGAAGCGTCAGACGAAGAAGATGAGCACATAGTGAGGGAATTCTTCCTCAGTGAGCTCCTTGTCAAGGAATTCAGTTTTTTCTCATTTGTTGGGCAGCAGAGGAGCAACATACTTACCAACTCCATTAGGGAGTGCGTAAGCCAGCCTAGAAGCTACGTAGTAGGGAGAAAGAGGGAGCAGTCTGACAGTTTTCGGCTGAGATGGCAGCTCACGGACTTAGAGATCAGGATCGGTTGGAGGGATCCTCCAACTACGTGATCTGGAAGGAACGAATCAAATTCCTTCTAGACGAATATGATCTCAAAGCGTTCATAGACAACCTAGTTGTTGTACCTACAAATCAGGATCAGAATAAAAAGTACAAGTCCAATATGGCAAAGGCCAAGAGGCTAATCCTTGATGGTGTCAAGGATCATAAAGTCTCTCATATCGCTGGCAGGGACACAGCCAGGCAAATATGGGAGGCCTTGTCCGTGCTATATGAAGGAACTTCCGAGCAGCGAAAGATGTACTTGGAGCAGAAGCTCTGGATGATCCAGATGCAGAAGGGGGAGCGCATTGTTTCATTCTTAACGAGGCTTCAGGATATCCATGATCAGTTGGCAGTTATGGGATCTACCCCAACTGCTACAACTATGGTGAGACTGGCCCTTAACGCAGTCACTGAGGAGTGGCAATTTTTTGTCCAAAGTATCTTGAGCAGGGCAACACTACCGAGTTGGGAGGGGATGTGGCATCTCTTCAGGAGGAGGAGCTGAGAAGAGATTTGGTCAAGTGTAAACTTGACAGTAGCAGCAAGAACGGATCGAAGAATCCGGAGGAGGAGGAGAATGCATCCTTCTCATCGAAAGGGCAGCAAGGGCAACCGAGACGCAAGAAGGACGTCTCCAAGGTGAAGTGTTTCAGATGTGGCGAGATGGGCCACTATGCATCACAGTGTTCTTTGAAGAAAAAGGACAAGGATGAGAAATACAATCCAAAGGTTGCAGTCGCAAAGATCGAGGAGGATGAGTATGCCATGAGTGCCCACGCATCTCCAGGAGGGAGATGGGGTGACATGGAACTATAGTTCACCTTGAACTTCAGTTGGGCAGGATCCTTGAAGAACCCACCTCATGGATCATCACCTTGCTACGGGAGCCCATGATCAGTAGTAGCGGGATGGAGGAGTTTTCAGTGGGAACCGAGGAGTGCAGAGACGACAGTTGCAATGGATAGCAGCGCCAACTTCTAAGCAGCACAGAGCAAAGTTGTAACAACGCAGCGCAGTGTAGTGTAGCAGTAGCACAGTGTAGAGCAGCAGCAATGCAGTGCATCAAAGGGACAGCGCAGTAACTATCAACAGTTAGTGTTTTCAGCACCGAGATGCATCCACTAAACGCTTGTTCAATTTTTGGGTGGTTCAGTTGCTTCTCTCAACAACTGAGTTGTCGTACAGATGTAGTGTTAGCAGTGGCAGTGCTAGCAGCATAGTAGATGCAGCACTTGAGCAGGAGATGTAGTACGGATGTAGCATTGGCAGTGGTAGTGTCAAGGGCAGCAATACAGTTACAGCGGCAACACAATGGTTGGTGGACAGCGTGTCAGACATCAGCAATGCAGAGAATGCTTCAGGGTCATAGCAATGTGCAGCAGGCATGTTGTTAGAGCACTTTCCTCGCTAAGAGGGAGTGTTGATTTTTGGTAGCGTCATAAGTGCTCTAAGTCTCAAATTCTGTGAAGAGGCTTAGGTACATGTATTCCAAAGAACCCATAATCGTTTGTGAAAATTCCACTCAAAATGTGTTTTATTAAAATAATTAATTATTTTAATGTGACCCTGAGTTTAAACTTAGGAAAATTAAATAATTAAAGGGTGTTAATAAAACAAAGTGTGAATCCTCTAGAGAACATAGATCAAGTCAAGTTATATTCTTAGCCATTGATTGGAGATCTAATCTCGATCGTTGAATTCTCAACGAGAAGGCTATAAAGGAAGGCTTGAGGGTCATTTGGAAAAATACACCGAGGGAGTTTGGAGATCAAAATTTCTTAAGTGACCAGTGCTCAAGACGAGATATCGATATAAGTGATTCCAGCGCAAAGAGGGGCAGAGATAGCTTCCGGAGAGAGTGACTATCTCAGCAGGAGAATCATCAACAAAGAGAGGCAAAGAGAGATCCAGCAGAGCCAACGCAGAGCCACGCAAGGCTTTGGATCAGTTTCAGAAGCTGAGAGTTGGGATGTGAGACCGGGAGGCTGAGATCTAAGATTCCGATAGGCAGATCGATCTATTGCCTGGGCGACGCAGTGCCAAGAGGAGGTGATGCAGTGCCTATGCAATCACTGCGCAGAGGCAGCGCAGGACCTCTAGGGGCATCTCATCCAGTGTCCGGATCAGCCGGATTTTCCAGTGATTGAGTGAGGTAAAACTCATAATCTTTCTACCAATATTTCTCTCTCTGTAACTGATAACCCTTGTGGTATTCAAAGATGTATTCAAAAAGTTGCTACTGCTTAATAAAATAAAACCCTCAAGTCTGCAGTACCGGTTTTCCCGCATTGGGTTTTTCCGGGGACTTTTGTCCAAAAATAACAGTGTCCTATGTGTATGTTTTGTCTTTGTTGAGTTTCCTTGTTTCAGAATCGTAAGTAATTTCATAAGTAAATAAGTGTAGGCTGCTTCAGTGATTTGCTTCAATATTTCATGAAGAAATTTGAAATAATTTTGTAATGTAATTTACAAATAGAAGAAGTAAATTTAGCTGGTTGCAGTAGGATTCTGGAGATCATTTAGATCTAGGAATTTTCACATCCTGGGGGGAAGACAAAGGTACCATTCCCTTGCGTGCCCTTCCAAAGACAAATCAAAAAGCATCATGAGTCTATCTTCGTCAAATATCAACCTAGGAGACATGTGCCAATAGAACTCTTCAACGTGGTCACGGGAACTAGTGGTAGCATCACCTTTGAACTTGGGTAGCCAATTATAGTATTTCTCAGGTAGAGGTTTGGGGTCATCACTCAAATTCAAAGGGGCAAAGATACTAACCAAGTGCCTTTGACTTTTGGTCATTTTGGGTTGGTCTTGTTTTGGGTCAGTGGCAGAAGATCCATCTTTGGGGAGGGATCATCGACCTTCTCAAATTCAGGGAGAAAGGAAATTTTGACAGGTGATGGAGTTCGTTCTCCCCTTCTTGCAGCGGCCCTAGTTATAGGAGGAATGTTGTCACCTTCGAGCAAAATAGGGGTTTTGACAATGAATGGAGTCGTTTGAGGAATGTTGACTTGTCGTTAATGAATCAATTCCTCAATGATTCACTAGGGAGGTAGACCTGCTTCCTCTCCGGCAACGATGCCAAAATGTTACCGCTCAAACTAGTAGGGATCCTAGGAGGGGATCCTATACGACTACTAGGTCAAGGGAAACAATGGAGTGATAGCCCACTGTCACCTCAGCTAAGGCTCCCTACTCTTTACGGACTTTCATCGATGAAAGGAGACCCAGTATAATGAGGATCACGATGATGAATGTATCATTGATAAGATGAAAGGTGATCCTAAAGGCCTATTCACAAGAGAGACTCAAACATATTGCTTGCTTGCTTAGAAAGCAAGGTGAAAAGCTCTCTAGGAAGGGCTAGGGTTTGAAGATATGATTCACAAAGGAGATTCCTAGACCTCAGAATCCTTGCGGAAACTTGGTTCCTAAGTGGTCTTTGAAGGATTAGCTTTGATAAGAAGTGGCACCTCACGAGACCAAGTGGACCCAAAATTAGGTCAAGAGTATGCTCGACCTAATTGAGGAGAAAGGGAGCAAAGGAGAAATTATCTTTGATTTAGATGCAATGATCCCTATGAGGCTACTAGCCAAAAGGAAACCAAGGACAAGAATCGATCTCAGGGCTAGGGCTTGAAATATCTCAAGATCCCATCGTTAGAATTTCATGAACTTTGGAGGGCACCTAGGAGAGACACCAGCGCAGTAGTGGGAAAGAGATCAAACTTTTTTTGATGGGTGAATCATGAGAAAGTTGATGCCCTTGGTCACCTATGGAGGCCAGGCCTAGAAAGAAAGAGAGAAAGGTGAGAAAAATATGCTTTTGAGTGATCGCCAATGGAGGATCAGTGCCTAATCCTTTAGGGAATATGGAGTCAAGAAGATTTAAATGCTTGGAATGGATTCAAGTGGTCAAGCAGGCCTCTAGAACAATTTCGCATGGCATTAGGGCATGAGAACAATTGCTTCAAGGGCTTTACACTTCGATTTGCAATATATGATGACTTATTGAGAAAAAATTTCGATGAAACATCTCTAGGAATATTCACTCATTCATACATGGCCCATGACATGATGCAACATGGCCCATGACATGATGCAACGCTACAAGAAAACAAATTTCCACAATTCCGCATAAGAAAAGAAGCAAATTTCAGCCTAGTATAGTGAAAATCCACAGCAACATGCATGTGACATAAGAAAATAACAAGAATAGCATTAAAAGAGTACTTACATGTAAGAAAGAGTATATCCAATCATCATTATATGCCAATAGTGAAGCTCCAAGACAAAATGAAAGAGATCCAAAAAACAAAATTCATTCATTCATCCAAATTCGTCCTCCAAGAAGGATAGCGAAATTCTCACAAGAGAGAAAGATCCAATCCAAGTGATGATGAGAGAATGAATAAACTCTCATCTATTTATACAATGTATAATGAGTTCGATTTAGCTAAATTTGGCCTAATTTAGCCCCTAAAATAAAATAATGTGCATAGTTATAATAACTTTTGGGGATAAGCCCACCAAATAGCTCAATAATACATGAATAAGCCTCATAAGAGGGTCGAATGATTAACAAATTGAGTCGTTGGGCCTTTGAGGTGACCTAATGAAGTCCAAAGGTTGCCATGATGCAAAAATGGACTCCCAACATAGTGGAAAAGCGGTTAGCCCCTTCCCTTGTTTTCCAAGCAAGAACCTGTGGTTCTCCCAAGTGGTATGGGGGCACAAGGGAAACCTCATAGGTCTCCAAATGGATCGAATATGTTTGTAGACCATCTGTAGGAGCCAATATGATGTCACAGACCCTCCCTCTGCAGTAGGAGACATCCTTTAGACCCTGGAACATCTGCCAAGTGTATGGTGCATCCATGGAACCAGTTGGGCATGGTGAACAAGGTGTATCAACCCCATCCAAAAAGGTGGAACACGAGCAATCAACGAGCATTGTTGGGGATCCATGAAGTAATCTCGGGTATGGTGGAGACCCATGGCTCTCAACGCTCACCCTACAAGTGCCAATGTGGCCATCTAGACAGCTAAGATCCTGTATAGGGAGACCAAGCCCCAAATGGAGATCCATCTGCAATCCTGTATAAGATCCAATGCATTCCCTTTCCCTCCAATATAACAAATCATTAAAATAATTAAGTAATAGACCTTACAAATCATGGAATCAATGGGGCACTTCATGGTGGCATGCCCTTCCATAGTAGGCTTTGGTATGTACAAGTGTCGCCAAGCTCAATAGGGAGTTAGCCAAGGACCCTATTAGGTGGTTTCAACCTCTAGAGGGGGTGACATGTTCGTGATACATCCCTCAAATGGTAGGTGGCAAATGATATAATAATGGAGCGAAGTGGGGATCAGGGAAAATCATCCAGACCACATGCCATGGTTCATGGGTAACTACAATCAAGGAATCCCACACCTGGGTATGTGAGTGTTGGAGGGAGTAAATCGTGGTACATGAGTTACCTTGGCCTTTGTTTTTCCACCCTTCTTCATATGCATTTTGCCTTTTATTGATTTTTCTTCATAACTGCTCAGGGCTCCAGGGGATGAGAGCATGATGTGTAATATGTAGCAGTGGATACCCCCTTAAGGTGGGGCGGCACATCACCCACCAGGGATTGGGACAATCATGGGTTCCTTAATCATAGAGGGGGCTCATCTAGGGCCCATAGGAACCAAGGTTATAACCATGGATTAGGGGTAGAGCTCATGTTTAGCTTTTGCCCATGTGCTAAAATTGTATGTGCCGACCATCTTTTGCATTTTGTGGTACATTTCCTGTTGAGAGTGGCCAAATTATGCTTTTTCTTTTCTTTTTAGCTCCATCAACCTCTGGGGCATCAATCCAAGCCCGACCCAAGGTGTGGACAAGGGGATGGGGAGGCTAACCCTATGTGGGCCCAATGGACACATGTGGACCCAGATGGGAAAATAGATGAATGGGACTTAGATTAGTGGAAGAGGAGTGATGTAGGAGGTATCAGGAAGCGGGACCACGTAACAAAAATCGGGATTTCCCATGTAATTCCAACCCAAAAGCCAAATGGTCAGTAAAGGAGATCCCACTAGGACTAGGATACAAGGGTAACCACGAAATCAGACAGTGGAAACAAGAATACAAGCCTAACCCACTCTTTATGTCGAATCCCGCCACTAATCCATGCCCAAAAGTACCCGTGACAAGTAACGAAAATTACTCAACTATACCAATGACAAGCCATACCTTTGGGGACGGGAGGCCCATTGATAGCAACAAAACTGAATTCGACCCCCAAGGAGAGTGGTTCCTTACTTGGCTCTATCCACGTTGCCTTAGTGCAATTTCTATATGGTGTCACTGGTGCTCTTATATCCCGCGCGCACAGTCACTCGTATGCATTTCATATTTTATCCTCTCCTATGTTATGACTTTGGAAAAATTTTAAATATGTTTCGAACTTTTATTCTATCGCTGAACCTTATGCTAAGGTCGTCACCCTTCAATATTTTATATCAATAAATCGATGCTTTTTAACTAAATATCCTCAGGCCTCGAGCCCACCATTCGGTGCGGATTTAACATTTTGTAAAGGCCATACCTTGGCTTATCTCCCGTGCGCCTTTACGTGCGATCGTCGTTTGATGGCCCAACCCCAGATCAGACGGTGTGTATCAATATCGCACTGAGTCTTCGGTCGAAGGTTAACGCGCGATGGGGGCGATTTTTGGGTCCCACCTTATGCCACGTGTCAGCCGCTCTATGGAATCACTCCGATTTCTTGAATACCGCTCGTTCCGCAAAGGTGGTGCGATCAAAACCGCTTCCAGCCTTTGAACAGTGATTGACCAAGGTTAATTCGGGGTTACGCTATCCTTTCTACTCACTCAGGTTCACAGACTCAGGGTCTAACCTCGAGACAGAGACTCTCAGTTAACAGCAAAACAAGTATAATTCTCTTTAGGCGGGATTTTTCCACTATGGCTAGGAGTCCGCAGTTCTATGGCAACCACACTACTGGTGCACTCATCCAAAGACTGGCATTCTACAACGTCTGCGACAATGGATTAATATATCATTCCCGGCCTCTTACGTAATGTGTTTTGACAATTCAAGGGAACCCCACAATCTACCATAGACAGGGATTCGCGGAGATTACACAGCAATTCTCTTCATTGAATTAACCACAGGACTGAAGATTCAATATGCTCGAGGCCAACCAAATTCGCACAAAGACTAATTCAATCACACACAGGTAATCAATAAAATGTTGGCTTTTATTCAAACTAAAGCAAAAGCTTGACACACAACTTCACTGTGAAAATCTCCTCTCCCCCATTGCATTCGGGGAATACAATTTATATACATCATTATGTGCCTCTTCGGTTCCTTGGTGAGGGCCATTTTTGGTAAACCAAAAGCCTAATTACAATTTATTCGAATAACTGAAACATGACAGATGGACTGAACTTAAAGCTATTCGACTTCTATTGACTCTAACCAATCTAAATGAAACAGGCAGCTAACGTATTGACACCTTGTTGTTACAAATTCAAATGATTTTGAACCCTCCTAGCCACAACATGTGGACAAAACTTCCTACATTGTTGGCTAGTGTCTAATGCCCCTGCATCACCCACCTTCAAAAATACATTCATGACAAGTGGTTGAGGGACACATGGCTAGCTCAGGTGGCAGAGACAATGGCACATTGAGCTATCTGGCGGCTCCAAGGGGTTACTGGCTGCCGGCTGAGGACCATCTAGGAGAAAAAAATTCACCTATATACACTACCCACAGGTGGTGGGTAGGAGGCCCTAACTCAACACTTGAAGTGTAGAATCCTAAGTCCTATATGTAAAGGAGAGAGTGATAATTAAACTCTTGATCTTGAACTAATCTAAACTATTGGCATGAAAATTTTGAGTACCATAGTTTTTTTTAAATAGTCGCGACGTGAAATGTAAATAATTTTGCAAAGCATTGTTGTTTTCTTTCAGTTTTAATAGTATGCAATTGAACATGAATTAATGTCTAACTCTGTGATGGTTTTGAAACCAATTCAATCATTGTTGTAAATGACATGCTAAAAGGATGTTATGACACAGAAAATAACATTGTTTGGTTGAGTGAAAATGCAGATTACGAGAAGAATGCCTTGAGTATGGCATGGAATGTGAGCTAATGTAACTATTTAGGTGTTGAGAAATCACCAGGGCAGCGGTTAGCATTGATTTCTCTTTACTTCATAATTGCTTGTGATTATGTATTGGCATCTTATTACCTTTATTATGTTATGTTCATCAAACAATTACCAAAACCATAAACTATGAAGATCACAAAAAGACAATGAACAAAAGAGATAGGCTCCAAACCAGGGCAAAACCCCTCCAAGGGGAAAACCTAGAAAATTTTCTCTTCTTATAGAATGAGATCAAAGTGAGACTTCCATGACCCAAATACCAAGACCAAGACTTCCCACAAGATCCAAGTTAGCCCTCCTTTAATGCTTCTCCAACGAATCAAAGTCAAACTAAGTCAACAATAGTCCAAGCTCTCCAAACTAGGTCAAACTTCAAATTTTCGACCCCAAGCAATAGAATTTCAGACCTGCAGTTACTTCAGAAATGTCAGCGCCTATAGCAACTCCAGAAAAACTCGCTCGTGTGAGAAAATTAAGGTAAAAAGGAAAATTTCAGATCTTTGCTCTCTCTCTCTAGTCTCCCGTGGACCTTCGCTCTTCTTTCTAGTCCTTTTTTCTTGCGTTTTTCTTTCTTCTTGGCACAGATTCGAACTTGCTTGTGATGCTCCAAATGAGGTCGAAACGTCTTCCATTTATACACATCCTGAAGGTCGAATAGGTGCCTCTTCTAGGCCGACTTGTCCAAGAGGGCCGACTTGGTCTTGTGGGGACAAAATTGACATTTTGACACAAATAAAAAATATTTTTCCACTTTCTTTTCAAAGTGCAAATGTGACTTGACTATAGTACAATAATTTGACTCAAGATAAATGTTCTTTTGACTCAATGAACCCTAGAAGCATGAAGAACATGCTTGACCTAATTAATAAATTAACTTGAGCATGAAACATATGCTTAAAAAACAAATTTCTTTTTCTTTCTTTTTTCTTTTACATAAAATATATAATTACATGAGCACAATGACAATTATGAAGACCGAACCTAGTTACAATTTTCAACACTCCCTCTTAACTAGGGAGGTGTTCATGATTACACAACAAGGTACAAGGAAACTCTCAAATTGAAATATTCTTATAAGAAGAGTCGGATTGATAAGTTATCTTCAACATCATGACCATCATTGTCAACATAGCAAGGCCTTGACTAACAAACTCTATCTATCCATTAGATTAGAGCACAATGTTGGGGAGGCAATGACTATAGACATCATCATCATTGTCTCACAAGGCACATACCTCATCCAGATGTTCACCAAGTATGTCCTTATGACTATTCTTATCTTGGATTTTTAATCCTCAAAGAATATCGGTCCTCTTCGACCACTCTTATCTTGGATACCCTGTCGAATCCTCAAAGAGCATCGGTCACATATGCTTATCCAATCCTCCATTCTACTTACTAGTGCCTTCACTAAGACTTACAGTAGTTAGTCCTGGTCTATTGCATGACACGTGGAGAATGTGGTGTCCCTCATCACTCCTTCTCAGTTAGGGAGGTAATCCTTGCTCCCTTTTAACAAGGGAAACTTAATCATAAGCTTTGTTTGTTTCGTTCATTAGTTGCATGTTCACTCATGGAGATCTTTAAGTAGTGGATGTAGGGCTCCTTCTTGCATCTTCACATCGTTCCTGAGCTTCGACCTTCCTGGATGATGCAGAGCCAAACTTCTTCATTATCTATCGTCATGACAGGGTCATCGTCATCAACCTTACTTATCACTTTCCATCAATAATCATTCGTAGTATTTTCATCATCAAACATATCTTATCGAATCAATCAATATATAACTTCATTGAAGCTTTTTCTATCTATCATGGAAAGTGAACTTCTTCTGGATCAACATCAAAACCATCATGACCAACCAGCTGATTCATGTCTGCGTCTTTTTTTGCCTTTGAAGTGTACATATTTTTGCCATATATTTCTCCAAGTCATATTTCTGAAATAGGTAGCCTAGTCATATCTTCAAACAAATTCAACAATTCTAGAGTTACCAAATCATGATGGCCTTCTTGTCAAGACGTCAAATTCTGCTTCTAGCTCCCTCTGATGTCAACATCCCTCTGCATGCCCCGACTTCATATAGTACTAGGGTTCTACTTCATGTTGCTTATCTATCAAATGTGTTCTTGAATCAAGCTTCAATATCATATCATGGTCTTCACAGCTCCTCCTAAAACTATCATTCCTATCTTAGGTTCTTCAGGGGACCATATCAGATGTTGATCCATATCATGATTCTATGTGTCGAATAACCATATGGAAGAGTTCATGCTCATTCTTCAATAATTTTTGCATCGATTTCTTCCTTCAAAAACCTTTGTGAAGATATGAATCTACTATCTAATGAAGAGCTTCCCTTCCTGAAGATATGCATACCTCTTTCTTTATATACCCATCTGAATGGCTTCTTTGAATGAACTGCTTCTTTCATTGAATATGATGAGACTCCCTTCTTTAAGATGAGAGGTGCTTCAATCATGCCTTCATTTTGCAACTCGACTTTCTATAAACTTCTACGATGCTTGCTAAATGACTGCTTCTATGATGCCAAGTAGCAACTGCATATACTTGTAAAGTGCATGCATTGTAGAGTAGCTAAATGGTCCAAATCTTTTTATCCTTGCTTTGCTTAGATGACCGCTTCCAATAAGATGCAACTATGTAGACTCTAAATTTCCTAATTAGATATATATGCGCTTCTTCCTGATGCCATAATTCTTCTACAAAAGTTACTGGACTAGCTACTCTAACTACCATATTCTAATGAAAAGAAAAACAAATTGCCAATAAACCTGGTAGAGAGTAAATCTTCAATAGTAAATATCTTTATGATCTTCACTTTTCGACTTATTTTCCGGTTTTTCATTTTCTTCGGTGATATGGGGCCTGGGCTTCACTCCTTTCTTTTCTTATATTGTTCTTCTTATTTCGAGGATCCTTAGGACTATCTCTTATAAAGTGACCATATTGATTGCATCCAAAGCATTGTACTTTGGACATATCTTGTCTTCCACATGGTTGATTGTCGTTGTTCCTATTGTGTCTTTGACAAGGTTCAAACCTTCCGAGCCTTCCATTCTTCTTCTTCAATTTAGCAATGAAGGCTTGATACTTTTCATTGGGTTATGTATCATCTTTCGCCTTCAATCTTGTTTCTTCCAACACACATAAAGACCACAGCTCATCGAAATTTGGAGTATCCTTCCTAGAGTATATGCTTGACATAAAACTGCTCCATTCAGGGGGTAAAGCATTGAGTATACAAGTAATCAATTTTGAATGTGAAAAAACTTCTCCAAGTCCTTGTAGTTGATCCTTCAATTGTGAAACACTGAAAGCTTCATAAGATATGAAACCAAGTCTTCATCCTTTGATACCCTTGTCTTGTATAGTTGATTCCTTAGAGATCTTTTCTGACCTGAAGTGGTGACCAAGTATAATTTTACTAACTTGTCATAGATCGCTTTAGATGTTCCCAAATCAGTAATGAATGGAATCAAATAATCTTTTATGGATTCAATGAGAATCCTTTGAGCCCTAACTTCTCCTTTAGCATACTTGGCCCATTCTTGAGTCTTATCCTTCTCTAGTTCTTAAACTTTTACAAGAACATAGTCCATGACTTCATTTTCTACAAGTATCGAGTATATTCTTCTCTTCCGTGCTTGAAAATTTGATGACCATATAGCTTGTTTCCTTCTTTACAGAATGAAGTCATTTGATTTGAAGATTGAGACATAGAGAATACTATAATACTTGTCAAATAAGTGTCCTTGATGTTGATGTCTTCGAATATCTTGATGCTCCCAAGACCTTCCAAGAGACTTCAAAGATGTCCTAGAATGATAACTTCTAGGATGGATGGAACAATGGTGGCTGCAAGCTACTTCAAAGATGATTGGTGTTGCTTTCAAGAGTGTAAATGATGATCCCACGATTGATGTTCCTTAAGTGATATCTTCTAGTAGAGATGTTTTCAAAATGGATGATAATCAAAGAACTTCCAAGGGAGAGATTAATAATATGATGATCCTCTTCAAAAGATGATGAGTAACCAAGAGCCTTCAGAGATGATGATTTGATGTAGTAGCCTTCCTTCAAGATGAATGATGATCCTTCAACCTTCTTCCTTGTGCCTTTCCTTATGTTTTTCAAAGTAGATCTGATGAAAGTATTCCCCTTATGCCAACAAGAGTGATCTTCAAGTTGCCTTCTCCTCACCTTAGCTCTAATACCATGTTGAGAAATCATTAAGGCAGCAATTAGGGTTGATTTCTCTTTACTTGATAATTGCTTGTGATTATGTGTTGGCTTCTTATTACCTTTATTATGTTTTTTCATCGAACAATTACCAAAACCATAAACTATGAAGATCAAAAAAAAGACAATGAACACAAGAGATAGGCTCCAAGCCAAGGCAAAACCCCTCCAAGGGGAAAACCCAAAAAATCTTCTCTTCTTATAGAATGAGATCAAAGTGAAAATTCCAAGACCCAAATACCAAGATCAAGACTTCCCACAAGATCCAAGTCAGCCCTCCTTTGTTGCTTCTCCAACAAATAAAATTCAAACGAAATCAACAATAGTCCAAGCTCTCCAAACAAGGTCAAACTTCAAATTTTCGACCCCCAGCAACAGAATTTCGGACCTGTAGTAACTTCAGAAATTTCAGCCCCTGCAGCAGCTCCAGAAAACTCGCACGTGTGAGAAAACTACGGTAAAAAGGAAAATTTCAGATCTTCACT
The DNA here is from genome assembly GCA_034641835.2 of Pinus albicaulis. Lineage (NCBI taxonomy): Eukaryota > Viridiplantae > Streptophyta > Pinopsida > Pinales > Pinaceae > Pinus > Pinus albicaulis. The sequence continues at coordinate 834,994,437 of CM076569.1, read as the reverse complement.
CTCTCTCTCTAGTCTCCCTTGGACCTTCACTCTTCTTTCTAGTCTTATTTTCTTGTGTTTCTCTTTCTTCTTGGCACAGAATCAAACTTGCTTGTAATGCTCCAAATGAGGTCGAACTGTCTTCTATTTATACACATCCAGAAGGTCAAATAGGTGCCTCTTCTAGGCTGACTTGTCTAGGAGGGCCGACTTGGTCTTGTGGGGACAAAATTGACATTTTGACACAAATAAAAATTATATTTCCACTTTATTTTCAAAGTCCAAATGGGACTTGACTCTAGTACAATAATTTGACTCAAGATAAATATTCTTGACTTAATAAACCATAGAAGCATGAAGAACATGCTTGACCTCATTAATAAATTAACTTGAGCATGAAACCCGTGCTTGAAAGATAAATTTATTTTTCTTTCTTTTTGCTTTTACATAAAATATATAATTACATGAGTAAAATGACAATTATGAAGACCGAACCTAGTTACAATTTTCAACACTAGGGAGGTACACTTGGAATTATTCCATGTAATCCTTAGAGGGATATGATGAATGCTCTGGTTAGAACTAAAGGTTGAGAACAAGGCCACTAAAGTGTTGGACCTAGGACAAGAGGAATCTCGGTTAGGTAGATTGGTCGAGGGAAGGGATTGCCTTAATGTCGAAATGGGTAGGTCTAATGCAAATAGTGACTTGAGCGTGTTCCCTGTGGAAGCCTGATGAAGCAAAGAATAACCATATAGATAAGTATTATAGTTAAATAAATAGTTTTGTCCAAATTTTTGAAAATTCAGGCAAATGTTTATGCTTGGAAAAAAAATTCGATACACCTTTTTGTTGATAATTGTTGTAGAAATTTCAAAGGTCTGAAAGTGACCAGGCTATGACGACAATACCATTGTTAAAGCAGTGCAAACGACAAAGAACATGAAGAATGATGTTGATACAACGGAGCAAGGATGTTGGTGCAGCTGAAAGATAGCAATCTTTAGATTGTTGCAATGAACAAAATAAAAAACACTTGAAATAGTGAATGCTACTAAAGATGAAACCTGAGATGGTGTGAACATCGAGGACAATGTTCCTTTAAGGGGGAGGGGATTGTAACATCCCTTTTTCTAATCCTTGTCGATATTGTAATTGTAATTAATTATGTTATTGATCCATGTATAGGCATGTAAATGTAAATGGGCAAAAGACCCTAAATAATTGTAATTATAATTTAAATATCAACTAATGAAGAGGTGAAGAATGATATGATATCGACAATGTGAACAAAATAAAAAGCACTTGAAATAGTGCAATGTTGTTGAAGATGAACCCTGTGATGGTGTGAACATCGAGGACGATGCTCCTTTAAGGGGGAGGGGATTGTAACATCCATTTTTCTAATCCTCATCAATATTGTAATTGTGATTAATTATGTTATTGGTCTGTGTATGGGCATGTAAATGTAAATGGGCAAAAGACCCTAAATAATTGTAATTATAATTTAAAAATCAGCGAACGAAGCAGTGAAGCCTGATATGATATGGGCAATGTGAAGTCATACGATGGAGGGAAGCCAACAAGAGGGAAATTGGAGGATTTATATTTGCCAATGGATTATTAGTTGGGCCAAATGTTCATAAGGCTCAAGATTGTTAACCTTTCCCAAGAAAATATCTGGTGGAAAAGTGTGGTAATAGTTGCCAACAACTATGAGGAGTGGGCAGTGGTACCAGGATTGCTCAAGAGTTATGGATAGCATACCACTAGAAGTTCTAATCTGACCAAGCATGGACAACCCTGACTGTAATTCCATTAAGGGAAGGAACCCAAGCAAGTCAACTGTGGAAGACATGAAGAAACAAGAAAACAAAAAAGAAGGGGTGAGCACCAGTAGAGGCACGAGTACACGAGGATGAGAAAGAGTAGACCACAAGAGGAGGAAAACATAGCACAAGGCCGTAGAGAAAACCAAAGACGAGAGGAGGGCTCTCGTGTGAAGGAGAAGGGAAGCAAAAGCAGCATGATAGAGCAGCGATGAAAGAAGAGGAAGAACATTATCATCAAAAACAACGTGGATTAGAAACTTTTAAGGAGAGAAGGAAGACTTTGATCAAAAGAAACCGGAAATGGAAACAATGAAAGAAGAGGAGAAAGGTTGTTGTTAGTACCTTGAAGAGATGCCAAGTACAGCACAAGTTGTTGGTGCTATTGATGACAAGCCAGAGGTTGTTGATGGTGTTGCTGACAAGTCTGTAATGTCCTAGGGTAATTTTTAGCCCTTAGGGTTTTCTTAACTAGGGTTTCCTTCAATTAATATATACATCAGAAGATTAAACAATACAATGCACGTACATCCATTCATTTGAACAGTATAAGATTTCTCAACAACAAATAAAACATCCAACAGTGATTTCAACAATTCACACGAGATCCACTTCAACAAATAAAACTACCCTAAAAAACAGTAGATCCACTTCACCAAATAAAACTACCCTAAAAAACAGTAGATCCACTTCACCAAAGTCCACCAGTGCACTTCTTATTGCATTATCAAAATTCAATAGACAAACTTCTAATGGTAACTAGCTTAACGCTGTAACTATTGACTAAATATCTAAATCTGCTTATCAACTTTGTTATCCTTACTCCAAGTTTCTACTGAGATGGAACGCTTTTGTTGCACTGGCTGTCTAAGGGAATAACAGTGAACATCATGTGCCTTTACTTCAGAATTTTAACAAGTCACTTAGATTTCCATCGGACTATTCCAAAAAGGAAAACAATACTCAATTTGCACCTTGAGACTCCTCTAAGACCCAGAACCTCCGACAAGTAGACTTCTAGGCCAGATTACGTCCTCGCTTGCCTCAGGAGGAATTTTTTGTCAAAATGAGGGCATGCGGCACTCGGCCCTGCAATTGCCTATGGCCTGCTTTGTTATAGACGTTTATGGGATGACTTCGCTGCCCTGAACAGATTCGTTTGACCACAGAATTTCTCTTCCTTGCTTGTCAGTCCAAACCCAACCTGCTCCAAAGAATATGTTGTGCCAAAACAAGAAAATGGGTGTCTAGGTAGGGTGGGATTAGCTCCACCGAAACTAGACAAAAGGATTAGATAGGGTGTGATCACCTACACCGAAGCTAATCGAAATAAGGGGTTTTAAAACCCTCAAAGCCTCGGGCTCAAGAAAATCAGAGGTATTCCAATCCAAATTGATGATCCAAAATTATTCCAACTCCTCTTTATTTATATATTTTCTCATGGGGTTCACTCTAGTGTGAGGGGTTGCAAGTGCAACCCCCAATTTGGGTATTTTTTCCCTAGCTAACCCAAAATTTACCCAATGTTGCCCCAAATATTGGATAATTGGGTTTTTCCCCTTTATCAAGACTATAGCCTACAGGGTTGGATAGGCTACTCTGTCCTCCCGTAGGAAATTAATCCATAGGGGACATTACAAAGTCAGAGGTTGTTGGTGGTGCTGATGACAAGTCAGAGCTTAATGATAATAAGGTATTCACTTTTGATGGACAATGACCTTCTACTCAATTTGAAAATATGTAGTTTTAGAATGTTCTGCAAAATACTAGCAAAATCCTAATCTCCCTCAAGGACGGATCACAGAGCACAATGTTGAGCCTGTGGAACATAGAAATGTTTAAGAGTCTAAAATCATCCTAAAGGAATTTTAATCATTAAAAGGGAAGGTGTCCAAGAGATTTAATAAGAAAAAAAAAAATTGGTGAAGTAATTGGATATGATCCTAAATCACAATGGTTTAAGGTTTTGTATGAAGTGATGGATGAAGGTGGAGGAATCAAAGTCATGGAGAAGAATTTGAGCTAACTGGTTGTGGATGGTAACGTTGAAATTTGTTCCCTGTCCATAGTCTAGGCCCTTAGTTCTCTTCCCCCCTTGGGGAGTTTGAGAAGGAAAATGGGGCAGTCGATGCAAATACAATATCAACAACTACAAAGGTAACTAGCCCACATGAACTTCTGATGCAAGCAAAGGAGTTTGAATCTAAAGAGGTCACAAAGAGAAAATAAGCAGAAGAGAAAGCAATTGTTCAATACAATATTGAGGCAGATGGTGAAAAGTATGATGACCACAAAAGTTAGTCTAAAATATATGATTCAACTGCAGGCCAATCTAATGTGGCACACAAGAAAAAGAATGTTAATTTTTGCAACTAGGATCAAATTCTACATTAGACAGCTCAGATGATTGAGATTATAATTTAATTAGATTCATATTTTCGAGAAGATCAAAATCGACCTATAAATCGTCCCAATCGACTAAAGCAGAAATTAAGTTATGAATTATTTTTGTATTTTATGGGTCAACCTAACTGCATGTTGATTCGGTCAAAGCCCCAAGCGGCCCCTCACAAAGTTATAAATAGAAGCGACCTCAAGCACATTTGTACACTTGCTCAAGCAATCTATGATTTGCATCCATTGGTTTGTTTCGTCTATTTTTTGTCTTGGCTCACGCAGGTACGTTAGGAGGAGCTCACGCAAAGGGTCGGGATCACAGATGTGATCACGCATCTGATCTAGGTATTATGAAGCAAAGTCGTAGGCAGGAAAAGCAGAGGTAGCGGCCCAGCTGAGCAGAGTTGTGGGCTGGATATGTTATGCCTACGGCCAAGGACCCCAGAGTCGCTGGCATAGCTTGTTAAGGGTGTGGCCAAAGCTCTGAGGTCAAATCGGGTTGATCTGAAACAGAGTCGAGGGCACAGAGTGTCCTGGTAGCGCCCTGTTGTTGCACAGAATGTCTAGGCACCGCGACAACGGCTCAGATCGAAGGCTGTCACCCTGATCCCCAATCTCTTTATCTAAGTTGTCTCCTTGCAAGCTAAGGGAGGTAGACCCTAATAGAAATGAAGAAAAAGAATTGGTTGCAAGTCAACCAACTCAGGAGACACATTCAAATAACCAAGTACTTGATGAGATTAACGAGATTTCACAGATCAATTATATTAAAACCAATGCCTTATGGAGTTAAAAGATCTTGTTATGCAATTAAAGCCAAGTAATTGATGTATAATTGTTGCTATGAAAACACAAATGACCACAATGATATTCAATAGAAAGCACCACAATCATTCATTTAAATACTTAAACCCACAACAAAGCTATCATGAAACGATCATTAAAAATAAATGCCAGATGCTTGCAATGTTTCTGAACCTCTGATGTTTCAATTAATTCCAATCCAGAAAAATGTTCCTATAGTCAAACTTTAGATAAACATTTAAGAATTCATTTGACTATGAAGATTTTTTGAGATTTTTTTTTATTTTTTTATTTTTTTAACATTTTTTAAATCCTAAAACAAATTAAGAGATTAAAAAAAAAATTAAAACAAAACTAACATTAACCAAGCAATTAAAATCTAAAGAATAAAAACTAAGAACTAAAAATAAATTAAAACAAAAAAGTTAAAAACTGAAACTAACACTAATTAAAATCTAAAGAAAAACTAAAATTAATTAATTCTAAATCTAACAATATTAAAATCTAAACTAAGACTATCGGTAAACAAAACTAACTATTAAAAAATCTAAAAAATCTAAATCTAAAAGCCAAAAACAAAAATCGATTTTTAAACTAAAACCTAGCTAAAACTAAACTAAAGTCTAAAAAACAAAACCTCTAACAACTAAAAAAAAAAAACTAACGCTAACCTTTATTAAAATTTAAAATCTAAAAAATAAATCTAAAACTAAACTAAACAAAAAAATGAAACTGTTAACAAAAACGCTAATTATAAAATTGAACCTGAACCATAAAATGAAACACGGGTTTCTGAGTTTACTGTGTGCGTGAGTTCGTTTTTGTTTTGCAGGTCGACGGCAGCAGACGGGAAGTGTTCAACAGCAACGGAGGAGGATGGTCGACGGCAAAGGAACGCTAGATTGAGGACGTCAGACGGCGAGGGAAGAAGGAAACGAGTGTCGAAGACAAGGGTTGCAGATGGCAAAGCGGATAGTCGAGGGAGCGGAATGGAAGCTGGACAGCAGACGGATAAGGAGTTGGTTGCAGCGTGAGGAGGGTCGATGTTGGAGAGAGCTCGACAGCAGGAGAAATCTGGACGGCGTGAGGACGGATTAGGAGATTGACGGCTACAAGGACGGCAAGGAAAGAAGGGTCGACGCAAAGGGGAATGCTGGACAGCAGAAAGGGGATACACGACGGCAGAGGATAATCAGATGAGGCTGGAAGGTCAAGGAAAAATGCCGCTGAGGCTTGGCAGAGCTGAACAAAAGCAGTGATTACCCAGTACACATTAAAACATCCAGCAAACTTAAATTCTTTCCGTCAAACTCAGATTTTAGATGCTCCTTAAATCAAATAACATTCAGATTTGCCAACAAAAACGATTATGAGGCCAGATCTTTAAAAATTTCTGAGAAAACCCTGCAACCTGCAAAACCAAAACAAATTCCAAAACTATATGCACAAAAAATTATTAAACCCTTACAGCCCAGAGAAAATATACAAATTTACAATGTTAATCTACAGATCGAAGGCCTTCATGGCCAAATTTAAACCCATTTCAACACAATTTTTAGAAATTTGAAGTTTTAAAGAGAGGCACAAACCCTAAAAAACCCTGTAAAAAACACAAATTCGTAAGATAGCGTTGAGAATTTAGAAACAATGGTCTTTTTCAAATTTACGAATCTGAGAGTCGGCTGGTCCAACTGAAGACTTCCCCAGACGCTCAAACCTTTTAAAAAAAAATTCCCTGCACACTTAGATCTCAACTTTAGATTGATAGAGATTTAAGAAAATAAACATGAGATCCTTCAGAAAAATAGAAAACTAGTCTTTCCGTTAAATCAAAAATGTCATTTTATAAACCCAGAAAACTGCACAAGATGTTTGTATGAAGATTAATCCATGAAAGCCATCAACCATAAAAATGTCAAACAAAGTAGCAGTGTTTAGAAATGAATCACCACATAAATCTGGAAAAGGAACACCAAAGTTTGTAACCCCAAAGTCTTTATGTTTTATTCATCAAAAGAAATCACAAGAGCTTCCGAGACAAGTGCACGATTCTAAGATCGGATGCAAATGTCATATCAAGACCTCTAATTTATAAGACAAAATCTCCAACGACTAGTTCTGTTGATCCATGTCAAAATAATCTCAACCGTCGAAAAGATTTGACATCTTTTAATCTGAACCGTCGAAATTATAAATTTGAGGAAAAAACGAATTTATCATTTAAATCCATTTTAATTAACTCAAAAAAAATATTTTTGAGTTAATTACCTCAAAATTTTGACTTTGACTTAACCACCTAGGCCTAAGGGTCCAAAATTTCTTGAAATTTTCAATATTCCCTTGGCCTTCATTTTTTAAGGACCAACGAATTTTGCCTTTGAAGAATTTTATACTCACCTAGGACCTAAAATTAATTAAATTTCTGGCTTAAGATTTTTTAATTAATTTGACGAGAAAATTTAATTAATTGACAGAGAGGGAATTTTAATTATTTTTTCCAACTCTCTTTACATAAGATAATACATTTAGACACATGAAGGGGGAATACCCGTTCGTATAGACCCTCAAATAGGTACCCAATTCTATCACTCAAAACATGATCTAGTAGACCAAGTAGCTTGTAATAAAATAATCTAGCGAATTTGCTAGGATTATTCCCAAACTACTTTTACAAGGACTCAATAGAAAATAGTAGGACTCACTTAGCATGTTGATGACAAAATCCACCCTAGCTTTGGGGTGAGGCTGGAGGGGAAAACTCTGCCGATAACTTGTGTCGAAAAACACAAGTAAATCAGTGAGACAAAAAACCTCCTAAGATAGAAATCGTCACCAACATACTAGGCTTACCTAGGTTGTTGCATACATAACGGTCTTACTTAGATCATTTACATCATAAACATACAGAATGGGTTTACATCATTTATAAAAAATGTCAGTTGTCGATGAAATCTGGATGACGTGAACCTCGAACATGATAAGTCCCATTTGAAAAAATGGGGGTGTACTGCTATGGGGTCGTTGACAAAGTGTGGTCAACATCTGGCTCTACTTGGGGACACGTTGCTTCATTGAAGGAATGTGAGAATCCAGAATCTGCATCCAAGCAACACACAAAATTACATAAGTAGTGTCCATCCAAATATCATCATATAACATTAAGCACATGAAAAATAGAAGCTCTTCTAACATTTATTATTCTACTTGACATGAAAAGTAAATCTAATCTAACTACATAAATGAAACGCTGAAAGGACAAGGAGTAGGGTTAGAAATACAATACAGAGGATGCCCAATGGCATCAGATGTAATCTTTGAAGAACAACTTGAGCAGTTGGCCATTCGCAGGTAATTGAAGTGGTTCACCTTCCAACACACTCAAGTGGAATGAGTTTGGTCCAGCAATGCCTCTGATAATATAAGGTCCCAGCCACAAACTGTCAAATTCTTGTGTTTTCCAGGCTTCTCATTTTTTCTGTCCCAAAGTAATACCATGTCTCCAACCTGCAAAGATCTAGATCGAGATGATTTCTCAAAGCTTTTCTTAATGTTAGATTGATTCTTACAAATTATCTAAAGCTTTCCTACGAATTTCATCCAACTCCACAATCTGATCAATTTTATTTTGAACAACATCTTTATCAGTGGAAAAATGTTGAAGGAGTTGATAAGCTGGCAATTTAAGGTGAATAGGCAAAGTTACATCCAAGCCATAAACTAATTCAAAAGGACTTTTACCAGTAGCTTTCTTTTTAGTAATTATATCTGCCCACAAAGCATACTTGATTTTGTTGTCTCAAGATCGCTTATTATCTCCTACTATCTTCTTGATAATGGTTATAAGATTTTTATTACTTAATTCAGCTAAGCCATTACCCTGAGGATAGTAATTAGATGAATGAGATAAAGTAATGCCATACTTAAAACAAAAAGATGAAAATTCAAGAGAACTAAAAGCCTTGGCATTATCAGTAGTGATCTTGGCAGGGACACCAAATCTAGTAATGATTTGATTTTCAATAAAGTCCATAATGACCTTTTCATTGGCATTCTTAGCAGGAATGGCTTCAACCCATTTTGTAAAATAATCAATCACAGTTAAGATCTAGGAGTAGCCATTGCTAGAATTTTCATGGAATTTCCTAATGAAATCCAGACCCCAATGCTGAAAAGGTGCCTCAACAACCACAGGTTGTAGGGGCATGGCAGCTAGCTTCTGCTTCCCAGTGAATAGTTGACAGGCTTGGCAACTTCTAACAAATTTATGCACATCTGAAAAAATCAAAGGCCAAAAATAACCAGCTCTCAGAATTTTGTGGGCGGTAGTTCTAGCAGCATAATGAGCACCACAAAATCTTGAATGAAACTCAGAAATCAACTTTTTAGACTCAATTTCATCAACACACCTAAGTATTAACCCCTCAGGATTTCTCCATCCAAGGCCATCCTTCATGAGGCAATACTTAGTGGCTTTTAATCTAAGAGCCCTTCTTCTATGAGCAACTAAATGGTCAAGACATGTAAAATTAAACAAATAATGAATAATGTCCTTATACCATTCATGCTCTCCTAACCTTTGCAGCTCAGGTGAAGATGCATCATTAAGACAGATCAAACCAAGCGCTTTCTCATTACCCTCGGTCATCATTTTAGCCAAGCCTTGACCTTTGACTAACTTAGTGGGTCTAATCTCTAGATCATACTCTTGAATTTTAGTAACCGACCTAGCACGAGTCCCTAAGCAATCAGTTTGAGTTAAGATATCTTTAATCGCGGAATGCGGGACAAAAGCAATGATTTTAGAATAACCCACATAAGTCCTAAAATGCTTAAGAGACTTAACCAAAACATAGGCTTGCTTTTCCATAGTAGTATACTTTAATTCAGAATTTTTAAGCGCTCTACTCATGAAAGCAATAGGCTGTTCGTGACCTTCCTTATTCTTTTGTAACAAGACACCAGCAATAGTATCTTTAGAAGCGAAAGAGAAAATCATAAAATCCTTTGAATAATTAGGGCTTGCCAAAACAGGAGCTTGAGCAATAGCACCCTTAATCCCTTGAAAAGCCTTTTTACCATCTTCTTTCCACAAAAATTTTACATCTTTTTTCAGAAGACTTTGAATGGGCTTAGCTATTTCTGCATAATTTGGAACAAATCTTCTAAGAAAGTTAGTTTTTCCTAGAAAAGACTTAAGGGATTTAAGATTATGAGGTAGAGGAATCTTTTGGATTGCCTCAACTCTTTCAGGATCAATCTTGATCCCATCTTTGGAGATGATGTGAACAAGTAATTTTCCTTCAGTTATTCCAAAAACAGATTTAGCAGGATTCAAGGAAATCCCAAATTCTCTACATCTATCAAAAACCTGCTTAAGATGACCTATGTGAGTAATACCATCTTTAGAAAAAACAGTAAGATCATCTTGATAAATTTCAATAATTTTTCCAATTAAACCTTTAAAAGCATAATCCATAGCCCTTTGAACAGTAGCCCCAGCATTAGTCAAACCAAAAGGCATTCTAATGTATTCGAAAGTACCCCATGGTGTGGTGAATGTAGTTTTGTGACGATCTTCTTTTTTAACCCAAACTTGATTGTATCTAGAAAAACCATCTAGCAATGACATCATTTCTGAACCTGTTACTCTTTGCAACATAGTCTCCATGTTGGGCAAAGGGTAATTATTCTTTTTACATGCTAGATTAAGGTTTCTAACATCGACACAAAGTCTAATGGTACCATTCTTCTTCCTAACAATCACCAGGTTGGAACACCATGTTGAATGCCTAGTTTGAGCAATGATTCCAGCTGCGAGCATTTTCAAAAGCTCTTTCTGAACCAAAGGGGCTAACTTAGGATTTATTTGCCTAAGCTTTTGATGAAACGGTTTAGCATTCTCATCTTTCAAAGGGATAATGTGTTGCATGACATCTTCCCTATATCCTTTTAACTCATCATATGAAAATGCTAAAACATCCCTATACTCATGAAGTAAATTCGTCAACTTTTTCCTTTCTTCTTCACTAGTACCTTTACCAATTTTAACAACCTTAGGATCCTTAGAAGTACCAAGATTTACTTCAATGAATTCACCTGGATCCATTTTATTCTCCTCTTTCAGCTTTGTGGCATCATGCCGATCAAAGTGTTGCTTTAAAGCAACAATATTCCCAGGAGTAGGATTTATAATATCATCATGATCCTCAGATCCATCCTCCTTAGAACTTATCCGAAAATTTCAAACTCATCCAAGTTATTAAGAAAACGAATACCCTGTTTTTCATCATTAAAAACTTGCCAATGCTCTAAATTATCTGGGACTAAAGGTCTAAAAATAATTTCCATTTTTATCTTTTCCTTAATTAATTCATCAGACAATTGTAAAGTAGAAGCGGCCACAGCGAGCTCATCCGCTAAGGCATTCTTTTCTCTTGGGACAGCTTCAAGATTAATGGCATCAAAGTTTTCCATAACATCCAACACAGCATTTCGATAATTCCTTAACCTTTGATTTTTACATGTGAATTTGTTCTTAACTTGCATGATAACCAGATCAGAGTCTCCCATGATACTAAATAACTTAATTCTTAAAGCCTTTGCCAATTCAAAGCCCAACAACAAGGCTTCATACTCAGCCACATTATTGGTTGCATCAAACTCAAGTTTATAGGCAAACTTTAAAACACTACCAAGGGGAGACTCCAAAACAATTCCAGCACCCTTACCATACCTAGATGTTGCACCATCAAAATGCATGTACCAAACCTGATCCTTTAGGTCCTCACATTTCTCATCAACTTTGTCTTCTAAGGGAACCGTGAAATTAGACATAATAACATAATTCCCCATGTCAGGTTGTTCCTTAATTATTTTATTATGAGGTCTTTTAGGATCTTCTACATGGAATCTTCTTTCAGGTTCTCTATTAAGTTTCACAAACCCTTCACCTCTAGGGGAAGGAATCATAGCATAAGACCAGTTCATCTGAATACTTCATCCTAGATCAGAAGCCCATTTTCTTGATAACAACATACCCCAAGCATCCGGAACATCAACTACAACTATGTCCATAACAATCATGATATCAGGGTAAACCAATAAATGAACTTGTAAATCCTTGATCAACCCATGAACTTCAATTTTCTTAGAATTCATGGCACATATGTTGTAGTATGGTCTAGAAACTCTTAAATTAAGTTGCTCCATCACCCTCTTGGTCATGACACAAGCTGAAGCACCAGAATCCAGCATACAATTATTCAATTTATAACCATTAACCATCAAAGTAACAAAAAATTGTTGATGATCTTTGTTATCTGATTCCATTTTTTGCAAATATATCGGGGCATCTTGATAAGAAACTTCAGAAGTCTTATCTTGAGTAACATTAACATGTGAAGCTCCAAGAACATCTAAAACTTTAGCTCTCTGAGTAGGAAGCTTTAAAATCTCAATAAAAGGCACCAAGATCTTAGCATTCTTCAACCATGCACCCAAATCAATATCCAAACCAGGACTAGGATTAAAAATTCGAGGGGGAGTTTGATTATGACCTTGCTCTTTATCCCTTCTTTGATAAGTTAATCCTTTGTCCTTAGCAATTTCCAAAACTTGATCAGGAGAAGGCTTTTCACCAAATAATTCAATCATCAAATTATTGATACCATGCGAAGATGTGAAAGGCCTAACATCTTGACTATTTTCCTTAACTTCTATCCAATCTTCCATAGACAAAGAGAACTCCTTACCAACAACATTTATCTGATTACTTGCCCCAAACATTCCACTATTCATGATTCTTTTAACAGTGGGACAAGTAACCTCTTCATGAAGAGCATCACAAGCTCTACAATAAGGAGGAGCTTCATCAACCACATTAGTAGATTCAAGCGGATTCGGAGGTCTCTACTAACTCGACTGACCTTTTTTCTGACCAAGTATTATTTCCTCGATTATTATTATTATGATTCCTAGGTTGGGAATTCTGCGTTTGAGCCCTTTCCATTTGGACCAACCTAGACTGTAAAGTGCTTATTTCCTAAGCATGGTCAGAGATTAATTTCGCTTGATTAAGCTCCATGCTTTCAAAATTTTGCATTAACTTTTTCATAGGGTCATCATCATCTTCTAGAGGTTCTTTACCTTTAGGTCCCTTTAACTTAGTTGCAGCCCTATCAAAACCAGGAATTTCAGACTTCCCTGATGCCCTTTTATCCTTTTCAAGCTCTTCAGCTAAAGATTGACAAACCTTATAATTTGCAGTTTTAGCTCGCCTTAACTCATATGAAGTATCAAAATTAAAAGCGTCAATGTAAAAAGTCAGAAGAGATCCATCAGGAGGTTTATGAGTTTGAGATATTTCTCTAAGGATACCATTAAATCTCCTATTAAATTCTTCAATCGTTTCATTTTCTTTCTTTTTTATGGTACTGATCTCTTTCACCAAATGCCTATCTTCCCTTTTATCACCATACTTGTCCTTAAAGGCAGCTACAATTGATTCAAAGGTATCGAATGAATTATCAGGTTTTTCATTAAACCAGTCTGCAACATCTTGGCCAAAAGTAAGAACAAAAAGCCTCATCTTTACATCATCAAAATTGTTATTTGCAACTGCAAATCTATTCCACCAATTAGCAAAAGCAAACAAATGAGATTTGACACTAACTGCATCATTTCCTTGAAAAGAAGGTAATTTATCCATTCCAGTTTGAGGGAAAGCATGGGGATAACCCTGAATATTAGCAAAATTACACGGGTTATATAAATCCATGATATCGTGCTGAGGCGGATCACAAAAAAGAGAATGGATATCAGAAAGAGCTTCCTGGTCGAGATTAACAAGAAGTGTACGAGAAGAGAGCTTCTGTAATCGGACTCTAAAAACCCTTTCAGGATCTGGAGTAGGATTAATCAAGCTACTTGGATGTCTTCTAGTATAAATTCTTGTGGAAGATGAAGCCAATGGAGTCGCCACTAGAATAGGAAGCTAACCCAAATACCTGAGATGAAAGATGAATAAAAAGATGAATGTCGTAAAGCCAAAGTCCAATAAATTGGTCCCCAACAACGGCGCCAAAAAATGTTGTCGCACAGAATGTCTAGGCACCGCGACAACGGCTCAGATCGGGGGCTATCACCCTGATCCCCAATCTCTCTATCTAAGTTGTCTCCTTGCAAGCTAAGGGAGGTAGACCCTAATAGAAATGAAGAAAAAGAATTGGTTGCAAGTCAACCAACTCAAGAGACACAGTCAAATAACCAAGTACTTGATGAGATTAACGAGATTTCACAGATCAATTATGTTAAAACCAGTGCCTTATGGAGTTAAAAGATCTCGTTATGTAATTAAAGCCAAGTAATTGATGTATAACTGCTGCTATGAAAACACAAATGACCACAATGATATTCAATAGAAAGCACCACAACCATTCATTTAAATACTTAAACCCACAGCAAAGCTATCATGAAACGATCATTAAAAATAAATGCCAGATGCTTGCAATGTTTATGAATCTATGATGTTTCAATTAATTCCAATCCAGAAAAATGTTCCTATAGTCAAACTTTAGATAAACATTTAAGAATTCATTTGACTATGAAGATTTTTTGAGAATTTTTTATATTTTTTATTTTTTTATCATTTTTTAAATCCTAAAACAAATTAAGAGATTAAAAAATAAAATAAAACAAAACTAACATTAACCAAGCAATTAAAATCTAAAGTATAAAAACTAAGAACTAAAAATAAATTAAAACAAAAAACTGAAACTAACACTAATTAAAATCTAAAGAAAAACTAAAATTAATTAATTCTAAATCTAACAATATTAAAATCTAAACTAATACTATCGTTAAACAAAACTAACCATTAAAAAATCTAAAAAATCTAAATCTAAAAGCCAAAAACAAAAATCGAATTTTAAACTAAAACCTAGCTAAAACTAAACTAAAGTCTAAAAAACAAAACCTCTAACAACTAAAAAAAAACTAATGCTACCCTTTATTAAAATTTAAAATCTAAAAAATAAATCTAAAACTAAACTAAACAAAAAAATGAAACTGTTAACCAAAACGCTAACTATAAAATTGAATCCGAACCATAAAATGAATGAAACACGAGTTTCTGAGTTTACTGTGCACGTGAGTTTGTTTTTGTTTTGCAGGTCGACGGCAGCAGACGGGAAGTGTTCAATGGCAACGGAGGAGGATGGTCGACGGCAGAGGAATGCTGGATTGAGGACGTCAAACGGCGAGGGAAAAAGGAAACGAATGTTGAAGACAAGGGTTGCAGATGGCAAAGCGGATAGTCGAGGGAGCGGAATGGAAGCTGGACAGTGGACAGATAAGGAGTTGGTTGCAGTGTGAGGAGGGTCGATGTTGGAGAGAGCTCGACGGCAGGAGAAATCTGGACAGTGTGAGGACAGATTAGGAGATTGACGACTGGAAGGACGGCAAGGAAAGAAGGGTCCACGCAAAGGGGAATGCTAGACGGCGGAAAGGGGATACACGACGGCAGAGGATAATCGGATGAGGCTAGGCGATCAAGGAAAAATGCCGCTGAGGCTTGGCAGTGCTGAACAAAAGCAGTGATTACCCAGTACACATTAAAACATCCAGCAAACTTAAATTCTTTCCGTCAAACTCAGATTTTAGATGCTCCTTAAATCAAATAACATTCAGATTTGCCAACAGAAGCGATTCTAAGGCCAGACCTTTAAAAATTTCTGAGAAAACCCTGCAACCTGCAAAACCAGAACAAATCCCAAAACTATATGCACAAAAAATTATTAAACCCTTACAGCCTAGAGCAAATATACAAATTTACAATGTTAATCTACAGATCGAAGGCCCTCATGGCCAGATTTAAACTCATTTTAGCACAATTTTTAGAAATTTGAAGTTTTAAAGAGAGGCACAAGCCCTAAAAGACCCTGTAAAAAACACAAATTCGTAAGATAGCTTTGAGAATTTAAAAAAAATGGCCTTTTTCAGATTTACGAATCTGAGAGTCGGCTGGTCCAACTGAAGACTTCCCCAGACGCTCAAACCTTTTAAAAAAAAATTCCCTGCACACTTAGATCTCAACTTTAGATTGATAGAGATTTAAGAAAATAAACATGAGATCCTTCAGAAAAATAGATAACTAGTCTTTCCATTAAATCAAAAATGTCATTTTATGAACCCAGAAAACTGCACAAGATACCTTGATGCAGATTAATCCATGAAGGCCATCAACCATAAAAATGTCAAACAAAGTAGCAGAGTTTAGAAATGAATCACCACATAAATCTGGAAAAGGAACACCAAAGTTTGTAACCCCAAAGACTTTATGCTTTATTCATCAAAAGAAATCACAAGAGCTTCCAGGTTCCAAGACAAATGAACAATTCTAAGATCGGATGCAAATGTCATATCAAGACCTCTAATTTATAAGACAAAATCTCCAACGGCTAGTTCGGTTGATCCATGTCAAAATAATCTCGACCGTCGAAAAGATTTGAATATCTTTTAATCTGGACCGTCGAAATTATAAATTTGAGAAAAAAACGAATTTATCATTTAAATCCATTTTAATTAACTCAAAAAACTCAAAAATAATATTTTTGAGTTAATTACCTCAAAATTTTGACTTTGACTTAACCACCTAGGCCCAAGGGTCCAAAATTTCTTGAAATTCTCAATATTCCCTTGGCCTAGGGCCTTTAAATTTTAAGGACCAACGAATTTTCCCTTTGAATAATTTTAACTCACCTAGGACCTAAAATTAATTTAAATTTCTGGCTTAGGATTTTTAATTAATTTGGCCAGAAAATTTAATTAATTGACTGAGAGGGGATTTTAATTATTTTTTCCAACCCTCTTTACATAAGATAATACATTTAGACACATGAAGGGGGAATCCCGTTCGTATAGACCCTCAAATAGGTACCCAATTCTGCGACTCAAAACATGATCTAATAGACCAAGTAGCTTGTAATAAAATAATCTAGCCAATTTGCTAGGATTATTCCCAAACTACTTTTACAAGGACTCAATAGAAAACACTAGGACTCACTTAGCATGTTGATGACAAAATCCACCCTAGCTTTGGGGTGAGGCTAGAGGGAAAAACTGTACCGATAACTTGTGTCGAAAAACACAAGTAAATCAATGAGACAAAAAACCTCCTAGGATAGAAATCGTCACCAACATACTAGGCTTACCTAGGGTGTTACATACATGACGGTCTTACTTAGATCATTTACATCATAAACATGCAGAATGGGTTTACATCATTTATAAAAAATGTCAACTGTCGATGAAATCTGAATGACGTGAACCTCGAACATGATAAGTCCCATTTGAAAAAATGGGGGTGTACTGCTATGGGGTCGTTGACAAAGTGTGGTCAACACAGCCAAGGACCCCAGAGCCACGGGCAGAGCGTGTTAAGGCTGCGGCCAAGAGATTTTCTGAGCAAATCTGAGTTGGGTCACATTCAGTTGTTTGCGCAGTGCCTCCAGACATCAGTCGTTCAGTCACAGTTATGTCAGAACAATGATTGACAGTCTCCTGGATTCGGATCTAGGACCTCAGAGTTGAGATCACTTTGTGATCTATCAGATCTGTGTTTTGGTATTATGGATCTGTTGATCTGTAGATCGGTTCTGTTTGTTTCCGCTGCAAGATGTATCTACAGTCCTTATTCAGTATCAGCCATATTCATCAATTTGCTACAGCCAATGTCAGTGCATTTCAGTTCTCAGATTCAGGCTCCTTCGAGTAGAAGTATGGTTATGGTTTTATTGTGTGTATGCTAGTTGTTTTCTACATCGTAAACATATGCATCTATGGATTATTGTACTCTTGTCACTGAATCATTTGATGATGATCTAAGAAGAAGAATTTGCAAGGGTTTTCCCCGTAGTGGGTTTTGCACTGGTCTCGGACCAATCCTAGTGTCTCTTTGTGTTCATGTTTCTCTTCCTTTGATCATTTATTTTCCACTATTTAGATGATGATGATGATGGTATTGTTCTTTCTGCATAGTTTCATATTCTAATGGTTTATAATATAGATCTATACAATGGTATAATTATTTGGGGTGAACTTATCATGTTATTGAAGAAATGTAACTATCAAAGTAAAGAACAATGTTGCTTTATGAAAAATTAACATGGTATCAGAGCTCGTTGAAGAAAAGCCATGCAGATCACCCCCAAGGAGACACTTTTATGGAAGCAAGTAGAGGATGGTAGAGACCTAAAATAATTCTAGGGTATGAAGAAAATCCTAGGCAGCTAATGGATAAGGGTTTGAGAGAAACCCTGGTTTATGGTAAAGTCTTGAGATTTGGTGTATGAAACCCTCGCATAGCCTTTGTAAAGATGCTCAAGTACTTGGGATCGATTTGACAAATGACCTGGTTATTGATAAAGTTGTTGATTGAAGGCAACATTGTTTTATGGCCTATGGATGGCTCTTGAAGGTTGGTTCAAGAGGGAGAGGATCATCTCTCATTAAAGATAAGTATTCCTTGACTTATGATCTTACTCTTGTTTATACTTATGGATCTAATTATTGTGATTATTGTTTCTAGTCGTTACTTCCTGCATGTATATTTGAGCACCTGGATATTTCTAACCTCCTTGATGAAATGTGATGAGTGGACCTCTCTTGCGGATCTCTGGAAAAGGTAAAGATGGCTAGATATGGAAAAAGTAAAGATGGCCAGATCTGGAAAAGGTAAAGAGGCACTTCAGCACTACAAGCTGCTTATGTGAAGGTGCACAGGTAATACCGCAAGGCATGCATGGTATATTATTTTAATATTATGATTCAACTACAACATTGGATGGCTAGGTAAGCCCTATGGTATATTGAGAATGTCTACTTCTCAGATGGCTCATGCATGCATATAAGAGTGCTTGGGATTTATATTGCACCTGGTAGTGAATGTTTTGATCTTGATTCTGCAAGGCTACTTATTGTTAATCTGGGATATATTGGCATAGATTGATGATTTGCTATCATCTATTGCTTTTGAGATCCCGATTGTGACTCTAGTGGATGGTATTCTTGACTCTTGATATGCATAAGATCTATTGGATCTCTTATAGAAGGTTACCTCATTTACATGATATTGATAATGCTTGTGATGAGCATGATGAAAGCTCATGGAAAAAGAGTGATTGCACTTTGTTGGTATGTTGAGTAATCTAGCTTGATCCTATTGATTATGATATGCATGGCATTGGCAACCGTGATGATAGAGGCATATCTATGAGATTGGTGTTTCAGATCTTTGACTATCTGTAGTTATAGCATACGGTGAAATTAAATGCTCTAACTTGATGTATTGTTATTGGATTCTTAAGATTGTGTTGTCACATCAGCTTGATGCCCTAACCGTTCAAGTCCAGCCCTTGATGAAAGGTTTATGACATGAAGTCGATGATCATGTTAGATATGTGTTTATGATCTAACAAACCTGTTGTTGCAAGACTCCATGAAAGACAAGTTGATGACATGAATGAAGTAGACTCTCATTCAGAGGGAGAATCACTCTCCTAAAAGATCCTTACTCTTATTGCTATTGAAATATGATTTATGAGTATCTGACATAGCTGATCTACAGCAGAGGTCTAAGCCTCATTCACGCAAAGAAAGACTCATAGATGTGACTACGCCTGATAGACACAGAATTGAATTTTTGTACAATGAATTCGGTCTGTACTCTAAATCCATGGATCTCTGATTTGTCTTGTCACTGTAAACTAATTTTTGAAATTGCTAGAATTGAGCATGAAATTAGATGGTCACTTGGAAGACGTCAGTTCTGCAGATGTATTGCAGATGCCAGTAAGATCTGTCAGCAAGGAAAGTTCATATGATTAAACCGAACTTGTGTGTGCAGGTCACCGAGATATTCATATGGATATGTCATTATGATTGAGGATTGTGCATCATGTTTTTGGTTGATTGATATTGATAAATTGTGTTTGGTTCTTTTGACATAATGCTTAATGATTGAGATATGTCTAGAATTATAGATCTTACCATGATCGCACATTTGGATTTGACATGATTTGATCTGGCGATAGTTGATTTTCCTAGATGACAATGTTATGTGGGCATAGTGACCTTCAGTGTCGTATGTGAGTATACAGAAGTATGGTTCTGTATTGGCCTCCTTGTTCCTAGCACAATGGTTGTTGTGACTTAGTATGAACATGCATGACTTAACCTTGATGTATATGCACTTGCATCTAGTGACGGAAATGGTCTGTAATGACATGTTAAATGACAGACTTGAGAGCTTGACATGAAATGAAGTCAAGAATTGATATGTGCTCTACTTGTCTTTGGTTGAAAGAATTGATACTATGAAATCAATGTCTTTGATAATAGTTTTGATTGACTTCTAAACTTTGATGAGCTGATTTTGTTGACACAACATTGATTAGTGTAAGGTTGGATATGTTGGCATGGTAAGGCATTAAGCTCATAGAGAACATTGCGTGATGCAAGCTCCTCAATTCAGATTTGTCTATATTTGACAGTTATCTGGTGAAGTCAAGATAATGAGTTCCAAGGTATGGCCTTGATTTTGATTATGGCTTTGATTATACATACTAATAGTCTATCCTTGACAAGTAATAAGCCTCTGAAAAATCTAAGAAAGAGGGAGATGGCTTCTAAATATCGTAATGATGTATCATGGCATGATGAATTGATTTCTGGAAAGTGGGAAAGAAACTCCATATTGCAAGACTGTTGAAATCTCTTTGTGTAATGTAAATCCTTGGGCACTCTGATTTAAAGTTCAAATATTGTTGAATGTGACATGGCATCTGTTAGTTGATTGAAGCATTGATGTTCAATTTTGAACATCCATCCATATATGATATGAATAGAACATGATTAAACTCATGATTGAGCTGCTTCACTCAAAATTGACACCAAACATCTTTTATTTGTTCTACTCTTAAAGGTTGAGATATTTCTCCCATGATATGTAGTTGCATGAATGAACTGATGATGGTTGGGATTAGTATTAATGAGCACATTTGGATGTTGCCTTAGTATGAGAGATGCCATGATACCTTGGATGAGAGGTCCATAGCACGACCGAGGTCGGGCACAATGCTGCAAGCAAGGCTAGCTGTGAGACATGATGTAGAAGCTCCTTAGAGAGCTGACCGAGCATGGTCTATATAAGACATGGATACACTATGATGACATCCCAAATACGTATAGTTGGGACTATGATTTCTCCATTTATTTGAGACAGTGCAGTTGTTCGAGACAAGCTTAGGCTTGTGATTGACACCTCCGTGAGAGGGAGGATGATTATAGTATCCATGTGTGATTGACACCTCCGTGAAAAGGAGGATTGTTATGGTATATTGCTATGACTGGTATCTTGTTGTGATTTACATGATTATGCATGTTCTAACATAACGCTTGATTTGATGTCCTGTAGGAACAGGAATCAACAGATACCAGATGAGAGCAGCACTGATAGAGGACACTGAGCCAGTTCTTCCTCTCTGTTTGAGCACCCAGAACGAGTAATTGAAATATAGGGCTCCTGGGGTTCAGGGATCTCTGGACAATGTGGCACTTGCCTATCTGTTACCCAAGGTTGAGAATGTTGCTCCCCTATCTTCATAGGGTCGGAGAATGCTGCTCCCCTATCTGGTCTATGCAGAGTATACCCCAGTTAGCATCATACCCACAAGCAGGGCTTGTCGGAATTACCACTCCTCGTTTGGCCAATGAGTTGAAAATGTACCTGGGGTGTACAACCCAAGGCGATTATGATGCAGGTGTTCTACCACATGACTATTCAGGGTCATCGATGAGAAGATCAGTAGGCAATAGGATGGGTTGAGATAACCCTATGCAGTTCCGAGTTGAGAGTGAGCTCCCCGATGTGATACCAGGGTCAAGATGGTCTCCCCTGCGTGGATGGATATCTATTGCTAGATATAGGGTTGTAAAGGTATAGCTCCCCCATTAGATTCCGGGTCGAGATGCGCTCCCCGATGCAGTTAAAGGTTGAGATGTACTCCCTGTTGATATGCTCTCCGTAGATGATATTCCGGGTAGTAACCTGATAGCAGAGATTCTAGGATGATAGCCTGATGGATGAAGGGTGGTAGCATAAGCTCCCCTTTAGTGACAAATTCTTCTTCTAGATCCGAGAATGTTTAGCATACAAGCAAGAACAATCAAAAGATAAGCATAAATAAGCATGAAGAGTACATTGATGATTTGTAATGAGAAAGGTTCACAGCATGACGACTATACATGACAGAGTTGTTCAGTGACGATTCGTGATGATGCATGAAGATAACATAATGGCATATTGATCGATGGACAAATATCAACGGATGGAGTTGAGCCGTGATGACACCTTGATGTAGAGATCTACAAGCAGAGATTGCAAAGTGGAATTCTTCCTAGCTGATAAGGAGTGTTAATTTTTGCAACAAGGGTCAAATTCCACATTAGACAGCTCAGATAATTAAAATAATAATTTAATTAGATTCCTCTTTTCGAGAAGATCAAAATCAACCTATAGATCGTCCTAATCGGTTAAGCAGAAATTAAGTTATGAATTATTTTATTATTTTATGGGTCAACCTAACTACATGTTGATTCGGTCAAAGCCCCAAGCAGTCCCTCACAAAGTTATAAATAGAAGCGACCTCAAGCACATTTGTACACTTGCTCAAGCAATCTATGATTTGCATCCTTTGGTTTGTTTCATCTATTTTTTTGTCTTGGCTCGCACAGGTACGTCAGGAGGAGCTCGCGCAAAGGGTCGGGATCACAGATGTGATAATGCATCTGATCTGGGTATTCTGAAGTAGAGTTGAGGGCAGGAAATGCAGAGGTAGCGGCCCAGCTAAGCAGAGTCGTGAGCTAGGCGTGTTATGCCCGCGGCCAAGGACCCCAAAGCCGCTGGCATAGCTTATTAAGGGCGCGACCAAAGCCCTGAGGTCAGAGTGGGCTGATCTGAAGCAAAGCCGCAGGCACAGAGTATCCTGGTACTGTAATATTCCAAATAGGAAAAGACAGTAATACAAAACACAATAAACTAGAAACTACAACAATATGGAAATAAACTGAAAACACCATAAAAATAGACAGAACAACTAAGCCATTTTATTAATATGGAGGTGAAAACAATACAACAGTGCATCAAAATAGATAGCACTCAAGTCGGCAAAAGCGGGCTGGAATGGCCTCAAAATCTCCCACTGAAAACACTGCTCTCTCTTGCACCGCTGAAGCTCTTCCTCTGCGCTTCCCTGTTGGAAATGTTGTTGCTGGGCGAATAGGACTGCGTAGATGAGGATGCTCTGATGCTCAACAAAATCCAAGATTTAGAATATGGACTCTATGGCAAAAACCCAGAATAACCCAGAAAGGATTTTCGGATTGGCTAACCTCGAAAAATCACTCTCCTAGGGTTTACAATGAATAACTGCTGGGTATGCAGAACTATGGGCTGAACTGAAAGATAGAATAGTTGTATGTACTCCCAAGCCCAGTTATTGAAGGGTTGATCCTAGAGGGTCTACAACTAGCCTAAATGTCGGATGATGAGATCAGCTCACATGGACAACAAGAATCCTCTCCTGAGTAGGCACTCGAAGTCCCCCGAGGATGAGGTTGGGATCTCCGCTCAAAGACACCCTCATGCTAAACAGCACTGCAGTCTCGGCTAAATAGCTCAAGCGTGCTCAAGTCGTGAACGACAAAAAAAAATAATAATAATCCAAAATGCTCTCTATGGCTGCCATCCCCTTCCTTATATGCTTGTGAGCCCTCACCCTCTTGGCCCCACACAATAATGATGCTACACACATGGCCACTAACCTCCATTATGACTGCCTTGTCCTCCATTGTCTCCACTACCTCCATGACTGCGCTGTTGATTTGGTCAAATTGACCCCATCCACATGCATTGACCCACATTCACACCAAGAAGCGGTTTATTCATCTTGACCCCATCTAGATGCATTGATCCACATTCACATTAAGAAGTGGTTTTATTCCTACTAAAGGGATTTATGGGTCCCTCTACCCTCTTATTCATCTATTAATTAAGGAAGACAAAATTTAATATTCTAATTAGCTAAAAGCTAAATTAGGAATATTACAGTCCTCCCTGCCAAAACGTTGTTTGTCCTCAAGCAAATGCAAAGATGTGGGCCACCCTGTTGACCCGATGCAACTGAGACCAATGCCCGGATCCCATACAAACCCCTCAGTGCAGCTATGCCCCTGTGTCAGGCTACCTGGATCAGACCCCTCAATGTCGAGATCCCAAATGGATCTCTCATCATACCTATCATCAATCAATCCTCCTGGATCCCAACGTCGCCATGGCCAATCATCGCCCAAGTCCCCTAGCTCGGACTGCGCACTGCATCTAGCTATAGCTACTACCTCATGAGGTGAAGACCGCCAACATGCATCAATGCTCCATGGCCCCTGTTGTGCCGTAGATCTAACTGTATAAGCTATCCCACCAACTGCATACCAACTCATCACCTCTCTCCCCTGACTCGATCCAATGTTGATCCTGCTCTCCCGAAGTCGGGATGGAATGCTAAAGAGTTGTCGACGTGCCCCACTGCCAGCTGTAAACCGTAGTACATGTCATGTCTACAGGTCCCTACTCTGCTATGCACCTGACTAAGAAGATCGTACCATCAATAGGATACCAACTCATGATCTCCCACCAGTCTATCTCGGTCGAAGAATCCAATGTGGTGATATCTACATACGAAACATGTCTGGAGTGTGGTCGCCAACTAACACTCAACTCATGCTGCTCTATCCCGCCTGTCAACGAGCACTGCCTCAAAGGAAAGGCCCCTCTCTCTATAATAGGCTCAAGTGGGCAAGATGTACTGCAAGCCCCATCGATTGACCCCTGGTAAATGTTGCTCCCTGAAAGCACTGCAGTCCTGCTAATTGTATATGCATCTACCGGCAGCTCATCAATGGGTCGGCCCAAAGATGGATGCACCACCATCTCCAATAGCTCCTCCTCAATGGTTGACCCCAAGGTTAGCCGCATATCTAGCACTGGCTCACTGTGAGCCTCCATCTGGCTCTCCCCCAAAGGACCATCATGCATGATGTGCATAGCCTCCCTCTCAATTGCCCCATGCTCCACCATATGTTGCTCAGGTTTAATCATCACAAGTGACTCATCATCCTGAATATCTCTCATCGAGTCCTCTAACTGCTCACCCTGCATGTTAGAAGACAAATCCGACCTACTGTCATCAACTCCACATGACTGCTCATGCTCCCCAAAAGCATCCTCATATGACCCCATGGACTCATCTGAAGAAGAGTCCTCGTCCTGGCATAAAGAAGGAATGTCCCTCTGCTCTACCTCTGCCACATCATCTGCATCACTCAAGCATGAGTGATCAGGCCTCCAAGGTTCTTTGCAGATGAAGCAAAGTCCCTTCCTCCTCAACTCGTTCTTGTTGCCTGACTGCTCCAGAGTAATCCTCCGGACGACACTCCCTCTGCCTCGGATCTGCCGATAACACCCTCGTAGCCCTATCTCTGCTAAACGTGGTGTCTCCAGATATTCAACACTATCCTCATCAATCCTAGGTGAGTTGCATCCCAGGGTACACCTAATGCCCTTGTCCATAAGTCCCCTTGGAGCCAATGCTCCAAGTGCCTGCTGCATCGTATCATGGGTCACTGCATACCACCAAGTGTCTCTGCACTCCTCATCATGCCACTATATGCTGCAACCTACCCCTGTACACCACTGGATACCGCTGGTTACGACTATACCATCCTGTACCGTCATGTATCCTGCATGGGCCAAAATATCCACCACTCTGCTAGTAAACCCCCCATGAGGTGGGCTACATCTCCCCATCTACTCTAAAGGATTGGAGCGGCCCAACTCCTCACATGCCAATGACAAATGACATCACTGCTCCTATCCTCCATAGGTCAAGTGTACCATATACCCATGAGAGAGCACCGTCTCTACATACTGCCTTGTCTAGTGGCCTGTCGATGCCACCTCCTCCGACCAGCTCCTGCCAAAGTAGGCTAATCACCCTGTGACTCCACGCACGGTCGATATGTTGAGATAGCTCTTGAAAAGGGTGTACCCTCTTGTCGAACCATCCTGTCACTAGGCATGTCAGGGGCTCTGATAGGGATCTGAAAATGTATGTGCGCCCAAACATCAAACCCACCGCACAACGACTACCATCACCTACCGACTCTATGATGTGATGGGAAATCCCACTTGGATCCCAACAATGATCTAGCCCTCATGTCCCTCTGGTAATCCATGGACTATGCTGAAATGTGGCCATGGATGTATCCAACTGCCTAACCTGCTCCATGGGGTACCAGCGCAGTACCTCTCGCCATCCAACCCCGAGAAAAGAATAAAATGCAAGAATCCCCGCACACAGAATAGTCCCTCCATCTTGCGAGTGCTGCACCCTGTCAATGTATGCCTCAAGGGGGGTGCTCTGACACTCCAATGTGCCCTCTAACTGCACCATTAGGGAATCCAACCGTTCCCCAATGTGGACCAACTTTGTCGTTGACTTGGCACAAACCACTCTCATGCCCTCCAGCTCCTCATTCTGTCGTAGGATAGCCTCTCGTACTGATGTGGCCTTCACCTTCAAAGCTAGAAGGTCGACCCGAAACTGATGGCACTGTTGTGTGCGACCATCGTCCAATACCTTTGTATCTCCTAGCGCCTCCTCAAGAGCTAGCCCAAAGGATGGTTGCACACCTGTAGAAATTTCTGAATCTTAATTCTTATGCAAAAATTATTTCTGTTAATTCGGTTAAGCTTCTCCTACTTATACAAGTTATCAACTGAATAAATTCAAGTTAACATCAAAGCAAAACACATAACAGATCTCTACCAATTCAGATCTAGAATAAGCACATGCACACATAGACAAAGTGACAGTTATTTCTAGACAAACTGTCCCCGGAAAAACTCAATGTGGGAAAACCGATCTCTGGCTGCTGGAGGGCTCTATTATTAAAAATATTTCTAAATACACAATTCTGGGTTCCAAATCTGGAAAACCCTACAGAGAAAACTCTAGATCTGCAGCTTCTGGCTAATCTAAGACCAAAAATACTGACTGATCTACACCCTCAAATGGGATTTACAGAACTCAGCCAGATCTAGGCCTAGAAACCCCAGCGCTGCCCCTGAAAGACACTGTTGCTGCTGCTGCTGCCGTCTGTTGCTGTTGCTACTGTCGTCTGTTGTTGCCGTCTGCTGTTGCCTTTCTCTGCGTTGTCCTTGCTGATATCTTCTCTACTTGTGTATTCTAGACCCCAGGATCAGATCATCCCCTTGGTCTAAATTCCCCTCTCTGCAACTGAAACACTTCTGAGAATTCTTAGAAACCCTGCCCTAGAATCTCAGCTTAGCTTCAGTGCTCTACCTCTATGTGTCTTACAAATGACCCCAAGCCTTTCCTTTATACTTTTCTTGTTGACAAATCAACGGCCAAGATTAAATCTTTAATCAATGGCTAAGATTAAAAGAAAGCTTGATCTGTGAGACTTAAGACAATTTTATCACATGTTTAATTAAATTCACTTTAATTATTTTATTTTCCTAAGTTTTAACTTAGGAAATACATTAAAATAATTAATTAATTTAATATCTCCTAAACCAGATGAAATTTCCCAAATCCATTTTTGGGTCTTGTAGATCAGGTGAACTCTAGTCCTTCCTCAAAATTTGGGACCTCGAGCACAACTGATGCTACCCCCAATACACAAAATCTCAACACTCCCTCTTAGCATCAAGGGTGTGCTCTAGCAATACATCACACTTATGCATTACATGATTTTGGGCATTGGTTCTGTGTTGTTGAAGCTTGGCCTCCTGCCACTGAAGTCTGCACTGCTGCTGCCATTCTGTACTGCAGCCCATGACTCTGCCACTGCCACTACAACCACTATACTGCAGCTTCCTCTCAATATGCTACATTTGTGCTGCTCATAGCACTGCCACTGTTGATCTGCTGCACTGCAACTTCAGTTGTTGAGAGAAACAACTGAATCTCCTGCCCAATCTTTGACAGACAAGTCAGATGGGTTGCATCCTCGTCACTGAAGCTCCATAGGCTACAGATCTATGTTGGCATCTAAAGAACGATGCACAGCTACAGCTCTGCCTGCGTAATCAGACTCCCTCTGCACTACTAAAGTCACATCAACTCCTTGTGCTGAAATCTATCACGTTGCTGTTGCACTGCGTTGTCCCTCTGAAGCTCTTTGTGTTGTTGCAGCTCTGCACTGCATAAGCAGCACTGCTGTTGAAGTCACATTAGCCTTTGCGTTGCTACTGCTTCTACGCTGTTGTTGCTATGCTCTATGTTGCTTCTCCCAGCGTCCAGATCTGCGTCTGCCTCTGCCTCATCTGTGATCTATGCACCCATTGCTCCACTTGTCCCGCTACTGTCTTAAGGCTGTCGTAGCTCGCTTGTGATCTAAGAGATGAGCTGCTCAAGGATCCCGCCTTACTTCTGTAGATCCTCTACAGATCCATGTCACCCCACTTTCGTGGTTCATGAGCGCTCATGGCTACATCATCTTCGGACCCATCATTTGCCACCGCTGCTTCGGAAGAAGATGCTTCCTTGTCCTTCTTCTTTTCTGGACAATGGCTGTCAAAATGTCCCATTTTGCCACACTAGAAGCACTTGATCTTAGAAAGATCCTTCTTCTTCTTCGGTTGTTTCTTCGATGCCAAGGCTGCATCTTCCTCATATTCCTTCTTTACTTTACTCAACGCAGGGTTGTGCTGCTTCATAGTGAACCTTCGTAGTTCTTCTTGCCGTAGGATCGACCACAAGTTGTCCCAATCTAGGAGGTCCGCTCTACCCAAGATACTTTGGACAAAGGTTTCCCACTCATCTGTGACTGCATTGAGGGCAGTCCTGACTATAACTGCATCATCTACGGTTGCACCTGTTGCAGTCAGCTGATCCCTAATTGACTGCAATCTGAAGAGGAAATGCTCGATGTCTTCTCCCTTGGTCATCATCAATGACCTCATTTGGGCCTCCAACAGCATCTTTCTTTGGACTGATTTTCCCTCATACAGGGAAGTCAAGGCCTTCCACATTTCGTTAGTTGTCTTTTTCTCAGCTATTTGTGGTACAATATGGTCCTTGATATTGTCCATTATCAACCGCTTGGCATGCCCAACAGCTTCTCTATGCTTCCGTAGGAGATCCGCATCTGTCGGCGTGGCCAGGGTCTGCTCTGCATGATCTCTTAGACCATATACCTCTAGGACAATCAGGATCCTAGCTTTCCATACCGAAAAGTTTGAGAGGCCCTCTAGCCTATCTTGATCATGCAGTCCATGAGGAGCCATCTGCTCAGAATGTGTCAGAGCTCCTCTTCTCTATGCTAGAGATCTTGGATCTAGGGTCCTTTTCGAACTGGGAACCCTCTGCTCCCTCTGACACTTGATTTCCCTCCTTGGAAATCTACCAAATCAACTATGATTCAGCTTCTTCTTTGATCCTCTGACCAAACTGCAAGTTTCCTTTGGCAAGAAACTCTTTGAGAAGTTGATCTCTTCCCAAACTTTGTCACTTGTGCTAAGGTTAAAAATCTGAAAACTTCAGAAGTTTAACCCCACCAACTCTTCTGAATTTCTGCAACTTTTCCGCAGACTTTTTTCTGGATCTGACAGATTCAAATCTGAATCACACTGGCTGGCTTCAGACCTAACCAACGTTGTTTCTGAGCTGCCTCTGCGCAGTAATTGCGTGGGCTTGCTAGGACACAATACTGGACAGCGTCACCCTTTCCTTTGCGTGAATCTCCTCCTGAAAACTGCGTTGTCCCTTCAAATCTGTTTTTCTGCTACCTTTCTAGTTGCTTTCTGCAGCTAGATCCTTCAAATGCTTCAGCTAGTGACCCTTCTAGATCTGCAATTCCGCTGATACCATGTAGAAATTTCTGAATCTTAATTCTTATGCAGAAATTATTTTTGTTAATCCGGTTAAGCTTCTCCTACTTATACAAGTTATCAACTGAATAAATTCAAGTTAACATCAAAGCAAAACACATAACAGATCTCTATCAATTCGGATCCGAATAAGCACATGCACACATAGACAAAGTGACACAGTTATTTCTGGACAAACTGTCCCCGGAAAAACCCAATGTGAGAAAACCGGTCTCTGGCTGCTGGAGGGCTCTATTATTAAGAATATTTCTGAATACACAATTATGGGTTCCAGATTTGGAAAACCCTACAGAGAAAACTCTAGATCTACAGCTTATGGCTGATCTAAGACCAAAAATATTGACTAATCCACACCCTCAAACGGGATTTACAGAACTCAGCCAGATCTAGGCCTAGAAACCCCAGCACTGCCCCTGAAAGACACTGTTGCTGCTGCTGCTGCCGTCTGTTGTTGTCGCTGCTGCCGTCTGCTGCTACCTTTCTCTGAACTGTCCTTGCTAATCTCTTCTCTACTTCTTGTGTATTCTAGACCCCGGGATCAGAATTCCCCTTGGTCTAAATTCCCCTTTCTGCAACTGAAACACTTCTGAGAATTCTTAGCAACCCCGCCCTAGAATCTCAGCGTAGCTTCAGTGCTTTGCCTCTGTGTATCTTACAAAAGACCCCAAGCCTTTCCTTTATACTTTTCTCGTTGACAAATCAACGGCCAAGATTAAATCTTTAATCAATGGCTAAGATTAAAAGAAAGCTTGATCTGTGTGACTTAAGACAATTTCATCGCATGTTTAATTAAATTCACTTTAAATATTTTATTTTCCTAAGTTTTAACTTAGGAAATACATTAAAATAATTAATTAATTTAATATCTCTAAACCAGATGAAATTTCCCAAATCCATTTATGGGTCTTGTAGATCAGGTGAACTCTAATCCTTCCTCAAAATTTGGGACCTAGAACATAACTGATGCTACTCCAAATACACAAAATCTCAACAACACCCTCCTCCATAGATACTCCAATACGCAAGGCATGCTCACTAGTCAGCCGCATGTGATTGTCATCCGACAATTCTGCCATAAACCTAGAGGCCTCTGTACCTATCGACTCCTCAACAATGGTGGAGTTGTATGTTGGAAATGTTGTCATTGATGGCAAAGGAGATGGCAAAGAGAGAAGCATTGTGGCAGAGAGGTGGCAGAGGCAGCAGAGAGGTAGCAGAGGCAGGCAGCAATGAACTGAAGCAGAGAGCTATTCAAGGTGCAGAGTAGTGAAGAAGAAGTTTAAATGGGTCTATGATGCTGTAGTGTGCAATTATGTGGTGTGGTGTGAATCGATCAGGTTTTAAAAAACAGTGTTGAATAAATAAACTCTGTGGCAAGGGTTTTGTGGTGTTCTGCAGATAATTGAAGAAAATCCATAACCTGTTCAGAGGCAGAGTTAGAGAAGGGCTATTGATTGTGAGAATATGGGTAAAACCCTGTGTTAAAGACTTAATATGTGAAACGTATGCTTGAGGACTGTTCTAAATCTCTGTGTGAATTTTATATGTATTCTTGATCTAATACTGGAGGAGGAATGGTTGAGTTCTGTGGGCAAGTTGTGAACTCTGCACTATTGGTTAAATTAGTGGTTCTGTGTGGAAAGAATTGGTTAAATGAGCCTTTTAGGAATTTATTTGGCATAATTGTGAGGCCTGGTAAAAAAATCTTGAAGATTATCAATTTGGGCAAATCTGTATCAATTTTATAGGGAGTCATCATACAGAATTTATTGGTTATTGGACGCGTTAATTGGTGTGGAGTCTACAGTTTGTGCTTTGGAGGAAAGAGCTTTTGAAGAGCTTCATCCTATTAATTGAAGCCCAGTCTTTGGTTATTTAGAATCTTTTAATTCTGCTCACAAGTCCATAAGAATCGAGCCTGTTCCTTTACTGAAATAATTAGAGTCGATTCATTTTATTGAGTTATGACAGCAGGCACCAGTCAAATATATGTTCTGGTGGTGAATTGCCCGCACGAAGAATTTCATAGAATCCAGGCATTTTATCCTTGTGAACGGCAATTTGAGTCGAGGCGTCAAAGCGTTGTCAAATAGTAAGGTACCGTGGAGAAGCTAAACTCTGTGTTACCCAGAACAAGCAAGAAGTTGGAGTTTAGAACGAAGTTAAGAAACGAAGCAGAACCATAAAGGAGAGGCAGAACTGTGAGGAACAGTGAAAGCGGGATTCAAAACCAACTTGTGGGTTTCGCGCAATTCATAAGCGGTAAGCTGATTTTGAAATAAAAACGCGATTCCACAGACTGGACGACGCGTGTCCAAAGGCGGTTTGTAAAAACCACTTACATCGCGTGATTTCTGAGAATTAACGACCGTGCATCTAAATTGCGCGATAACGCGCGATGATCGTTGGATTGTCCAAAACAACGCAACACTCCATTAGCCGTCGGATGTGTGTGGTGTCTTAATTGGTGGGCCCGAATAAATATCTATATGGGTGCTGGCATTTTAATGTCGTGAAGACTTACATTGTGTTGCGTGGGCCCAAGTAGTGGTTTAATGTTGGTGGTTGGTTTTATTTGAAGTCTGGGTTATATATATATGGCGGACATTCATATCTGGTGGCTTTTTAATTAATTAGCGCTTGGGTTTTAATTCTAAGTCCAAGGTTCATTGATGTTTCTTTAACGTTGAGTTGTGGAGTATATATATACATATATGTTGATATATATATATAAGTGGTGATGCCTGGGTTGTGATGGTCAAGTCGTGACTAATTCCCACGAGAGGAGGCGGATATGTATGCAATTACACGTAGTGGGACCAAAGTTCATACTTTGGTAATAAAAATAATGAATTGAACTACGAGAGGAACCTTGGATGAGGCGGAGACTATATAGTAGTGCTAGAAAAGAATATGAAGGGTTTTATGGTAAGACTGTTCAAAGGGCGCATTTCATTTGGAAATGAATTAAAGGTGTGAACTTTGGAACAAGTGGGTTCTAACATATGATTTCATAATCATATATAAAAGGAAGAGAATTCTCCATACAGAGAAAGGCTCGATATATATATGTATGGTTGCGGAATTAAACGATATATATGTTTGATTAGAGCTATGGGCCCGGATGTGAAATACTATCATATGGTGGGCTGTTAAAGTGTTAACCCACACGAAGACTGATATCCGATATAATATATGTTACCGGACCATAGAGTCATAATGTGGATTTATATAAAGTTATATATGCGTAATGGAGATACTTTGGGTTTAAAACAAACGAAATATTATAAGGTGGGACCCTCACGAATCATATCGGAGTTAAAGCGGAACATCGGAACATACCATCG
This sequence comes from Pinus albicaulis, assembly GCA_034641835.2. Classification (NCBI taxonomy): domain Eukaryota; kingdom Viridiplantae; phylum Streptophyta; class Pinopsida; order Pinales; family Pinaceae; genus Pinus; species Pinus albicaulis. The sequence goes on along the minus strand of CM076569.1, from coordinate 834,961,051 downwards.
AAGGATGCAATTGCGATTAATCGCATCGGAACATTTGCAAAGGAACCAATCGCATCGGAGTTAAAGCAGAACATCGGAACATACCATCAAAAGTTGCGATTGCGATTAATCGCATCGGAACCATCGCTAGAGAAATTTGAATCTGGGTTGATTGTTTGGGTTTATAACCATTGGTTAATTCATCGCATCGGCAAATAGATAAGTTAGATATTGTGGGCCCGAATACATTAAGTCTTGGAATCTTGTTCCAAAGTTTGATTGATTGATCCGAATCTTTGTGAGGTGGATGTTAGCATATGGTTCTTAACCATAAAGTTGTAAACCCCAGGTTTGAAGCAAAAATTAAAGCTTCCGCATAATGTTAGAGTCTGCCAGATTTAAATTTATCTAGGTAAAACTGGAAGCGCAATATTTTCAGAAGCATAGAAATTAAAAGGTTGTGAGTTGCCCAGATTGAAATAAAATTGGGCATGAATTAGAAAGCAGATTTCATATGCACTGTCAGAAGAATATGTGGGTAAGAAGGGACCCCACCATCAAGGTCGAAAGTTGATTCGAATACTCATAAGTGTATTGACTGAGGTTTAAAGTTTGGATTAATAAAACTGTAGAGAACATAAATGAAAGTATTGGCTGAAGTGCGATTATTCCAAAGACAGATACACAATTACAGTGAACAGATGAATATGCACAGGAATGAAATTGTGGTTTGACAGGTGTACAGGCATAGAAAGTTGGAGAATATGCAAAACTGAAAAAGACAGTGAACAGAGTATGCAGAACAGTTACATGACAGCTGCAGATACACAATTGCAGTGAATAGCAAAGGTAGGCAGAGCAGTTACCTGACAGCAGCAGAAAAGACAAAACCAGCAAGCCAAGTGCTGGAAACAAGACTGAGTGAAATTGATATATGTAACTGGAAAAATGAATGTAAATGGTTTTAATTGTTTTATATTGTTTGTGATGCATTGGCAAGTCTCCGGTAGGAAAACAAAACTCCACTGAAAAATTGAAATGTATACAAATTGCTATATTTTTCTGAATGAGCTGGACAAAGAAATGAGAAGGCAGAAGGCAAAGAGTCAGGGCTATTCACTTCGAATTCCCTGTGGAATACAAACAGTCATGAGGCAAACTCTATAAATGATATCACTTTGATATGCATAAGGTGTTAGAGAGTGAGGTAAGAGAATGCAGAAATGAAGCAGTAAGGCAGAGGAGAAGGAGGAGCTGATAGAGAATCCGAGAACATGTTGGGATGATGCAGGGCAGATATGTGGACTGATGGATAGCAGAAGAGAAGGTACAGAACAGAGCTGATATCCAAGGTAAATCAGCAAGTGTTTTTTTTTTTGAAAGAGTAAGGAAGTTGGAGCTTCCCTATCAAGTTGTATCTTGAGAGATGTCAGTTGTAGCTGACTGAGGTAGGAGCCTCCTGTAGGTTGGTGCCTGTAGAAAATTGATGGGAGTTGGAGCTTCCTTGCAAGTTGTAGCTTGTAGAATTGAGGTAGGAGCCTCCTGTGGGTTGGAGCCTACAGAAAATCAGTGGTGAGAGGAAGTTGGAGCTTGTCTTTGCATCACAACAATAATAAGATGTGGTTTTCTCACTTTATGGGTTTCCACTTATATCTGGTGTCTATGTGCATGATGTCTATGTTGATATGGTATATCTATTCTGCTAATACTTGCTGCTCACATATTAAGACTGTTGGTACATTATCTAATCTGCTTATTAATTGCTGCTCACAAATAAAAATTGTTCACACATTATGTTGATCATGAAATGAAGGTGTTAATAAAGTTTAATGAAAAGTTTTAAAAGTCCATGAATGTGTTAAACTGATTCACCCCCCCCCCCCTTCTCAGTTTAACTAAGGGTTCAACATTGTCTCCCGACACCTCATCAACCTGTGATGCATTGCTATCATAAGAGAACTCGGTCACAACCCCAGATACCCCATCAATGGATACCTCAACAATGGGTGGTGTCTTATCCAATGTGGAAAAAGTCGAAGTCGGGATTAAATCGGCAAGGATCCAAAAGTTGAAAAACTCGATAAAGTCCGAAGTTTTTTGAAAAAGTCGGCAAAACTAAAAAAATACAAAAATATTCATTTTTGGAAAAAATCCTGATTTTTTCAAAAAAAATTAAAAAATTATTAAAGAAACTACCTCACTCAGGATTTTTTCGAAAAAGTCGGGACTTCGAGGATAAAATCGCGACTTTTTCAGGGATGAAAAAGTCGGCCGATAAAGTCGGCTCCAGGAAAAATTCGTGATTTTTTCAAAAAGTCGGGACTTTTTGCCGATTTTTTCCACACTGGTCTTATCAACAAGTGTATGCTCAGTTGTCTCCTCCCAAATCTTTGCCGTACTCCTTGATGACCCATCAAAAAAAATTCTACCCACGCTACGCTACAGGTCATTGCCCTGAGTGTACCCTCCACCTCTATTGTTGTTACGGGGTCTTCTGTTATCTTTGATATGGCAGAACTCTTGGAAATTCAAATGTTCTTTGCATTTTTGAGACTGAGATTCATATTCCAAAAAATAATCACTGAGAGCCTCCTTCTCTTGTGGTCCTCCAGCCCCATTTCCTACTGTTAGGAAGGTAGGCATAGTGGAGCGCTATGAAGCTTGTTGCACTGTCGATTGCTCACACCAATGACGTGAAGTACCAGAACTTTCTCCATTTTGCAACCCCCTTGGGGTTTCCCTTTGTCTCTCCATTCTCATCTCCTTGATCTCTCTGGCGAGATCCTGCATAGTTCTGAGGAGGAGATTTCCAAACTCCTTCCTATAACCTTCTTCTGCCATCGGAGACTTCCTTAATCCTCCTCCACAGGAACACAGTTTTCTTTGCCGGATGTGAACTCTGAAACAAGTTGAATCTGGTATTGCAATTGGAAGAATTTGGAAAACGGCCACCACAACAAATCTGAGAAAATATTCTTCAGAGAACCTTCCGTTTCTCTCAATCCAGACCGAATTTGGAAAATCTACTCATAAAGAAACAGAATTGGTCCATTCTGCACAAAACCCATGTCTCGGATTTTCGAGATTAGTCTTCATTTGCCCAAAACATCCAACGCAAAACCGTCGCTTTTTATCCTAGTGAATTTCTGCGTTTTCTGTTTTTGTATCTCTCAAAGAACCTTCCGTTTCTCTCAATCTAGACCAAATTTGGAAAAACTTCTCATACAAAAACAGAATTGGTCCTTTCTGCACAAAACCCATGTCTCGGATTTTCGAGATTCATCTTCATTTGCCCAAAACATCTAGTGAAAAATCGTCTGTAATGTATTCTCTATCTTCGGGTGTCATAGACCGGTTGTTCCACAGGATGAGCCAAGTCTATGAGCTCTAATACCACTGTAATATTCCAAATAGGAAAAGACAGTAATTCAAAACACAATAAACTAGAAACTACAACAATATGGAAATAAACTGAAAACACCATAAAAATAGACAAAACAGCTGAGCCATTTTATTAATATGGAGGTGAAAACAATACAACAGTGCTTCAAAATAGATAGCACTCAAGCCGGCAAAAGCAGGCTGGAATGGCCTCAAGCTCTCCCACTGAAAACACTACTCTCTGCTGCGCTGCTGGAGCTCTCCCTCTGCGCTGCCCTGCTGGAAATGTCGCTGCTAGGTGAATAGGACTGCGTAAATGAAGTTGCTCTGATGCTCAGCAAAATCCGAGATTTAGAATCCGGACTCTATGGCAAAAACCCAGAATAACCCAGAAAGGATTTCCGGATTGTCTGACCTCGGAAAATCACCCTCCTAGGGTTTACAATGAATAATTGTTGGATATGCAGAACTATGGGTTGAATTGAAAGATAGAATAGCTACAAGTACTCCCAAGCCCAGCTATTGAAAGGCTAATCCCTTCAATGGATTCCAAGCAGAAATGCTATGGAATTTCACCCTCTTCTGATGAACTTTGCTACTGGACTGCGTAAGTCACTAAGTGACTGCACAGCACTAGAGGGTCTGCAACTAGCCTGAATGTCGGATGATGAGATCAGCTCACGTGGACAACAAGAATCCTCTCCTGAGTAGGCACTCGAAGTCCCCCGAGTAGGCACTCGAAGTCCCCCGAGGATGAAGTTGGGATCTCGGCTCGAAGACACCCTCGTGCTAAACAGCACTACAAACTCGACTAAACAACTCAAGCATGATCAAGTCGTGAACGACAAGAAAATAATAATAATCCAGAATGCTCTCTATGGCTGCCATCCCCTTCCTTATATGCTTGTGAGCCCTCACCCTCTTGGCCCCACACAATAATGATGCTACACACATGGCCACTAACCTCCATTATGACTGTGTTGTCATCCATTGTCTCCACTACCTCCATGACTACGATGTTGATTTGGTCAAATTGACCCCATCCACATGCATTGACCCACATTCACACCAAGAAGTGGTTTATTCATCTTGACCCCATCTAGATGCATTGATCCACATTCACATTAAGAAGTGGTTTTATTCCTACTAAATGGATTTATGGGTCCCTCTACCCTCTTATTCATCTATTAATTAAGGAAGACAAAATTTAATATTCTAATTAGCTAAAAGCTAAATTAGGAATATTACAGCGGCCAAGGACCCCAAAGCCGCAAGCAAAGCATATTAAGGCCACGGCCAAGAGATTTTCAGAGCAGATCTGAGTTGGGTCACCTTCAGTTGTTTGCGCAGTGCCTCCACACATCAGTTGTTCAGTCACAGTTGCGTCAAAACAGTCATTGACAATCTCTTGGATTCAGATCCAGGACTTCAGAGTTGAGAACACTTGGTGATCTATCAAATCTGTGTTTTGGTATTATAGATCTCTTGATCTGTAGATCAGATCTGTTTATTTCTGCTACAAGATGTATCTACAGTGCTTATTCAATATCAGCCGTATTCATCAGTTTGCTACAGATAGTGTTAGTGCATTTCAGGTCTCAGATTCAGGCTCCTTCAAGAAAAAGTATGGTTATGGTTTTATTGCGTGTATGCTAGTTGTTTTTTGCATCGTAAAGAAATACATCTATGGATTATTGTACTCTTGTTGCTGAATCATTTGATGACAATCTAAGAAGAAGAATTTGCAAGGGTTTTCCCCATAGTGGGTTTTGCCCTGATCTCATACCAATCCTGGTGTCTCTATGTGTTCATGCTTCTCTTCCTTTGATCTTTTACTTTCCGCTGCTTAGATGATGATGATAATGGTATTGTTCTTTATGCACAGTTTCATATTTTGATGGTTAATAAATAGATCTGTACAATGGGATAATTATTTGGGGTGAACTTATCATGTTATTGAAGAAATGCAACTATCAAAGTAAAGAACAATGTTGCTCTATGAAAATTAATAAATAATGGAGTCTCTAAGGGCACAAAGCTAGAGGAAGAATCATCCCAAGCAAGTGAATACAAAGCTAGAGGAAGACGCTCATTCCAACCTAGAGGAAGATGCTCATTCCATTTTTTCCTCAACTGCAAGTGCAATGTCAATTAGAGATTCTAAGCACAAGTCTGGCAGTGCTCCTTCTAGAGTTGTTTTCAAGTTTAGATGAAATGAATTATGAGAAAGTTGAGAAATGTAAAGAGTCTTTTTCAAAATTAGAGGCAAAATTGAATGGAAAGGAAACAAAGAAAAACTAATTGCAAGTTAAAACAAAGGAGCTACAAGAAGTTGAGATAAAGATGCTTAGGAAAAGTTTGACATTTAAAGCATCTCCCATGCCATTATTCTATCATGAAGCAGCGCCACCGAAGGTTGAGCTGGAGAAGATGCCTCTTACTCGCCCAAAATCCCCCAAGTTAGGGCGGAGAAAGAGCTATGTTGGTGTAGAATTTGAAGGTGACGAGAAGGAAGGATACAAGACAAGTGAGCACCCTTCATTCTTGAAAGCAGGGAGACAATTTTTGCAGCACCCGAACTTGCAATTGCTTGAGGACAAGCAATGTTGGGAAGTGGGGACTGTAACGTTCCCCGTTAATTGATTGCCCAAGGGAGGACGAAATAACCTATCATATTGAGAAATCTAGGGGCAACTAGATGATGTGATTTCTCTTTTCTTGATAACTGTTTGTGATATATTTTTACTTAACTTGATTAGTTTCATCTTTCACTTGTTTATTATTAGTGTTCTCTTCTTCAAACAGCTACCAAACCATAAAGAACAATAAGACAAGAGGACACAGAATATAGGCAATCAGCCAAAGCCAAAACCTCTCCACCTGAGAGGAAAACCCACAAGAATTCTTCTTCTTATAGAATCTTCAATTGACGAATTCCAACACCTAGACCCTTGGCCAAGATTCCACCAAGACCAAGTCAAACCTTTCCTAGTTTCCAGCAATCTTGACCTTAGCAACTTCTGCAATTTCGATCCCCAATAGATTCTTCTACAATTTTGCCTGTCCAACAGATTCTTCTGCAACTTCGACCTTCCCAACATATTCTTCTGCAACTTTGACCTGCCCAGCGGATTCTTCTGCAACTTCACCCTGCCCAGTAAATCCTTCTGCCGAAACCCTAGCCCTTGCACATGTGGTAAATTCTTCTCTTTTCTTCTTTGCTTGATTTTATTCTCTCCTAGAGAACTCAACTTGCAAGGTGTATTCCTTCGTGCCCTAACTTGACTTTTGCAACTCAGTCGTTATTGTTGCAATATATGCCCTAATTCCTTCACACGTGTGGAGAGAAGTAGCCCAAAAACAATCCAAAGATCTAGTCCTTTTCTTCTTTCTTCGTCCTTTCTTTTTCGCACCTTTTTCTCTCTTATGATCGAACTTGTGTGAGTGAGTTGAGTGTCCTAAGAGAAGTCGAAGTCTTTCTTATATATAGGCTTTCTGCTAGGTCGAATTGCACCCTTTAGGCTGACTTGTCTACTTGAATAGGCCGACTTGATCTTTGCATCATGACAAGGTCTTAGAGGGTCTTTTGACTCAAACTTTAACTCAAATAATTTTCTTTACAATATGTAACATGCCCAAAAAAGGTCTTTCATACATGACAATGACTCAATTGACTTGTAGACTAAATGACAAGCCTTGGAAGCTCTCAATGGGAGCTTGACCTATAAAATAAATTTATCTTGAACATGAAACCCATGCCTCAAGGATAACAATAATAAATTTATTTCTCTCTTTAAAATTATGGTTTTGAAAATCGCGATTAAATCGCGATAAATTGAAAAAATTGCGATTTTTTGAACAAAACAATATTATCGGCGATTTTTTGGGCCTTTTTTTGGATTTGAAAAAATCGCCAAAAAATCGCGATTTTTTTCGTAAAAATCGTGGGCCCATCAAACAGCAACCCTATAAGTTCAAAAATCGATTTTTTTTGTCATTTTTGCAGCCCTCTCATTTTCATGACACACCCTGTTGGCAGTTAATGGTAATGTTAAATTCTTAAAGTAAAAGGATGATATTGAAATCCTTTTACTTAAATTTTTAACATTACCATGAAATGACTCAGGATGTTTAAGAGTGGTTTCGACCTCATTGGATTTCATTTGGAGAAACTAGAATTTTAGATTTCACTCAAAATTCAGCAAACTTGATGGTTTTCAAGGTTTCATGGTTTGGGGATTTGCATTGTTTCCATTTGATTCTATTATGTGTAAGGGTATGAGATTGGCATTTGATCAAGAGCATGAAATCCTTTAAGAACCTTGATGTTGGTGGCATTGATTGTTGAACTTTGTTGATGTTGGTGGTATTGATTGTTGAACTCTCCTACCGTGGCCTTAACAAGAATGTACCCTTCACTCAAAGAAAAACAATTGGTTAGGCATGTTAATCTTTTTCTACCGCATTTTAAGGTTGAGGAGGTGAACCCTTCACTCAAACCAAAATCATTGGTTAGGCATGTTAAACTTTTTCAATTTATATCATGTTATAAGGTTGAGCAATCCAAGTCTGAAGACTTTGAGCTAGATGATGTTTATGTATCTCTTGTTGATGATCCCATTTCTAGTAGCGATGAATCAATGATGAGTTTCATGAGGAGGAGGAGGAGGAGGAGCAACAGCAAGAGGAGGAGGTGACACCACATACCCCTGCTACCGGTAGAGGACGTGGTCTGCCTCCTTTAGCTCCTAGTGCTTCAGGATCTAGAGCACAATAGAGTCCATTGCCAGCGCCGCCAGCTTCTTCATCTAGAGGGAAAGCTATTACATTTTCTCGCAAGAGGGGCAGAGGAAATCAGTAGTATAGGTTATTTGGTGCATTCCTTTGTATATAACATTATGACTCATGATATGAGATACATTATTCTATTTTTTGTTGATATTTTGAGGTTGAGTTGAGACTCAGGACTTAATATTCAGGACATGATTCACTATTATGTGTGATGTAGCACTAGACATGATATTACACATCTTATATATTAGTTTTTTTTTCATATTTATGTGTCAATGCATTTATTTTATGTTGTGGGTGCTTTAGATATTAAAAAAATGAATATTTTTGTATGTGCCGATTTTTTCCCGATTTTTACGATTTTTTCCCGATTTTTTCCCCTCGCCGATTTAATCCCGATCGCGATTTTCAAAACATTGCTTTAAATACATAAAATCATGATTACATATGTCATTATGAAGAACGAACCTAGTTACATATTTCAACATATCCAACCCCGTAGGCTATAGTCATTGATAAAGGGGGAAACCCATTATCCAATGTTTTGGGGCAGCATTGGGTAAATTTGGGGTAGCTTGGGTAAAAAGCAAAAATTGGGGGCTTAACTTGTAACCCCTCACATCAAAATAAGGAGAAGAGCCCCATAAGGAATCTATAAATAAGAGAGATGGAAATCATTTTCTCATCATTGAATTGGATTGGAATATCTCTGTTTTCTTTGAGCTGCAGCTCTGAGGGTTTTAAGACCCCTTTCCTCTCTTGATTAGTTTATGTGGAGGTGATCCCACCCTAGCTAATTCTCTTCTCCATTTCTCAAAATTGTTTGACATAACTCTTCTAGAAGCAGTCTTTCGTCTGTTCAATGGGCAAGCAAAGAAGGAGATTTTGTGGACGAATTGGAGGAGTTGTGATCAATCTGCCTTACCTTGAGTTCCTGAAGCTAACATCAAGGACAGCTAAATTCTACCAGGAGAGTAAGAGTCTTATAGCGCAGCAGCTGAGGCTAGCCCTTCCTCCTGAAGCAATTCAGGACAGCGAGGATATTCTTGGGCCAAGGCTGAGGCTAAGGTAACAAAGTTGTCTGTGGGCTAACCCTAGCAGCAGAACTTTCCAAGCTGAGACTAAGATCATCCCAGGATAGCGGGTCACTTATCCACGCACCAGCCAACCTATTTTATGGGCCCGCAGTGTAATTAAAGGGAGACAAGAGCAGCAGAGGTCGCCCTGTGCCCTTGTAAGGCAGCGGCTTCCATCATTAAGCTACAGAGGGACAGTTAAGAAGGATTAAAGGCTTATTAAACAGGCTTAGGGCAGCAAATCCCTCCCATTGTCATCCCAGGCCTTCCAAAAGACTTCTGTTGGCAGCAACTCATCCAGCAACAAGTAACAGCAAGGAGGCAATCAATTGGTCAATTTCTGAAGCTGGTTATAAGGTCAGGCAGATCAGTAGGCTAGTAGATTAGCTAGTAATTTAACAGTCATTTGTACTTCAATTGTTGTAAGAATACTGAAGGATTGAGGGTCAAATCCCATATGTGTGGAGGACTGTTTATGTTTATGAACTGTGGATGATCTGAAATACAATTCCTGGCAGTCTACTGTTATCAATTATTCAGTGTTATGACTAAGTAGGTAGTAAATCCATAAGGGTTACCAATTGATATATACTGTTAACGCCGCTTATCTGTTCGTTGTTGCATCTCTATTGTCATTGGCAAAGATTGCAGAAGATACTGTTATTTTTGGTGCAATGTTATCTTGTGGTTCTATAACCCTGAGGGCAAAAATCCCCTAGGGACATTACAGATTATCAGTCCTTATCTATCAAATTTTCCACTTCTGGTGACTTTGTAGTAAGAAAGGAATTCTCTTAGACTTGACATTTTAGAAAGTTTACTAAGGTATCACTTATCACAGACTAAGTCGAGCTAGTTTAGCCATGGACAAAAGCGTTACTTTGGCATGAAAACATTTAGACCTAGAGTTTTAAAGTTAAAACTATGATAGTCAACTGTATCAACCCTATGTATCAGCTTTCTTCACCTGGAATCATTGCTTACAGCTAGCAGTACAGACCATCCCTATCCAAGCTGACAAGGATTCAGAAAACGCTACCGAATGCATATCTTTTCCAAGAGTTCAGAATAGATGCAAAGCAACAAGCTCAACACTCCAATGCTCATTTGCATTTTAGGTAAAATATGACAAATCGAATATGAACAACAGAAGTCATCTCGAGAAAGATTTGCATGGGGCAGAAGTTAAAAGCTATTCTAATACATCAAAACAATCCACTCCTCGATCTAATTTTGGGGATGCTTCTAAAGATCCAGTTTGGCATCTGATGCATATCACTCATTAGAATTGGCTGTATGATATTCGTTTTAGTAGTTTACAACTATATGGGAAAAAATGAAGTCTTATGCACCCCATCTAAAATGAGCTAAGTAAAGAGAGTTGGTTAAGCTAATGCCGGTAATTTCACTTCCTTTTACATGGCCAAAAAAGCTCATTCATACTGTGGTTACAAAAAGAAAGAAAGATATTTATCACTTTCTGCAATAGTATTGCCAAATTATGCAACCAGAAATATGGATGATAGCAAGCGAAGCAATTTGTGTGAACTAGGATGTTCAGTTTAACTATGCATCAGACCAGGCATGTGTGCGCTTGCATGCATGCTTGCAGACAAGGTGAAAGACGAGCTGGTTACAGGACTATTCATATAAATAAAATCAAACAGGCAGCCATTTATTCACGTAACATCTTAAAGAAGGTGGCAACGCTTGTTTCCAAGCCTGGAGATCAGGTAAGGGCCCTGTCAATGCAATGGAGCTATACTCCTTACAATATCCTAATCTCAGTACAAAAACTTCACGAGGAAATACCTCAGCCAGCGCACCCAAGGTCTCTTGCATGACCATGTGACCATCCTTTGAAGGACTCTCAGCTTCAACACATCTACCCCCACAGTTAACCATAATACGACCACCATCTTTGAGCCTATCCTTCAAATGCTTCCATGTACTAGGCCTCTGCAGCTCAGGGATTACAACTCCCTCTGAGAACAGATCAACAACAATCCCAGAAAACCCACCCGGAATATTGGCCTCCAATGCATCCCCAATATGAATTACAAGCTTATCTTGATGAGCTCTCTCCAACTGCAAGAGGTCAAAGTACTTTCTGCCAACAGATATGACTGTGGGGTCAAGCTCCCACCCCTGAATTTCAATGGAGGGCCAGAAATGGAGAAGCAGATGGGCTGCTGTGCCTGCGCCCATTCCCAATATTGCCAGGGTCCCATGGGGGAGAAGAGGGGGTACCGTGGCAAACACATCATAGTAAGAATGTGTCAGGATTTTATACTGAAAATGTATACTGTGGATGTTTCCAGGCTTATCCAAAAGCAGAAGCCTTGCGCCAGCCAGAGGGTGGTCTGCTCTTCTTGACACTTCCAGTACCCTTACAAAATTATGTTTGCTTCTGAGTTTTAGTAGCATTTTCACATTCTCGACAGGCACACCCCTTTCCCAATCCACAAATTCTGACTGTTCCCCGATAGTTTCTAGCGACTCTACTTCTGGGAGAGGTTGCTCTGTATCAGAAGAATTGAGAGCTGAAACCCCAGATGGAGAAGTGCTCCATACGCAATTGCGAATCTCGAGTTTGGAGTTTTTTTCATTTGGGTATCTGTTGGTGTTTTTCTGGTTTACAAGTGAGGACTTCATGTAAAAATTCCTTCCCTTCCATCTCAAAAGAAGTTTGGCTGAATAAATTCTGCGTGCTCTGATCTCGTTCGATGGCCTGCTGTGATTTATAGCCCATAAAGGCACAGGAAACAACAGGGTTTCCATGTACCACAGAATGTCCTTGGAAATAAATCGCAATGCGGCACAGCGAAAGGTGTGTGGAAACTCTTTGGAGCAGCCTAATCAGGGAGCGATTTTTTCATCTAACTAGGCCATTTTCTTGGGTTTGAATATGACGATTCAAAAATTTTAATTGATCATTTTGAGTATTTCAATGCTCTTGCCTACGATTCAAAATTTTAATTTATTTGTTTAAGTATTTGAATGATATTTATAATGATTGAACCCCTTTTTCTTCTTTTTCGGGGAAGTATTCGAGTGGATTTAGAGTAAAACAAAATTTATCTGCTCACTAAATTTATGTAAATTAATTTTTTAATTATATTTAATATTAGATATTATTTTTTGGATTCAATTGGGTTAATTAATTAATTCATTCATTTATAATTATTTTTATGAAAGGTACCTAATTTACTAATTTCTTGTGATTTTTGAATAGTCTATAGAAGAAAGGAATAACTTGTTATTGAGTTTTTTTAATCATCCAACGTTTCGGACTGTCTAAGTGAGTCCATCATCAGGGGTAGACGTCCAAAGTTCTTTAAAAAATTGAGGGAAATAGGGCAACAGAAAAAAGTCTATTTAGCACTTATTGCATCGGTTACATAAATTTTTAATTTATTTTTTTTAAGTATTTGAATGATATTTATAATGATTGAACCCCTTTTTCTTCTTTTTCGGGGAAGTATTCGAGTGGATTTAGAGTAAAACAAAATTTATCTACTCACTAAATTTATGTAAATTAATTTTTTAATTATATTTAATATTAGATATTATTTTTTGGATTCAATTGGGTTAATTAATTAAGTAATTCATTTATAATTATTTTTATGAAAGGTACCTAATTTACTAATTTCTTGTGATTTTTGAATAGTCTATAGAAGAAAGGAATAACCTGTTATTGAGTTTTTTTAATCACCCAACGTTTCGGACTGTCTAAGTGAGTCCATCATCAGGGGTAGACGTCCAAAGTTCTTTGAAAAGTTGAGGGAAATAGGGCAACAAAAAAAAGTCTATTTAGCACTTATTGCATCGGTTACATAAATTTTTAATTATATTTAATATTAGATATCATTTTTGGGATTCAACTGTGTTAAGTAAGTCATTCATCTATAACTATTTCTATGAGAGGTAGTTGTAAGTGACTAATTTCTCGTGATTTTTGAATAGTCCACTTAGCACTCATTGCATCGGACCCATCCCAGAACTCCTCTGGCTCAAGTGCGCTTAACTGTGGAGTTTTCCCCACAATCAAGCTCACTTAGCTTAGCAAATGGGGTAGCAAGCCAAGTGGGCTTGATTGTGGGGAAAACTCCACAGTTAAGTGCGCTTGAGCCAGAGGAGTTCTAGGATGGGTGACCTCCTGGGAAGTCTTGGTTATCGGGTGCAAGCCCTGGAAGTGATAATTGACGCTATGTGATTCATTTCACTAGTTTCAATCCCACTTCTTCACCCGTGTGAGCATCACCCGATGCAATGAGTGCTAAGTAAACTATTCAAAAATCAAGAGAAATTAGTTAGTTACGACTACTTCTTATGGAAATCGTTATAGATGAATGACTTACTTAACACAGTTGAATCCCAAAAATGATATTACGACTACTTCTCATGGAAATGGTTATAGATGAATGACTTACTTAACGCAGTTGAATCCCAAAAATGATATCTAATATAATGCATTGCGGAAACCCCTCATACTTAATATATTTATACCTTTTTGATATTTTACATAAAGAATATATATTTTTGAATATTAATGGATTTTAAATAATAAGTTATTATAAAAATATATTTATTGTGATTTTAATATGTTATGGACAAAAATAAAATTGAGTGGAAAAAATAATAACATTTTTTGAATTATCAACTAACACAACTATATTAATAAATGTGATTGATATACTGAAAGCATCATTTTCCATTATTTATATGCCAATTAATTTTTGTAAATAAGACCAATTAATATACTTTAATATTACTATTAGTATTAATATTAATATTGTTTATTTGTCAATGGGGGTGGTGAACCAAGCCAATGATGCTCTCGATGTATGCATGGGCATTCATGATGTACACACGACCGACGGTGCGAGGACCGGCCTCCCCATCCTCTTAAGGGACCTTGTGTATGGAATATGTAAATGCAATTTGTGCGAGGCCTCTGTTAATCTTGAAGCCCGCGAGAGGTAGAGTCCGTCGACGTTTATGGAGGGCGTCGAGGTATTGTATCGGACAATCTGGATTTGGTCTGGTTGTGGTGCATGCAGCTTGAGTGTAGAGCATTGGAGTGGTTGTTTCAGAGGACACCCTATAAGGGAAAGGTGGTGACTTCGTCGTCCACGTCCCCTCCTTTGCGTTCGAGTGTGCATTTGGGTTAATTGGCAGTGCAAGGTATGGTCTCTGGGTGGTCTCTAGTTATCAAGCTTGGGGAAGGTTTTGAACCCCGGGTTCTGGAATCATTTTGTTGGCCCTATTGGGGCTGGACGGGTTCTCTTCTACGACAAAGCAGAAATTGGTTTGTTTTCCTTAGCAATCCACTCTCGAGGTTCTGTAAGCTCCGACGTTTTATGTGGAGTGGAAGTGTTGGAAGTGGCATGGTCTAGTTGGTGGTTGTTCTACACAAGGCAAGGGGTGTCGAATTACGAGCCCACGTCTTCACTGCAGGTTCGCATTTGCAGCTCCTTGCATTTTTCTTGGGTTGGTTGTCTACGGTCCTTCCGGAGGGAGTGGGGCATTGCTCCACAGTTGTAATTATAGTATGGGAGGCCATCTGCTTGTTAGCTCTAGCCATTCTCAACGGTGTCGAGACTGCCATAATGTGCTTGGCCCCTCACTCTGCTCGTTCTTCCTCGCAGCGTAAGACCAATTCGGATAGTCCATGGGGTCCGGCGTCTCCCTTGCAGATGGAAGTGGCGACCACTCGCTCAAGTCGAGGTGGTGGCAATGTTGGTTGCTCAGGACGGTTGGTCTCTGGGGGTTGTGATGGTAGCAATGTTGGTCGAACATGTAGAGTGTCATTTGGGGCTCGCGAAGGTCGTGGTCATGGAGGCTCGGTGGCAGGGCTTGGGAGCCGCACTCCATAGAGCCAACAGTGGGTGGAGCGACTCACCGCGGTGGTGCAGGGAAACGAGGAAAAATGTGCAATTTGGGTCAAGGACAAAGACAAGATTTTTGTTTGGAGAAGTGACGGGATTTGATCCAATCGGTGTTGGTGCACTTGGAAACCTCGAAGTGGGTGTGGCAAGAAGAGCATGTAGAGATCATTGGCACGTTGAAAAAAGTGCACTACTTCCATTGTCATGTCCGTGAGCACGTTGTGGTGGTCTGGCGAGGCCAGAATCTATTATCTAGAAAGTCGAGAAGTTGGAGGCTTGGATGGCCCACTTCGAAGAGCATGTCCAATGCTCCTTCCACCCTCCACCTCCTCCAAGAACAGCTTCAAACAACCCAGCCTCCATTACTTCATATGCTTAGCATGGTTATAGGTGTTTTACTTGTTTTATGTGTTTACTAGTGCTTTTGGCCTCCTAAGTTGTGGACAGTGTCTTTAGTTGTTTTATTGTTTCTTTGCCATATGCTAATCGTGGCAGTCAACAAACTTGGCCAGGGTGAGACTACCTGCATTTTGCTATTAATGTATATATTTTTTAAAGAATGAATAAAATCTTAATTAAAAGAAAATATTAATATTAATGTTAATGTTATTTATTAATATTAATATTAATGTTAATGTTATTTATTAATATTAATATTAGTATTAATTTTATTTATTAATATTAATATTATTTATATTAAAAACATTAATGTGAGTGTGCAATTTTTATTTTTCTATTAAAAACAAAAAGAATAAGAATTTAATTTATTTAGGGAATATTGAAAAGTTGATGATAAATCATACTTTGGCAATATAAATTTTATTGGGATAATAGAAATTATATTGAGAATTCTTAAGTCATTATCTGAAAAGAAAAAAGAAAAAGAAAAAAATTGTAGTGAAAATCCCGAAAAGAGCAAGTCCAATGCAATGAATATATATTTATGGGATTTTCCAAACTGTGCAAAGAGGCAATTTTATACCAAATAAAAAGCACAAAAATTAAGGAAGCAAATGGCCAAATAGGAGGGATAGTGTTCTCACCAAAAAAAAAAAAAAAAAGGAGAATGTGAGGACATTTAAAGAAAACAAAAAAGACAAAAAAATCTAAAATGCAAGGGCATGGATAGAGATCACATAAATTACCTTACTTGAGAATAAAAATGTCATTAGAACCCTCATCTTCCACCGAAAATCTATAACCCCAAACCTCCGCAAAGGAGCCATGACAAAAGGATTTTACTAATGTGGACCCCCAAAAACCTTGCAACAAAACAAGACTGGTTAGAATCCATTAACAAAGGCCGAAGTTTACCTCTTGAAATCGTTAAGATAGGTCGTGTAGAGAAGAATTACTCTGATTAAATGTAATGGAATAAGAGATCCAAGTGTCTCCAAATAGAAAGAATGATTGTAATTCGATTCAAGTTGGTTCAAAGAACCATAACCTAAGGCAAATGAACAGAAGGAAAGAACACTAACCCTAATCGTTGGTTCGTCCCTCGATTGTACCCGTTGGATCAGTCTGGTCATCACGACCGTGATCAGGATTTTTTCGACTTTTGCGTATCAAATCTACATTGTTTTTCCATACCTTAAAATTGAAAATTAAATTGGAACTTATTTGTTGAAACACGTAGTGAAAGAGAAACTTCAGTGGAATGGAAGAGGTCGCTTAACAAGTGGGAATATAAAAAATAATTAAATTTAATTTGATGTGGTTGGGTTTCAAAGAGATAATCGTTCAAATATTTTTGATATCATTTATCAGATTATGTATTAGATTAAGAATATTGTTTTAAAATCAAATTTTGTCTATTTATTTAATAAAAAATCAAAATTCTCCAATCCCAATTCCAATATAGATCATACGTTCAATATAAATATAAAAATTAAATTTTATTAAAAAAAATAACAATATTATTTTTAACCACCAAATTATATTCCATTAATTAAAAAAATTATTTATATTTAATTAAAAACATTTTTAAAATCCAGTAAATTCAGTTATTTATTTAATTCAACATCATATATAATTTATCACTTTAATGAATATGTCCATTCTAATATTCAATACTTTTATATAAAATATATATATAATTAAATAAATGGAATAAAAAATATAATTAAATAAATTGAATAAATACATTTTAAAATGTATATATTATAAAAATTAACAAAATTAATATTTTTATAGACTGTTTTTTTTAATTGTTATTATGTATTGGTGATTACTTTTCCCTCTTACTATACCTCTTGCATGTTGTTTGAAAATAATTTTAGTATCATTATCTTTTTTTCATAGTATACTTTTTTATAGTTTTATTTTTTTTAACAATAATGTAGTCGATTTCTTTTGACTATAAATTTAACATACATTTATATTTATTAATAAAATAATTATTTTTGAGTGGTTTAAAAATTTAATATTATTTTATTTAAATTGATTATTTTTTATTTTAAATAGTGATTTTGATAAGATTTTGCAACCTATTAAATTAAAATGTGAATAAAAAGGTTACATTAAAACATGGTAAAAGGTATTTGTATAAAGTTGGTGTGTTAAAGTCTTAATACACATTTAATCTAATAATTATGGCACTTTTCAAACTTATTGAATTAGGAAATTTGAGTACTTACATGCGCTAAATGTTTTCAAATGTATATAATGTGTTATATTTTAGATCCTTGGATTACCATTTGTTATATAGGAAAATATTTCCTCATCGACTCAAAGGAGAAGAATATATTTTTTACTGGAATACACCCTTGTTTCAAACAATTTGAGACAATAATGCACCCTGCTAGACTAACCAGAGCGTTATAACGCTCGCCATAGACCAGTAACTTGTGTTACCCTAGTTGTTAACACATTGTATCTTCATGGAGCCTGTGTTACCAGACTTTCACGTAGCCACGAGCAAAAATCATGAGTTGACTCATTGTGACTCCATTATTCACTCAAGTGAACCCTAAAAAGGTGGAAAAATATCACCTCAAGACCATCCATAGATGTTTCCTATTCTAAACAAAGCATATTAAAGCAGGAGAAAGCAATAAAGCATAGGAAACATCTTTCACCCTATGGTTTTTGCCCAAAGTGAACAGAAGGAAGAATTGGTAGTATTTTCAGCCTCCCCTCACTTATATATTGGAGAATAGGCCATTGAGATTGGGATCGGAATTCATGTATTGTTATGTTGTCAAGATCTTACTTGAGAGAGAGATATTAAAGAGCTAGGAGTTGGAGGAGGTCATGCTACAACGACTTATTGTTGTAATCTTCCTTCATTTACTGAATATATAGATTTATTGTTGTTTCTTCCATATTATTGTTTATCATTAATACACCTTCTGCTTACTTAATGATAACTTAGAAGATGGTCTTTTGTTCACATGTTCAACAATGCATTGATGTTCAAAATTGATTAAAGTCTATATGTTGTAAAGGTTATGTTTGCTCTCTTTTGTGTGCATGGTTGATCTTTGGAGTTGGTTGCGATAGCTTCTCGACCACACTGACTACTCAAACTAATCCATGCAAACGAATCAATAAGTAACCCCATTACGTTCTCTTTCTCAATTCTAGCTTATCATTTATATTTTTGAATGAGCCAGACCATAGCTTAGTAGATCCCTTAATCCATTTGTATTAGGTTTCTGAGAAAACCTGAACGGTTTTCTAGTTTGTCCAACCGAAATTAAATCCCTACAACAAAATTTTTCCAACCAAGCTTAAATACCTACAACGAATTCTACTGTAGGGATTTAAGCTCGGTTGGACAAACTAGAAAGCCCTCTCAAGTTTTCCCGGAAACCTAAGACAGACAAATTAAGGGATTTATTAAGCTATGGTTAGGCTCATTCAATAATATAAATGATAAGCTAGAATTGACAAAGAGAAGGTAATGGGGTTACCTATTGATCCTTTTACATGGATTAGTTGGAGCAGTCAGTGTGCTCCAGATATCCCAACCAACTCCAAAGATCAATCCTCCACACAAAATAGAGAAAACATAACCTTTACAACATATAGACTTTAATCAATTCAAAACATCAATAGATGAACATCAATACATTGTTGAGCATGTAAACATTAGACCATCTTATGAGTTATCATTAAGTAAGCAAAAGATGCATGAATGATAGACAATAATATGGAAGAAACAACAATATATCTATATATTCATTAAATGAAGGAAGATTATAACCATAAGTCGTTGTAGCACGACCTCCTCCAACTCCTAACTCTTCAATCTCTCTCTCTCTCACGTTAGATCTTGACAGCATAAGAATACATGAATTCCAATCCCAATCTCAATGGCCTAGCCTCCAATGTATAAGCGAGGGGAGGCTGAAAAGACTACCAATTCTTCCTTTAGTTCACTTTGGAAAAAATCCATAGGGTGGAAGATGTTTCCTTTGCTTTATTGATTTCTCCTGCTTTAGTATGATTTGTTTAGGATAGGCAACATCTATGGATGATCTTGAGGTGATATTTTTCCACCTTTTTAGAGTTCACTTGAGTAATTAACAAAGTCACAAAGAGTCAACTTGTGATTTTTGCTCGTGGCTACGTGAAAGTTTGGTAACAAAGGCTCCATGAAGATACAATGCGTTAACAACTAGGGTAACATAGGTTACTAATCTATGGTCAATGTTATAACACTTTGGTTAGTCTAACAGGGTGTGTTATAGTCTCAAATGGCCCAAAACAAGGGATGTATTCTAGTAAAAAAGATGATATCCTCCTCTAAGCTGATGAGGAGGTATTTCCCTGTATAACATATTCTTCCTAAAATGTGAGGTTAGAGAAGAAGATGATGGCCGAAATAATTTATAACATAGTCAATGAGAGAAAGTTTCAGAATGGAAGGAGGCCTGCAAACAAGAATCATATGTCAAAGATATATAATCATGTCCTGAGTTGAGCATTCCCATTCTTAGTAGGTAAATCAAAATGATATCTTGTGGATGCATGACAAATCATGTCCACCGAAAGGCACAATGTGTTTTGATGTCATAGTGATAAATCTGATACAAGTTGTCTCCAAAAGTAATAGTCATAGCTTGGGAGAGGAATCAAGGTTAAGTGATGCAAGCCTCTACCCAAGGTCTTTGTTACCATCTTGAATAACATGAGTTTGCACATGTGAATAAATGAATTGAAGTTGAACATGTGACAAATCTTCGGATTACCAGTCAATGATGAAAGTGTTAACATATGTGAGGATGGCCACCACTAAGGATGATGGTATCCAAGATGCACATTATAATCTATTGAGTGTGAATAAACGAGTTGAGGTCGAACACTCGTAGAATCGTTCAAGTGGGAGCCAATAGTGAAAAATCCTCAATCAAATTCATGGAAACCTGCCACTAAGGTCTGCAAGTTCCAAGGTACTATGATGTTTATGCAATCCTCTTCCTGAATAATTTGTTAAATTTGATAGGAAGTGATCTGTAAAAAGTAGGCAATAGGAGTCCCACATCAATTGACATGAAACAGGATAAAATTATTGATTTTGAAGATATCATAGAAAAAGAGGATGGATTGACTCATGGCGATATGACATATGATCAAATGGTTGATAAAGGTAATAGAGAGAAGACGATCCCTTGAATAATAGAAGACACAACACCAAAAAAGACTAGGCAACTTATACTCAAGAACACTAGGAGGAGCAGGACATAAAGATGTAGGGACATTAGGGTATCAAGGCAAGACTCTAAATGTGGTAGGATTCTCAGAGAAGCTGAAAAAAGAGAAATATGCTAGAAAAAGTGCCATGTTCAAGGGATGGACAATAGACTGTTACCAAAAGTTATGTCTAATATAGATAGTAGTGACCATTGCTTCTTCCATTTTTTTTCCAATCAGCTTAGATTTAACAAGTCCAAAACGGGTCAACTTGGTGGTCTTTTCATATTTAGAGAGCTTGAAAAGATCTTAACCAACATGAAGTAGCCATTATTGATTTGGGTGGCATTAGATGTGCTCTAAGTCTCAAATTTTGTGGAGAGGCTCAAACACATGTATTCTAGATAACCCAGAAATCATTTGGGAAATTCCACCTAGAGACGATTTTATTTAATAAATTAATTATTTTTAATGAGACCCTAGATCTAGACTTAGGAAATTAAAATAATTAATGGGTATTAATATAAATTGTGGGTGTAACTTCTAGAAGAAGATGAGGATCAAGCCAAAATGATCTTAGCCATTGATTAGCTTTTAATCTGGCCCGTTGAATGTCAACAAGAAGATTATTTAAGGAATGCTTGAGGGGCATTTGGAAATACACCGAGAGGTGATCAGTTAGATCGAATTGTTGAAGCTAGAGCAGTGCAATGATTTCGTAGTGATCACGTAGAGAGGGGAAAAGACAGTTTTTGGTCGGAGTATCTTCTCCAGAGCTAAGGATACACAGTAGAGAGATATGCAGAGGAGGCAGCGCAATGCCCAGTGAGGGTGACGCAAGGCCACGAAGGCCACACGCAAAGCAACGCAGTCCATTCCGAGTAGCAGTCTGAGATTTTGCTAGGAGATCAAAGATCTGATTCGGGAGCGCTAGATTCGAGGCTCCTGAGAGAAACTTGATCCAGCAGAGGAGGTGACGCAGTCTCCCAGAGCCATTAACGCAAGCCCATGTAATTATTGCACAGAGGTAACGCAGAGGGTACTGGGAGGTCATTGTTTCATCTATCGGATTAGCTGGGACTTGCAGTGTAGAGTGAGGTAATCTCACTAATTTATTTTTTAGAGTGATATTCTCTGTACTGGATTGCCAGAAGGGCATCCATAGATTGTATTTAGAAATAATTGTTTCTTAATAATAAAACCCTCAGATTTGTTGCACCGGTTTTCCCGCATTGGGTTTTTCTGAGGATGTTTGTCCAAAAACAACAGTGTCCCGTGTGATGTTTTTCTTTATTGATTATTTTCTTGTTTCGTCATACTTTAATTAAGTGAAGGTTGTAGTAGTAATTTTCTTCAGTATTTTCAGTAAAACGTTGTAAATAACTTGTTCGTTTAATAACAAGTAGGCGAAATAATTTCAGTTGGATGTAGTAGGATTCCAGACTTGGAATTTTCACATGGTATCGGAGCATTGTAGGTGAAACAAGAAGAGCAGATCCAATGTCAGGCAAGAGGTCGAATAGCTATAGGAGGCATTAGTTCGAATCCCTAGAGGGATTGCACAGTCCAGGCCAGGAGGGCTGAATTTTCGAGGAAAGTATCTCTCTGAGTGAGTCGACAGAGAGGAAGGGATTCCAGATCGAAGCTTTGCCATGGAAAAAACATAAAGGCTCAACGTTAGTGCCGGTGGGATGTAGTTTTCTACAGTAATATCCTCTTTTATTGGGCAGAAAGTCGTCAGACGGAAGAAAAGAAGCATAATGAGGGAATTTTCTTCCTCAGGGAATTCCTAGCTGGGGAATTCTATTTTTTCAAGATATGAGCAACAGATATGGGTGGATGATTTACCGCGTCCAATAAGGAGTGTGTAAGCCAGTCCAACACTGCACAGAGGAGAAAGAGAGGGAGCAAATTCAACATTTTCTTGACGGATGAAATGGCAGCTCACATGCTTAGAGACCAGGATCGGTTGGAGGGAGCCACCAAATATGTAATCTAGAAGGCGAGAATTTCATGCCTTCTAGATGAATACGATCTCAAGATTTTCGTGGAGAGTATGGTAGCTGTGCCTGCAGATCCAGATCCGCTGAAGAAGTACAAGGTTGATATGGTGAAGGCTAAGATACTATTCCTGGATGGAGTCAAGGATCACATAGTGTCCCACATAGCCAATAAAGACATAACTAGGTAGATGTTGGAAGCCTTAACATCACTATACTAAGGATCTTTCGAGCAGCAGAAGATGTACTTAGAGAAGAAACTACAACAAACACAGATGTAGAAGGGGGAGCGTATAGATCTGTTCCTCTCTAGAATTCAGGAAACTCATGATCAACTGGCATCCATGGGGTCCACACCTCAGCCTACTGCAATGGTAAGGTTGGCCCTAAACGCAGTCACAGAGGAGTGGCAGGTCTTCGTCCAAAGTATGTTGGGCAGAGAAAGACTGCCAAGATGGGAGGAGATGTGTGTTTCTCTTCAACAAGAAGAGCTAAGGAGGGAACTATTCAAGTGTAAACTTGATGGTAGCAGTGGAAGTGTATCGAAGATAAAGGAGGAGAAGGAGAATGCAACCCTTGCATCTAAGGGGTAGAAAGAGCAGCGAAGAGAAAAGAAGGACGTCTTGAAGATTAAATTCTTCAAGTGTGGTGAACTCGGTCACTACGCAATGTAGTTTCCTTTGAAGAAAAAGGACAAGGAGGAGAAGCATGATCTAAAGGTTGTGTCTGCAAAGATCGAAGAATTTGATTATGCCATGAGTTCCCATGTATCTCCAAGAGGGAGATGGGGCGACATTGAACTGTAAGTTCGCAAGAACTTCAGTTGGGCAGGATCCTTGAGAAGCCCACCTCTTGGATCATGACCTTGCTACGGGTGCCCAAGATTAGTAGTAGCAAGCTGGAGGAGTTTTTCAGTTGGTGCAAGGGAGTGTTGGAGTGACAGATGCAGTGGTTAGAGCGTTAAGTACGAGCAATGTAGTGCATAGTTGCAACAGTGTGGAGAGGCATAATGCAGTAGCAACAACAACGCAATGTTTTTAGAGGGACAGTGTGGGATTAGCAGCAGTAAGAGCTTCAGCATTGAGACACATCCTGAAAACTTGTTCATATTTGGGATTTTTTCAATTGCTTCTCTTAGCAACTGAGTTGCAGTGCAAAGTTAGTAGTGGCAGTGCTAGCAGCAACACAGATGCAGCACTTGAGAGGGAGCTGTATTACGGATGCAGTGTTAGCAGCAGTACAAGTTCAACAACAACACAGTAGTTGATGGACAACATGTTAGACATTAGAAACGCAGGGGGAGATGCTTCAGAGTCGGAGCAATAGGTAGCAAGGCATATTGTTAGAGCACATTCCTTGCTAAGAGGGAGTGATAATTTTGGGTAGCATCATATGTGCTCTAAGTCTCAAATTCTATGGAGAGGCTTAGACACATGTATTCCAAACAACCTAGAAATCGTTTGGGGAAATTCCACCTGGAGACGGTTTTATTTAATAAATTAATTATTTTTAATGAGACCCTAAGTCTAGATTTAGGAAATTAAAATAATTAATGGGTATTAATCTAAACTGTGGGTGCAACTTTTAAAAGAAGAAGAGGATCAAGCCAAAATGATCTTAGCCATTGATTAGCTTTTAATCAGGGTCATAGAATATTAACGAGAAGATTATTTAAGGAAGGCTTGAGGGCCATTTGGAAATACACCAAGAGTTGATCAGTCAAATCAAATTGTTGATGCTAGAGTAGCGTAGTGATTTCATAGTGATCACACATAGAGGGGCAAAGACAATTTTTGGTTGGAGGATCTACTCTGGAGCCAAGAATACACAGGAGAGAGGTAGAGAGGTACACAGAGGAGGCAATGCAGTGCCCAGTGAGGGTGACGTAGGGCCACGAAGGCCACATGCAGAGAAGCGCAGTCCATTCCGAGCAGTAGCCCGAGATTTTGTTGGGAGATCAAAGATCTGAGCTAGGAGGGTTAGATTCGAGGCTCCTGAGAGAAAATTGATCCAACAGAGGAGGTGACACAGTACCCTAGAGCCATTGACGCAGGCCCACGTAATTACTGCGCAGAGGGTGCTGGGAGGTCATTGATTCAGCTACTGGATCAACAGGGACTTGCAGTGTAGAGTGAGGTAATCTCACTAATTTCTTCTGCCAAGTGATATTCTTTGTATTAGATTTCCATAAAGACATCCAGAGATTGTATTCAGAAATAACTGTTGCTTAATAATAAAACCCTAAGATCTGTTGCACCGGTTTTCCCGCATTATGTTTTTCTGGCGACGTTTGTCCAAAAACAATAGTGTCTTGTGTGATGTTTTTCTTTATTGCTCAGTTTCTTGTTTTGACATATTTTAATAAAGTGAAGGTTGCAGTAGTAATTTTCTTTAGTATTTTTAGTAGAAAACTATAAATAACTTGTCCGATTAATAACAAGTAGGTGAAGTAATTTCAGTCAGCTGCAGTAGGATTCCAAACTTGGAATTTTCACAGCCATCACACAGGTAGATGCACCTTCATCAATGATGGTGCAGTGAACGACTTTGCCTTACCTAAACATGCACTTTGAATGAAAATTGGTGGGAAAGACATGTTGTACTTTTATCCATGTCTGATATGAATGGAATGTATTAATTTTGCTGTGATAAGTATCCAAACAGTAATTAAAATGTGTGCATAAGGTTCTCTGAAGTTTGCAGGTGAAACAAATGGTTTTAGGTTAGTTAAACAGATTTCTGTGTGAGGTTAAAGCATGTAAATTTCTTGTATAACATTGTACAATAGTAAATAATAGAGAAATAAACATCACATAGCACAATACTCAGCAAATTTGATGAAGTAGTTCACCCCTCCTGGGCTACATCTGTTGGTCCAGCTCCCAATGGCATGTCCCTCATATCTCTTGCTCTATGCATGTCATTTTTATTATTTTTTTTATTTTTTTTAAGTTGGGCTGATAATTCTCTTTCTGATCTTCCAGGTCACACTAGGTGCAAGAAGAGAGCATACTTAAGAAATTACTGAACCAATAACTCTCTTTTCTGATCCTCCAGATCACACTAGGTGCAAGAGGAGAGCATACTTCAAGAAGTTATCAAGTTTTCCCTTCTTTTTTATTGTTTTTTTTTATAAAGAAATTGCCTACCTAGTTACACTTCCCCGGCAATGGCGCCAAAATGTTTGGCCAATTTAGTGTGTCCTAAATTGCTACATTAATTTGTCAATCCGGGATTCGTAAGCTGACGAAGTGTGGCGCACTATATGTGCAAGATAACCCATCTCTTAGTTTTTGTCGTTTTTGGTTTTTTTTCTTTTTATCTTGGTTGGTTTCCCAATGAGAGATGAAAATTCTAAAAGACAAGTATGGTTATGATTGTTCAAGGCAATGATGTCCTTTATAATGATTTACCAAACTTCAAACTTCAAAAGGATTTTGAAACATACAATGACAAAATTAGTTCCTAAAAGGAAATGAAAATGTGCCACTATTCTAGTTAAACAAACAGTGAACTATTGATCATGAAAACCATTACCCTTGCTGCTGTCAAAACACAAAAGAAATTGTACTCAAAGAAAATATTGCAAGTAAAATAAAACTAAGATCAAATTACATCAACTCATATTTTTACCCCTCACCATTAGTCTCGCTATGGCTTTCGGAGGTAATCATAAACAACTTGAGCAATCTGATATCTAATTTGCAGAAAAATAAACTAATATCAAATTACACACTCATACTTCAATCCCTCACCATTAGTCTCGCTATGGCTTTCGGAGGTAATTGATAATGACATGAGCAATTTAACATCTATCTTGCAGAAAAGTAAACTAATATCAAACTATACACTCATACTTCAATCCCTCACCATTAGTCTCGCTATGGCTTTCGGAGGTAACTGAAAATGACATGAACAATTTAATATCTAACTTGCAAAAAAGTAAACTAATATCAAACTACACACTCATACTTCAATCCCTCACCATTAGTCTCGCTATGGCTTTCGGAGGTAACTGAAAATGACATGAGCAATTTAATATCTAATTTGCAGAAAAGTAAACTAATATCAAACTACACACTCATACTTCAATCCCTCACCATTAGTCTTGCTATGGCTTTCGGAGGTAACTGAAAATGACATGAGAAATTTAATATCTAATCTAACTACTAAAGCAAATGTGCAATACTGAAATAAACAAAACAGTGCTGGAATTAAAAACTAAGAAAAAGAAATCAGCAGAAGGACAATATTGATTCCATGTCATTAGTCATTATAAAATGATGTGCAAATGCCCGGGTTGCCTATTGTAATCTGGAACAAAAACACTGATCAGTTAACAACAACATAAAACATAAAAGATTATGGACAGAAGTAAAATGTAAAGCATGAAAGATTATGGACAAAGATGAAACGTAAATACCATGAAAGATGTAATGTATATATACATGTGAGTGACTATGGAACAATGAACATAAGAAAAAAATGAAGCATGAAACTATACAGTAATACACAAAACCTCAGCTTGTGCAGGGGCCCTCTGCACAATCCTCGAGAAGCAGATTTCAAATACGAATTACACTTATGAACAGAGTCTTCTCATATATTAAAATGCGGTCATAACAGAGAAATAATGTCACAGCACAATGGCGACGCAATTACATTACAGAGCTAACTATTATGCGTATGAGAATGCATTATTTATAACAGAGGGTGATATAACTAATTCCCTAAAGTCTGCGCTGATGAAAGACACGTGAACCACCACGTCCAGAGATCTAGCATTATGGTCGCCGTGAGGATTAAATATATGGAGAGTGGCTGTTGGATTCGGCTTATGGAGCTGTTTACAGGTGTTGATGTGTCTCCCGTGATTTAGAAACGGCCACGCAAATCTCCACGTGATGAGAAACAGAGTTCTGTCACCGTGGGACTCTTCGGTTGACCACCACTTGGCCACCTTTGACCACAACCTTCTTAGGTGAATTCGACTGAGCCAATAGGACACGATCCATGTCCACGTCATTTCTAACTTGCCCATGTGGCTCGATTTGCCTGAAGATACCTGCAATATAGACTTTAACAAAATCGTTGTGGAAAGTTGCAGCAGCTGCGGAAAGTGACAAGATTCCGCAGCTAAATGAGCAAAAATCTAATTCAAACAGCAGACACAAAACATAGTTAAAAACCATTTTAGATGCTCTTTTACAATTAATATGCAATGATATTGATGACTTGGAAGGTCCAGGTGAATGAAAACGGTCTAGAAAGGTGTATAAGAAAGATGCAGATTTGAGACTCAACAAGGATCATGGGTGCGAAAAAAATTTCTTGTTGAATCTCAACAAATTTACAATCCTAGAAAGTTCCAAGACATACCAGGGAGTCGAGGAACTTCAACTCCCGTTGATGGTTATGTCAGGATCTCGCGACTCTGGTAAGCCCCCTGAACTAAGTCAGATCTGGTTTCTCTCGCACAATCCTTCTCTTTGCATGGTTTCACTTGATGTAAATCTCCTTCTCGAAGATGTTTTGTATTTTAGATATAATCTTTCAAACTTTTGAGATTTTTCTTTTGAGCAGATTTAAGAATTTTTTTCGGTTCATTCATCTTCATGAAAATCTCTTGCATCAAACTAGGGTTTGGAATGTGTATCTCTCATAGAGTCATGGAATTGCGAATTTTACCATTCCAAAGACCATATTTGGCTAAAGGAATCATATCTATCACATTATTTTCTTGATCAACAACTCCTAGCTTTCCTTGTGAACATCATATGGAAAATATGGTTCTTCATGGCACCTGAAATCCTCTTGAGTGCGAATGAATGCTTGCGTTCTTCTGCAAATCAAGTTCTTCTCCATTCACCATGTACTGACTGGTCTCATGAATTTTTTATGTTGGCATCCCTTTTAAATTCTTTTTATGATTACGATGCTTGTATAGTTTGTCATAAGTTACAGGAAAATGGTTTGTCATATTTAGATTATGAGGAACTTGGTTCGATTGTTAAGAGCATTCACATAGTCTCCCAAACTGATTTATCTTGGTTAATTACAAATTGGGAATCAAATGCTTTAATCATCCCATCTGATAAATATTTGGTCATTAATGACTATCATTCAACCTATCATTTGTTCATTAGCCTATCCGATGACAGTTGTTTTACATCCTTCAATATTCATCATTCAACATCTCACTATTTAGATTTTTGTGTTGATCAAATCTATTTTCCTTCACTGTCTCGAAATGACTACTAAATATGATCAGATCTATTTTCCCTCACAAGATTCCCATCGTAATCCTGTGCCTATAATTGAAAATTCATCTTTCCAATTATTTTGTGGTTTTCAAGAGGGTCATCATGAATTTTACGATCCATTCATTGAATGGTTGGAACAGTCTTACCTGGCATGCTACATCGCAAATAACAAGTTTTGATTTTTCCTCACGCTTGCTAAGGAGTTTAGTGTAGATGGAAATACACTCGCAAGAAGCTTCAGAGGTTTTTTGAATGATGGTTTTCATCAAAGAGGTAAGACCATAAACTGGTTAGAAGTGGTGACTATGACCTATATTTCTGTTGACAAGCAAGACATTCGAAATTTTGTGCAAGATATTCAAGTTTTTATCTTTTCTATTTCACATTAATTTTATCTATTTTGATTGTTAATATCTTTGAGGATGCAAGTCAGGAACAGTTACGTTGGATTCACTGAAAATTTTACTACACGTGACTCCAACCTACTAGTTGTTAGGTTAGGAGTAGGATTAGCTACATCTTAGTTTTCCTTCCCTTGCACCCATCGCATCTTGTTCTCTTTATACTCTCTTGTATTTTCTTACTTTTCTCTTGCATTATTCTTTTTCTATTTTCTTATCTTTTGGTTTTGTTTCCTTGTTGTGTGTTGTCTTTATTTCCATTTTGTTTCTTTTGTTATTTTGTTTCTTGTTGTTTGTCCCCTTTTGCTTTCATCTTGTGAATAAGTGTTGTCCTTATCCATGTGTTGTTTTATGAGATTGTGTGTGGCTGAAGTCTAAGGAGTCTTGTGACACTTCAACATTTGGTTAGCCTTTGGTTCGTCTTCCTTATGTTGGTTATGTCTTTTGGCTGATGAATTTCTGACGGAAAATACGATCCGTCTGTAAGGAGAGTTTTGGGAAAACCATGAACTCGTGTCTATCCGGAAACCTTGTGACCATATTCAATTATTTTGTTTTAGCGCTTTCATGCTTATCCAATAAGTAAAAAGGGAGAAGGGGAAAATCTAAACGATAAAAAACTAAATCAGAAGAAAATATATACTTCTCGGAAGGAACAACCTCTCCTGCTCTCAAT
Organism: Pinus albicaulis; assembly: GCA_034641835.2. Lineage (NCBI taxonomy): Eukaryota > Viridiplantae > Streptophyta > Pinopsida > Pinales > Pinaceae > Pinus > Pinus albicaulis. Next base: position 834,930,953 of record CM076569.1, on the reverse strand, counting down.
AAGTCGGGATCCCTCTTCCGCCCAAACCAAATAAGTGCCAATGCACAATCCTCTTTTCAAAAAAAATAATAAAGGCAAAATATGAGAAAGGATTCCTACGTATAGAGGTAAAGAAAGAAACTCTGTCGGGGTATTGTTCAGGCTCGTTGGGCAGCGGAGCAACGTTGGTGTTCCTGAAGTGACTCTGTTAGGGTACTGTTTAGGCTCGCTGGAGGCAGAGCAACACCAAAGATGAAAAACTTATACTCTTAAAATCTTAAACTCGCGAGCTTCACTACCATCCCCTACTTGAAACATTGTGATAAAGTTGAATATTTGTTGAGTTAAAATGAAATGGCGTGATGGGTACTGAGTCTATTCACTGGGTAAGTGGGGAAACCAAAGTGATTTGCACTACGATTCAATAATCCCCAAAGGACTAAGGCCATGCACAAAAGAAGTTAACCGAGACAGAGAAGCTAGAATTCTACCTGTGTGTCACCAAGTGTTGTAGATGCTACAAACCCCTCCAAAATTTTGGCCTATACCAAATTTCGGAGCCTTCCTTGTTCTTGTTCATTGTTGTCACAAACTTTGAGGTTTATTTTATTGTTTTTCTTAAAGTGTTGTGATCCCTTTCGCAAGATAATTAAAGTGTCATATTTTGGCATGTTGGTTGTCGCATTGTGTGTATGAGCTTGTTTTAGTGGTTCCAAGAGGTCATCTTTGTGCAAATTATTTGTTCCAACCTTGTAAGTACCCTTCACACTCATTTCCAAATTTTTGAGCATTGTCGGACAAGTGTTGTCACGGTCGTCGTAAAGTGTATCTTTGGTGTCACACTTGTCATAACTAGTTGTAAAGTTGTCACACAGAGGAGAATGCTTTGTTTGTATGCCATGGATGATCTATTTTGTTTGAGTCATCAAATATTCTAAGTGTGTAATCATAGTCAAAGTTCATCACTGTTCACATCAATCTCACCGGTCCCGCACTTAGTCATTTTTCAGAAAACTTCCCGACTGAGAAACTTAGCTTCCCCCCTAAGTTGCGCACTGCAAAATCTTAGTCCTCAAGTTGTGACCTTTATGCTTGGAACTGCACAGTGCGAAGTATTTTCCTTCTAAGAGTGCTTCATTGCACAATTTTTGTGACCAAGGCTTGACCTTGACCTCCAGAATTGTGTAATCATGGCCTCCATCCAAGCTTGAACTGCGCACTTTGTAACTTAAAGCTTCTAGCTCATCCCCTGAGCCCTGGAACTGGGCACTTCGCAGTCACCCAGGCCTTCCTTGACACCCAGAAATGCGCAGTAAGCTCTGCCTGTGCCCATCCTTGTAGCCTGTCCCACTGGTCCAGAAACTGTATAGTAAAGTTCCTCAACCCAGCTTGAACTATGCACTACATAGTATCAAGGCTCAGGGCTTCCACTTTCCTACCTAAACTATGTAGCTGCACAGTCACTAAGCCTCCTTTTCCAACCTGTCACTTGTTTCGGATTTAGTTCATGGATCAAAGTGCATCATATGAGGCTAGGGGTTTTTAAATTGATGTCGTCCCTTCATGAGCGAATTGCAGGAAAAAGTAATCTATCATGTCATGGTGATATGATGAAGGAAGAGAAGAAGGAGGGAAACACGCTCAAAGACACTCTTGCAGTTGACCTCACAATATGATTGATTGAGAAGAGAGAAAAAGGACACTAGTTTGTGACCACTATCCAAGACTTGAGATTATTGAAGACTCATTATCACCAAGGCATGTGAAGGAGGAAAGGAAATCTCTTTCATGAAGGCACTCAACTCTTAGCAGCAGTAATGGCTTGACATTTCCATGCCATCAAGCAGTCCATGTCAGTAATGTCATGTCATGGGTGGTCATATGCCACTTCACTATTGTATACCATGTCCATTGTAATCAAAATGTATTGTAAAGTGGAAGTCTAAGGGACACACATGAATGTAAAGATTCATGTAAGTTGAAAGGTCATGGGAAGTCAAATAGTCATCAGGGTAGTCAAAGAGTCACCCTTGGTTATATATATCTCCTTAATGTATAAGAAAAAGACTTTTCACCTTGGCTCCACCAGCAAAGCATTAGAGAGATAAGCTAGCTCTTTTGTGGAGAAAGGAGTGGCTCCAACACTCCACTATTATATCTATTGGTGTTCATTTTACATATGTGACTTGGAACTTATACTTAATAACATAAGCCTTTCAAGTCCAACACGTTCTTCATGCATGAATTGTGAATGTTTGTAAGACTATTCTACAGATGTTTGTATTTCATGTTTGCTTTCACATGTGCTAAGATAGTTGAACTATTTCAAATATTTTGGTACTTATCATTTTGAGAATGTTATATAATGGTTGTTGTTGTTGTCACATCCTTGTGGACTATTCAGCTGGATGCTAGGCATATATTTAGTCATATGTTGGTTATAATGACCATCACATCCGCTATGGACTATTCCGCTAGATATTATACAAATCCTGTTGTATGTGTGTGTCTCTTCTTGGGTGGTACTATTACTTCTCTCTTAGAGGCTCACATTTTCCTTCCCCCACAGTATAACGAATTTGACACACATATGATCAAACACTCACCAGGCACACCCCCCTTGCTTTTTGAAGGCGCATGTGCACTCCTCTCTTTTGCTGACAACTAGATTCAAGGAAAATCCATAAGAATACATGGCAATCGGGTTGATATTCCAGATCGGGATCCTACTCCAAATAGTGTGAGGTATAATTTTGACTTCACATCGGGAGACCCCTTGGTTGGCGGATTTCCAGCACCGTCAACATGATCCTAGGGTTTTGTTGCTTCAAAATGGATTCATAAGTTGAAAATTTTACCACATGGATTCAAAATCTTGCTTAAATTCATTTAAAAATTTCTTATCTTTGTTCTCTATATTAAGTAATTTAGGGTTTCTGCATGCTCTAGAATTTAGTCTCAAACAGGTGACGTAGGGAAAATCATCATAACTTTCCCTTCGAGCATCAAATTTGAATTCCACAAAAAGTGACTAAAATTTCACAAAATATAGCTGCTTGAGGATGAGTTTCATGGATGAAGGTCAAAACTATGACATGTGGTAGTCCATAAAAGTTTTATAAATTGAACAAGTCCATAATTAGGTCACCGTGGGAGATTTGGTATAACTCTATCTTAAAGAATCCAATTTCAGTATAACTTGTGGGGTTGGAAAGAAGACATGTAAAGATACCTCAAGACTAAGTCTCAGACCTTGGGAGGCTGAAATTATAGATATACAACAATTTCGATATCAAGCTCCTAAAAGTAAGAAAATGTGTGTATTTTTTAAAATTTGCATAACTTTTGTTTGAAAAATCAGTTTGAATTGATTCAAAGGGCATAGTGAAGCATAAATATCATTATTTGGTTCCAAATTTTCTCGAAACAAAAAAAATTGATACACCCATTAAGGCAACAAAATCTCTATTATGATGCATGAAGAAGAGGAATAAATGAAACATGATATATCAAAATCACGGGACCAAGTGCAACAAATTTCACTCTCACAAAGAGTAACCAAAAATGAACTGGAAACTAATATGGATGGTGTAGAAGCAAAAATAAAAGGAAAAATGGAAGGTTTGAAGGATGGTTTAAAAGTAAACATAGGAGTTTTTAAAGTAGGCATGGATGCAATGAATGTCAAGTTGGAAGGGTTGGAATAGTTTATACAAGAAAGGATTCCTAGTGGTGACAAGGAATTCCATGAAAATTATGATGAGGAAAATATAAATATGAATTATTATTTTAGGGAGTCCAACGTTGGGTTTAAGACTTACCGAATTTCAAAGATTGATATGAGGAAGTTTGATGGCAAGGATTCGGTAACATGGATACTACAAATGGAACAATTTTTTGATCTACACAATGTGCAACACACATAAAAGTTATGCATTGCATCTTTATATTTAGAACCCAATCAATTTGTATGGTATTGATGGATTTATTCTCGTAAAGCACTAGTCACTTGGACAATTTTTATGCAGAAATTGATAGCACAATATGAGGATACAAAGAGCAATACCTTCTTTAGAAAAATGATATCAAACAAAAGGTTTCAATTTGGGAGGAAATTGAGCACTTCCAAATATCTAATATCAAGGTAACTTATATTCTAGAGGATCATCTAGTTGATGTCTTCATAGGGGTTTTAAAGGATAACATCCAACATGATGCTCATCTTTCAGAACATAAGTCATTAGAGAATGCATTCAGGGTGGCAAGGAAATTTGAAAGAAACATTATGGCAACAAGGAGGCCTACCACTCACAACTATAAAGATGGAAGTTTTGTCACTCCTAGCTTCCCACAACCTACAAATTTGACACCAAAAAAACTAGAGGACAAGAGAGTAAAAGGGCTTTGTTACAACTGTGATAGAAAATATACTAAAGGTAACAAGTGTGTTCAGAAGAAATTATTTTACATATATTGTGAAGAGGAGGAAGAAAAGAAACAATAAACATCAAAAGAAGATGATATACAATAGGAACGAACCCGAGGGGTTGAAAAAAGAAGAAATGAATTTGACCATATCTTGTAATGTATTGGCAGGAATTACCACTCCTCAAACTCTCAAGATAGAAGGATATATCGAGAAGAAAAAGGTAATAGCGATGATTGATTCAAATAGTACTCATAATTTTATTGATTGTAAGATAGCCACGGATTTGAATTTATTTCTATATCTAGCACCTGAGTGTCAAGTGATGGTTACAAATGGAGGAACAATAAATTACTCAGGGAAGTGTCATATTATCAATATAACCATGGTGGAATTTGTATTGATTAGTCCAATTCTTTCCATTAGAATGGGTGGTGCAGAAGTTGTATTAGGAGTCCAATGGTTACAATATTTGGGGATGGTAACTTTTAATTTTCAAGACATTTTATTGAAATTATTCTCAAAAGGAAAGGAAATTGAACTGAGGGGTATCACAGGAAAAAATGGGAAGATAATAAACTCTAATGGCATGGAAAAACTTTTGAAGGAGGAACAACAAGGGGTAATTTCACAATTATGTTCACTATATGTTTAAAAATCTAAGTCATCCATTTCTCCATACCCCCAAAGAGACGTTGGTAATAATTCCAAGGTATTTGAGACTCCCAAAGGTCTCCAACCTATTCACAATCATGATCGTGCTATTCAACTAATTCTAGGAAGTGTTCCTCCAAACATTAGAACTTACATATATCCTTATGCCTAGAAGAGTGAAATTGAACGTATGGTTGCAGAAATGTTAGAGGCAACTGATTCAACCTAGCCAAATTTCTTTCTCTTCTTTAGTAGTATTAGTGCACAAGAAGGATGTATCATGGCATATGTGTCCAGATTATAGAGAGCTAAAAAAGCTCACTATTAAAGATAAGTTTCCCATTCTTGTCAATGATGAATTGTTGGATGAACTACATGGAAAAATTTACTTCACGAAGTTGGTTCTTCATTCAGGATAACATCAAATTAGAATGAAGATAGAAGGAACTCTAAAAGCAACATTTAGAGATTATGAAGTTCATTATGATTTTTGGTCAAGAATTTTGGCCTTACTAATGCACCTTCCACATTTCAAGGTTTGATGAATTCCACTTTCAAGCCCTTCCTTAGAAAATTTGTGTCAGTATTTTTTGATGATATACTAATCTATAGCAAGTCTTGGAAAGATCATGTTCAACATGTTGACAGGTTGCTCAAACTACTGGAGGAGAAGAAATTGTATGCAAAATCATCCCAATGTTTCTTTGGGGTACATTAAGTGGATATTTGGGTAATATTGTATCCCACGAGGGTGTTAAGGAAGACCATAAAAAAATTAAAGCCATCAAGGAATGGAAAATTACCACAACCTTAAGGAATCTTTAAGGATTTCTTAGGTTGATAAGGTATTATCACAAGTTTGTTGAGAATTATGGGAATATAACAACACCTCTAACAATATTACTAAATAAAGATGCATTTTTTTGGACTCCGAGAGAAACTACGAATTTTGAACATCTTAAAGAGGCAATGTGTTGAGCTCTAGTATTAGCTACACCAGACTTCACAAAAACCTTTATTTTGGAATGGTGTGCCTTAAGAAATGACATTGGTGTTGATTTATTGCAAGAAGGAAGACCCATTGATTTTGAAAGTCATCCAATCAAGGGAAAGTATTTATAGAAACCTATTTATGAGAAGGAAATTTTGGAAATACTACATGCACTGAAGAAATGGTACCCTTTCCTAATGGGAAGATGCTTCAAGGTAAAATAAAATCATGATAGTCTTAAATACTTCTTGGAATATAGATTATATTCAAAAGAGTAGCAAAAATGGGTCACAAAGATGTTGGGTTATAACTTTGAAATCATCTACAAAAAATTGAAGCAACATGTTGTTGTAGATGCACTCTCAAGAAGGGATGAGGATGTGGAAGCATTGCTATGTGTAATATCTATTATCCAACTTGATTGGATAATTGAAGCAAGGGATGAATGGAGGAATTGTGAAGAGGTATGGACACTCATTAAAAATTTATAGCAAGATCCAAGTGCATCTGATTCATTTATTTGGAAAAATGATTCACTGTGGCACAAAGATCGCTTATATCTATGTAAGAACTCCTAACTTAAACAAAATGTTCCTTTTTAATTGCAAACCTATCCTATAGGAGGGCACTTAGGATTTTTAAAAACTTACCATTGGGTTAAGAAGGATTTTTTTTTGGACGGGCTTAAATTTGATATTCAAAAGTTTGTGGCAGAATGTTTGGTTTTCCAACTAAATAAAGTTGAGATAATTAATACCCCATGTATTTTACAACCATTAGCCATTCCAAGTCAGCGTTGGGAAGAGGTTTCAATGGATTTGATCAAAATTTTACCCAAGTATAAAGGAAAGAGTGTCATTATGGTCGTATTTGAAAGACTTACCAAGTGTGCACACTTTTGTGCATTATCTCATCCTTTCAAAGATAGTACAATTACTACTGCATTTGTGGAAACAATTTAACATGGAAACCCAAAGATTATTGTATGTGATAGAGATTTCATTTTCACTGGAATTTTTTGCAGAGAATTATTTTCTTGTCTTGGTACTCAATTAGCTCATAACTCATCTTATCATCCTCATTCTGATGGGAAAACTGAGATAGTGAACACATGTTTGGAAGTATATCTTCATTGATTTGTATATGATAAGAAAACATAATGGATCAAGTGGTCACCCCTTACAAAATTGTGGTATAACACTTCCTTCCATACCGCAGCAAAAATGACCCTAATTATGGCGCTTTATGGATATCATCCACCATCCATCACATCATCTTTAAGAAATAATTCTAAGGTTCAAGTAGTGGAAGATCACCTCAAGCATCAATAAAAAAATATCCAACTCTTAAAGGATAGCTTTTTTCTAGCGCATAAATGAATGAAATAATAGGCATATCAACATTGTAGTGAAAGAAGTTTTGTTGTGGAAAATTGGGTATAGTTACAACTTCAACCATACAAACAAATGTCTCTCAAGCAAGCTAACAAGGATAATAAATTATTACCCAAGTACTATGGCCCTTACAAGGTGTTGCAAAATATTGGTACTATGGCATACAAATTGGAGATACCTACATATTTGCGAGTACACCCAGTTTCCCATGTTTCATGCTTAAAGTAGTTTATAGGTGACAATATTCTAGTTCAAACTATATTACCTGAAATTGATGAGGAAGGAAAAATCATATTGGAGGCTGAAGAAATCACAAAAATAAGAATCCAACAACTGCAAAACAAATAAATTTCATAGTATATCATTAGGTGGAAGAAATTACATGTTGAAGACTCCACATGGGAGGATGAGTATTTTATTCGGAAGCATCTAGAACTACTCAAGCATTGAGGACGACACTTTTTGGAAGAGAGGGACATGTTAGTTCTCTACAATACTAGTGTAGCATCCATAATTTTATTGTCGTGCCCCATAGAATCTCACTATTTTTATTGTTGTGCCCTTACATTATTATTTTTATGTAGGCCCTAATTTTATTTTGACCCCTTAGACTCCTATATATACCAAGGAGGTGTTGTCATTTGAATCATCTAATAATTATTAATTTATGTGATGTAAAAGGAGGTCTCCCACTTGAAGAGGTTTATTTTCAAGTCATTGATCTATCTTTTCTTCTATTGTGTTATTTGGTTACATAACATCCTTCAACATCTTATTTATTCCTTTACTTCTCTTCAACACATATAAATTATCTGAAGTTCTAATTCCTTTTGCAATTACCTTTCTAGTGTCTTCTTCTATAACTTTGCATCCTCCTGAATTGAATATGACTTCATGTCCTCTATCAGTTATTTGAATTACACTCATGATGTTGTTCTTTATTCCTTCAGCAAATATAACATTGACTACATATGTATTTTTGCTTTCAAGTTTTAATTTACCTTTTCTTATTACTTTGGTTGATATATTGTCTCTTATAACAACATTGCTATCTGTAGTTGTCTTCAAAGAGAGGAATTTGCTCTTATCACTAGTCATATGATGAGAGCATTCATTATCATTGTACCAAGAGTTTTCCTTATCTTGAGCATAAACAACAAGAGTACATGTCTCTTGCCTCTCATCCTTTCTCTTACGTGCTTTAGTATGTTGGAATTTGTTAAATATATTTTCTTTTGATTTCTTGTTCAATTGTTTATTCTAAGTAAGTCCTTTTTGCTGTTTGAATTGTCTTAAAAAAATCAATAACTTACTCCTACAATCCCTTTCCATATGTCCAATCTTGTTGCATGTACAACATATTATATGACTATAAAAGGAGACAAAATGATCATATCTTCTTGTGCTGCAATTCTTCCTTGCATTCATTACACTCCTAGTTTTTGCATGATATCTACACCATATTACTTTATGGACAAAGATATTACATAGGAAACAGTAACCATAAAATAAAAGTTCGTAGGTGGGATTAAAGGATCTTCTTATGGGGAGAGTTCTTCCTTGTCTGTTTGATTGAGGAATCTTATTTTGCTACATAATATGAATGTAAGGTTTTCTTCTACATTATTCTATAGTGTGTCCAAATTTGTGGAAAATGTAGCTCTCAACATCATCTATCAAAGGATAAAAAGTATTTAAATTCCTCCTTGGAAAATTTAAATATTTGTTGTACCTATTTGTGGGAGAAAATGACCTATGTTGGAAAGGTATTCTTCTGGAGTCATTCAATGTTGGTTTCCTTTGCTGATTTCTTCTCTTTCTATTCTATGTCTTGTTGATGATAGTTGTTTCGGTGGATTCTTACTGGTTTCTTGTTTTTCTTGACTTGCCATTGAGTTAGGTTCTCCTCTAGTTGTCTCTTTATAACCAAGCCCCGATTTCTCTAAGGGGGGTCTTTGATTGCTAAGGATGTTGTCTAGGATTTTGGTTATTTCTTCCAATTGTCGCTGATTACTTTTCTTTTCAAATTCATTTCTCAAGCATACAACCTCCACCTCTATCCTTTCACAGTGGTTGTCCCTTTATTTTAGTAGGTTTCCCATTACTTCTTCAACTCTTTTTGCTTCCTCTATTTGAGTTCTCAAGCCGATAGAATTTTTTTTGAGCTCATATTCTTTGTCTTAAAAAATATACAATAATTTATTTTTATCTCTAGTCACCATTATGAGTTTTTCTAGATTCAATATTCTATCAGTAAGAGAGTTCTTTTTATTCATATTTTATTCACAATCATCTTGAATACTAGTAGATGCATGATTATCTTCATCTAATGGATAACTAAAATATATATCACAATTATCATCTAAGCAACTGGGAACATTACCTCTTAAAATAAGATGCATCTCCTCTAGGTATTATGCTGATTTAATTTCATTTTCTAGAGTTGAATTGTCCTCTTGGTTAGCTGTTTGCATCATAATGGGATGGTATTCTATCTTCCTGGATGCCTTTCTCTTCTTCTTATTCCTCTTATTTTTCTTCTGCTTATCTTCAAATTTTCTTTCTAGATAATGAAAAATGGCTTCAATCCCTTTTTTAATAGAGTCTTATTTAAGATTTGAATCATTATAAGAGGAATAAGGTTTGACAATCTCTACTGGATCCTATTTATTTTCTCCTTCATGGAGGATTTGCAGCTTGTCCCACGCATCCTTTGTAGATTTTTAAGACATTACCTTCTCAAGATCTACATCGTGAAGATTTGTGTAAATGGATTACATGACATGAGCATTACGATGTTGTGCTTGTTTTAAAGGATGATTTTTATCATAGCCATTAGTTATTGGATTCCAAACATCAAATCCAAGATATATTAATTTATAATTCACCTTCTCTTTCCATACATGATTGTTTGCAACATTGAGTAGAACAATTCCTTGATGAACCATTCTTCTAGCTTGATCTACTGTCCAATGATTAAATTGTACCTGAAGGAACCTATCCCTGATACTAATTGTTGGAATCTTGCTTATACTGAGAGGGGGGGGGGGGGGTGAATTAGTATAAAGTTGTTTGAATCATCTAATAAATTTTTTACCAAAATTTTACAACAACTATCTAGACATTTATTAAGCAGCAAAGCAATGCATATAATCAACAAATAATAATCAATTCACAGTACAAGAACAAAAAATTCAAACCATATGGAGACATATATTTTAGATGGAAACCTATAAAGGGAGAAAACCACCATTCTTCTTCTTATCTTCTTAAATCATTATTTACTTTCATTCATTTACCGACACCAACCAGTAGGAGACTTCGATCCCATTTTCATTGATTTGCAAGCACCCAGTTGTAGGAGTACCAACCCCTATTTGTTTTATTTGCACCCAACAAAAGGAAGCACCCACTCCCTATTTGTTTTGTTGGCACCCACCAACAAGAAGCGTCCACTCCCTATTTTTTTTGTTGACACCCAACAACAAGAAGCACCCATTCCCTCAATTCATATTTATTAGCACTAACCAACTAGAGTCACTTAGCCCCAAAATCACCATGGAACTCCCTTTCATACCATTTTCAAACTGGATCTACTCCCTTTAACAATAACTTCAAAATGAACACCATATATCACATTTGCAGTCAATTGCTACACACCTCTTTAGTAATTAATAATAAAAATATTATTACAACAACAATAATTAGACAATTGAGAGTCCATCAAGTAATTCAAGCTCTAGTCTTTGGCATACTAATACTCTGACTCAACAATAATAGATAATCAAACCTCACTAGCTTACACAGTAAGAAACAACTTCAACAATAATCAACACCAATATGATATATCTTTGGAACACAAATCCTAGATTCCACACAACACCTCAGGCTTCTGAGGAGCATATCAATAATCAAGTTTTGGAAACAAAAAAATTAATCTTTGCAACATACATATTCATTAGAAGGTAATCATTCTATAATCATTCTCTGCAACACAAACCTTTGATGACAGAAAAGTCAACATTTCCCACAATACACTCCCTTTGCAATTGTAATAATCCAATTCTGGATTTCGAAGAGTAGTTCTTCATACTCTGTGATCAACCACACACTTACTTTTTCATCAGTAGCGCGAGAAAAACACATTCTTAGAAACAACTTAATTGATCACCAAAACTTCCATTAGCAGAAATCATAGCGCACAAGACAAACCCTAAACAAGAACCTCCGATAGTATCATAAAAATCATCATCATCAACAACACTTTGAACTCAACACCTCATAGTAAGTATCCTTTATAAGCTCAACAAATATATAAATAATAATGCACCAATTATCTAACTTAACAAGTGGTCATAATAGATCAATTTAAGCACGACTTTCAATCCTTGGCATTAAACACTACTATTTATCAAGCTCTAAATACAAATCTTGTTAAGAAGTTTTGCATAAAACCACAAGGTCTTTCAAAACTCGAACACTGTCCCATGTTCAGTCAAAGAAGTGTTAGAAACTAGGGAAATAATAAGTGTGGGTGGGGGGGGGGGTGAATCAGTAGTGTGTTCAAATTATACATTTTTTCACAAATTATACTTTTCAATCACTTTAGCAATATTTGATGGATCAACAACACAACTCAATCATGAGAAAAATAATACCATAAGCACATGAGCAAGATAGACAAAAGACATCAATATTCCTTTTATTACAAGTTTAAACTTGATTACATCAATTCCCCACAAGCTACCACTTCTAGGTTTATTAGATGCAACTAAAAGGAACTTCTATCCTTGCTCGTTTATCAGCTACCACTAAAAGGTCCTGCTGCCCCTGCTTGTTTACCGATACTCAATGGAAGGGACCCTTGCCCCTGCTTGTTTATTAGTGTCTTTTGAAAGGGATTCTTGCCCCCAAAAATTTACTAGTACCCATTAGAAGGAGCTCCAACCCATGATCTGCAATCTACCACTTGTTGGCCTTGTTGATTCATCTTTCATCCATTTTCAAACTAGAACTAGTAGAACTCTTACCTCATAAGCAAGTAAATTTTTCTCACTGCAACAGCTCACCAAAACCACCATACTAACACCTTCAGAAATATATTATTATTGATGAAAACACCTTCAACAATCTCTGATTACTGATATAAAATACTACCACCTTCAACAATCTGTCATTACTGAACTAATCACCTAGCTCTATACACCAGCAACATCAACCTCAATTACAAATGCATTCTATGCATCTCTGGAACAACTTTCAGATACCAAGATTGGTCTTTGTTTCACCCTTGATGCATACCACCATCATGCATCATGCTGCACCAACAAATCTCATGCACACTATGCAACACGTTGTTGCTATTTCAAAATATACTACACTCAATCATCACTTTGTTACTCAAATTATGATTTTAAAGAATTCTGAACTGATATTTTTGGTATTGGACTTGAGTTTTCTTACTCTTTGATATAATGCATGGTTTTTCTTGTTTTTTCCTTTTTCCTATTCAAGTTGCTCCTCTAAATATGTTCTTCATGTTATCTTAAAGTCCTCTGCAAATCTCAGCCTTTTTTGTGAGTTTCAGTAAATTTTGGCCTTTTACAAATTTAGACGAGATTAACTAAATTTATCGACCTTCCAAACTTGGAAAAAACTATCAAAACCACCTCCTTCATTGTAAGTATGCCAAAACTACCTCTTAACAGGTAGTTCTGCTAATAAAAACCTCCAAAAATAGTTGTTCACCCATCCATGCTGCTATCGGGATCATCCCACCAAAAATAGCTTCCATCTCATCTTTTTGTTAACTAAACATTCGGGAGAAGTAATGAGGGGAAGTGGTGATTGAGGGTCCCACAAAATACCATTGTGGTATAAAAAACCACCCTTGGGACCACCCTCATTGGTTTATGTAATCAGTGAGAGTTCCCGTATAATGATTGTGAGCCGTAGATTGCAATTTATGAAACCACCTTCCAAGACCACCTTGTTCGTTAACATTCGACAAAATTTGTGCTGTCGCTCACCACTGGATATGTTGGAGTTGATCTGTGCTGTTGATCTGGTTCGACTATTATGTGCATACGAGACCACTACTCTCAAATTTATGTGCCTCTGATTGGTCGAGAGTTGATATGCGTCATTGATTGTGATTAACTTCCATGTTGATGTCATCCATGCCATGTGCCAACCTGTAATCGATCCATGTGTCACCCCTATATGGGCCTTGTGGGTACTCGAAAACACCAAAACTTCTTACCACATGTCCACCTCCCAACAGGAAGTTGCTAATGTCGCCTATGACCAATAATATGCTGCCACCTATCCTGTCAGAGGAGAGAGAAAGGGTCCCTCAATCCTTGGTTTTTCAGGTGATTTCCTTTGTAAATGGTTCTATGATCGAAGCGACCTGCTGCCAAACTAATGCTCGAAGCCCTCAATCCTGATGCTTTTAATAAATTCATTTAACAACAATTTATGAGGTTCCAACCTTTCGGGTTAGGCACACTACCACTTAGCCGCTCCTATGAGTTGATAATAGTGCTGCCTTATTGGACCATTCCACCTGGATTCTTCCAATATTGGCTCTTCACCTTCCAGGTTACACTTCCACTCCGCTGAGCTAGAATCTAGATTCCCTAGTACCCAAAGCTTTTGGGAATTCATTTTCTAAATATTTACGATATTTTGGGTTTCCGAGATTTTGAATTTTTTAGGCCTAACTTTGAATTCCTTTATCTTTTAATCAAGGAGGCCGTTTGCAGACTTGTTTATACCATTGGAAAGATCTTTTAGAGAATTTTCTAGTTGAGTGAGTCATATGTAGTTTTTGAGCTCATATCTTACCTAAAAAATTTCTTCAAATTATCAGCTCTTCTCTGCACCTTGACCATCTGTCTGCACCTATTCCTTGGCCATTATTGACTACCTGTTTCTTTTCCACACTTCTTTGCCATGCTCCTTTGCCATCAATGAAAAAATATTTCCAACATTCCCCCCCTTTGGCATTGATGGCAACGCCAAAATAAAAGAAGACATTTTTAGCAAAACATATCACCTTTGATTGTCTTCTATGACTTCTCCCCCTAAGATGTAATTCTCCCATTCCTTCATTGTTGTGCCTGTTGTTGTTGCTATATGATGCCAATCATTGGATCACTAACACATGATCACTGTCTTTCCTTTTGTTTGATTTTGAATGTATCACTCCCCTTTTAACATCAATTGAAAAGACACTATCATGCTCCATGCTCTATGCTTCTCCTATCACCATACTCCTCCTATCATCTCTGTCATGTTGATCTTGTGGACCTAGAAAATGCGTCATAATATGTTTGAAATACTAAATCTTCCTTTCTTCCTTATGAAGGAAGAGATAGTGGAGGGAGGCAAGAGGAATAACTCCCAATATTTTCCTCAAATATTCAAATTGCTTTCTAGGTAGGGGCTTGGTAAAGATATAGTCAACTTGTTCTTTTATAGTGACATACTCTAGTTTTACAATATTTTTGGCAACTTTCTCCCTTAAGAAATGGTACTTAATTGGAATATGCTTTGTCTTGGAGCGAAAAACTGGAATCTTTAACATGTTTATTGCACTTGTTTTTCCACAAATAATTGGAATAGGCCGATCATAAAACACCTTTACTTCCTACAAGGTTTTCTTCTTCCACAATAATAGAGTGCAACAAGATGTTGTTGTAATATACTCTGCTTTAGTTGTAGATAAAGATATGGACCCTTTCTTCTTGCTCAACCATGAAACTAGAAATTCTCCAAGAAATAAAGCACAACTACTCATGTTATTTCGATCATCTATATCACCTGCCCAATCAACATCATCAGTATGAATCGTAAATGAAAAATATTTACCTCTTAGGTACCACAATCCATAATTCATTGTTGCTCTAAGATATCTAAGAATCCTCTTGGCTGCAAGTAGATGACTTTTTCTAGGAGCTGCTTGTAATATTCCAACTATAGCAACGACCTCCATGATATCTAATCTTGGAGATGTTAAATATAAGAGGCTTACTATAAGAGATATGTAAAGGGTCTGGTCCACTCCTAGTGTCTCATCAGTCTTGGTAAGTTTGCAACTTGTCACCATTGGTGTGCTCACTAAAGAGCATTCTTTCATGTCAAATTTATTAAACACATATTTAAGGTAATTTCCTTGAGAGACGAATATTCCTTTGGGGCTCTGTGTAATATGAAATCCAAGGAAATAAGATAGCTCTCAAAGCATAGAAATCTCGAATTCAACCTTCATATTAGCTGCAAATTCACTAATTAGAAAATTTGAATCACTGGAAAAGATGATATCATCAACATATACTACCACCACAATAATTTTTCCATCCTTTTCTTTGACATATAGGTTTCTTTTCGTTGCACATCTTTTGAATCCAAACTTGAGCAGGTAGGTGTCTAGCTTGGAATGGCAAGCTCTATGTACCTGTTTGAGAAAATATAAGGCCTTTTTGAGTCTACAAACATAATCTGGTTTCTATGCTAGCTAAAAAATTTCTAGTTGCTCAATGTATACTTCCTCTTGTAGTTATCCATTGAGAAAGATTGATTTGACATCCATTTGATTGAACTTCTTATAGCAAACAAAGGAAAAAAACATCTTTATTGCCTCTAATATGGCAATAGGAGAAAAATGTCATCAAAGCACAACCCCTCTATCTGAACATATCCTTTACATACAAATATGGCTTTGTTTCTTACCACTTCTCCTTGGTCATTCACTTTATTCCTGAAAACCAACTTTGCGCCAATGAAATTCTTTTTAATAGGCCTTGGAACAAGTTCCCAAGTCTGATTTTTCTCTATTTCGTCCAATTCCTCATGCATAAATTTTAATCAATGTTGGTTTGAAAAGCTTGTGCAACATATTTTCGTTCCTCCATGAACAATAGAGAAACATGTGCTTGCACAGGGGGAGTTAGTAGCATCCTTCTTTTCTTTATACCAAAATAAAAATCACCAATAATCTGATCAACAAGATGGAATTTTTGTACATACCTTGGGCAAAATTTTGTCTCCTAACATGTACCTAGAATAGCCATTATCCACATATCAATGGCTCCCTTCATTTTGAGCATACAAATCAATGTCACATTTCTCTATCTTCTCCTTTTCTTTCTAGACTTGGGATGTTTTTCATTTTGCCTTATCTTTTTCTCCTTAACCTTGCAATTGACTGCTATGTGCCCAAAATTTTGACATTTAAAACATTGCACCAAATCATTCAGAGAAGCAAAATAATTTTTATACCTAAGATTGATTTTCGTCTGTTGAAAATTTCTTCTAGATATAAGTTGTTTGTAGGAAATATTTACTCTGCATTTTTCTGCTCTGCGGCCATAGACTGTGCATGTAAAACAATATCCTAGGGAACATATCATTGTACCTGGGTTGTCTTATGTGCTGAGTTGAATTCTAGGAAATTCGATTTGAATGGTCAACATGATCCTTTTGTTGTTGCTATTGATACTTCCCGGGATGCGTATTTTCCTCTAGCTTCTGCGTGGGCGCTCCTTTTTTTGGGGGAACGGAGGTAATTGTCTTCTTTCCTTTGAGCTCTATTGTTGTGCTAGAATCAGCTTCAAAGCCTAGACCAGTTAGGATTGTGGAGATCCTCTGAGCTTTCAATAAATCTGTTAGGTCCCTACTAGTGTATCCCCTCATTGTTATTGTTAGTGTAGCCCCCTTATTATTATTTTTGTGCCCATGTAGTCCCCATATTGTTATTATTGTGCCCCATAGAATCCCACTATTTTTATTGTTGTGCCCCTACATTGTTATTGTTATGTCGGTTAGTATTATATTTTGACCCCTTGGACTCCTATATATAGAAAGGAGGTTTTGTCATTTGAATCATCCAAGAATTATTCATTTATGCAATGTAAAGGAGGTTTCTCCATCAAAGAGGCTGATTTCGAAGTTGTTGATCTATCTTTTCTTCTATTTTGTGAGCTCGTTTCATAAAATTTGGCATTAGAGCTTTGAATTCTACGGTTTTGCTGCTGCAAATAGGTCATCTTGGAATTTTAGCCATAACTTTTTTTCTACGAAGGTTCCAGAGCTGAAAAAACTCATTTGAGCCGAAATATGGAGGAACTTCGTGTAAAAATTTCATATCTTGGTTTGCTATATTTTCAGAGATATGATCTAAGGAAGTTAGGGTTTTTGCAAGTGCCATAATTTCATCTCAAACAGGTGACCAAGGGAAAATAGTCATAAATTTTGTTTTAAACATCTAATTGGAATTATTTAAAAATTGGTTGCAAGTCCACAGACTGTAGTTTCTTATGTATTGATTTCAGAGCCAAAAGTCAAAACAATGACACGTTTCATGCTGTACAAGTTCTCTCTGGTGAACTAGTCCATAATTAGGTCATTGTGGGAGATAGGGCATAAATTTATCTTGAAGAATCCAAATTAGGTCTGACCTATGGAATTGGAAAGAAGACTAATAGGAATACTACATGACTGAATATCAAATATTGGGGATCCAAAATTACAGAGATACATCCGTTTCAATATTGAGCTCCTTAAAATCAAGAAAAATGTGTATTTTATTTTTCTTTTTCTTAAATTGCATAAGTCTTGTTTGAAAAATCAGTTTGAAGTGATTCCAAGGGCATATTGAAGCATAGATATCAGTATTGGGTTCTAAAATTCCCCCCAAAAATAATTCCACACCCATTAAGCCCTCAAAAGGCTCTAAAATGGCTCATGAAGAGGAAGAAGTTCAACATGATATATCAAAATTACGAGACCAAGTGTAACAAATTTCGCTCTCGCAAAGAGTAACAAAAAATGAAATGAAAGCTAATATGGATGATTTGACGAAAGACATGGATGGATTGAAGAAATACGTAGAATATAATATGGATGGTTTGAAGAATTATGTGGAAGCTAAGATTGATGGCATAGAAGAAAAACTGGAAGGAAACATGGAAGACGTGAGAATGGTCTAAAAGGAGACATGGAAAATTTGAAGGAAGGTTTGACAAAGCTGCTACAGGAAATGATTCCTAATGGAAAAATGATAGTAGACGAACTCATGATGAGAACAAAATAAATGTTAATCATGATTTCATAGACTCTAATGTTGGATTTAAGACCCACCATATTCCAAAGATCGATATGAGGAAGTTTTATGGAAAGGATCCCGTAACGTGGATACTACATATGGAGCAATATTTTCATCTCCATAATGTGAAAAAAACACAAAAGGTACACATTACAATTTTATATTTAGAAAAAAATACATTTGTATGGTATCGATGGCTTTTCTCTCGTAAAAAAATTGTCAATTGGTCAATTTTTACAGAGGAAATGATTGCACATTATGAGGATACAAAGAGCAATACCTTCTTTAGCCAATTGATAAATGTAAAACAAAAGGGTTCAATGGTGGAGCACATTGAGGACTTCCAAAAATTGAATATAAGAGTAACTGATATTCTAGAGGAAAACATGATTGATGTCTTGATAGGGACTTTAAATGATAACATCCAACATGAGGTTCGCCTTTGGGAACCTGATTCATTGGAGAATGCATTCATGTTGACAAGAAAAATTGAAAGCAAAATTATGGCGACAAGGAAGCCTACCACTCACAACTATAAATATGGAAGTGTCGCTACTCCTAGACTTCCACAACCTACAAGGTTGACACCACAACAATTGGAGGAAAAAAGAGAAAAAGGGCTTTGCTATATTTGTGATAGAAAATATACTAAAGGTCATAAGTGTGCTGAGAAGAAATTATTTTACATAGATTGTGAAGAGGAGGAAGAAAAGAAGCAAGAAACTTCAAAATAAGAGGATATACACTAGGAACCAACCCTAGAGGAAGAAGAAATGAATCCGACCGTATCTTGTAATGCATTGGCAGGAATTACCACTCCTCAAACTCTCAATATAGAAGGACATATCAAGAAGAAAAATGTAATAGTGCTGATAGATTTGGGTAGTACCCATAATTTTATTCATTGTAAGGTAGCCAAGGAATTGAATTGCTTCCTATCCCCAACACCAAAGTGTCAAGTGATGGTTGAAAATGGAGGAACTATAAATTTCTCTGAAAAGTGCCATAATATCAAACTAACCATGGGGGAATATGTATTGAATAGTCCAATGCTCTCCATCCCAATGGGTGGTTCTGATGTTGTACTAGGAGTACAATGGTTACAATCTTTGGGGACGATAGCTTTTAATTTTCAAAAAAAATTCTTGAATTTTTTTTCGGAAGGAAAGAAAGTTGAATTACGGGATATCGAAGGGAATCCAGGAAAGATAATAAACTCTAATATCATGACAAAGCTTCTGAAGATAGAACAACGAGGCATAATTGCACAATTACGCTCACTACAGGTTCAAACATCAAAATCATCTATTTCTCCAGATCTCCAAAACGTCTTGGACAATCATTCCAAGGTATTTGAGACTCCCAAAGGACCCCGACTTATTTGTGATAATAATCATGTTATTTATTTGATTCCAGGAAGTGTTCCTTGAAACATCAGGCCTTACAGATATCCTTATGCTCAAAAGAGTGAGATTGAACGTATGGTTGTAGAAATGCTAGAGACTGGTATAATTCAACCTAGTCAAGTTCTTTCTCTGCTCCAGTAGTATTGGTGCACAAGAAGGACAGATCATGGCATATGTGTCTAGATTATAGGGAGCTCAACAAGCTCACTATTAAAGATAAATTTCCCATCCCCATCATTGATGAATTATTGGATGAATAACATGGAGCAATTTACTACACCAAGCTGGATCTTCGTTCTGGATATCATCAAATTAGAATGAAGACTGAATACATTCCGAAAACAACATTCAGAACTCATGAGGGTCATTATGAATTTTTGGTCATGCCTTTTGGCCTTACTAATGCACCTTCCAAATTTCAAGGTTTGATGAATTCCATTTTCAAACCCTTCCTTAGAAAATTTGTTTCAGTATTGTTTGATGATAATATACAACAAGTCTTGGAAGGATCATGCTCAACATGTTGAAATGGTGCTCAAACTATTGGAGGAGAAACAATTATATGAAAAAACCTCCAAATTTTTCTTTGGAGTACAAGAGGTGGAATATTTGGGTCATATTATATCTCCTGAGGGTGTTAAGGTAGACCCTAACAAAATTAAATCCATTAAGGAATGGAAAATCCCTACAACCATAAAGCATCTTCAAGGATTTCCGCGGTTAACTGGGTATTATCGCAAGTTTGTTAAGAATTATGGGAGAATATCGGCATCTTTAACATCATTACTAAAAAAAGATGCATTTTATTGGACTCTGGAAGCAACTAAGGCCTTTGAACATATTAAAGAGGCAATGTGCCAATCATTGGTCTTAGCTACGCCAGACTTCACAAAAACATTTATTGTGGAATGTGATGCCTCGGTAAATGGAATTGGTGCGTTTTTAATGCAAGAAGAAAGACCCATTGCTTTTGAAAGTCGTCCAAGCAAAGGAAAGTATTTACTGAAACCTATTTATGAGAAGGAAATGTTGGAAATATTACATGCACTAAACCAATGGCGACCTTACCTTATGGGAAGACACTTCAAGATAAAAATAGATCATGATAGTCTTAAATAATTTATGGAACAAAGATTATATTCAGAAGAGTAGCAAAAATGAGCCACAAATATCTTTGGTTATGACTTTGAAATCATCTACAAAAAAGGGAAGCAAAATGTTGATGCAGATTCACACTCAAGAAAGGATAAGGATGTGGAAGCATTTCTTTGTGCCATTTCTATTATCCAACCCGAGTGGATAACCGAAGCAAGGGATGAACGGAGGAATGATTAAGAGGCGTGGACACTCATTCAAAAGTTGCAGCAAGATCCCAATACATCTGAAACATTTAGCTTGAAAAATGATTCATTATGGTACAAATATCACTTATATTTTTGTAAGAATTCCCAACTCAAAAAAAATATTCTTTTGGAATTGCACACCTCTCCCTTAGGAGGGCACTCAAGATTTTTAAAAACTTACCACATGGGCAAGAAGGAATTTTTTTGGGATGGCCTTAAATCTGAGATTCAAAATTTTGTGGCAGAATGTTTGGTTTGTCAACAAAATAAAGTTGATACAATTAAGATGCCAGGTCTGTTACAACCTTTATCCATTCCACATCAACGTTGGGAGGAGGTTTCAATGGATTTTATCACATGTTTACCCAAGTATGAAGGAAAGACTGTCATCATGATGGTAGTTGATAGAACTACCAAGTATGCACACTTTTGTGCATTATCTCATCCATTTAAATCTAGTAGAGTTGCTACTGCATTTATGGAAACAATTCAAAAGCTACATGGAAACCCAAAGATTATTGTAAGCAACAGAGATCCCAATTTTACAGGAAAATTTTGGACGGAATTATTTTATTGTTTGGTACTCTATTAGCTCATAGCTCATCATATAATCCTCAATATGATGGGAAAACTGAGATAGTGAACACATGTTTGGAAGGATATATTCATTGCTTTGTATCTGATAAACAGACACAATGGGTCAAGCGGTTACCTTTGGTTGAATGATGGTATAACACTTCCTTCCATACTGCAGCAAAAATGATCCCATTTATGGCACTTCATGAATATCATCCACCCTCCATCACATCATCTTTAAGAGAAAATTCCAAGGTTCAAGCAATGGAAGATCACATTGAATGTCAACAAAAAGTTCTCCAACTCTTAAAGGATAACCTCACCTTGGCGCAAAATCGAATGAAACAACATGCATATCAACATCACAGCAAAAGAAGTTTTGATGTAGGCGACTGGGTATTTTTACAGCTACAATCATACAAACAAATGTCCCTCAAGAAAGCTAAGAAGGATAATAAATTATCACCAAAGTATTATGGTCCTTACAAAGTGTTGCAAAAGATTGGTACTATGGAATACAAATTGGAGATTCCTGCATCTGCCCGAGTGCACCCAGTTTTCCATGTTTCATGCCTAAATAAGGTTATAGGTGACAAGCTCCTAGTTCAAACAATATTTCCAGAACTTGACGAAGAAGGAAAAATCATATTGGAACCTGAAGCAGTCATAGCAAAATTAACTCGACAGCTACGAAATCAATCAATTTCAGAGTATCTCATCAAGTGGAAGAACTTACTCATTGAAGATTCGACATGGGAGGATGAGAATTTTATACAGAAGCGTCTAGAACTACTCAAGTGTTGAGGACAACACTTTTTTGAAGGATAGGGGCATGCTAGGTCCCTATAATACTAGTGTATGCCCTTATTGTTATTGTTAGTGTAGCCCCCTTATTGTTATAGTTGTGCCCATGTAGTCCCCATATTGTTATTATTATGCCCCATAGAAGCCCACTATTGTTATTTTTGTGCCCTTACATTATTATTGTTATGTCGGCTAGGATTATATTGTGATCCCTTGGACTCCTATATATAGAAAGAAGGTTTTTTCTTTTGAATCATCCAAGAATTATTCACTTATGTAATGTAAAGGAGGTAGCCACCCCAAAGAGGCTGATTTCTAAGTCATTGATCTATATTTTCTTCTATTTTGTGAGCTTGTTTCATAACAAACTCATTCAAGTTGTTAGTCCCTTTGCCAAATTTCCGATTGAAACTAAACTAAGTCTTGGCCTTCTCCAACTCCTTCTTCAACAACACAACTTCTCCTATCCTTTCACATGTTTGATATTTTTCATTCAATTGTTGATTCACAAAATTCTGGATCTTCTTTCCTTCTTCTATTTGTAAAAGAAATGGCTCAATATCTTCATTTTTTAATTTTTCCAACGACTCCTTTAGAGTCTTACTTTTCTTCCTCGGCCTCTCTATTTCCTCAAGTGCACTCACCAATTCTCCTTCAAGATCTACTTCTCGTTCTACATCATTAGAATTAATAGCCTCGACTTGCAGATTTTTTATGGCCATCAACATAAGTTCTTTGGGGATTTCATCATCTATGTCCCCATCTGAAGATTGACTAGGTTCACTTTTCGAAGAGCTCTCTTATTAAACATAAAAACCTCTCTTCTTAGCCTTCTTACTATTGTTTTGAAGTTTCTTGAATTTTTCTTTAGGTTCATAATATTTCTTCTTATTTTCAGGACACTTTGATGCATAGTGGCCAAATTTTCCACAATTAGAACATTTAAAAGGTATATTACCTTTATGCTTGCCTGATCCTTGCTTGAGCTTCCTCACAAAGTTGGATTCTTCTTCATCGGATTCACAACATGAGTCATCATGCTCATCGTTGTGTTGAGATTCAACAAGAAGATCCTAGTGAAAATTAAGCACCTACACTAGGATGGAGCCTCAAACTATTTTTAGGTGGGTGTATATTTATAGATGCATGTATATTTATAGATGTATGTGCAAGTTCTATTTATATATTGCATGTCGACTATTATTATCCCTTAATATTAGTTGGACAATAATCTATTCTCAATGAGCACTTGGAAATAGTTAACTAAAGTGGCAAATCAGTTAGCTAAAGGAATTTCGAATTAAGAGGTTGGTTGGTGGGACATGGAAGTGGACTTAGTTGTAACTGAGTGATTCAAAGTTGTAACAGAGTTGGAAGTGCAATTATGAAAGTTGTAAAGTAGTTAGACTCAATTAAGTGAGTTAAACTCAGTTGTGCTAGTTGTAACTGAAAATAAAACTAGTGAGAGATCAAGTGAATTAATTATTAATTAATTCACAGTCAGTGGTATCACATGCAACTGAAGATTTAATATTATTATCTACATGCATGTCATATCCAGTGGAGACCTAGTTGAGTTCTAGGTGAAAGGGAAGTAAACTATCAGTTATGACATTATCCGGTTGCACACATGCAACCACACACACATTGGATGTGCCCATGAGGATTGCGCAGTCAAGGCAAGAAGGATCACATTCATTCAGGGATTGCTATCAGTAGGGATTGCGCAGTGGAGGCAGGTTTTCTGGAGACAGTAAATTGGATAAGGAACTTGCCAATTTTTGTATGACAATCTGAGACAGTTAGCTCATGTACTGAGAGCTCTTGGATTAGAGCTTTGTATGTAATTGTTTAATGATCCATGATATAATACATAATAGAATATAGTGAGGTTTTTAGCTATAAGCTTTCCCCGGGTAAATTATCTGTGTTATGTGTGATTGATCTTTCTTCATGATATTATGATTGGCAATTGTGTTTTAAATTTCCACAAAGATAAGTAGAAGAGATTTTGTATTTAACAGTAGCGTATTTTCAGATCAGGAGAATCCAAGTGATACATGTGTTTTGTATTAAATTTCTACATGGTATCAGAGCACAGGAAATTGCAATTTTGAAGCAGGAGCTGAGTTTGTTGGTGGAAAGAATTCAAATTTGTAGAAAGAATTTCTTGGCACTACAGCTGATTCAAGATCAAAAATGGCTTTCAATGGCTTGAGGTTAGAGTATGCACTCGAGGGTAGCTTGAACTACATTTCTTGGAAGGACAGGATGGAGGTAGTACTCGAAGACAATGGCTTAAAGGAATTCATTGAGAAAGATGTTCCTAAGCTAGATGCTGCAAATATTGATGCATGGCGAAAGAAAGTGGCAAAGGTGAGGAGGATCCTGTTGCAGGGAGTACGAGACCACATTATCTCAAGCCTCCATGGGAAAGACACACCATATGCTATATGGAAGGCTTTGATAGATCTATTCCAAAGGAGCAACGACCATAGGAAATTGGCGCTCAAAGATAAACTCAGAAAGATGAAGATGGAAAAGGGTGACACCATTCCAAAGTATCTCACAAAGTTTTTCCAATGTCGAGATGAACTGGGGAGTGTGGGAATAACTGTTGCTGATGATGATTTGGTGAGCTTGGCTCTCTTGGGACTTCCTAAGAGTTGGCATAGTTATGAAGACTCTGTCAACTGACGGGAAAAATTGACGGATTGGGAATGACTGTGGTCAGATCTGGTGCAGGAGGAGTTCAGGCAGAACACCAGAGATGGATCTTCATCAAAGCATGATGATGAAGAGGATTGTGCTTTGGATGCCAAGGAAAAGAAGGGGAAGGGGAAGAAATTCCATTCTAAATCTGATTCTAAAGGAAAGAAGCTGGATATGTCCAAGGTGAAGTGTTTTGACTGTCACGAACATGGGCATCTTGCTACTAACTGTCCGCAAAAGAAGAAGAACAAGAAGGCTGTTGGAGCTGCAGATGGTGAGGCCCTTGCCTCGAAATTTGAACTTGAATTCTCTTTGATTGCATGCATGGTGTCAAATTCATTGGGATCGGTGTGGTATTTGGATAGTGGCGCTTCTTTCACATGATGAGAGATAAGGAACTTTTCAGTGACTTGGAGGAGAAAGATCTCCAGATCCATATAGAGATGGGCGATGATGGATGGTACAGTGCGACTGGCATTGGTACCATTACCTTTCAGAGGAATTTAGGTAAACCATTTCAATTGAAATATGTTATGCATGTTCCAGGTCTAAAGAAAAAATTGGTCTCAGTTGAAATATTGGAGGACAAAGGCTATGACGTTATTTTTAGTGATGGAAAATATTTCCTGCGACATAAAACAATGGGTCAAGCTAAGAGGATAGGGATTTGAGTTAAGAATATCTACAAGATGGAGGTAGATGGGTGCACTGCCATGATGGGCAAGGCAAAAAAAGTGGTGAGCCGGGATCAGGGCGAATTATGGCACAGGCGATTGGGCTATCTTCATCATGAAGCCTTGAAAGTCATGCAACAAATATCTACTGGACTTCCAATGGGAACACTTGTTCAGTTAGATCAGTGGAAGGGTTGCACCATGGGGAAGTATGTAAAGCCCACCTTTCATGAGAAGGAGAACTGTGCTTTGGGGATCCTTGAGAGAGTTCACACAGACGTGTGTGGACCGTTCTCGGTTGCTTCAACAACAAAACATAAGTACTATGTTATTTTTGTTGATGACTTTTCTCGTAAATGCTGGATCTTCTTCATGCAGAAGAAGGATCAAACATTCTCAAAGTTCTGTGAGTTTAAGCTATTGGTGGAGAAAGAGTCGGGGAAGCAAGTGAAGGCTCTAAGGAGCGATAATGGTGGAGAATACATCTTTAACGAATTCAAGAACTTCTACAGCAAAGAACGAATTCGAAGAGAACTCATAGCGCCTCATAACCCACAGCAAAATGGGGTCGCGGAGGGGAAGAATAGAACGATCGTGGGTGCAACATGAGCGATGTTGCATGATTAGGGCCTACCAATGCATTTGTGGATGGAAGCATGCAACACTGCGGTTTATGTGCAAAACCGTTGTCCTCATAGAGTACTTGACATGAGTACAAATAAAAAATATTTGACTGGTAAGAAACCAGATGTTTCACACTTTAAGATTTTTGGCTCATTTTTGTATGTGCATGTGACCAAGAATGCTAGGAAGAAGCTGGAGCCGACTACTGAAGTTTGGATTTTTGTGGGGTACACAGAAACACCCGATAATTATCATGTGTATTTTCCAAACAGTTGAAATGACTGTGGTGCGACGGGATATAAAATTCAATGAGGGGAAAGCCATGCAGTTGTCGCTTTAGAGGGAGCTATACTTGCATGTGGAGGAGGAACTATTGGTTCCCAAAGATGAGTCTCTAGATGTGGATCAGCCATAGGAGGAGGTTCACGAAGTGGATGAGTCCACTCACGTAGAGCCAAACATCAGAACTAGCAGAAGGCGTACCACAGAAGCTGATAGGATGAGACTTGATGCTGCACAGAATGTAGGAGCCCCTACTTCATATTGCAGACAAAGACAATATTCTGACTGATTTACTGGATATATGGCTCTCATGAGAAAATGTATTGTGACTGAACCATATTCCTTTCAGGAAGCAGTGTAGGAGCCCATATGGGTAGATGCAATGGTGGAGGATTATGACTCAATTGTAAAAAAAAAGTGCTTGGGAAATTGTTCCAAGGCCGGTTGATAAATCAGTGGTAGGTTCGAGATGGATCTACAAGGTAAAGAAAGCTACTGATGGGAGTGTTGAGAAATACAAGGCTAGATTTGTGGCTCGGGGCTTCTCACAGATTGAGGGGATAGATTATGAAGAGAACTTTGCACTTGTCACAAGGTATTCTTCCATAAGGACCATCCTTGCTCTCTTAGCGCAGATGGGTTGGCGCATTCATTAGATGGATGTGAAAACTGCGTTTCTCAATGGGATCATTGAGGAAGAGGTGTACATAGAGCAGCCTGAAGATTTCGAGATCTTCAATAATGAGTCACATGTGTGTTGACTCAAAAGAGAGTTGTATGGGCTGAAGCAAGCACCCCGTGCTTGGTACACTCTGATAGACAGTTATTTCACTGGACTGGGCTTCACCAAAATTGAAGCAGATGAAAACCTATACCAAATTGTGGTGGAGGGTAAGATTTTAATCATTGTTCTTTATGTTGATGATTTAATATTGACTGATGATGAGCAGCTGATACACTTATGCAAGGAGGATCTTGCAAAGGAGTTTGAGATGAAGGATATGGGCCTCCTTCATTATTTCCTTGGATTGGAAATATGGCAGCGAGATGGTGAAATTTTTGTGTCTCAAGGAAAGTATGCAAGGGAGATACTGCATAAGTTTCACATGGAGGGCTGCAAACCCATGGATACTCCTCTTGCAGGAAACTGGAGGAAAGAGGATGCTAATTCTAGAGAGGTAGTGGATGCTACTGTCTATCAACAGTTAGTGGGTTTGCTAATCTATCAAGTGAACACGAGACCAAACATTTGCTATGCGGTTAACCAGCTGAGTCAATCTATGGTTAATATTGACTAGGTTCAATTTTCGAAGAGCTCCCTTATTGAACATAAAAAGCTCTCTTCTTAGCCTTCTTACTATTATTTTGAACTTTCTTGAATTTTTCTTTAGGATCATAATTTTTCTTCTTATTTTTAGGACACTGTGATGCATAGTGACCAAAAATTCCACAATTAAAACATTTAAAAGGTATATTACCTTTATGCTTGCTGGATCCTTTCTTGAGCTTCCTCACAAAGTTGGATTATTCTTCATCGGATTCACAACATGAGTCATCATGCTCATCCTTGTGTTGAGATTCAACAAGAAGATCCTAGTGAAAACTAAGCACCTACACTAGGATGGAGCCTCAAGCTATTTTTAGGTGGATGTCTACTTATAGATGCATGAGAAAATTCTATTTATAGATGCATGTATATTTATAGATGTATGTGCAAGTTCTATTTATAGATTGCATGTCTATTTATAGATGCATGTCAACTATTATTATCCCTTAATATTAGTTGGAAAATAAACAATAATCTATTCTCAATGAGCACTTGAAAATAGTTAACTGAAGTGGCAAATCAGTTAGCTAAAGGAATTTCGAGTTAAGATGTTGGTTGGTGGGACATGAAAGTGGAATTAGTTGTAACTGAGTGATTCAAAGTTGTAATAGAGTTGGAAGTGCAATTATGAAAGTTGTAAAATAGTTAAACTTAGTTAAGTGAGTTAAACTCAGTTGTGCTAGTTGTAACTGAAGATATACTAGTGAGAGATCAAGTGACTTAATTATTAATTAATTCAAAATCAGTGATATCATAATAAATTGAAGATTTACTACTATTAACTGCATGCATGCCAGATCCAGTGGAGACCCAGTTGAGTTCTAGGTGAAAGGGAAGTAAAATATTAGTTGTGACATTATCTGGTTGCACACATGCAACAACACACACATTGGATGTTCCCATGAGGATTGCGCAGTTAAGGCAAGAAGGATCACATTCGTTCAGGGATTGCTATCAGCAGGGATTGCGCAGTGGAGGAAGGCTGTCTAGAGACAATAAATTGGCTAAGGAACTTGCCAATTTTTGTATGACAGTGTGAGACAGTTAGCTCATGTACTGAGAGCTCTTGGATTAGATCTTTGTATGTAATTGTTTCATGATCCATGATATAATACATAATAGAAGATAGTGGGGTTTTTAGCTATAAGCTTTCCCCGTGTAAATTATCTGTGTTATGTGTGATTGATCTTTCTTCATGATATTGTGATTGGCGATTGTGTTTTAAATTTCCGCAAAGATAAGTAGAAGCGATTTTTTATTTAACAGTAGCATATTGTTAGATTAGGAGAATCTAGGCAATACATGTATTTTGTATTAAATTTCTACATGGTACCGGAGCATAGGAAATTGCAATTTTGAAGCAGGAGTTGAGTTTGTTAGTGGAAAGAGTTCGAATTTTGCAAAAATACTTTCTTGGCGCTAAGATGATTCAAGATCGAAATGGATTTCAATGGCTTGAGGTTAGAGTATGCACTCGAGGGCAGCTCGAACTACATTTCTTGGAAGGACAGGATGGAGGCAGTACTCGAAGACAATGGCTTGAAGGAATTCATTGAAAAATATGTTCCTAAGCTAGATGCTGCAGATGCTGCAAATCTTGATGCATGGTGAAAAAAAGTGGCAAAGGCGAGGAGGATCCTGTTGGAGGGTGTACGAGACCACATTGTCTCAAGCCTCCATGGGAAAGCCACACCATATGCTATGTGGAAGGCTTTGACAGATCTATTCCAAAGCAACAACGGCCATAGGAAATTGGCGCTCAAAGATAAAATCAGAAAGAGGAAGATGGAAAAGGGCGACACCATTCCAAAAGATCTCACAAATTTTGTCCAATGTCGGGATGAACTGGGGAGTGTGGGAATAATTATTTCTGATGACGGTTTGGTGAGCTTGGCTCTCTTGGGACTTCCTAAGAGTTGGCACAATTATGAAGACTTTGTCAATGGACGGGAAAAATTGCCGGATTGGGAATGACTGTGGTCGGATCTGGTGCAGGAGGAGTTCAGGCGGAACACCAGAGATGGCTCTTAATCAAAGCATGATGATGAAGATGATTTTTCTTTGGCTGCTAAGGTGAAGAGGGGGAAGGGGAATAAATTCCATTCAAAATCTGAGTCTAAAGGCAAGAAGCTGAATATGTCCAAGGTGAAGTGTTTTGATTGTCACGAACATGGGCATCTTGCTACTAACTGTTCGCAAAAGAAGAAGAAAAAGAAGGTTGCTGGAGCTGCAGCTGGTGAGGGTTTTGCCTCGCAATTTGAACTTGACTTCTCTTTGATCGCATGCATGGTGTCAAGTGCATTGGGATCGGTGTGGTATTTGGATAGTGGCGCTTCCTTTCACATGACAGCAGATAAGAAACTTTTCAGTGACTTGGAGGAGAAAGATCTCCAACTACATATAGAGATGGGCGACGATGGACGGTACAATGTGACCAGAATTGGTACCATTACCTTTCAGAGGAAGTCAAATAAACCATTTCAATTGAAAGATGTTATGCATGTTCTAGGTCTGAAGAAAAAATTGGTCTCAGTCACAATGTTGGAGGACATAGGCTATGACATTGTTTTTAGCGATGAAAAATATTTCCCGTGACATAAAACAATGGGTCAAGCCAAGAGGATAGGGATTTGAGTTAAGAATCTATACAATAAGGAGGTATATGGTTGCGCTATTATGATGGGAAAGGCAGAAAAAGTGGTGAGCCAGAATCAGGGCGAATTATGGCACAGGTGATTGGGCCATCTTCATCATGGAGCCTTGAAAGTCATGCATCAAATATCTACTGGACTTCCAATAGGAACACTTGCTCAGTTAGATCAGTGCAAGGGTTGCACCATGGGGAAGTATGTAAAGTCCACCTTTCATGAGAAGGATAACCGTGCTTCGGGGATTCTTGAGAGAGTTCACACAGACGTGTGTGGACCGTTCCCGGTTGCTTCAACAACAAAACATAAGTACTATGTCATTTTTGTTGATGAATTTTCTCGTAAATTTTGGATCTTCTTCATGTAGAAGAAGGATCAAACATTCTCAAAGTTCTGTGAGTTTAAGGCATTGGTGGAGAAAGAGTTGGGGAAGCAAGTGAAGGCTCTGAGGTGCGATAATGGTGGAGAATACATCTCTAACTAATTCAAGAACTTCTGCAGCAAAGAAGGAATTCGAAGAGAACTCATAGCGCCTCATAACCCACAATAAAATGGGGTTACGGAGAGGAAGAATAGAATTATCATGGGTGCAACACGAGCGATGTTGCATGATCAGGGCCTACCAATGCATTTGTGGGCGGAAGCATGCAACACTGCGATTTATGTGCAAAACCTTTGTTCTCATAAATTACTTGGCATGAGTACACCTGAAGAAGCTTTTGCTGGTAAGAAACCAGATGTTCACCCTTTAAGATTTTTGGCTCATCTGTTTATGTGCATGTAACCAAGAACGCTAGGAAGAAGCTGGAGCCCACTGCTGAAGTTGGGATTTTTGTGGGGTACACAGAAACACCCCATAATTATCGTGTGTATTTTCCAAATAGTCAAATGACTGTTGTGCAACGAGATATAAAATTAGATGAGGGGAAAGCCATGCTATGGTCGCTTGAGAGGGAGCTAGAATTGCATGTAGAGGAGGAACTGTTGGTTCCTAAAGATGAGTCTCTAGATGTGGATCATCCATAGGAGAAGGTTCATGGAGTGGAGGAGTTCACTCACATAGAGCCAAACATCAGAACTGGCAGAAGGCGTAACACAGAAGCTGATAGGATGAGACTTGATGCTGCATAGAATGTAGGAGCCCCTATTTCACATCGTAGACAAAGACAATATCCTGACTAATTTACTAGATACATGGATCTCATGAGAAAATCTATTGTGACTGAACCATCTTCCTTTCAGGAAGCAGTGCAGGAGCCCACATGGGTAGATGCAATGGTCGAGGAGTATGACTCAATTGTCAAAAAACAGTGCTTGGGAAATTTTTCCAAGGCCGGTTGATAAATCAGTGGTAGGTTTGGGATGGATCTACAAGGTAAATCAAGCTGCTAATGGGAGTGTTGATAAATACAAGGCCAGATTTATGGCCCGGGGCTTCTCACAGATCGAGGGGATAGTTTATGAAGAGACATTTGCACATGTCGCAAAGTATTCTTCCATAAGGACCATCCTTGCTCTCTCAGCGCAGATGGGCTGGCACATTCATCAAATGGATGTGAAAACTATATTTCTCAATGGGATCATTGAGGAAGAGGTGTACATAGAGCAGCCTGAAGGTTTTGAGATCTTCAACAACGATTCACATGTGTGCCGACTCAAAAGAGGGTTGTATGGGCTGAAGCAAGCACCCCGTGCTTGGTACACTCTAATAGACAACTATTTCACCGGATTGGGCTTCACCAAAAGTGCAGCAGATGCAAACCTATACCAAATTGTGGTGGAGGGTAAGATTTTAATCATTTTTTTTATGTTGATGATTTAATATTGACTGGTGATGAGCAGCTGATACACTCATGCAAGGAGGATCTTGCAAAGGAGTTCGAGATGAAGGATATGGGCCTCCTTAATTATTTCCTTGGATTGGAAATATGGCAGCGAGATGGTGAAATTTTTGTGTCTCAAGGCAAGTATGCAAGGGAGATACTGGGTAAGTTTCACATGGAGGGCTGGAAACCCATGGATACTCCTCTTCCAAGAAACTGGGGGAAAGAGGGTGCTACTTCTGGAGAGGTAGTGGATGCTACTATCTATCGACAGTTAGTGGGTTCACTAATGTATCTAGTGAACACGAGACCAGGAATTTTCTATGCGGTTAACTAGCTGAGTCAAGCTATGGTTAAGCATACCAAGCTCTTTTCGAAGGCAGGCAAGCGTGTCCTGAGATACCTGAGGGGCACATCAGAGTATGGTTTATGGTACAGACAGACAGATGAGGTGAAGTTGCATGGCTTCATGGATGCAGATTGGGCGAGCAACCCATCAAACAGAAAGAGCACATTAGGGGGAATCTTTAGCATTGGATCTACAACTGTTTCTTGGTATAGCAGGAAGAATAGATCTGTGGCACTCAGTTCAGCGAAAGCGGAATACATGGAAGCGAGTCAAGCTGCATGTGAGGCTATCTAGATGAAAATATCTTGGTTGGTTTGTTTGGTTCTCATTTAGATCCTACCGTGATTCATTGTGATAACCAGAGTTGCATTAAAATCTTGATTAATCCTGTGTTTCATGATAGATCTGAGCATATAGATATCTGAAGCCATCATCTCAGAGATTGTGTGCAGACGAGAGTCATGTTGCTTCAGTACATTCCTATGAAAGATCAGGATGCAGATATTCTGATGAAGGCGCTCACTAGGAGCAAATTCAAATACCATAGAGACAGGATCGGGGTGAAGGATAATCCCCTTCTTGTTGAGAGGGAGCGTTTAGATTAAATAAGAAGATCCTAGTGGAAATTAAGCACCTACACTAGGATGGAGCCTCATGCTATTTTTAGGTAGATGTATATTTATAGATGTATGAGAAAATTATATTTATAGATGCATGTCTATTTATAGATGTATGTGCAAGTTCTATTTATAGATTGCATGTCTATTTATAGATGCATGTAGACTATTATTATCCCTTAATATTAGTTGGACAATAAACAATAATATATTCTCAATGAGCACTTGGAAATAGTTAACTGAAGTGGAAAATTAGTTAGCTAAAGGAATTTCAAGTTAAGAGGTTGGTTGGTGGGACATGCAAGTGGACTTAGTTGTAACTGAGTGATTCGAAGTTGTAACAGAGTTGGAAGTGTAGTTATGAAAGTTGTACAGTAGTTTAACTCAGTTGTGCTAGTTTTAACTGAAGATACACTAGTGAGAGATCAAGTGAATTAATTATTAATTAATTCACAATCAATGGTCTCACATGCAACTGAAGATTTACTACTATTAATTGCATGCATGTCAGATCCAGCAGAGACCCAGTTGAGTTATAGGTGAAAGGGAAGTAAACTATCAGTTGTGACATTATTTGATTGCACACATGCAACCACACACACATTGGATGTGCCCATGAGGATTGCGCAGTCAAGGCAAGCAGGATCGCATTCATTCAAGGATTGCATAGTGGAGGCAGACTGTCTGGAGACAGTGAATTGGCTAAGGAACTTGCCAATTTTTGTATGATAGTGTGAGACAGTTAGCACATGTACTGAGAGCTCTTGGATTAGAGCTTTGTATGTAATTTTTTTATGATCCATGATATAATACATAATAGAAGATAGTGGGGTTTTTAGCTATAAGATTTTCTCAGGTAAATTATCAATGCTATGTGTGATTGATATTTCTTCATGATATTGTGATTGGCGATTATGTTTTAAATTTCCACAAAGATAAGTATAAGCGAATCTGTATTTAATAGTAGCATATTGTTAGATCAGGAGAATCTAGGCAATACATGTATTTTGATTAAATTTCTACACCTTGCACTTCTTTTATGCTTTAAAGGCTGATTATTTGGCTGCAGATTTTCCTTCAGAAATCCTCATCTCATAGGTAGTGAGTATTCCAAGGAGTTGATATAAAGTGAGAGTGCTTAGATTGGTCATTTCTTCAATGTCTGACACCTTGGGATTAAACCTCTCAGGAAGAGATCTAAACATTTTTTGGACTACCACAACTTCATCTAGCTTCTCATCAAACCCCCTTATGGTGTTCACAACTTCATAAACACTTAAAAATTATTTTTCAATATCTTCATCATCATGCATACTTATAGACTCAAATTGCATCCTATACCCTTTGAGTTTAGCTTTCTTTACCTTGTTGCATCCCTCATAGCAACTTCTCATCTCGTCCCAGATATCTTTAAAAGATGTGCAATCCATTACTTTGACAAGTTTTGATTAAGGTAGTCTAGCAAGTAGGGAATTCATTACCTTAGCATTGCATGTGAATTACAACTTTTGATCTTTGGTAACCACTACCGGAGGCCTTTATTATTCTTCTTCCAAGCATCTCACACATTATTTCCAAGTGATTGAATGTAGGTCTTCATCCTTACTTTCTGAGACACATAGTTTGTTCCATTGAACATTGGTGCCTTATAGAAAGAGCAAGGCAAGGCTTGAATTCTTTCTAAATTGAAGAGGATGGACACACTATGAAGTTTTTTTCCAAAACAAAGCATGAAATATGTATTCTCTTCATCAACTTAAAAACCATCATATCATAGAAATGAAATGGATAATGAAACAAAACATTCATACATAATGAGACATAAGAAAAACATTAATGCTAAATTCTCATACCACAGGTATCCCAAAGAATACTACCCAAGAATACATTTTCTTAATGATACTGATCAAGGATTTATTAGAGGACTACGCCAATACATTACCTTGCGGGTAGTAGGTTGTAGAGAGTCCCAAATTAATTTTATATCTGTCACAAAACTCAATCATCGTCTTAGACTTGAATGATGCCGCGTTATTTGTGATAATCTTAGTAGGAAAACCAAAATGGGACAAGATATTACTTTCTAAAAACTGAATGATGACAGAATTTGTTGCTTGCCTGGTCAGGATCACTTCGATCCACTTTGTAAAGTAATCTGTGGTTGTCAATATCCAATTGTGATGTGCGGATGATGCTGGGTGAATCTCGCCTGTGAAATCTAGGCCCCACTGCTGAAATGGTGCATGTATTGAAATAGGTTGAAGAGGTAACGAGAGAAGCTGTCTCTTACCCTTAAAAACTTGACATTCATGGCAGCTCATTACTGCTATATAGACATCTGCAAAAAGTGTCGGCCAATAATATCCTGCTTTCAATATTTTATTTCCCGTGGTCTTCCAATATAGGTGGCCCCCACAATCTCTTTTGTGGAAGTCATTCATCACTTCCTTAGATTCTTCTTCGACCAAACAGTTCAGCAACACACCTCCGGGATCCTTCCAGTAAAGTGCATTGTCCATTATGCAATACTTTGAAGCTTTTAGTTTCAAATATCTTCCTTGACTCTTAGTCATGCCTATAGGAGGGTTTAGGTGTTGTAAAACATAAACAATATCAGAATATCGTGGAGATGACAAAAAGATATCGCATAACTGAATGAGATTCACTTCTTCTTCATTTTTGGATAATGCTAAAATTAAGTTGATGTCAAGAGCATGAAGTTTTGACTCAGCCATGAGCTTGTCTAAGCCCTGACCTTTGATCAGCTTCGTGGGCTTGATCTCAAGGTCATATTCCAGTAAAGCTACTATCCATCTTCCTCTCCTACCTTTTGGGTCTGTTTGCATGAGAACTTATTTTACATCTGCATTAGGTACATAGGAAAGAGTATGTGAATGTAATATGTAAACTCTGAAATCTTTCAGCGCTTTAACCAAAGCCAGAGCCTGTTTCTCTATGATGTTGTAGCAAAGGGATGCATCTCTTATATTTCGACTAAAAAATACAATTGGTAGCTCTGTTTTATCCCTTTTCTGCATCAAGATTGCTGCCATAGTGTGCGTAGAAGTAAATGAGAATATTATGAAATCACTAGTATAATCCGGACTTATCAAAACCGGGGCAGTAGTCAAGGCAAAATTAACTGAGTGGAAGGATTTTTGGACATCTTCAAACCACTTCACATCACTATCTTTCTTCAACATATTTGTCAATTCTCTAAGATTCTCCGCCAAATTAGGAATTAATCTACGTAGGAAATTCATCTCACCATTGAATGCTTGTACTTCCATTTTGCTGCAGGGGAAATAAATCTGCTGAATTGCTTACCTTGGAAGAAAGTGCAATGAGAAAAAAGGTTCTTTCCTTTCTCTTACCTCCTTGATAGGTATGTTACCATGATGAAAATCATCAGGAGGTACTTTTCTTGTGAAGGATGGTTCTCTAGAATCTACACCTACCATATCAGGTTATTAATGCACTTCACAAGGGTCAAAATGCTCAACATACCTTATTTTCTCTTCAGGGACATTGAAAAAATGGCATACATTGTTAAAAAGAGAGATTATTACCACCAAATGAGAAGTATCTTTCACCACTCTCTCATTAAGATCACTGTCCTCCATCACCTTGATAAATTGAATATCTCATGGGACACCTTCATACCTAATGACATCTTTACTGCTCCACCAATTCAACATGCTCAAGCTGTGCCTCCACCATCTCAGCCTTCCACATCCATTCCTCCATATCATCCCATAGTACCTACTTCTTCATCAGCTCAAATTACTTCACCCATTTCACCACCATCATCACCATTTCACACTCAGATTGGGTCATCCAACATGGTTAAGAATAGTGAACTTCAAAAGACCAAAGTCGCTGAGATAAAGACATTGGCTAAAAAATATCAGAGAGCTCATACGCAGGTGTTTTCTCCATAGATTGTGGAAGGGGCCATGCCTTCTTCACCAACAAAGTAGGTACAAAATAAAAAAGAAAAGATGGTAGAGGAGGATGTACATGAGGCAACCATTCATGATGAGGATGACCTCCATGAAACAGAGACTGATTTTGACATTGTTGATTTAGATGATGAGCATGATAACGAGGCCTCCAAAATGATTATTAAACAAAAGGATTCCCAAATAAATGAGCTTTAAACCAACTTAGAGAGATCTTAGTTTTTCATTGCATTTCATGAGCAATAAAATGAACAACTCAAAACCAAGCAGGCCATCATGGAAATTCAGCTTCTCAAGGAAAAAAGAGAAGAAAACAAGGAAAAGAATTTGCTTGATGAGGCATATGGAAGGTATAGTGAAACCAATGAGGCAGAAGAACAAGTGCCAAGAAGAATACCTAGGATTAGAGGGCTGAAAAGAGCTCTAGAACTAGAGAGGCAAAAGGAGGCTGAGCTTGCTAGTCAGCTCACTTTGAATGAACAGTTTGCCATGATTGTCAATGTGAACCAAGAGAAATGGATTGACAAGGCTAACCAACACGTTAAGAAGCTTCTGGAGAAGGAAAACAAGGATAATGATATATTGAGAAAGAGGGCCAAACACTATGCCAAGAAAAACAAAATTACAAGGTCAAAACTTAAACAAGCCAATGCAAAAATCGAAACCTTGACCATGCAAGAAGAGAAAAGAAGGCTTGATATCCTTGCTGAAGCCTCACTCCATGCCTAACCATCATCATCAGCCACCATTTAGAAAATTTTGGCAATTTTTGACACATTTTTGCAAATTTTTGAAGTTTTGTGCATACTTGGACAATCATGTGATAGCTGGACTATCCTCTGTGCAACGCCCTAGGTGTTGCACACTTTTTGGAGGCATATTTTGGCCAAACATAGACCACCATTGGATTCAAAATGATGACGACATGCAATCTATCAATTTTCTAATTTTTTTTGGACAAATTGGTGAGTGAAAAGGGCAAAAAACACCCAAAAAATCATGTTTCTGCCCTCTTTTTGAGCCTGGTGCTGCGCATAGAGAAATCTTGGGAGAATCACTTTTTGCGAGGTCAAATCAAGTCAAATATGCAAACCAAGCATAGATTTGGAAAGTAGCCTAGATAAGATTTTCAATGAGCTATCCTGAGCTCAGTTTGGACATTGGGAACCCCTCCAAAACTCAACTTGAAGTTGGCACTGCGCATAGGACAAATTTTGTGAGTTTGTTGATATTTTCCTATTTTCTTAGTTTTTCCAGTTTGACCATGGTCAATGGGATTTTTACCAATGTAAATCATGAATGTAAATGTAAATATGATGTGTTTGACTTACTTAGGGTAAATACATTAGGTGAAAAGTTTTGATGACATGTAATGAATCAATTTGCAAAAAGAGAAGGATGAGTCAGTTTGACCTCCCTACACTCTATGTATTCAACTCAGTTTTTGGTGGAACTACTCCTCCTCTCATGGATTCGACCCCTGAGGATGGTAGGAGTTGTTTTGAGGTATATATCATGTACTTTTTGACTCATTACATAGGTTGGAAATTGTTGGATGTTAAGGCATTGATTGGAGACTCTAGTGTAATCATTTTGGCAGGAAATTAATGAAAATGTTGCAGTTATTTCTTTGGGATACCTGTGGTATGAGAATTTAGCATTTTTTTTTCTTATTTCTAATTATGTATGAATGTTTTTTTTCATTATCCATTTCATTTCTATTATGCTGGTTTTTAAGTTGATGAACATAATACATCTCTCATGCTTTGTTTTGGAAAAAAACTTCATAGTTTGTCCATCCTCTTCAATTTAGAAAGAATTCAATCATTGCCTTGCTATTTATAGCACCTCACCTGTCTGATCCATCTCACCCTCAAACCCTAAGTGTTAGGTTTTCTACCTATTTTTCCCCATTGAATCTCTGCAACCCTAATCCTATTTTCCCTGACCTAGCCTCTTTGACCCGATCCTCATTCAGTAACCCAATTCAACCAAATCAAACCCCTATACTTATACCTAGGCTAAAACCCTAATTAATCCAACCCTCTTGGCAGTGACATTGTGGAGAGAGCCCTCTCCTGTTTGGTAGGGCTAGATAACAAGCCAAAAGATTGGTCTATGGTTACCTCTGTTGGGATTTCTTCTTTAGCCTTAGAGATCTGGCGGAGTGATAACAAAAAACACCACCACCTTCAACAATCTTCCATTACTAAACAAATTAACAATATCTATACAACAACAACATCAACCATAATTAGCAATGCATTCTATGCATCTCTAAAACACCTTTCAGATACCAATATTGGTCTTTGTTTCACCCTTGATTCATACCACCATCATGCATCATGTTGCACTAACAACTCTCACACACACTCTGCTGCTCTTTCACAATCTGTTGCACTCATCTCTGCTGCTCTTTCACAATCTGTTGCACTCATCTCTGCTGCTCTTTCACAATCTGTTGCACTCA
Source organism: Pinus albicaulis (assembly GCA_034641835.2). Classification (NCBI taxonomy): domain Eukaryota; kingdom Viridiplantae; phylum Streptophyta; class Pinopsida; order Pinales; family Pinaceae; genus Pinus; species Pinus albicaulis. Next base: position 834,890,782 of record CM076569.1, on the reverse strand, counting down.
TCTCCGCTGCTCGAATTCTGCTTTCAAAGAATTCTTAACTAATATTTTTGGTATTGGACTTGAGTTATATTTCTCTTTAATCTACTACATGGTTTTTCTTATTTTTTCCTTTGTTCTGTTCAAGTTGGTCCTCTAAATATTCTCTTCATGTTATCTTAAGGTCCTCTACAAATCTCAATCGCTTTCTGTGAGTTTTTCTGCTAGTTTAAGTCAATTTTGGCCTTTTACAGATTTAGCTGAGGTTAAGTAAAGTTAGCGAACTTCCAAAATTGGCCAAAAATGCCTCCTTCATTGTAAGTCCACCAAAATTTCCTCTTAACAGGTAGTTCTGCCAAGAAAAACCTCCAATAATAGTTTTTGGCTGATCTATGCCACTATCGGGATCATCTCGCCAAAAATAGTTTCCATATCATCTTTATATTAAATAATCCTTTAGGTGAAGTAACGAGGGGAAGTGATGATTGAGGGGCCCACACAATACCATGGTGGTGTCTAAAACCACCCTCGGGACCACCCTCGGTGGTTTCTAAAATCGGGAAGAGTGCCCCTAGAATAACTGTGAGTCGTAGATAGCAATTTGCGAAACCACCTTTTGGGACCACCTTGTTCGTTAGCATTTGAAAAACTCCATGTTGTCGCTCACCATTGGATATGTTGGAGTCGATCTGGTTCGAACATTATGAGCACACATTACCACTACTCTCGAAGTTATGTGATGTCGATTGGTCGAGAGTTGATCCACACCGTTGATTGTGATAGACTGTCATGCTGATTTTGTCCATTCCATGTGTCGACCTATGATCGGTACACATTTCACCCATATATGGGCCTTTTGGGTACCAAAAAAAACCAAAACTACTTTCCACATGTCCACCTCCTAATGGGAAGTTGCTGATGTCACCTATGACCAATAATACGTTGCCACTTGTCCTATCAAAGGAGAGAGAAAGGGTCCCTCGATCCATGGTTTTACAACCAATTTTATTTGTAAATGGTTCTATGTCTGAAGTGACCTACTACCAAACTAATTCCCAAAGCCCTCAATCCTGACAATTTTAAGAAATTCATTTAACAAAAAGTTATGAAGTTCTGACCTTTCGGGGTAGACTCATTGCCACTTAGCCGCACCTGTGTGCTGATAATAATGTTTCCTTGCTTTCCCACTCCACCTAGTTTCTTCCACTCTTGGCTCTTCACCTTCCAGGTATGGCACACCTAACAATTCTGCTCTGCTGAGTTGGAACCCAGATGCCCTAGTGCCTAGAGTTTTTGGGAATTCATTTTCTAAAGAATTACGAGATTCTTGGGTTCCAAGATTTTGACTTTTGTAGGCCCAACTTTGACTGCCTCTATCTTTGGATACATGATGCCATTTATAGAATTCTTTATCCCTTTGGAAAGCTCTTTCAGAGCACTTTCTAGTTGAGTGAGTCTGATGTAGTCTTTTATCTCATATGTTGCTTGAAAAATTGCTTTCAAATTCTCCGCTCTTCTATGCACCTTAACCATCTGTCTACACCTATTCCTTGGCCATTCTTGACCACTTGTTTATTTTCCATACTTCTTTTCCATGCTCCTTTTCCATCAATGAAAAAATATTTCCAACAAGAAGCAACTCCAACAATCAACAAAATTCTAACCCTGCATTTCAAACATTACACAACAACCTTTATATTTTCTAGAAACAAACTCAAAAAATATTTAAGATAGAGGAAATATTGTTATTAGAAATACTCAGTATTGTTCAACAACACGATCTCCTCAATGGATTATAAGGAAACTCCACTTAAATCTGGTTCGACCTTTCTAATAGAAAACCAAAAAATCAGCAACAACACATAATAAACAATCTTGTTGTCTAGAATAAGGAACTTGGATTTCCTCAATCTATTCTGATTAGCCATACAAATTTTACAACAACGTCCAATATTATGATGTCATCAAATCCACAACCCAATTTGTATGTCATCATTGCATCAAAAAGTATGAATATTGGAAATCACACACTAATATCAACACTTATTGAAAGAATTACATATTTTTCCCTTAGTATTGAAACAAATATCTTCAACAAACCATCATACTTCAATGTAGCTTGACTTATACCAAACCAGATCAATCAAAAAATCCCACTAGACTCTAGAGAAATATAACATTAACTGAATCAATGATTTACTTGAGATTTCAATGCTCCATATTGTTCACAGATCAACATGTCTCTCTAACCATCACATTACTAATTTGTAGACCAATCTGTCACATCAACTCTGAGAAGATCAAAACCTATGACTTGCATCATATCACACCATATTGACCTAAACTCATGATTGATCTTAGATTGATCACAATGAGATCAATTCATTAGAAAAAAAAGTGGTTGTTGAGTATCATACTTCATGAAATTGATCAAATCATGACCTCACACCTAGTATACACATATTCACATATTATGACCTCGCTATAATCACACATTCTTGCACTCGATTGATTATTCATACAATCATGCACATGTATCAGAATAGAAGAAAGACATCATTCAAACCCATCGATAATATTTCCGGTCATGCGTTGTGTGATTGATCACTCTAGATCAGAGAAGACAACACCATCAATCATGCGACCATACACCTGCACCAAAACAAAATATAAATACCATGCGATCACACCAAAACAAATCTAGTTTCCACATTCAAAAGTTCCATTCATCATGGGTATAAATACTCTTAAATAATTCTACCAAGCCAAAGCCGATAACTTAATGCCATGGGATTTACTATGGTAAAATTGATGGTAATTGAGCAGACACAAAACCAAGGAGCTGACAGGGAATACCAATAGATAAAGCCCTCAATTTTTAGGGATCAGACTGGGAAAAATTATTTTCAATGCATGCCTCCATATATGTGCACTGATAATGGAAAGTATGTGTAATTTACGCAGAGTGTAGAATACTAGCGAGCGTAAATATTGATTACTATGCATATTTTCTTTGTTGATCAATTCAAGGTCGACTAAAACTACTGGGATGACCATAGTAATCTTACTTCATGCTCATCTTAAAACTTAATTTACCCTGCATCAACCATTGTTAGTGAAACATAACATTACATCAGGGCCATTATTCTTGATACCAAACCTCCGCTACAATAAACATCTATGTCATTTCACTGCCAATACACTGCATCAAAACACCTATCAATACTCCGCATCAGAACACAATATCAGGTCCCAACCAAGGTCCATGCCATTCTTGACATCAATGCTAATACAAAAATGTCAACAACCCCTACATATCATAATATATCTACTAACACTATATTTTTCAATTTTCAAATTTTATTTGTTTAGGTTAACATTATAAGCTAATTCTTAGGTTCAAAAAACACTACTTATTTATTTTGTAATCTATGTTTCTAATTAATTAAAGGTTTAAAATGAACCTCTAACATAAGGAATATCTTCAATAGATGAATATGTTGACTTATCAAACAAATAAATTAAACCCCATAATTGGCATGTCTAGGGGTTTAATCCAATCTGAGATTTTGTCCATAGTGTTTAGCCTTAAGTGTTTTTACATGTTTTTTCTTGATTTACCTTTTCAAGCATCACCACTTCCAATCATGGACTAGACAATCATTTTCAACATGATTATGCAATTCAACAAATCATTCCATTAATTCAACAAGTAGAAAATGAGAAGAAATGAGGATGTGAATAAGAATTATACAAAAGAACTTTGACCCAAATACACTGTGTAAACATTGATTTAAATTTTGATGTTTATGTTAATTTAAATCATGGAAATATTTGTGAGAAACAATGCGATATAGTTACAATATTTTCAAATATTGAATGTGGAACATATTTCATGGAAATTTGGTAAGTATAAGTGGAACAAATTGAAGAAGACTTTCATGAAGGATTAAAAAAATGGAAAAAAATCATGAGTGGAAGCCATCAACATCCATTTTTTGAAGTTATGGAATGCATCGTAAGGGAAAATTCCAAGGTAATTCGTCTCATCAAAGGTTATAATGGAAAAGAATGGGTTAATATAAACACTTCACAATGGAGAAATAAAAGAGGAAATGGGAAAATTTCATGAATAAAATTCATATTTGAATGTCAAAGATGTTGAAGAAGAAAAGGAACCTGAAGAAGCTAATTTAACTATAAAAAGGATTTGAATACAAATGCATAAAAAAAGGAACTTCCAATGAATTCTTGGGAGAGAGAATGGGAAAAATTATCATGCATTTTATTCACAATGAAAGAAATTGAGCAAGGGAGATTATAAGTTGAACATGGAAAAATGGAGCAAGAAAGCAAACAAACGAATAAGATATTGGTTGTACAAATCTAAATTGTAAAACTTTTGCTAAGGTAAATAACGTTTCATCTTTTGTAGAAATACCACGGATGTAACTTGTACATAACATGCTCCATAATATAAATTTGTATTTATGATGTAAAGGAAGTACATAATTTCCCATACTCTAACATTTATATGGTTTTTCTTATTCATTAGATATAATATCTCTTTTTTCTTGACCTTGATCTCTCTCTATGCTTTTTCTTCACAATTTATAACTAGAACTGAAATGTGGATTTTCTTAAGTGTTAGGGTCATATTCATGATTCATTTGAAGGAAATTATGGAGCACAATACATGCCACTATAAATTTTGGCACTTTCTCGAAATCTACACTAACATACTCAAGAAATCTCCATCTCCCCTTGATTATAAAAAATGCATTCTCAATTTTCACAATACCTATAAATAAGTAGAGAGTGTGTAATAGTGGTCAACTATTAATATGATAATTCAATAAATAGGGGGAGAGAGGATAAGAAGAATCTATAATAATCAAGGATAAATAATCTACCATTAAGTTGAAATGTTGTAACTACTAACACCTCTTTCTTTCTTATACTTATTTTATTGCAAACACTTCCAATGATCAAGTTCAAGAGAAACATTGAGAGGATTGACACATATGTAAATATTTTTCATGCATCACATATTTCTCACAACCAAAAGCTATAGAAATGGTGTTAGTTTGCAATGTTTATGGTAGCAATAATTCTCTCCTAGACAATATGAGAGTTTAATATGTGTGTCATTAATCACATTTCATGTTGTGGCAAATAATTATAAGGTATGGAAATCACTCAAAAAAAATTTCAACCTTCTACTAGTGATCCTGTTGACGGGTGCTGGAAATCCATCAACAAAGGGGGTCTCTCCAATTTGAAGTCCCAATTAGACCTTACACCATTTGGAATAGGAGCCCCATCCAGGGTATTGACCCAACTGCCATATATTCTTATAGATTTTCCTTGGCTACAAAGTTCAACACAAGAGAGTAATGCACATGTAATATTAGATAAAAAGGGAGTAAACCTTGTGAAATGTTCAACTGCGGATAATATCAAGGTAGTTATATCGAAAGGGAAGAGAAAAGTGGGTCCTTTAAAGACAAGTAATAGTACTAATATATAAAATGCACACAAGCATATACATATGAATGAATCATTGATCAACCGGCGAAATAGTTCACAAGGAAGCAGCGATTGTTAAAGAAATTAAAACACACCTTCAACAAGATAAGTACCAAAGCCACCAAAATATTTCAATTTCCTTAGTACATATGAAAACAACATACATTTCAAATATTCAAAGAATAGTCTTACACGATTCAAAACATATCATGAAAGCATGTTGGATCAACGAGCTTTTGAATTAAGTAAAAGTTCCAAGATACATCAAGATAGTGAACATCAGTAGCCCCAATAGTGGAGCATTAAAGCAATCAATTGCTCCTCCAAAATAACTATCTTCCTCTCCAATGCCTAGTAGGAGGAGCCAAGGTGAAAATTCCTTTGCTTGTACAATGAGGGTGTATATATAACAAATGAGGTGACCATTCACCTCCCTTGTGACTCTTAGACTATCCTCATGAATATTTGACTTCTCCATGACTCTTTGACTTCCTACACGAACTTTCACATTACATGGATGATGACTATTGGACTTCCACTTTTACAATACATTTTACAATGTTAAATTACATATTCCATAAAATGATGTGGCACATGATGAATGATGGCATGACATGACACTGGTGACATGAACTGCATGATGACATGGCAGTGTCAAGTCACTCTTTGTTGTTGCTTCCTTTATGTATTCTTGAAAGATGGAACATGGTCTTCTTCTTCCTCCTCCTCATGACTTGAAAGTAACCAATCTCCAATCTAGTCTTGGTACTCAGTTTCTATTGCAAACCGATGCCTCTTTGTATTATCTTGATGGATCAAATCCTATTTAAAACTACAAGGGTATATTCTAGCATGTTATCCTTCTCCATCTCCTTCATCATCATCTTGTCATAGCATGATAAAATACCTGTGTTTGTAATACAATCATGACAAGAAGACATCAATAAGATAAACCCTTTCACTGACTGAGCTGTGATTGGGTGACAAGCTAAGAAAGAGGCTCAGTGACTGCACAATTGTGCAACTCAGGAGCTTAAGGTTCAAACTTGAGCCTTGAGATTGCACAATGTATAGTTCAGGCTAGACTGATCAAGTTAATTACATAGTTCTGGAGTTGAAGGAGCTAGACTGAGGGATTAAGCATTATTTTCAGTTACTTCATAGTTATGGAAGGAAGAGGAGGCTAGGTGATTGAAAAATTGTGGAGTCAGGAGCTTAAGGATGAGGCTTGAGCCTTGAGACTGCACAACACACAATTTTAATTGGGAAAGAGAGAGATATTGTACAAATTTGGAGGCCATAAGCTGAGCTTGAGCAATGTGATTGCATAGTGCGCAGTCTTGGAAGGCAGAGACTGCACATTTCGCAGTGACAAGGGACAAAGGTGCTGCTTGAGGGATAATATTGTGCAATGCATAGTTTAGGATTGATAGAATGAGGCTGAGTAGCCCGGTCGGGGAGTTTTCCCAGTTGGACTAATTTTTGGATCAATGAGATGAAGATGAGAAAAAGAGACACTTTAAGCATGATCACACACTTGTACCACTTGAAGACATGATAGGGAACACTTAGAACACATGAAAAATATCCCTTCCTCAATGCAACAACTTTGCGATAGCTCCTACCAAGTGTGACACAAAAGATACACTTTGCGATGAAAGTGGCGAAACTTGTGTGACAATGCTTGAAACTTTAGGAATGAGTGCGAAACATGCACAAATGATAATAAAAACTCATTATCATGAATATTTCCACTTGAAACAAGCAAAAACTCTACTTTACGTGATAAGTGACAATTCCCATGCCAAAAGACGAAACTTGTAATACAACAAGAAAAGTGCAAATGACACTTGCGACATGCAAATGGAAGTGAAAGAAACACATGATAGAGCGAAGATAACATGAAAATGACACTAATTAGAGTGAAAGAAAGCAAAAGCGATTCTCAAAAGCATGAAAAATGACACTCGCGAAAGCAAGGGTGCGCAAAAGTGACGGTTTGCAAAAATTCACCGAAATAACAGTATGATCGCAAACAAAGTGAGGGAAGTCATCAATGAAAGTACACATTGACTAACAACATGGGTTGAATATTTCACATGCATTATATCAATGGACCATGCCACGCCTGTTCAAGCTTGTGGGAAGGAATTCGTTCATGAATGCATTACAAACTGACCATGTGTGAGCAAGTGACTTCGATACTTATGATCCAAAAGCAAGCTTAAATATTTAACAAAGAATCTACCAAACATGAAGTGAATATGGAACGAATGATCGTAAGATCCATGGTAGGATCCAAAATTCAATTGTAAGAAATTTTTTTGAGGGTGTTTGTCGCAACGACAACACTTGGTGGCACAATGGTAGAACTCAAACGTCTCTACGTTGGTCAATTATTCCATGCAAGGTCTAGTTGTTTAGTGATTATTGATTCATAATTTAGATTACCATGGATTCTACACTTAACCCATGAATACAAATAGTCCCCATTCATTCATTTAATTAATTAAACATAAACATAAATTCATCAATCACATAATGTTTCGAATCAGGAAAGGGTAATGAAGTTCACAAGATTTAGATTTTCAGAGTGTATTTTTTCCTCTTTGGTGTTGCTCCACTGCTAGTGTGCATAGAAATTACCCCGACAGAGTCAATTCAGGCACAAAAATAGTGCTCCACTACAAGAATGCTTGGACAATACCTGACGAAGTTTCTTGCTTCACCTCTTTGCACAGGAAGACTATCTTCTTTCACCTTTATTTATTTACCTTATATAGGAATGTGCATCGACACTTATTTATTTCATGGGCATAAGAGGTATCTTGGCTTATTGAGAGCAGAAGAGGATTTCCCTTCAAAGAAGAATATATAAGACCTATGATATTGGTTTATTTATTTATATTTTCTCGTTGTCCTTCTCTACTTGATTGGATCAGCCTGAAAACATCGAAACATAAAGACTCGAGTGTAGGGATTAGGTTTCCAAAATAGACATGGGATCATGGTTTGACACAAGGCTTTCCTTACACAGAAATCATATTTTCTGTCAGAACATCATTTACCAAAATGTGTAACCAAGAAAAGGAAGAAGGATAAAGAGTTATCCAAATGTTGCAATGTCACAAAGTCCTTTTCTATTTTCCACACCGTATTTTGATCCCAAATAGGACACCCTCCATGAAAAGTCTCATTAAACAACACACAAAAGAAAAAAAATGACAAGGAAACAAAACTCGGAGGACAAAACAAAAGGAGGCTAACCAGAAAGATGATGCGAAACCAAAATGAGAAAACACGAGACAAACTACAGAAAATGAATGCAAGATGAATGTGCAGGTAAAATAATATGCAACTAGACCTACTCCTAACCTAAACAGCTAGAAGGTTGGGGTCATGTATAATTAAATTTCCAATGTAGCCATCGTAGTTGTTCCCGACCTATAACCACAAATATATGATCGATTAAAATTAAGAGCTTGAAGAACCTATAGACCAAAAAGAAGGTCTTTCCTGTCGACAAAAATATGTGTCACAACCAATACTTCTAACCATTTCACACTCTTACCTTTTTTCTGAAAACCATAAGAAGACAAACCTCAGGGGATTCTGGCAAATGTAACTTCATATGCACTATACTCCTTAGCAAGCACGTGAAAAGGTTGAAACCTATTATTTACGACGAAGCTTGCCAGGTAAGATTTCTCTAACCATTCAATGATTGGATCATGAAACTCGAAACATTCCTATTGAGAATCCTGAAATCTTTGAAAATATGAATTTGAAATTAAAAGCATGAGACCAGGATGAAAATTTTGTAAGGGAAAATGAATTTGATCATATTCAGAAGGCTTTTCAAGATTTTGAGGGCTTGAAATAACCATCAATGAAGGTTGAAGTACCTCAGCTGCTTGACACATATCCAAATGGTGAGATAAAACATAAATATTAATCGATGCAAAACAACTGTCATCAAATATACTGGTGGGAAAATTATAAAACAAATGACAAGTAATGTTATGATCATATGGACCATTTATGGCAAGAGATTCTCGGTAAAAATATGGATCAATTTGAACATATTTATGAATTCCTTGAGAAAATGAATCATCTTCCTCGCATGAGAGATACAATAACCCATTTCCTTGTAACTAGTAACATAATGCAATAGCATCGCAATCATTGAAAGAAGTGAAAATTAATTCCAATACAACAAATGCATGAAACCAGTCAGGATACGGTGAGTGAAGAAGAATTTGATTCGCCATATAATTCATGCATTGATTATCACTCAAGAGGATTTCAGGTGCGAAGAAGGGAAATATTTGCAATGTAACATTCACAAGAAAAGACAGGAGATGACTATTAAGAAATGAATCTGATAGACATTATTCCTTAAGATGAAGATAGTCTTTGAAATGATCAACTTTGAAATTCCATGACTCTATGAGGGAAACACATTCTAAACTTGAGTTAAGTAGAAGATCCTTGCATGGATATGAATCATGTGAAATAGAATCTTGAATCTGATTAGAAACTGAATCTTTAAAGTTCGAAATATTACATCTGAAATACCAAACATCTTTCGAAAATCATTTTTCATCGAGTGAAACCATGCAAAGAGAAGGATTGTGAGAGAGAAACTAGATCTGACTTAGTTCGGGGGGCTCACCAGAGTCATGAGATCCTGACATGTCCATCAATGGAAGTTGAAGTTCCTCAACTTCTTGACAAGTCCCGAAACTTTCAAGGGTTGTAAAATTGAATTCTGAAGATTGAATTAGATCATGCATGGTGTGAATATAGATAATTTCTCTAACCTTAGTGGGACCACTACTAAATAGATGGTAGCCATCTCTATCACTAATTTGTCCATATTTTAAAACTTTAACAACCAAGTTACTCAAATTGAAATATTCTTTTGATCACAAACCTGGAGATTTATGAATCAAAGAAATTTCACGAGTAAGATGATTTGAAGAGTTGTCTTCATGAAAAAGAAGAAATGATGAGGGATGGAAAGAGTACTCAATGATTTGATTGATTTAATTTTCATCATGGATAATATCACCACCTTGTGTCAATTGAGAAGTTAACTCATCATATGGATAACCTGAAAATCATGAATCATCTTCTTTGCAGGTAGATGAATTGAAAATAGTAGAGCACAAGGGATAGTGAGATGAAGAGGAAGTTTTGTTAGGAACATATTCTTTGACTGAATTGGACTCTAGATCTAAATTAAAGTCGTCATGAGAAACCGGAAGGTCAGTTGATGCACCTAGGTGTTCATGATCACATAAATCAACAAAGTCATCATCATCAGAATGATCATTTCCCAAGGCTACAAATTAATTGGGAGAATTGATTGCATTTGATTCACTACCAAGATTATCGGATTCAGTATCAACGAAGAATGAGGAAACATCGTATTAAAATGGAATATTTTGAAAATAAGAAAGATTCAAAGAATCTTCACCTTCTTGATCCTCTACCTGCGAAATGTGACTACCCTGCACTTGATCACAATTTGTACCAACAACTTGAAAATAAAGAGAGTGTGAAAAACTAGTTGGTGGAGCAGATTGATCAAGCAGATCATGATACAAAGAGTCATGGCATGTAGATAATAGAGGACAATAAAAATCCAAACTTGATTCAAGAAAATAGTTATGAGTGTTAATATTTTCTTGAGGAATGGAAATATTAATCTTCACCATGGGCTTCATGAGCCATTCAGGGATTTCCTTCATTGAATCTGAATCATGAAAAGAGGAAGGACGATGAGAAGATAGATTAGGAATTAGATGTGCAGAATTCCCAACTTTATTATCATCACACTGAGGCACCCTCATCGGAATTGGAAAAGGATGAGGACAAGGAACAAAAGGAATAGTAGGTTCTTCATATGAAATTAGGGGTGTCTCATGACTTGAGTTGGGGAAGCAGAAAAATCAGGTGTTTTGGGTTCACCGTGCAAAGGGATATCAAACAAATTCTCAAAATTTAGTTTCAAGAAATCCCAATCCGTATCTTCTTCAGGAAATTCAAAACAAAGGTGAATAAATTGATTAGATAAATACTTAACTAATTCATTAGGCTTCATTCTTAACTGATTTATTCTTTTAAGAACATATTGTTAATCATACCTATCGAAGGCTTGATAAAGTTCTCGAAGGAAATGATGAAAATAATGGAAGGAACCAGATGGTAAGGTATGACACCATAAATTAACACGACCTTCAATGGTGAGGGAGAAAATCACAAAAGAAAAATATTCATCATTGATTTCGTAAGATTCATAAAATTTAAGAAAATCAGAAATGTGCTCAGCTATGGATGTTCCATCCTCACCGTCAAACTTCAATTGAGACAAGTGATAAAGAGGCTTATCGAGGATTGAAAATTAAAAAATGGATAAATTAGAGAAACACTCCGGGACTATGATTTTAGAATGAACCATTAAAGATAAGAGATTCAAAACATCCTCAATGCGCACAACTTGTCGTGTGGCCCTCCTTCTAGCACCATTTGTTGATGGGTGCTAGAAATTCATCAATTAAGGGGGTCTCCTCGATGTGAAGTGCCAATTAGAACTCACATCGTTTGGAATAGGATCCCCATCTAGGGTATCGACTCGACTGCTATATATTCTTATAGATTTTACTTGGCTACAAAGTTTAACATAAGATAGTAATGCATAAGTAACCTCAGATCAACAAGTGAGTATGCCTTGTGAAATGTTCAACTGCAGATAATATCAAGGTCCTTCTACTGAAAGGGAAGAGAAAAGTGGACACTTTAAAGACAAGTGACAATACTAATCTAGAAAAGGCACACGAGCATATACATATGAATGAATCATTGATCAACCAATGAAATAGTTCACAAAGGAAGAAAATATTGTTAAAGAAAATACAACACACCTTCAATAAGATAAGTACCAAAGCCACCAAAATAGTTCAATTTCCTTAGTACAAATGAAAACAACATACATCGAAAATATTCAAAGAATAGTCTTACAATATTCACGACATATGCATGAAAGCATGTTGGCTCAAAGAGATTCTGAAGTAAAAGTTCCAAGGTACATCAATATAGTAAACACCACTTGCCCCAATAGTGGAGCATTAGAGTAGTCACTTGCTCCTCCAAAATAACTATATTCCTCTCTAATGCCTAGTAGGAGGATGCAAGGTGAAATTCCTTTGCTTATACAATGAGGATGTGTATATAACAAATGAGGTGACCGTTAACCTCCCTTGTGACTCTTGGACTACCCTAATGACTGTTTTAATTCTCCATGACTCTTTGACTTCCTACATGACTTTTCACATTACATGGATGACTCTTAGACTTCCAATTTTACAATACATTTTCCAATTTTGAATTACATATTCCATAAAATGATGTGGCAAAGCATGAACGTGGGATGACATGGGATACATGATGATAGTTTCAAGTCTTTTGTTATCTTCTTTTATGTCTTCTTGAAATATGGACCATGCTCTTTTTCTTCTTCCTCCTCATGAATTGAAGATAAGGAGTCTCCAATGTGGCCTTGGTCCTCAGTTGTTGTTATAAATCGATGTCCCTTTGTCTTCTATTGATGGATAAACTTGTCTTTATAGCTACAAGGGTATCTTCTAGCATGGTATCATTCTCCATCTCCTTCATCATCATCCTATTATAACATGATAAAATACTTGTGTCTGTAATCCACTCATGACAAGATGACATCATTCTGATAAACCCTTAGTCTAAGATGTTGCATGGTGATCCGTTGACTAAGCCGTGAAATGGTGACAATATGAGAAAGGAGCCCAATGAATACACAATTTCAGAACTCAAGAGCTCAAGGGTTAGGCATGAGCCTTGAGACTACACAATTCATGTTGGATTGAGAAAGTCAATTGCGTAGTTATGGAGTTGAAGGAGCTAGGTTGATGGATTGAGCATTGTTTCTTCTTATTGCATAGTTATGTAAGTCAGAGCAGGTTAGGTGATTGAACACTTGCATAGTTAAGGAGCTAAAGACTGAGGCCTGAGCCTTGATACTGTGCAATGTGTAGTTCTAGCTGGACATGAGAGAGAGTTTGTGCAGTTTTGTAGGTTAGAGGCTGAGCTTGAGCACTGTGATTGTGAGTGTGCAGTCCTAGAAGGCAGAGACCGCCCATTCTGCAGTTCCAAGGTACAAGGGTGTTACTTTAGGTCTGAGATTACTCAATGCGATGTTCAATTTGGGAAGAATGAGGTTGAGTGGCCCGGTTGGGGAGTTTTCCCAGTTGGACTAAGTGTTGGAAAAATGAGATGAAGATGAGAAAAAGAGAGACTCTTAACATGATCACACACTTAGACCACTTGAAGACATGAGAAGGAAGACTCATAACACATGAAAAACACCTTCCTCAATGCAGCAACTTTTGATGACTCTTTCCAAGTGTGACACAAAAGATACACTTTGCGACGAAAGTGGCGACACTTGTGCGACAATGCTTGAAACTTTTGAAATGAGTCGGAAACATGTATACATGATAAGAAAAACTCATTATCATGAATATTCTCCCCCGAAACAAGATAAAACTCTACTCTACGCGATAAGCGACAATTCCCACGATAAAAGATGACACTTGCAATATGGCAATAAAAGTGAGAACGACACTTGTGATATGCGAACAATAGTAAAAGAAACAAATTCCAAAGAGAAGATAAAATGAAAAAGACACTAATTAGAGTGAAATAAAGAAAATGTGACAATCAAAATCATGAAAACGACACTTGCAAAAGCAAGTTTGTGCAAAAGAAACGATTTGCAAAAATTCACCGAAATAGAAGTACCATCACAAAAAAAGTGAGGGATAGTCAATGACAATGCACAAGCATTGACTGTCGACATGGGTTGAATATTGCACAGGAAATGTCTTGATGGGCTATGCCACACCTATTCAATCTTGTGGGAAGTAATTCTTTCATGAATGCATTACGGGCTAAGCATGTGTGAGTAGGTGACTTTGACACTTATGATCCATAAGAAAGCTAAAAGAATTAACAAAGCATCGAACGACCGAGAAGTGACTGTGGAACAACCGATAATAATATGCATGGTAGACTCCAAAATTCAAGGGAATGAAAAATTTTAGAGGGTGTTTGTCGTAGCGACAATAGATCCATAAACTTCCATAGATATTCTCCAAGATACTTTGTCGCAACATTTGTGATGAAATTGTACATAAAATCCAAAATATATAGTATGAGGGATAATTTACCCTTAGATTTATGGATTCATTAATTATTGTGTTATGCTTATGCATGCAATAGATAAAATTTACAGAAAATAGGGAATAGAAAAATAAAACTCACAAACTATAATTAACACAAGATATGACCTGGGAAACCCTTTTGGGAAAATAACCTAGTTGGAAGGTGAGGATGTTCTACTTTCTCTTTCTATGAATGGAAATGGATGAAAGTACAAAGGAGTGAGACCTCAGGCCCATAGGTTTCTATGGTATATAAACCATCTCTTTTTACTCTCTCTCTCTCTCTCTCTATCTAGTCTCATATACTTTACTCCTCTATGGAACAAAACGCACTCGAACAAAATGGAACACCTTTTCCTCCTAATGGTATGGTTATAACAGAGCTCAAAAACCTACTAGTGGTTAATTTTGATTGCTTCAAATCTTAACTGGAGTTAGAATATGGAATGTTCTAGACTATTCTTCACATGATCATGTGGCTAGCCCCTTTTCCATGAATAATGGGGGTTTACACAACATCCTCTCCAATCATGGTGGATGAGACATGAAATTCAAATTCCATGTGGCATAGCTTTTGCATAAGGACTCTAATTGAGGTGTTTCTTACACCATTATAAAGGTATCCATTTTTAAAATAGAGCTGGGTGTGCTTCAATTAAGAAACAAAGTTTTATCCTAAAAAAATGTAATTTGATCCCTCAAACTACTTCCAAAAGGTCTGAAACCTTAATTTTCCAAACTAGGACCCATGGTCATATTATTCATGTGAGTTCATTCCTCCACTTTTTCCACTTTGAAAGCATCAATATGTATGAAAAATAATATGATGATCCAATATGGATCATACCTCCCCAATTTTGGAGGATTTTGGTCCCCAAAATATTCTACTAAATGAGGTGAGGATTTTTTTCCTCCATCTTCTCTTGGGTGTACCATTCAGCCTTGCCTAAGAGCCATCCTTTCAATCCAATCTACCAAAGGTAATGATACCCCTATATTATAGTTCTAAACCTCTTCTTATATCGCCTGTCAAATTTACCTGAGAATCTAGTGTTCAATTCTCTACAAAATGTAGGACTTATTCATCTTCTTGATACATCATGGAAGGCTCATGGAGTTTCATATTCTCTACATTTACCATTGAGTAAATATAGATATATGAGGGTAGAATAAGTCTGTGGAGGTTATCTCCCAACTTTTCCAATATCTAAATGGGACCATATTGTAGAGCCTGGATTTTCATACCAAGACCTTGTAGCCTCTCCTTGTTCAATTGTAACCATGTTATGTATCCCACCTTGAATGACTTATCTATCCTATGTTGATCATGCTAGGCCTTGTATTTCTCTTGAGAATTTTGTAGCATATATTGTACTTGTAGATGGATCTACTTAATATTCTCAAGTTTTTTTTCTTCCCTAAGGGATCCCATGTAATATCCTCCCTCGATCCTCCTTGATGTCCATACGTAATATCCAAAGGTCAAGGTGGAAAATTTCCAAATCAAGCTTCAAATTAGATCCAATGTGTAGAAGTGTGGACTTATGTATTATAAGAATGTTACACACACACACACACACACACACCCGCACACACCATATTTTCATCCCAATTGTTTAGATTCTTCTTATTGTAACCCCTCAAAATATACACCAAAGTATTGTTGACTACTTTTGTTTTCCCATCTATCCATGGATGGAATTTTGTAGACCTATTAAACGTAATGTCCATATTCTCCCACAATGTAGCCCAAAATTCACTAAGTAATATTGTGTCCCTATCCAAAAAAATAATCCTTGGTATCCAAAACTACACCCAAAGCTATCCACATAATAAGTTCATTGCTTCATGCTTGCTGATGGTCTTTTTACAAAGCATTATCACACACATATTGCTAAATTTTTTAACTACCATGGACAAGTAGTCATGTCCCTTCCTAGTTTTTAGCAAAACCTCCCTCAAAGTCCATGGAAATTCTTTCCCAAGGATGTGTGGGTATAAGTAAGAGATGATATCGACATTTTTTCCTGCTACTAGGCTTGATGGTACAACAATGCATGCACCTTCTTATGAATATAGCTATCTATTCTTGCATCCTACGCCAATACATATACCTATTCAAGTTGGATACCATCTTCCTTGCACCAAAATTCCCTGCAAAATTGGGGTTTTTAGCCTCTCTAATCAGGAGCAATCACTCACCTTTAGGAACACATAACTTATATGACATTTAGAGTTACCCATTTTGGAGATGGTATTCAATTTTTTTATCACCATCACACACATGAATCTAGATCTACAACTACTAAAAATCCTCCTTAAAGTCCTCATCCTCTGTGTATACCTCTCTGTATGCATCATGGGTGAAATTCCCCATGTGCATAAGAGTTCCCAAATCTATGAATTTTGAGATGGGTGGAATTGAAAGCATGTTGACCAACTTGTTTGTGCTTCCCTTCTTGTACTTGATTACTAAATGAAATTTTTGTAGAAACCCCATCCACTTGTAATCCCTAGTCTATTATAGCTTACTCTAGGCCTACAACTAATGTAGTGGCTGGTGATCAATGTGGATTACTATCTCCTTTCCCATCAGAAAATGTTTCCACTTCTTAACAACTTGTACCAAGGCATAGAGCTCCTCGTCATAGGTATGGTAGTTCATAACTACCCCATGAAATACTTCATAATGGTTTCATACAATATTTACTCCCTACATTCAGACCACTCCCATATCATACCTAATTTCATTTTTCTCTACTTCGAAGGATTGTTGCAAGTTTGGTTATTCTAGAATCAATGCTTGAACAATATTTTTCTTCAATTCCTCAAAGGCCCTTTATTGATCCTTTCCCCGCTATAAACTCTTTCCACTCATTTTTATGGCATGGAGTGGTGTTGCTACTTCTAAAAATGAGGCTATAAATCTCCTTAGGTATTGTTCTTCCCAAACAAAACTCCTAACCTTAGAAACATTAGTAGGAATTATCCACTTCATGATGGCCTCCATATTATCATGATCTCTCTGCATCTCCCCTCCATGTATAACATACCCCAGATACACCAAAGAATGTCGTGAAAACTCACATTTCTTTATATTTTCTAGCAACTATAAATTCTTTAATGTCTTTATCACCTGCATCATATGTGAGACGTGCTCCTCCTAGGTAGCATGGAATGCCAATATATAATACAAATAAATAATAAAAAAATGAATCTATAAAAGTTCATAGTACATCATTCATTAAACTCATAAATGTAGTTGGTGCATTGCATAGGTAAAATAACACAACTAACCAGTCATATAAACCTTGGAAAGTTTTGAAGGAAATCTTCCATGTATCTTCTTCATTGAATTAAACTTAGTGATATCATAGATGTAATTCCATGTTGGTGAGTTATTTTGTTTAATTTCATGTAATCAATACACATAAACCAAGTCTCATCCTTCTTTGGCACAAGAATGATGGGTGACCCACATGGTGAGGTACATGGTCGAATGGCACCCTATTCTAGTAGTTGCTACAATTGCTTCTTCAACTCATTCTCTTCTATAAATTACTATTGGTACAATCCAATTTCAAGGAGTTTGACAACAAATGGATATTGTGATCCACTTCCCTCTTAGGTGGTATCCCTTTACACTTATGCAACACAACCTTGTATGCTTGTAGCAACTATTCGATTTATTATTTATGTTCCTTAGTACACCTAATGTGGGATGACTTAGCTCTCATGGACTCTTCTACAAACTCAATTTCTCTTAAAAATAACAAAATGTATTTCTCACTAGATCTAATCAACCTTTTGGTTTGGTTGGAACTTACCAACGAAATATTCAACTTGACCTTTTGCACTTTGATAATGAAATATTTTTGGTCATTGATGAGGCAATATTGGTTGGCTCTCTGCATGAATATTGCATATTGTATGTACATATATGAAATCCATAATATAGCTCCACATGCATCAAGTGGGACTACATCCAACTTTACTTCATCAATAAAATCAACACTAATAACAAATTTGTCTGTGCATTGTTTAATTACCTTTATCTTTTCCTCCTTGTTGACCCATCCTAATGGATATTGGCAAAGATGGTCATGACCATCTAATCCTAGTTTCTTGAATAGATCCGTTTATATGAAATTCACCTATGATGCTAAGTTGAATAGAGCATCAATTTTCATCTTCTTAACCTATATATTTATATGGAAGAGTCTAGTCATTTCGTTCTCTTATTATTGCTAAATGTTACTCATATTCACACCCTTCTGCACTGAAGTACAAAAAATGTTCTCATCCACATACAAGCTTCTTTCTACCTAGTTGCTCAAATCAATGGCCATGGGATATTTATTCTTAACATATTTCCTTTTATTGTTCAGGTTGAGCTTTGGATGCAACTTGCAACACTTCTCCTTTATATGACCATTAATGTTACAATGGTTGTTAATATCTTTGCACTGGTGTTCTATGGATGTTATTTTTTTGTCTTCTCCCCCTTTCCACTTCTTTTTCCCCTCCTTGGAAGCTTCATGGTGCTCCTTTTGTTCTGACCCACTTTATTTCCCTTTGTCCTAGCCTATGTTCTCCAGGTATTGTGCTTTGTACATAGTCCTCATTAACCATTCTAGGTTTGAACAACATCACTTGCTTCCACATATGGCTGTGTAGACCCCCCAAATACTGGAGGACTATGTCTCGGTTCTTTTGAGAGATAACCAACATTATGACCATATGTATAAATTTGGTGGTGAACTCTTGTACACTTTGCCCTTATCTCCGCATGAATTAATGCCACTGGATACATTGGTCTTCTTCATACTCAGTATGGTAGGACTATGAATTTATAAGAGTTTTTAAATCCTCCCACTTAGTCACTAGAGGATATCCCTCCAACCTTGGGATAATTATATGGATTTCCCACCAAGTCAAGGCATGGCCCTTTAATTTTATACATGCTAATGAAATATTATGTTCTTCCTCTATGTGGTGAACATTAAAATAAACTTCTGACCATTACAACCAATGATTTAACTTCAAAGCATCAATATCACCCTTATATGGCTTGATGTTGAACCTTTGCTTCCATCTTGAACAAGGATTGTGAATGGTTCATAACACTCAAACTAGGTTGATCATTTTTAGGTTCTTTCTTAGACTCCCTCTCTAGTTCTTCCCGATCCATGATATTTCCTTTGGCCTAACCTCTATGTTAGAACCTTCACCTTTTCCAAATATCCTAAGATTATTTTCAGCAGCCACCTTGAGAATACACATTAGATTTATAGAGTGACTTGGTTCTAACACACAAACCTCTCCTTTGTAATTACTCTTGATAGTTATTACATTATAAGCCATGGTTGGGGCTTTATGAATTGTGATCCTTGTCTAATCTATGCAACCTCTTACAAAACACCCAAATAAATTTGTTCTGATACCAATATGATATGTAAATTATTGTGGTATTCTGTTGGATAATTCATCATAATAAATATCATGAAATTGTACTTAAAATCTAAAATATATAGTATGAGGGTTAATTTCTCCTTATATTTTTGGATTCGTTAATTATTGTCTCACGCATATGCATGAAATAGATAAAATATAATGAAAATAGAGAACAACAAGATAAAAATTAGAAACCACAATGAACAAAAGATATGTCCTAAGAAGCCCTTTCAAGAGAAAACCTAGCTAGAAGGTGAGGCTGCTCGGCTCTGTCTTTCTATGAAAGGAAATGATACAAGTGCAAAGGAGTAAGACCCATGGCCCATGGGATACTATAATATACAAACCCTCTCTATTTTATCTCTATATATAGTCTCATCTACTCTACTCCTTTATGGAACAAATGTACTCGAATATAATGGAACTCCTTTTCCTCACACAACCCAATAGCATACTAGTGGTTAAGTTTGACTCTTTCAACTCTTAAATAGAGTTAGAATATGGAATCTTCTAGAGTTTTCTTCATCATGATCACATTTCTATCCCATTTTCCATGATTAATTGGGCCTAACGTGGCATCCTCTTGAATCATGGTGGACAGAACATGAAGTTTAACTTCCAAGTAGCATAAATGTTGCATACAGGTTCTCATTGAGATGATTCTTGCACCATTAGAAAGGCATCCATGTGTATAATAGAGATAGGGAATGCTACACTTAAGTAACAAATATTTACCCCCAAAAATGCCATTTGATTTCTGAAACTCTTTCTGAAAAGTTTCAGACCCTAATTTGCAAAACTGGGCCCTACGATAAAATTGGTCCTGTTAGTTGATTCCTCCACTTTTTCTTCTTTGAAAACATCAAGATGGATGCCAAATAATAAAACGACTCAATCCAAATCAATAATATGTACTATGAATACATTTATTTTGCAAAATTTAAAAAATATTATCAATAATAACCATACTTGTCTTTATAACTATCAATTGTCCTACATAATATAATTTTTCTATTATGTGTATAAATTCTATGGGAGAGATTACACAAAAAAACTAGGCATAACTATTTTCTATATTGTATTGGCTCTCCAACAAACTAAATCTAAGTGTTTCTGCTAGGCATATAAGGTTTTATTTAAAAAAAATACATGGAGAATGCATCCTATAATCGTGACAATATAACATGTTGTCATAATAATGTCATCATTCTTGCCACACTTGTTGTAATTGACTTAATTCCAAAATGTACTATGTCATAGAAATTTCTACCGTTTTTTTTATTATTATTTTCATAATGAATAAGTGATTCAATTTTGCATATTTGAACATCATTGGTATAAAACAAATAATAAAAGCATTTGATAAATCTAATGTATTTCAAGAACAAGAGATTGTAAACACATCTCTTAATAAACATGTCCAAAATAAAACTAACCTTTTTTTTTGTAAATTAGAAATCCGTATTATATTACTAAATGAAGTTACATATTGTTACATAGCTGCCTCTTTTACAGTTCGATCCAGTAATGGTGTTGACACTATTTTTGCTCTCCTGAAAGGGAGATCTCCCATAGTAGTCTTCTCTTATACTGCCTGGATTTCTACTCTTAAAATTACTAACATCTACCTCTCTGGGCAGAGTATCCCTACTCCCATTATTCCATAATGCTATAACCAAACAAATCCATAAACCAACAGCTTCAGAGTAGCATCCCCACCTTGGTTCCATCTCTGGTCGCTTAACCATCCTACTCGTTTTGAACATTCCTTGCCAGTTCAACGTCATCATCACACACAACATTTCTTGGTTGCTGCCCCTCCCTTTCACTGCCACTCTCCTTCTTTGCAATCTGGCTGCATTCATTTTTAAACTCCCCATCCAACTAGAGATGCCAAATAATATCAAGACATTGTCGTGGGTGATCTACTGCTTCATTTTCCAATTTGTCTACCAGTGAGTTCGCTTTTCTTCTAACAGCTATGAATTCGACTCCCCTCAACAAGCTAAGGTGTTAGGTGATCATCGATGTTACATATGCGAGCCTCTAGTGGATGGTGACCTTAGCTGCCAGAGCTCTATTGAGAATACGCTTTGCAGCATTGATGGCCACCATCGAATCCCCTTCAACGATAACGTTCGAAATATTTTCTCGGACTAAAATAGCTATGCCTCTTTCCATTGCTGTAAATTCAACCTCATTGTTGGTGGTTTCTCCTATTGACTCATAGTAACTGTGCACTATCTGCCCATGGTGATCTCGGACGATGCCTCCAAGCCTTGCCTTTCCAGGGTTTCCGTGCGCTTCCCCTCAAAGTTGAGCTTCAGGAAACCCCGACACAGAGGAGCCCATGACATTTTATCTTCCCGTAGAATTCTTGGTATCAGCCCCCTGCTACCATAACCGATTGACATAGGCCGAAGAGATCAAGAATAGCGCGCTTGTGGCCTGAAGGTTTCTCTGCCTACACCGAACGCACCCGGATAATGACAATTTCCCTCATCTGCTGGGTGATTTGATCCCTGATGGCTTGAATGGGTCGACCCCTGTTCTGGAAAACCCGATAATTGCAATCCTTCCATACATTCCAGACTATACATCCTTGGAGCAGGCACCATAGTAAATTAACCATATCATTTTTGGTGTACTAATCTCTCCAACACTCGATCATCCTTTGTATTGAGGCTCGATTTCTATCTGATTTACAAAAGATGGAAGCTCCCCAATCCCATAAATCCGCAGCAAAATTACATGTGTTTAAAAAATTATTAGTAGACTCTCCCCTTTCACAACACATATTGCACCTGGAAGGTCCAGTGAAAGCTCTTTTATTAGATTATCCCATGTCAGAATCCTTCCTTGCATGACCAACCAGAGGAAGATTTTGATTTTTGGCCATATTTTAGAATAGCAAACATTATTCACCCATGGCACCTTCTCCTCTTCCTCCTAGCCCTCCAGTAAGGCACGCACTTCCCTGAGACTAAAAGCTCCTCCCTTCCACTGACCCCATCTTAGTTGGTCTTGATCCTCTGATATCCGTATCTTTCTCTTGTCAAGATCCAGCTGAAGGGTAGCAACATCTTCTTGCTCTCCCCATCCTTCATCCTGGGTCTCAAATATCCAGTGTCTCCAATTCATATCATATTGGCTTTCCTTCCAATAATTTTTCACAGTAATATGCCCACTAGCAAGACAATGCTGTTGCAGCTCCTGATACCAAGGACTCCTCAGATGAGGCAGATGTTGCCAAGCGTCATCCCAGAAGAGGGATGTTTCCCCATTCCTTATTTCCTGGAAACAATGTTTTTGAACAATTTCCCTGTTGGCCCAGGCTAAATTCCAGATTGACGACCCTCTTATCTCCCCTGTCATTCTAACTAAATCCTGGCTTTGCCAATTGCTAGCATATTTCTCCCTCGAGAAAACTGCCCAAGGGGTGTTTCTATCCTTAAGCCATCTCCACCAGATCTTGGCACCACAAGCTCTATTTAATATCTCCGGATCTTGGAGGCCCAACCCCCTCCCCCCCCCGACGCCTTGGCACTTCATACACTATCCCAGGCCACAAGAGCCCACTTACGCTTCTCCTCTGTACCCCTCCAGAGAAAATTTCGTTGGATTTGCCTTAACTTCTTTAGGATCCCTTTAGGGGCCGGCAACACCGAGAGCATATAGGTGGGGATAGCCTATAGGAAAGCCTTAGTCAGGATAAGACAACCTACCAAGTTCAAAGCTCTATGCGTCTAATACTTCCCTATGTCTGCCATAGCTGAAATAATTTTTTCCCAATGCTTCCTGTACCAAGGCTTATCTGTGAGGGGGATCCCAAGATACCTTGATGGCAAAGGGTTTCTTTGAAACCCCAAAATGTTGGCTAAGTTCCTTTGGATAGATATGTGGGTATTGAAGAAAAAGAGCATGGACTTAGCATGATTGATCTCCATACTTGAATCCAGTTTGAAGTTTTCCAAGATGGTTGCAATTGCTCTAGCCTCTTTGACTGTTGGATTTCCATGTAGAATTGTATTGTCAACGATATGCTGATGAGTGGTAGCAGGGAAATTATCATGCAGTTGCAATCCCCAGATGATTCCTTGGGCTTGAGCTACCTTTAAGCTTTGACTTAGACCTTCCATCAAAATTATGAATAAAAAGGGGGAGATTGGATCCCCTTGACGGATACCCTAGGAAGGAAAGAAGGGCTTCGTAGGGGTTCCATTGATCAACAGAGAGAAGCTTGGGGATCTAACCATAGCCATAGTCCATTTAACCCATCGAGCACTAAAACCGAAGGTTGCCTTCACCGCCTCCATGTAATCCCAGTTCATTTTATCATAAGACTTTGACAAGTCCAGCTGGATGATCATGCCAGCTTTTCTCTGACTTTCGAGGGAGTGAACCATTTCGTGAGCCATAATGACATTGTCAAGAATTTTCCGCCCTTCAACAAACCCTGCTTGTTCTTTAGAAACAATTAAGGGAAGCAAGGTTTTGAGTCTATTAGCCATTACTTTGGCAATGATTTTGTACAGGACATTGAACAAAGCAATAGGCCGAAACTTATCTAGCGTATTGGCTTCTGCTTCCTTTCGAATGAGGGTGATAAGAGTAGAGTTAAAAGATTTCAAAATATCAGAGGTTTGTTGTGAGTCCATGACCACTTCCCAAACATTTGTCTTCACTATGTTCCAACAAAACTTGAATAAGTCAGTTGTAAATCCATCCGGAACCGGGGCTTTATCATTAGGCATTTCCTTGACCGCTTCTTCCACTTCTTCAAGCGAGATTGGTCTATCCAGTGTTCTGTTGTGATCCTCTGTGACCAACTCAAGAATATGGGAAACAAAATCTCTAATCCTATTAGATCTGTTCCCTTCTGGATCCGTTGCTATATTGGAAAAATGATTAACCAAGAGGTCTTCAATATCCGCATGGGACTCTTTAACAATGCCATTTGTGTCTCTCAGTTGAATTATCCTGTTAATGCGCCTATGATCAATAACAGATATGTGGAAAAATTTTGTATTTTTCTCTCCATCTTTGAGCCACTAAATCCTGGAATTTTGGTGCCAAATATTTTTCTCTTGATTACACCTCTGCGTCCACTGCTTATGTAACTCTTCCTCCCTGATTTTTTGCTCCTCAGTATACCCTTATGTAAGAACCTTTCTTTGTAGCTCAACCATTTGATCATCTAGAGATTTCTTCTCTTTGATAATATCTCCAAACTTCTCCTTGTTCCAACGCTTTATCCTAGCTTTGATATGCCTCAATCAGCTTTGGAGGCGGAACATCTTTGATCCCCATCCCGGGAGGGCCTCATTCCACCACTGCTTGATGTTTCCTAAGAAATCAGGGTGCTCCATCCAGAATTTCTCGAATCTGAAGGGTCTATTTTTTAGAGTGCCAAGGAGGCACGCATCTAGGATAATAGGCCAATGATCTAATCCATTACTTGGTAAGATACTAGCAGCAAAGTCCAGACCTTCCATCACAAGCCTTTCCGAAATAAGGAACCTGTCCAAACGCGCAACAATTTTCCTTTCTCCCCCCCTCCTATTATTCCACGTATGAATCCCATTTCCAATTTCCAGATCAATAAGTTTGGCATCCTCTATAAAGACTCTGAAGGCATTTGCATCCCTATTGAGTCTTCTCAACCCTCCTTTTTTCTCATCCAGAGAGGTGATCATGTTGAATTCCCCCCCGAGGATCCATCTACTGTTTGAGTACATATTCTGTATGCATCAAAGGTTCTGTAGGAGAATAAGTTTTCCATCCAAATGATGTGGTCCATACACATTAGTACATAAGAACATACCCTATTCCCCTATCACTCTAACCTCCATCGTAATCATCGTTCTACTTGCTTATGCCATGACTAAGTGCACTGTTCTCTGGTTCCAGAAGGTGGTGTGGCCTCCTGAATTGTTATCAATAGAGACCTCTATAGTTTCCCATTGCCTTCCTAATTTCCTTTTAACTTCTTGAATTTTTTCCTGACTGCATTTCGTTTCCTGAATGAAGATAATATCTGGATGTTCCATTATGATCTTCTTCTTAAGGATCCTCTGTTTGTTGAGGCTATTAAGACCTCTAGCATTCCAAGATATTATCTTCATTACAAACAAAGTTTAAAGAGACGGGGAGAAGGCATCAAGGGTTTTCATCTTACCCGAGTTTAGTAAGATTTGGACCAACACATGGAGAGCTTCGTTGTTTGTCTTCCTACCCCTTTTCTTCGTCAGCTTCTTTGTTTTCTTAGCTGATTGTGAACCCATAACTTTGATCCCCAAGTCCTTGTTTTTTCCATGTGACCTTTTACCTCCTCTGCTTCGATCTTCCTCTTGGGCCAGATACAGGAAGTTGATCCGGTCAATTTGTTCCTCTAGAATTTTCTCCAGGCCTACTTCCTTCCACTGCTCGACCATGTTCTGCAAATCCATCCCTTCTCTTTCCAGGATGTCCCGCAATTCTAGCTCTTCCATGCATGCCTCACTCATAGTCACCTCTGCATCATGTTCTTGCTCACTACCGGTTCCCAAATTTTCCATTACCTGGTCTTCCTTTGCTTCAGTTTTATCCTCTGGCTGAGCTTTCTCTTTCTCACTTTGCTGATTTTGTTGGGTCTCCTCATTTTTATCTTGGTGATGGTTCTCCATCAATGCATTAAAATCATTCTAAGTTTCAACGTTCTCATTAGGCATGCACTATTGGTGGTTTCAGCGACTAGCCCTATTCTTAGGGTTTGGGCGCACAAACCCATCCTTCTCCTTCTCATTCCCCTCCTTAGCTGGTTCCTCCACCTTATTCATAGGGCATTCTATAACAAGATGTCCGTGGACATGGCATTTTTGACATCTGAACGAGATTTTCTCGTAATCTATAGGTTGCAAAATTTTCTCATCTCGATACTCTAGCCACACTCCCTTAGGTAGGGCACCTGAAACGTCCATTTCTACACATATCTTTGCATACGTAGTATACCTTTTCTGCAACGTTGTCTCTGAGATCTTCATAAATTTTCCCAATGCATTTCCGATCTTCTCCAAGGCTTGAGGTCGCCAGTAATCCAAGGGTCAAGAGAAGAGGCGAATCCAAACAAGGACATGAGTAAATGTCTCCTTTTCCGGGGCAAAGTTGGAAATCCATGGCCTCATGTATAGCCTTGCAGAAGCATAGGATGGACCACCATCAAATATCTGATCTCTATCTTCCAGATTCGCAAAGACCACCATAAAGAAGCCTCTTGCTCTGAGATGCATTTGGATATCCCCTTTGGGTTTCCATTGTTGCTTCATCCACATAACCAATGCTTTCTCCGTAGGCCAAAATCCCATGAATTTACATATGAGGCCATATGTTGATATCTCATCCCTGTATAACTGCATTTTAGGGTCCTCAAAGATAACTGTAGGGTTTTTTGTTGTCTTAGGTTTGCATGGTCCCTTCTCCTTAGTGGGCATTTTGGCATTTTCCTCCTCCATTTGCGGTGAGGAGTGGTCAGGGTTTGACATCTCCTGGGTTCGCTCCTTTCCTGCTAACTACTGATCCCCACCATCTCTTGACAGGCCACCATTTCTGGGGTCCTCCTGTCCCTTTTTTGAGCAAGCAGAGCTGCCCTCCCTTTGTTGTCCTATAGAGTCTGAGCCCGTAATGAGGACCCCCTCATTGCAGCCCTTACCTTTCTCAGTGATCACAATGCGGTAGGATGGTGCCTCAAGGACCCCACCCCGCTTCATTTTACGAGCCAGCCTCTGCCCACAACTGAGAAGCACGGCCTCGCAGGCTCGCCAGGCCTCTAGGTCCGATCTCTTCTACGCCCCTGCAACTTCCTACCAGAAACAGTTCAGCGCGCCATGGCTTAACCTATTTTATCAATATGGCATCTTTACTATCACTTAGTTTGTAAATTCCTTAAAATAAAACTAACCTTACTCCATAATAATTTAGAATATTATTTTCTTCAAAATAAAGAAAAGTGAATTTTTGTATAGATAGCAATTAAATGATTCTCGTAACATGTCTCCTTGACCCCTATGATGTTTCATTTTATATGTCAAGAGTGGAAAACAATAAAAACTTATGAGAGTGGTAAATTAAAGGAATTTTTTAATCTTAATATTCATGTTGAAACCCCCATGGTCCTAACTTATTTTCACTTTATTGCTTTAATCACTTCTATATGATATATACATAAAGTATAAGATAATAGTTAATAAAATAAAAATAAAATAAAGAAAATAAGAAATATAAATATTAATAAATGTCAAATAATGTATATTACTTAATAAATCATAATTCATGGTTTTTCATTAAGAGGAGTTTTAGGATATATTTATAGTTTTGATTCATTTAAATGTAAATCATGTTTCATTTATTCATTTTTATCTATCAAATATCTTTTAATTCATCTCTAAACCTTAGTAGATTAAATGATTTTATGTTTCATTAGTATTTAAATGATTTTATGTTTCATTAGTATTAGAGGTTATACAACTCATCATTATTTAGCCATACAATTATTAACACCATATGTCCTATCACCGCATAAAAGTAATTGGTTTTCATATTGCCCCGATCATACATCTCATTTTCGTTGTACAATGCAACTATTATTGTCCTATTTGATCTCCAACATACCATTTAATGCTTACCACATCACAAATTGTAGTCTCCATATGATTATGTCATACAATTCCATAGTTTGTGCCTTATCATACAATTACATGCAATTTGACCATATAATTAATTAATCACAAAATATTACAAAATTATAACTTTGTACATGCCAATTACACTGTTATACATGTTGTTTAATCATCTATGTGAGTTAAATTTTTTTTGCATTATATAATTAATTAACAATGACATGTTTAATTAATTAATTTGATTTTCCATACATATTTATATAATATGTATAATAAATAGTGCAATTTAAGTCTCATCAATTAATTAATTTAGAATTCAAGAATTTTAATTCAAAAATTCTAAAGGTAATAACAATAAACCATCTTAATAAAAAATGAGCCAAAACACACTCTTCCTCTTCCTATAAATAGAAAAATGGTTGAAGTTAACTTAAGGATCGAGAAATTAGGAACATAATCCAAATAAAATTATTAAAATATTGATGAAAAATGGATAAAATTCAAAAGATTTAAGGAAAGAGATTAATAAAAAATTTCAGACCTTAATTTGACACAGTGTCTCAAACATGAAATCACTACAAACATTAAGATTTGAATGAAAAAAGAACAAATAATATGAGAACATAGATGATAGGGGAAATAAACATAATATGAAATAGCTTCTAGGACAGATAGAATTGAGAAATATCTTATGCAAGGATCATAGGCCCAAACCAACCCACTAAATATGACTCCTCAACAACCTATCTCTTGAAACACCTCTACATCACTCCTGATCTAAATGGAATGTATTAGTTTTGCTGTGCTAAGTATCCAAACAGTGATTAAATTTTGTGCATAAGGTTCACTGAAGTTTGCAGGTGAAACAAATGGTTTTAACTTAGTTAAACATATTTTTGTGTGAGGTTAAAGCATGTAAATTAGCTTGTATAACACTGTGCAGCAGTAAAAAACAAAGAAATAAGCATCACATGTAACAATTCTTAACAAATTTGATGAAGCAGTTCACCCTTCCTGGGCTACATTTGCTGGTCCAGCTCCCAATGGCATATCCCTCATATCATATTGCTCAAAAATGGTAAGTACATGTAATAAAAAGCCTCAAATGGATGTTCTCTCTGTAAAAACAGCTTCAAAATGCTTGAATTAGTTAGGAATAACTATTCATTTGCAGAAAACAGAGAATGGATGATCAATACACTGAAAACACCCTAGTGGCCCTAGTGGCTTCTTGATCTCTCCTGAAGAAAAGACTGCACAAGATGACCTCTGATGGCTCTGAAACCTCTCCCAATGTGTTTAAAATGTCGAAATTAGCCAAAAATGACTATTCATTCATAAAAAATGGTCGAAAATCCAAAGAGTTATGACCCAAACTGTAAACTGCCCAATCACTCCTAAGAAAGCTCCACTAAAAATGGTGGAACTCCAGATAAGTCCGACCAAATTGGAAACTAGCACCGAATCTGGAGGTCTGCTAGCTGAACCGCCAGACAGATTTCCAATTACATTTAATGCCGGATAAGACATGACCGCGCTGCAAATAAACCGTCGGAGTTAACGGTTTGGACTAACCGTCGGTTGCAAGGGTCACGGTTCTTAGCGCTTGGTCTTGTGGAGTGGGGGCTGGCCCCCTTTTGCTACCGGTTAAAAAAAATTGGAAATTAAAATAGATGTGGAACTCTTAATGGTTAAGAAACATCCCGGTGGCGTAGCGGTAGGCATGTGCACTGCTGGGTGGGAGGTCCTGCGTTCGAACCACACACTCTCCAAAAAATTTTATATGCCCATTCGACCTCCGGCCTGGGGCCACGTGGCACCCGATGATTGGCCAGAAAAACTTTAATATAATTTTTTTTTTGAAAATATATTTTTTTGAAAATTTTCATACAAAGTCAAACTGAGTCAAATGTCATTTTTTTTGGAGTTTACTGGGCTTTTCAAACCTTCATAATTTCTGCATATGACCTCTGTTTTGTGAACCGTTCACGGTGCTAAAATCACAATGATGAGACCTTTCTGGATGTTTAGGTTGTAAACACTTTTGAGCACTTTCATTTTTGATCATTTTTGAGCAATGGACATGATCTCCTGATCACACCTCCCCATTGGGAAGCTTTTGAACCCCAAAAGCCTTCAATTACCTATTCAGAAGATGAGGGTACAACTCCCTCACCTTTTCCACTTCCATCCATCTTGACTTACTTGGTTTGCTTCCCTTGAGCCTAATCCGAAGATAATCGACACTTCCTCTTTTAGAAGTGTGTGCCCTCCTGTCAAGGATGGCATCCTCCTTGAGCTCGTCCATAAATTTTGGCGAGAAACCTTCTATTGATGGCAGCTGAATGTCACTCCATTGATAAAAAATCAATGGAGGTTCATACAAACGTAAATTCTCCACATTGAAAACGGAATACATTTGCATATATGAAGGAAATTCAAGTTGAAATACATTATTACCAACTTGTTTAATAATCTTGAATGGACCATAATGAATAGGCTTTAGATTTTTACCTTCTCCTTGCAGCCTTTATTTGCTAATGTGCAACCATACCTCATCACCTTCTTGAAACTTGTGATCAACTCTATGTTTGTCATGCCTCTCCTTGTATTTGCTTTGAATTTTTTCAAGTTGTTCTTGAATTTGCTGATGAATAAGCTGGATTTTCTCAATGAACATATGAGATTTGTCAATGTCACTATGCCCATCAATGGAAACATCCTTCTCAAGAATGAAATCTAGAGATGACTTTGGAAAATATCCAAAGCAGGCTTCAAAAGGTGAAGTATTAGAAGAGTGCTTGGCCCGGTTGTAAGCGTGCTGAATGTAATGTAGATGCTCATCCCACAACTTAGGATGCTTGCTGCAATAACCTCTCAAAAGATAAACAATGGTTTTGTTCACTACCTCGATTTGGCCATCTGTTTGCGGATGAAAATCAGTACTCTTTTTCAACTTGGTGTCCACCATCTTCCATAGCTTGGAACAAAAATTCCCAACAAATCTAGAATCCCTGTCACTAAAAATAGAAGTAGGCAAACCATAATGAACCCATACATGTTGAAAATATAATTCAGCAGTTTGTTCAGCAGTAATAGATTTCTTACATGGCATAAAAATACACATCTTGCTGAATCTATCAACTACTACATAAATATAATCATGCTGCTTTCTAGACATAGGTAGACCTCCAACAAAGTCCATAGAAACACTTTCCCATGGCCTTGATGGTACTGTTAATGGCGTGTACAACCCAAGCTTCTTATTGCTAGGCTTGCTTGTAGCACACAATGAACAACCTCTAATGAAATGTGAAACACTATCTACCATGCGAGGCCAATAACAATACCTCTGTAAATGTGCCACTGTTTTCTTACCCCAAAATGTCCAACAACAAGAGAAGAATGAACTTCTCTCATGACACTTAGTCTCTCTTCTTGTGGTATACACAACTTGCCCAAATGAAACAACAAATTAATATGCATGTGATAATCATTCTCTTCAACTTGATTCCCTTCACTCAAGTTAGCATACACATCCTTAAAATAAACATCAGGTGCATACTGTTCTATGTAACTCTCATGTACTATAGAATCATTCAAGCAAAGTAGAATCACTAATAATAGGCCTTGAAAGCATATCAGCAACTTTATTGAAAATACCTTTCTTGTACCTTATTACCAAGTGAAATTGTTGTAGGAAACACATCCATATGAAATGACGTGATTGCTACAATTTGCTTTGCGACTGCAAGTACTGTAGTGGTTAGTGATTGGTATGTACAAATGTCTCTTTACCCTTCAAATAGTGTTTCCACTTTTTGACACTTTGAACCAACACATACAACTCCATATCATATGTAGGATAATTAACTACAACACCATTAAATGTCTCAGAATGAAAAGCGATAGGCTTACCATGTTGCAAGAGAACTACGCCCATGGCATAATCACTAGCATTGGTATGTATCTCGAATGGATGTCTCAATTCTGGTAAAGCAAGGACTGGAGCTGAACTGATCTTCTCTTTCAAAGATTCAAAAGCTTTATGTTGTTTTCCTCCCCATTGGAAAGCACTTTTCACACTTGTCACTACATGCATAGGAGCTGCTATGGCAGAAAAGTTAGCAATAAACTTTCTCTAATATTGAGCTGCACCCAAAAAACTTCTTACCTCTATAATGGATTTGGGAGTAGGCCAATTCATAATGGCTTCTACCTTAGAAGGATAAATTCTCAATGCACCTCGTCCTACAATATGTCCCAAATAAACCAAAGAAGTCTTTCCAAATTCACACTTAGACATCTTAAGAAATAATTGATCTTTCCTCAAGACATCAAGTACTTTCTTAATATGCATGATGTGATATTCTCTAGTCTTGCTGAAAATAAAGATGTCATCTAAGTATACTGTAACAAAATCATCAAGAAATGGACGCAAAACATCATCCATAACACACATGAAAGTTGCAGGTGCATTACACAAACCAAAAGACATAACTAGCCACTCAAAGAGTCCTTGTTTGGTTTTGAATGCAGTCTTCCAAATATCACTTTCTACAATTCTAACTTGATGGTATCCACTACGTAAGTCTAACTTAGTGAAAATTTAGTATCTTTCAGCCGATCTAACAAATCATCTATCCTTGGGAGTGGGTAACTATTTTTTACCATAATCTTGTTCAAAGCTCTGAAATCCACACACATACGCCAAGTTCCATCTTTCTTTGGAATGAACACTATCGCTGACCCACATGGCAAAGTTCTTGGTCTTATGAGTCCCTTGTCCAACACGTCTTTAATTTTCCTCTTTATTTCAACATTTTCCATGATAGACATGTGGTACATGCCTATGTTTGGAAGAGGACAATATTGTTGCAACTGAATCTCATGTTGAATCTCCCTTTTAGGAGGAAAACCTGTTGGCTCCTGAAACATCTCATGATGTGCATCAACTACATCATATTAAATCTGATTTTAACTTGGGATCACAATCTTCAAATGATTCATGATTCACATCAACTTTAGGCTTAATCATAAGAAGTACGAAACTCTTACTAGAATTCACTAGCCTTTTTACCTATCCAGCATTTACCATCGCAATGTTTGTCTTCTTGCGATGTGCTCTAACAATAAACTCCTTTCCATATTTTAATATATGATATTTTTTCTCATGATGATAGAAGATAGCTTTCCTGTCATATGAATAAGGACTTCCTAAAACAATTCATGTAATATCAAGCGGAACAACATATAATTCAACCATGTCAATAAAATGTGCAGTAATTGCAAAGCGCAATATACACTTCTTTGAAACCTGTAAGTCTGCATCCTTACAAATTCAACCAAGTGGATATGGTTTTGGATGTGGAATGGTCTCAAGATTTATTTTCTTGACTAATTCTTCAGAGATAAGGTTCGCTTATGACCCACTGTCAAACAATGCGTCAATCTTTGTATGTTTTGAAATAACCCTCACATGAAACAATTCAATTCTTTCTTCTTCATTTGGAGCTTGTACATGAAAGTTTGAAGTGCTAGTACTTGGTTTATTTTGAGTTTCTTTTCCCTTCATATTCTTCAAACCCATGGTTGTAATTTTTGTTTCGTCACCTGAATCATCACCTAAGTCTTGTTGTGTAGTAGCTACGGTTTTCTGTTTCCCTTTGTTTTTGTTAAATTGGGTTTTTTTTTCAGGATGTAACTTCCAACATTTTTTCTCTTCGTGGCCTTCTCTTGAACAATGTTTACAAACCACTTTTTCTCCATTTTTTTTTAAAGATGCATTTTTCTTGCCTTTTCCTTTAGAGGTTTTGTCTTTGTTCTTCCCCTTGAAAGGCTTGTTCCTACCCTCTTCAAAAGTGTTTCCCCCCCTAGCCTCTAAATGTGTGGCTTGAACACAAACCTCATCTAGACTAGTAGGATTGAACATAAGGATAGTGTGTTTTTGGTAGATGTGTAAGCCTCCTATGTACTTCAACAAAGTGTCTTGACTATGAAAATCTACCCCTAATAAGAGATATCTTCTCCTAAATTCTTGGGTGTAGTCTTGTACATTTTGTCCTTTAAGTTGTCTGAAATTTTGCCAATTCATGATAGATTTATGTAAATGATCTAATGGATAAAACTGTTGTTTTATTGCAGTAATGAAATAAGCCCATGATAAAATAATCTTACCATGTTTCTTAATCTCCTCCTTTGTCTTGGCTTCCCACCAAACAAGTGCTGCACCTTCCATTCTCAAAGAAGCTAGCTGAATTTTAGTGTCATCATCATGAAGGTTTTGGATTCTCAAATAAACCTCCAACTGCCTAATCCAATTGTCAAGTTTTTCTGCATTGAATTCACCATTAAACATTGGCAATTAAAACTTAAAATCAAGTTTTAGAAAATGACTTTTACCAGTGTTCTTTGACTTGTGTGACTGGTGTACTGAAGATGAAGTAGAGGATGATGAAGATGAAGATGAAGGTGATGATGGTGACTATCCACAGTCTCCATTTCCTCCAATACCCTTCTTGGATTTATCTTCATCATTATGGCCTCCTGAAGATCCCAGACCTTCCTTGTGAAGTTTGGATCCTTCTCCTTCTAGTCTTTCATTCCTTTCTTAATAAAGGACTCTCACCATTTCAGTCATGTCAAGAAATCCTTTCTTGAACACTCTTTCTTCCTCTTTGGGATCAAATTCTTCATGAGTTTCTTCCTCCCTTGAAGTCATGCTTATGGCTTCTTCTGCTTCTCTTTGAGGTGAGATTGAAGGTGGAGATAATGGTACTCTTTCCCTCCTTGGCTGAGGATTACTTTTAACTTTCACCAATTGACCTTCTCCTCTCTTAAGCTTCAACCTAGTAAGCATTAAAACTCTTGCAAACTGTTAAACAAATCCTTTGCACAAAGATTAAATAGAGAAAATACTCTAGCTTAACTCAAGCTCAACCTAAGCTTTGATACCAACTTGATCTGAATGGAATGTATTAGTTTTGCTATGCTAAGTATCCCAACAATAATTAAATTGTGTGCATAAGGTTCACTGAAGTTTGCAGGTGAAACAAATGGTTTTAAATTAGTTAAACAAATTTCTATGTGAGATTAAAACATGTAAATTAGCTTGTATAACACTATGCAGTAGTAAATAACAGAGAAATAAGCATCACATGTAACAATACTCAGCAAATTTTATGAAGCAGTTCACGCCTCCTGGGCTACATTTGCTGGTCCAGCTCCTAATGGCATGTCCCTCATATCTTATTGCTAAAAAATGGTAAGTATATGTAATAAAAAGCCTCAAATGGCCATTCTCTCTGTAAAATCAACTTCATAATGCTTGAATTAGTCAGGAATGACTATTCATTTGCAGAAAACAGAGAATGGATGCTCAATACACTGAAAACACCCTAGTGGCCCTAGTGGCTCCTTGACCTCTTTGGAAGAAAAACATGCACAAAATGACCTCTAATGGATCTAAAACCTCTTCCAATGTGTTCAAAGTGTCAATATTAGCCAAAAATGACTGTTAATTCATAAAAAATGGTCGAAAATCTAAAGAGTTATGACCTAAAATGTAAACTGCCCAATCACTCCTAAGAAAGCTCCACTAAAAATGGTGGAACTCCAGATAAGTCCAAAAAAACTAGCAACTGGCACCGAATTTGGAGGTACGCGAGAAGAACCTTCGGACGGACTGCCAGTTACATTTAATGCCAGATAAGACATGTGACCGCGCTGCAAATAAACCGCTAGAGTTAACGGTTCGGACTAATCGCTGGTTGCACGTGTCACAGTTCTTAGTGCTTGGTCTTGTGAAGTGGGGGCTAGTCCCCTAGGGGCTGGCCCCCTTTTGATGCTGGTTAAAAAAAATGGGAAATTCAAATAGATGCGGAACTCTTAACGGTTAAGAAACATCCCAGTGGCGTAGCAGTAGGCATGTGCATTGCTGGGCGGGAGGTCCCGAGTTCAAACCACATAGTCTCCGAAATTTTTATACACCCATTCGTCCTCCGGCATGGGGCCACGTGGCAGCCTCCGGGCTGGCCACATGGCACCTGATGATTGGCCCGAAAAACTTTAATATAATTTTTTGTTGTTGAAAATATATTTTTTTGAAATTTTTCATACAAAGTCAAACTGAGTTAAATGTCATTTTTTTTGGAGTTTACTGGGCTTTTTAAACCTTCATAACTTCTACATACGACCTCTATTTTGCGAACCGTTCATGGCACCAAAATTGCAGCGGCAAGACCTTTCTGGTCGATCAGGTTGCAAACACTTTTGAGCACTTTCCTTTTTGAACATTTTTGAGCAATGGACATGATCTCCTGATCAACTCCACTACTTAATAGTATGAGTGTAGTTAACATTCAAAAATCATGTTTTCCAGTGGCTTACAATTTTCACAATCTCAACCAACTGCCACCACATTCAAATCAACTAATGTTCAGATACTCATTGAGATTAAAACTAAAGTTACCCAAATTTGAAGGAGATGAAAAGTATAGTGTGGCTTCAATAAACAAACATAAAGAATACTTTGGAATGCATATCATTGACTTTGATAAAGAAAAATTAAAGTATTCTTTGATGCTACTTGAATGAAATGCATAAAATTGATACATGTGGTGGAAGTTTATGACCAAGATGAGCCACTATAGTTGGGATAGGTTCATGACAATATCTTTAAAAATTTCAGGGTATGACATAGTTTTTTTCCACAAAAATTACAAAAATACAACATAAAGGTGATGTAGATGATTACACTCACGAATGTGAAGCATTAACAATGTGATTATTTGAATTATCAGATAAAGGATTACTTCATGGAATAAAAGCTTACATAAGGGAGGAATTACAAATGAATAATATCACAACCATGGATAAGGCTTTATTTAAATAAACAAATTGTTGAAAATAAGTTAAAAAGGTCATCTCAAAAAATATTTGATTGATTTTATTCAAGTTCAAAACCACCCCAAAGCATGGATTTTGGAAATTGAAGGTATCCTTCATCACATATTAAAGAAGAAAATAATTATAGTTTGGAAGCCCAATAATGAGCGGAGGGAAAATGAAAATATTTTGGAGACAAATGGTCACTTGGGTTGGGAACAAATGCAATAATTACAAGCCATATAAATATGAACATGAAAAATAACCAAACACTTATGTTAGCAACTCCAACGATTAGTAAAAGAGGAAAGAAAATAAATATTATAGATCTGGTAAGAATTGGGTTCCAGGTCATAGATGTGCATCTAATCACTTATGTCATTCCAAATTTATAAATGGCAAGAAAGTAGATGTTCCTACTGAAGAAGACATGTTAGACTTTGATAAAGTTGAAAAATCACCAAAGGTATCATTAGCATCAATCATGTGCATCAAGTAGAATCATAAGGAATATGAATAAAAAACATTTAACAAGGTTATATTCCAAGAAAAAGAAGTGTGTACATCTATCATGCGCCAAATTATACGAGAAAAAATGACACTAATTATAATAGTTAAGATGGAAAATACATGATATTATTTACATAAATTACAAAAAATTGGAACCAAGGACCCTACAGTTTAAGGGAAACAAAGAGTAAAACTATCACAATTTTTGTAGCTTCCATAAATACATGCAAATTCATAGATATTAATCTTGCAAGCAAATTAAATATTTTTATATACCATTTTGAGAGATTTCATGGTTACAATTGTTGAAAAAATTAAAATAAGTCGATAAAATCTATGCACATATACAAAATTTAGAAGTACAATTTAAATGTTCTGCTCTCCCCTTAGTGAAATAGACATAGCATTAAGAATAGAATGGTTAATGCAATTGAACACATATACCACAAACATACAACAATAATTTATATGATTCAAATAACAAATAAAAAGTATAAAATATATGGTTAAAAACACTTACATAATCTACTTAAAAAAATTCACAAATATTAAAAAAAAAAATCAAAATAACTTGAAATACATTTAAAATTTCTTTTAAAAATCATTTTTAAAATAAAAAACAATAATATATACATACAAATTAAAATAATTAATATTTAATAAAATAATATGTATGATTAATAAGTCGGGACTCATGAAATTATATTTATAATCAAGACTCATGTAAATGTAAATCATCTTACATTTTTCCACATTTATATATCAAATATTTCTTAGTTTATCTCAAAATTAGTAATTTGTGTAAGTTTTTAACTCACATTTATATCTCAAATATTTCTTAATTTTCTTAATTTATCTAAAAATTAGTAAATGGAATGAGATTTTATGTCCCATTCTATTATTTTTTTAATTTTGGGTTTTCATTAGTTTTCACACATAATATTAACCAAAATTTAGGTGAGGTTTATAAATTTTTTCACACTGCATTTTGTTTTGTTTATTTTCCAGGGTTATAGTAGTTTCAATTGATTCATTATCTAAATTATACATTCTGTAAAAGAAATGTGCATATTATAAGAAAGAAAAGAAATCAATTGAAAAAAAAATTAGGTTGTACATTGTTTGATTGGTATATAATTTAATTAAGATAAATATTTACACTGATAGGTATCAAAGGTGTTAGATTATATTTTCATTTAATCTAAATGTGTGAAAATATTTTTAATGAAAATACAATATTTTTTGTTATCTCTAGTGATTAAGAGTTTTGATTTAATGTTTAGCTTATTTGCAATTAAAAAAATATGCGGGTTACTCATTAGTCATCTTAATTATGAGGGAATACATTTTTAATGAAAATAGAATATTTTTTGTTATCCCTAGTGATCAAGGGTTGTGATTTAATTTTTAGCTTATCTGCAATTAAAAAAATATGCGTGTTACTCATTAGTCAGCTTAATTATGAGGGAACAATAGCTTTGATGAGAATGTGATAACATTACAAGATGGCTATTGTAATGGAAGGTGTGACATAGATGTGAAGTGGTAGGCTAGGGTGATGGTATTTGAAAGGTTAATTGCAACATTCCTCTTTCTGTTAACTAGATTGCTCCACTCAGTAGTCTTGCAATCAATTTTAGTAAAGGTTGAGAAGTTTTGCATGTCACTAAAGCATTATACTATCTCCACCAACAAATTCTTGAAAGGTTGTCACTTTGTGCATGTATTGATATTTGAAATGGAAACCTTAGTCCATATCAACATATCAAGCTTTGAGAGTTCATGGACTTTTAGCTGCAAAGTTTTGAGTAAACTTTAGAGTTAATATTTAGATGGAGACCAGGATGAATTTGGCTATATACATGATTATTTTATTTCTCTTCTCATAACACTATTTCTTTGTGGTGCATCTAGCAATTATGGTACACTTTCTCCCTTTTACTTCTGTAGTTTTGAAGTTATTTATAAATTTGTGTGATTTTTGAATCTATAAATTTATTTACAATTTAATATGATTCTCATTGAAATCCAATTTAAAGTAGGGATTTAAGGGATATTTCAAGAAGAATGTTATATAATTAAGGTAAAGTGTTGTGCATGATTTAAATGCGTATAAATAGACAATTTATAGTCGGGAAGATAATGATTTTGATTTACCGAAATTCCAACCTAATTAATGAATAATTGTATGCTTTAGATAATCTATAGTGGCAATTATATGAATTTTGTATTTGAGATAAAATCAATTGTTATTTTAAGACAACTTTCCATAATTATTATTCAATTGGGTTTATATTTAGTAGTTGGGAGGAATGCTTATTATCCTCCCTACCTAGGTTCAATTCCTACAATTAACATGTTGATCTTGTTGTAATGACTTTCAGCCAACCTTGTTGAATCTAAGCAATCCCTCGAGGACTGAAACAAGTAAAATAAAACATAATTATAAATATAAACTTTGAATATATCCAAAATTTTATATCTATTTAAATAATTTTCATGTTAAGTTATACATTTTAGAAATTGCATGTGGTTTTCATGTTGGATAAATTACAATAAATGTGATATACCAATTCATAATGGTAATTGATGAAAATTTTGGGATTTTTAATTAAGATAAATTCAAGATTTTTTTTAAATCTTATTTTAAAGTAAATTTAGGAATTTCCTCTCATTTTAAGGTAAATTTTAGGAATTTCATTTTGGATAAGTGCAAGGCATTATTAAAGTGAATGGGGAAATGTTCTACACATACTCTTTGAATAACATATGGCGATCCCAATTGACATTTATCATCCACAATTTTATGTGGATATGTTAGTATTTAGCATTTACATTATTGCAAGATCAGTGTACAAAAATAATACTTTTAAGTATTTGTATACACTTATTAACAAATTTTCACGTATAGAAATGGCTTGTCAACCACAACAACTAACATTAGGGTTTATTGAAGCACTAATGAAGACACTTACTGAAAATGTACCTTAGGGAAGATACTTGATTTCTATGATATTTCCTTTGATAATATACTCTATTACACATTGTTATACATTGTTATGCTGGCATGTAAAGTCAATTTAAAATAATTTATATTCTCTAGCATTTACATTATTGTTAGATACGTGTGCATAAAGAGGATTATAGCTGTATATAGACATTTACCAATAAACTGCCAAGACAATGGACGTTAGGGAATGAAGACAAATACAAAAAATATTCACTAAGGAAGACACTTACTAACAATAGGAATTGAAGCATATCCTAAGCACTTAGTAACTAAATTATAATATAAGTAATTCAAATCTGATAAGGACATTTTGATATATAAATTTGATTTGGTTATTAACATATGGGAATATCTTAAGTGTTTAGTATATATTATTTATCTCTTATTAGTGATTAATAAATAATACAAAATTTTAATTTTTTTTATAGAAATTAGCTTTTCCATCATATTGATATAGTATAGTAATTAATATATAACATTTTTAAACACCAAAATAGAAATATTAGATTATCATAAAAGGATGTAGACTATACGACAATATGTACATATGGTTGTCAATTGCTTCAAAAAACAAAATATGTAGTTTTCGACTATTATATGTAGAAGTTCACAACACACTATATGA
Source organism: Pinus albicaulis (assembly GCA_034641835.2). NCBI lineage: Eukaryota > Viridiplantae > Streptophyta > Pinopsida > Pinales > Pinaceae > Pinus > Pinus albicaulis. Next base: position 834,848,875 of record CM076569.1, on the reverse strand, counting down.
CATGTATTCCATGTATCCTTGCATGTTGTTGTCTGACAAAAACTCCCAGTATCTTAATAACTAAGAAAAACAAAGGAGAAAATATCACTTAATGGAATATGTGATTATTATTTTCTTCCTCCTATCCAATGTTTGACAAGGGGAATTTTAATGATTTATGTCCATTGGCTCATTGAGCCAGTGAATATTTTTGTCCTCTTTATCTTTTGGTTGTGTATAAATGTTTGATGCCCTATGGTTAGAGGATATAGAAGAAGATTCATTTCAAATATTTGTAGCTATAATTTGCAACATATTACATTAATGATTAAGCTTCAAGAATGTCAACCTTTGCTTCTAGTGGATCAACAAACCCATAAGATTGACATGTTGAGAGATACAATGGTTTTCAATTTCATGAACCTTGTTTGTCATAGAAAGTAATGAAATCCCATTGGAGTGAATGATCTCTTCATGCCTGCTCAGTATGCACCTAAATTCTTGATTTTCACTATTGTCCATTATTTCTTTCTCTATCAGATCAACAAAGCAAGGGATTCTTGAAATAGAGATAGGGTATTTACACAATTTGAGTTCCTTGCAATCTCTATGAAACTCAAAGAGAATTTGACACACAAGAATTTTATTACGGGTTACAAAAAAATTAATATTGATTAAAAATAGGGCATTAAAACCAATTGAAAAATAGATAAGAGAAATTAGAGAAGGATTTATACACCGAAAATAACAACTACAAACACTGGAATAATGAAGAAAATCTAAATAAACATCCTAGCATACGCAACTCCAAATTCCCAGTTTTTCATGAGAAGGTATTGAAAATCCAATTTAAAACTCAATTTCCATACACAAAACATCATAAGTTCCCAAGGGAATAGACCCAAAAGTGACCCTAAATAGAAAGAGAGCCAAAATATAATAGAATTGATATAAAATTGCACTATTACAGAAACAATACCAAACTAAAATGTAATCAATGTCTTGAAGTTCTAATGTGAACACTAATATCCCTTTTCAAACAATAATTCTACACAAAAAATTTCTTATAGAGCTAACAAAGATCCTAAGGATAGAGGGAACACTTACCAAAGAATCGACCACTCATAGGACTAGGTTTCTTATCCACCAAATTCTTTTCCTTGATTTCTCCATTATCCCACAACTTCTATGGAAATTTTATTTGAAATATTTGCCACATAAGGTGAATTTAAATGTGTACATGGTGAAATCATTTGATTCCATCAATATACCTTTGAATTATCCTTGAATTTCTTGTCAAGAAAGATTGTTCATTTAATTGTCAACCAAAAAATTGTATAGAACTTATGAACTATTGTGCACCATATATGCTTAGTACAATTATGCTTGTATAAATGTAGTTATAGTAATCTATATGTTTCTCAAAGTTCAATATTTATAATGCATCATCAAATTACCAACTAATTTTCGCACCAAGCTCACAATCCAATTCATAGTTTACAGAAATGTAAAGTTTAATCTAAATTGCAAAAAAGTAAATTTGATCTTTACAAAAAATAAATCACACATAAACCATACATTGACTTGTTAAAGTGATAAATTAATCCTATATGCAGAGACAATGAGATGCAATGAAATATAAATTTATCAAATTATTCCTTTCTTATGAAACAAACAAAGTACGACTAAACTATTGAAAAAAACCTTTAGATAACCTGATCAAATTATAAAAACATGGTATTGAAAGTTAGTACCAAATTGCAACAATACAAACCTAAAAGTTACAAAAAATTAAAAAGGTTGAAATCGTGATCATAAAACTAATCAAATGGAATTGTAGCATGTATAGAATATAATCTCTAGGGATTGAAACAACATAAATAGGTGGAATTGTAGCAACATGAACTATTTGAATTGCAACAATGTAAAATAATAAAATTGCAGCAACGTAAATTAATCCAATTCCAACCATGTAAATTAATAAAATTTCAACAATATAAAAATATAATGTGGTAGCAACTACATCAACAACAAATTTTTCGACACGAGCCAAAATTTGGAGTCCCCCTTTTTTGTTTTCAAGTTATAAACATCTCCATGCATGGAGTTATTGAAACCCCTTATCATATTCTAAGACACCGTGGTAAAAGAGCTTTTTAGTTTAAAGGATAATTAGAAAAGTGTTGCTTACATCATGTTGCCTCATCAGTGTGCATCCTTATAAGCCATCACATCACACTCTCTTAGCACAACGCAACATCACATCATGGCGCAACACCTTAATGCTTTTTCATTATTTTCATAAAGTGTGAGTGTTCGTCCATACTCTGATCGTCGATGAAGAGGGCACGGATTTTTTGACAATTTATCTATATGGCATTTTTTTTCGAACACAAACAATGTGAACGTTATGTGACTGTTTGTTTGACTAGCCATATTTGACTTTAACTAGTCAACGATTTTCAGAATTATGTGGATTAACAAAAATATAAATATTCCACATGTAAGAGATGTTGGGACATAATTGCTATAATTATAATAATTCTAAAAGGTTAACAAGTCTTTTCGCAAGTTTTTTTTTTTTTAATAATATATATATATATATATATATATATATATATATATATATATATATATATTTTGCATTACAAAAATATAATATGAGATCTACTTACATGATTACTTGGTTTTATAACATAATCTTCACATATTTTTTGTGGCTATGAAGAATGTCAAAAATATTAGATGGGGAACATATAATCGACAAGGGGTCGATGATGGGAAATGGAATTTATCTTGCACTTTCTGCAGGTGCGCACATCCACAAAAAATTTCATATGTTACAACTGATAGAAATTATAAGAAGAATGGGCACATTCAAGGGGGAACAAATATCGTCTGGTGGTAAGATATTTGAATCATTATATATATTTTCTTTATATTAATTGTATTTGTAAGTTTTTTTTATTGTTATAATATTTTTTTTGCAAATTGATTTCACGTGATTGTTTGTAATTATTATAAAGTCAATGTGTCCCCCTATGTAATGTGATACAAATGTGCTTAGTACTAGAAACGCTGTTCTACAAGTTGAGGAACACAGAGCGGATATTAAAGATCAAGATAATGATCCTATGGAAGAAGATGACAATAATAACATAGTTCAAGATGATGGGACAAATCAGTTGATCCAAGACTTGTGACTTGTTTGGCGATGAGAACGATGATGTTGTTTGTGATGAATCTGTGCTAAAGAAGGGAGGGACACCACTTTATGAAGGCTCAAGAGCAAATATTCTCTCCGCTACATTATTGTTGGTGAATTTAAATGTTTTGAATTGTTTCTCAAACATTTGTATGACACAGATCCTAAGGTATAATGTAATATGTTTCATCACATAAATGGTTGATTTATTCCCATTCTTTTTAGTGATAATTAATGTGTAAAATAAAAATGCAATATTTATGATTAATATTTTTTACACTAACTAGTGATTTTTTATGTTGTACTATATTGTTAGGTGAATTTATGTTACCATTGTCAAATAAGTTACCTCACATACCGAGATTTATATGTCATTATGAAATAAATTGGAATGGAGTATCAAGCTATGAATGCATGTCCTAATGATCATATTGTATATTATGGACAACATGCATTGAAAACAAAATTCCCACAATGTCAAAGCAATAGATATCGAAGCAATAAACTAACAAAAAGAGTGCCTTAAAAGGTTCTTCATGATATTCCTATAATTCCACGTTTATAGCGATTGTTCAAGTGTGAAAGCATAGTAGAGTTTATGGTTTATCATGCATGGAAGAGAAGTGGAGATGGTTTTCTTCAAATGCATGCAGATGGTTATGCATTTAGGGAAATTGAGGAAAAATGGCCATGTTTTAAAGATGAACCTCATAATGTTAGGTTTTCATTGGAAGCTGATGGTGTTAATCCATTTGGATAGCTCATGTCTATTTACTCAACATGGCCAATTTTGTTATCAACAATAACCTTCCTCCTTAGATGTCAATAAAGAGGAAGAACATTATGTTGACACTAATTGTTCCATGTATTTGTTTAAATTAAATTTTCAAATATTGTAACATTTTCATTTGTCTTGTTTGTTGCATAATATGTTATATTTATTTATTTAATTATATATTCTTATCATAGTAGTAATTATGTGTAATTTCAAAAAATTAAGTAAGTACGAAGTTAAATATATAAATGTATATATCAAGCTTCTTAACCACGAGTTAACGAAGTTAAAGTCAACATCACTATGTGTCACATCTATAAACCAATAAGGCAAAGAAAATTTCAATTTCATGAAATACTTGTATGAATAATTCAGGGTGCCTCGGGACTAACCCAAGCCAAAGAAGAAAGATAATGTAGCAGCAATGACTGCGCCCCTCACCAAAAGATTTGTGCTACAAGCTACGACCACGCTTCTCCAAACAATAATGCTGAGCATCACGTGGACATATTCCAAGATATCGACCTCATTCTTGCATGTCTCAAGGGCCTTTGGATTCAAACCCAGGACCTATGCGCATGTGTCATGTTCCCTGTAGGATGACGTCAAGGAATTTGCTGAGAAATGTGTCACTACGGCGAAGATTGTAACAACCACCCTTGTTTCTTCGGGTGTCCTCTTCACCTCTAACACCAGTCCAGAGGGTGTCCTGAAGTGGATGATGTATAATGAAATCCAGAAGCAAGACCTACTGTCCGCATCTATTGGCTGTCTCCACATATGGCACATTTATGGCAGCTGTGACAATATGAAGAACAATGATTCTGCAGCTGTCTCACTTCCTTCGATTGCAATGACAAATAACCCAACACTTCGAGCAACAACACCACTTGCACCATTCGGGACATCGAAAAGGAGGTCGTTGACATTGAGTGGAGTTCCTATGACAAGGATGTCTATGACATTGCCTGGGGGTGCGTCATTTTTTTTTCCTATGTCTGCACATATGAGTCTGGTAAGGTCCTTGATTTGACAGATAAGGAGCACTCTACAGTTAGATATGAGATCTCTCAGCCCTGTACTCCCATAGAGAGATTCGGTTGGAACAAGCAAGACCATAGATACATGGCTACCATCATCATGGAAAGCCCCAAAGTTTTAGTCTTGGATATCATATATCCAACCCTACGTATCACAGTGCTCCAAAGGCACCAGGCCAATGTCAACGCTATTGCTTGGGCACCCCACAACTCCTGTGACATTTTCACTACTGGATACGACTTGCAAGCCTTCATATGTTATCTCTTTTCCATTGGAAAAACTGTCGATGGAAGCCTCAATTCTATTCTTGCTTACATTGCTAGGGATGAGGTTGAAGGCCCCCACTAGAAACCTCATCGGATGGCAAGCTCCTGGTAATTTCTAGAATCTCCAACGAGAGGATCGTCAATTGGATGGCCTTGTCCACAGGCCCTTAATATTACTACATAATTTTCTTCTGCACCACCTTTTTGATGGTAGAAAGAGCAGATATCCTTAGCTTGTGTGGGATATTTGAAAAAAAAATTAAACTATTAGGTATTGGAGAAATAAACCATACGCCCCTGTTCCTGAAAGCAGGACATAATGTCTTCAAATTTTATGCCAGTTGACACCTATATTTACAAGGCTTGTTAGCGACCATAGAACTTCAGAGTAGGCATGATATGATACCGAGGATGTATAATTATGTAGTGCCTTGTAAGAATGAGGACAATATGCAAATTTATATGAATGAGGAAGATGTGGTATTTTCCCTGGGCAAGAATAAGGATTCCAAGAGTATGCAAAAGGATACCATGGATCTCTAACAATGTGCCAATTTTCTTATGCATTTTCTGACTCGGAAGTGGCTGAGATAGGAGGTCATTCCAATTGTGGAGTCGCCGAAGGTGGTGTTGGATATGGTCATAGATACCGTGTTGGATCAGGTTTCTTGTGATTTTTTTAAAGTTCGCTCTTCCATCTGCTAACAATATGGATGATATGAAATGTTTGAGTGTGATTGTAATTTATTATATTTGTCTTGTTGGGAACTACAAGTTAAGCAATCATGGCTCAATTTTCATTATTTATTTGTGTGATTTAGGGGGTGATGTTTTTTTTAATTATTGTATAAATTATGTCTATTTAAAAAATAAATTAAGAGAAAAATCTGAGTGTGAGGTTTATTGTAAATATTCTCTTAATAAATTGAAGATATGAGTGGAGTTGAGTTAGATAGATATTTTAGGAATTAAGAACTCCTTAAATGGAACTTAGTTGAGTCAAACGAGAGATAAAGATATTTTAGGATTTGGTTGAGATATTTGTGGAGAAAATCATGGATTGAAATTAATCCACAATTATGTATAAATATGAGGTTTGTGTGAGGATGGAAAAACAGAGAGATTTAGAGAGAAATGGTGTGAGAGTTTATGTAAAGGGCGAGAGCCGAGAGGCCCACAAATGTAATATTCGGGCAAATGGTTTGAAGCGGAATTTTATTGTTATTATTATAAGTAAGTATTTTGTTTATTGTTTGGCTCTCTCTTCATATGTATTTTGAGTTGAATCTAAGTAGACTAATCTGGAGATTTCGATTGAAGATTTTATAAAAAGGGAACACACATATCTGTGAGTGTGCAAGTATTTGATTTATTTCAGATGCTCTGCATCATTTGGTATCGGAGCCCAAGACTTGAGATGAGTTAGTAAAGAGTTAAGATGTGTCTCCAGCATTGACTTTGTAGCTTTTCTGGAAAGATACCGGCTTCTGAAGATCTCTTTTCCCATCATGAATTACATTTTTCCTCTCTTAAAGGGCATGTTCTGTGAAAGAAGCCACTTTCCTTTGATGGCAATCATTTTCCTTTGTTGTTAATCATTGTGTGCAAATGTTGAATGGCGAAAATTGATTTTTTTGGAGAGAATATTAAGTGCTGAATATGATATTGACGTGCTTGTTGTTGTAAGTGCGCTAAGTTGAAATTATTTTGGAGGCACGACCCCGTTGTGAAAGATTCCCCTTTCCGATCAGAAGTAGCTGCAGGAGGTCTAGACATTTTCCAAAACGGAAAAGTCTGTGGACCTTGATATCAAATAAAGTGCAGATCGAGAGCTGCTTGTCCTAGAAGGCCAGTGACTAGCGATCATTGATGACTGTCCAGGCTGCGGATCAAATCACTTTGATCTCAGCGGTACAGTCATTAGCAGCCTTATAAGTTCGGGTAGAGATGCAGAGCTCCATAATGTTGGAGTCATACCTATAGTATTCGAACTTGTGTATTGCCAATATTCTGGGCAGAATTTTTCCTTCCACGTGGACGATGGCTGTGTTTGTTGAATATGAAAATGACGGTGGTGATATCAAGTTCTGAACGTATTGAGAGGAATCTGTTGATGTCGATCTAATCGACCCTGTGACATATACACATTCTGAATGGGAGATATAATCTGTAGCTCTACATGAGAAGTTATAACTTACCCTAGAGATGCTGCTAATTACTCAGGCGAGGAGGAGATCGTTGCAATCTGTCACTAAGATTGTTGAAGTTTTCCACTTGAGGAACCTACGTCCATAGAAGCAGAGATACCATGCTAGATGGCATCTGCTCTAGCACCTGCATATATGAGCGTGATTTCGCATACAAAAGCGTAAATAAGCCCAAAGCAGAAGAGATTTGCGGCAACCGGGTTTTCATTTTGATGGTTTTGGGTCTTTAAATCGGATTGGTAAATTACACTATGACGGTGGATGTGAATGGAAAGTGGAAATTCGAAATGCGCGTTAGTATGAACTGTATCCTTGTCCATGCCGAGAAACCTAGCATTTTCTTGCTGTTTTAACTCTCGGCAGATTCATTATGGAGCAGACTTTCATCATGATCAAGTCCATAGGGTGCAGCGTGGATTGATTGGAGAAGTTATATCCAGGTCTTTGAGAAGAAGGGTTTCATTTTGAAAGGTCTGAAGATGGTGGAAATTTGAAGCTAAAGAGAGCAGCGGTAAATGTGCTATGGGTGCAGAAGGTAAATCATAATGTTTATTGTTATTTCATGGGGATAACACAGTGTTGGTGTTAATGAAATTCCACTAAGGCTTGTGTGAATTTTTATTAATGCGGGTATGTCAAATTTTGTTATAAGAGTAAAATCCGAAAGGAAAATGCTACCACATAAGGATAGAAGGACGAAATGTTTTGATTAATTAATGTAGATTTTCACCATGCTAAAGTATATTGAAATTTTGAGACATGCTATTATTAATGTGGGTAGATGCGACTGAGACTACATCATCTATCAACATATGAGAACACATGATCTGGAGATCATGATTGATCATTGCTTGTAGCGCATGTGACAGTGTTCACATTGTTCCGTTCATAAGATAGTACGGTTTGTGTTTGTTGCTGCCGAAGAAATATGTTGATGCCACCATGTTAAAAGGAAGTTTTGGAAAAACCCTATGAAGGAATTGTTTTTGTGCACTGGAGAGAGACGGTGTTGCATGAGAACCGTCACTACAAAGAAGGAGCTGCATGGAAGTGCAGGAAAACTGTCTGCGCTAAGATGATGAGTGTGTTGAAGAGGTTATGGTATAAAGGGCATGCGAATATTCACAGTGATAAGAACAACAAAGAATAATGAAATACAGAGAATTGAAATTGCAAAGAAAATGTTTTGAAGGGAACGTAAGGTATGAAAATTCAGTTCCAAAAGGTATTTTAAATGTTGAAAATTAAATGGTTTATTTATTCTCACCATAAAATAAATCTCGGGAAAAATGGATTACATTTCGATTTAAAGGCTTAAAAGAAAGTGATAATGGGAGATGATATAATTAGTGACTTATGATATTATTATAAGAATGAGTATGAGAGAGAGTGAAGATTTTACATCATGAAAATTTATTAAGGGTGGATGTTCATTGATATATTGTATAACTTGAATTAGAGTAAAAATATCCACTATTGTAATTATTGGGTCAAGCTTTGAAGTCATATAAGATGTTAAGGTCAAATGAAAAATTTGGATGGTTTGAGTCAAGTTAAATCATTGAGTTATCGTACAAGAGGGTGCATTTTTCATCCAAGATGAAGAGTTGATGTCAAGTCTAGAGTCAAAGAGTCGTAAGTCAAGTCAAAGGTTTGAATGTAATTGGGTGCATGATCTGCAAAGCCTGACACCCAAAGAGTTCGTCATTGTAACGCAAGAATTATTGCAGTTGTTGTTTGCAGCAAAGAGGAGCAAGAGAGTTGCCCAGAAATGATTCCAAGACAGAGAATTGAAAGATACCAAGCACCGAAAGAGAGCTTGCATTTTTGGATAGCAAGTATGAAAGCTTGCTGAAAAGGGGATTTGAATGAAATCTACAAGTGAACAGATGAAGTTCACAAAGGAGGAGAAGATGACTGTTAATAGTCATTTCAGAGGTTATGAGAAAGACCGCAGTAGAAGAAAGAAGAAGGAAGATGCCAAGGCAAATGGCATATGGAAGCAGTTGACTGATGAAGAGTATGAGAGGGAGAGGGCTAAGATAACAATTCACCTTGAGTTATTGATGGAATTGTTGCAGAGAAATACGAAAGACCAAAGACATAGTTGGACCATGAGGAAGAAAGTGAAATGGAAGAAGCTACATGCAAAAAGGGAATAGCAGGTAAACATACAGTTGACAGAAGAGCTGAGGAAGCTCGAGAAGATGACGAGTGTGCAATTGAGATGTGAAGAACTCAGATAAGCTAAGTTGAAAATGGAAGTTTCCATTTGTGGCCCAGAATAGGGTGGAATTCCGGGTGAAGAGAATAATGAGAAAGATCTCATGGACTGTGGGAATAGTTTAGAAGAATTTGAAGATATGTTGACAAGAGAAGCAGATGTGGCTATGAAGCCTTGTATTTTTAAATCTCACAGTTTGTGTATGTTTGCAGGATGCACAGAAGATGGTGGATAGTCTGGTGAAACTATCACAAAGATGAATGAAACTCTTAAGGTGAAGTATGATGGAGAATGCATTTCAAAGGAGGAAGGTACTGATTTGTTGTAGCAGAAAGAATTCATAGATGAATTCTTGTTTGGTGTAAGACAACTAGTTGAAGCTGTTATGGAACAGAAGCATAATGAAAATTCCGTAGTGACATTCCAAGGAGGTAAACAATGAATTTTTTTAATAAAATTGATGAAAGAATTTTGCAATGTGATGATACAGAAAACAGGATAACCCAGGAGGATTTCCAGAAGAAGAATGAAACCAAGAATGAAGGTTGTAATGAAATGCTGGAAAGATTTCTCATGGAAATAGAATTCTCGGAAAGATGGCTCAAGGAACCTGAAGGAGAAAGGAAACTTGCAGAACCTGATATAGAAGAGATTGTAGTTATTGTGCATGATAAGGATGAAATGTTTCTAACGTTTATAGAGTTGAGTGAATGTTTTAAATTTTCAAATAATAATGTGGCTGTAGGTACAAAAAACAACATTAATAAATATAATGTTGAAATCAGAGAAATTGAGCAGAAAGTATTTGGAGATGAGATGAAAGATCAGGAACAACAAGGAAGTTATGTCCTTAGAGACATAAAGGAAACATAAGTATTGATCTAGCAGGATAAAGATGAAAGCAACCAACAATTCAAAAGAGGATTTACGGAAATCCAGAAAGTCTATGATGGGAGATTGGTCCTTGAAACATCAAAAGAGGCCAAAAGGTCTTGTATTTTTAAAACTAATAGTTTGTTGATGAATGCAGGTACAACACCGGATGAGAAATTTGTTACTATAGGGGCAATCAATGACTATAGTTGTGATCAAGGAGAAGTTCTTGATTATTCTTCATTTCAGGAAGTTGAGTGTTCAGCGTAGTTGGAGACGAAAGCATAAAAAAAAGAGGAATTACTCCGAGGAATTGAAAAAAGAAATTGTTGGACAGACCGATGGAATGCGGTTGATAGAATGAGTGATGCTGATGTAAATCTAGTTCGATATTCTTTCAAAGTTTGGAGACCAGGAGAATGGGTATCAAAGTTTCTACATGAGTCTGTAATTCCCAAAATAAAGATGATGTGGCATAGAAAAGCGAGAGTTACATTCAATAGTATTCTGAAAGTACTATTCTGGAAATTTTGTGCAAATTAAAAAAATGGAGTTGATACTTTAAAAGACCAGCGGCAAAATAGAGTTTGGAATCCTGGAGGGAGCAAGTCATTGAGGCTTGTGGCTGTCGCATTATTACAGAAAAGTGACAGACCTCATAGACATGAGTCTATGGAAACTTCTCTACATGGGGAGTCTGATGCAGGAGCATCCTGCTCAATTTTCATTATTTATTTGTGCGATTTAGGGGGTGATGTTTTTTTTAATTATTTTATAAATTATGTCCATTTAAAAAAATAAATTAAGAGAAAAATCCGAGTGCGAGGTTTATTGTAAATATTCTCTTAATAAATTGAGGATATGAGTGGAGTTGAGTTGGATATTTTAGGGATTAGGAACTCCTTAAATGGAACTTAGTTGAGTCAAAGGAGGGATAAAGATATTTTAGGATTTGGTTGAGATATTTGTGGAGGAAATCATGGATTGAAATTAATCCAAAATAATGTATAAATATGAGGTTTGTGTGAGGATGAAAAAACGGAGAGATTTAGAGAGAAATGGTGTGAGAGTTCATGTAAAGGGCGAGAGCCAAGAGGCCCACAAATGTAATATTCGGGAAAATGGTTTGAAGCGGAATTTTATTGTTATTATTATAAGCAAGTATTTTGTTTATTGTTTGGCTCTCTCTTCATATGTATTTTGAGTTGAATCTAAGTAGACTAATCTAGAGATTTTGATTGAATATTTTATAAAAATGGAACACGCATATCTGTGAGTGTGCAAGTATTTGATTGATTTCAGATGCTCTGCATCAAAAGGTCACTCACAATTTATATGTTGAGCTTCATTTTTTGACATATGCCACTATTTTTCTACACAATCTTACTCCTTTACATCTTGGTGGAGTGATGGTCAAAACTCCAATTATGTGATCTATTAGTGCTATAACAATATCTTCAATTATGGAAAATTTGGCCACTTTGGTTTGTAGTGAGCTTAAATCGGCATCTATAGTTTTAAACAAAGGCTCAAGTAATCTCAAGATATCTACTAAGGTATCTACAGATCAAGAATTGTCATTTCAAAGGAAGAGTGCAGACATCATACTCTTAGGTGTACTTTACTTACTTCTGAGGTGTCCCATGAGAATTTACAAAGATAAGCCACCATATAAGTTGTCATATTTATACCAGGAAAAATGATAAGACAACTATGTCGAGGTCCATTTGCTAGGCCATGCATTTCCACCCTCACAATTGGCGCATAATAATTATAATATATTTCTACCCTTAGACTCTTTTTCATCATGGTTATGGGTCAACCACACAAAACACTTGTCATCGAAATCCATTTCTAGGCCACACATTGTCAGCATCATAGTTGGCCACAAGCATTATAGGGTATCTCTATCCTTGGATATTCATTCGTTATGGTTATGGGTCATCCAAAAACCCATGGTTCATTGAAGTCCATTCGCTAGGATGCACACTGTCAGTATCACAGTTGGTCATAAGCATTGCGGGGTATCTCTATCCTCGTAACTTCATTCATCATGGTTATCGATCAACCACACAAAACCCTTCTCTTCAATGGCTCTTCATATACAACAAAGGATTCTCAGAAGGGAACTTCACACGATGGGGACCATTTCTTCTTAAGGGGGTGTTAGAAATTAATTAATGGAGCAATGAAATACACAAAATATTGTGGAAATGCATAAAACAAGAGAGACACAAATATACGTGGTTCACCCAATTTAGGCTACGTCCATGGAGAAACAAAAAATCCTTACTTTTATATTATCCAAAAAAAATGAAGAGATACAACCTACAACATATCCACCATAATTTACTCTTCTCTCTCATACAGTCTCCTCTCTCTTTCTCACTCAGAATAATTATCACAACCACAATACAATTCCCTCATATAAACCAAGGGTTTCCTTCTAGGGAAAAAGAAACCTAAATTAAGATAAATTCTATCGTCATAACATCCACCTGATGAACGAATCATACTGACTATGAAATTATAGTATTTTACAAGGCAAATTTTCATCTATTTTTAGGTTCAGGGGCGTTACCCCTGAACCCCTGCTGGGGGCCACTAGCCCCTAGACCCCCCAGCTAGGGAGGGGGGGGGGGGTAGTCCCCCCTGCATGGAGGGGTGTACAATATTCCTAGGGTATACACCTGACTAAAACAATACCTCTAAAGTGGGAAGATAATCAGGCTCCACACCCAACAATTCCCCACTTGGAGACTGATTATAGAAACTCCATCATTGCTTCAATTGTTGGAAAATGATTCCATTTTGGACCTGGATGTTTCTCATCTTCATCATCATACTTGAAGACTAATTTAAACTGAGCATAATCTTAGTTTCTCCCTGGTTACAACTTTTGTTAATATATCTGCAGGATTTTAGCTAGTTTGTATATTTTCCAACTTCAACTGTCCATCTTCCAACACTAATTGTATGAAATGGTACTTGAGCTGCATATGTTTAGTCTTGGAATGAAATTATAATTTATTTTTCAATATGAATGGCACTTTGGTTGTCACTTTATAACCAAACCATCTCATGCTTCTTACCCAATTCATCCATAAACCTTTGTATCCAAATCATTCCTTTACTAGCCTCTATAACAACAACATACTATGCTTCTGTTGTTGAAAGTGCAACAATGATTTGAAATTTTGAAACCAAACTGACAATTATTCCACCCATAGTTAACACATACCCTATGGTTCTCCTCCTATTATCTCTATCATCTACCATATTTGCATCAACATATCCCTATAGAGCAATGTTTGAACCACCAAATCATAATTCTTGATTAGTGGTACCTCTAAAATACCTAAGAACCCACTGCCATACAATTATCTTTTCATGGATTGTTCATATACCTACTTATAAATCCCATTGCATGTGAAATATCATGCCTTGTGTAGACCATTGCATACATTAAGCTTCCAACTGCTGATGCATATGGAACTTTACACATATAATCCAACTCTTCCTGAGTCTTAGGACACATGTCATTAATTAGTTTGAAATGGTTAGCAAAAACTGCACTAACTGGTTTTTCATTCTACATATTAAATATTTCCAACACCTTTTCTATGTAATCACTCTAAGACAATGTTAATTTGTGAATTTTCTTGTCTCTAGTTATTCTCATAACAAGGATTTGTTTTGCAACACCGAAATCATTCATTGCAAATGAATTTTCCAATTTTTCTTTGAGCACATTTATTTCCTACATGTTGGACCCCGCAACAAGCATGTCATCAACATACAATAGCTATATAATATATCTTTCATCATTTTTCCTTTTAAGATAAACACAATGGTCATAGTGACATCTAGTATAACCTGTTTCAGACATAAACGTATCAAATTTTAGACACCACTGCATTCGAGCCTGTTTTAAGACATACAAGCTTTTCTTCAATTTGCACACTAATTTTTCCTTCCCTTTGACCTCATACCCTTGTGGCTATTTCATATATATTTCTTCCTCCAAATCCCCATGGAGAAAGCTTGTATTTACATCTAAGTGCTCAAGATGCAAATATTCTTCTACCACTAGACTTAAAATAGTTCTGATTGAAGTCATTTTAACAACAGGAGAAAAAATTTCATCAAAGTCTATTCCTTTCTTTTGTGCAACCCCTTCACCAAAAGTCTAGCCTTATACTTGTGTTTACCTCCATATTCTTCCTTCAACCTATAAACCCATTTATTCTACAATTTTGTTTTACCTGCAGGAAACTTGACTAAGTCCCAAGTTTGGTTATGCATCAATGAGTCCATCTCTTGTTCCATGGCTTGCTCCCACTTCTTCCTGGTTTCTACCTGCATTACTTCTTCATATCTTTCTAGTTCACTAGAATCAATCAAAAATACATAATATGATGAAGGAGAGTATCATTCAGGGGGTCTACTTATCTTGCTATATCTTCTAACACAACTTTCAGGTGTTTGATGTTCCCGTTGTTGTTGTGGTTTTTGTTGTTATTGTTGCTACTGATCATTATAATTTTCAGGCACCTTTACTTTTTCTGTGATCTCATCAATTATTGTGTATTATTTGTTTTCCTTTTCCTATTTATTTTCCTACATATGATCCTTATACAAGACCTTTTCATTAAATATGACATCTTTGCTCCTAATGATTTTGTGATTTTCATAATCATATAAGTGATAACCAAAATCATTAACACCATATCCAATAAAAGGTACATTTATTTGGTTTTTCCTCAAGCTTTGTTCTATTTTCTTTATTGATGTGGACAAAGGCTTCACAACTAAAAGTATTTAAAAATGAGTAGTTTACCTTTTTAATTATCTATGCCTCCTCTGAAATACCACCATCCAAGGAACTTGAAGGCCCTCTAATTATTAAATAAACAATGATATCTACAACATCTTCCCAAAATTGTAAAGATAACCTTGCATGCAATATCATACACCTTGCACGCTCCATGATTGTCTTGTTCATCCTTTCTGACACACCATTTTCTTGTGGTGTTCATGGATCTGTCTTCTCTCTATGAATTCCATGCTCTAAACAATAATTATCAAACACCTTGCTGGATTATTCACCTCCATTATCTGATGATAGATACTTCAACTTCTTTCTCGTCTCATTCTCAACCAAATATTTCCATTTCTTAAAATATCAAAGACCTAATATTTACTTTGAATACAATAAATCCAGGTTTTCCTAGTTGCATCATCAATAAAATTAACATAATAGCGAGAGCCACTAAGAGATGATATCTGAGTAGGCCCCCATACATCTATATGCACGAGCTATAATTTTTCACTCTTCTTTTCTTTCCCAACTCTAATAAATTTGACTCTATTCTGATTTCCATAAACACAATTCTCATATAAATTCAAATCAACATGCTTCAAACCTGGTAGCAAATTTCTTGAGTGAATAATCCGCATCCCTTTTTCACTCATGTGCTCGAGACTATGATGCCACAATGCCATATCTTCTAACATGGAGGTTAAAGCATTAACAAAATTAGAAATACCATTGCATGAATACAACGTATTAGATATCATTTTTGGGATTCAACTGCGTTAATTTAGTCATTCATCTATGACCATTTCCATGAGAGGTAGTCGTAACTGACTAATTTCTCATGATTTTTGAATAGCCCACTTAGCACTCATTGCATTGGGTGATGCTCACAGGGGTGAAGAAGTGGGATTGAAACTAGTGAAATGAATCACATAGCGTCAATCGTCACTTCCAGGGCTTGCATCCGGTAACCAGGACTTCCCGATAGGTCACCCATCCCAGAACTCCTCTGGCTCAAGCGCGCTTAACTGTGGAGTTTTTCCCCACAATCAAGCCCACTTAGCTTGCTACCCCATTTGCAAAACCTTAGCAACTATTGTGCCTCATGAACCATTCAAGAAGAGATCCCTTTACTATTAGTATTTTAAGTATGAGGGGTTTCCGCAGTGCATTATATTAGATATCATTTTGGGATTCAACTGCGTTAATTTAGTCATTCATCTATGACCATTTCCATGAGAGGTAGTCGCAACTGACTAATTTCTCATGATTTTTGAATAGTCCACTTAGCACTCATTGCATTGGGTGATGCTCACAGGGGTGAAGAAGTGTGATTGAAACTAGTGAAATGAATCACATAACCTCAATCGTCACTTCCGGGGCTTGCACCCAGTAACCGGGACTTCCTGGGAGGTCACCCATCCCAGAACTTCTCTGGCTCAAGCGCGCTTAACTGTGGAGTTTTTCCCCACAATCAAGCCCACTTAGCTTGCTACCCCGTTTGCAAAACCTTAGCAACTATTGTGCCTCATGAACCATTCAAGAAGAGATCCCTTTACTCTTAGTATTTTAAGTATGAGGGGTTTTCCGCAGTGCATGAATACAATGTACCAAACTTTCCTCCTTTTGCTATTGCCAAGGCTCCTTTGGTGACCTTCTAGGTTTGTCTGTGAATGTAGTTACACAACCTTCACCACCTAACTACCTTGTTGAAATTATATTTTTCTTCAGATATGCAACATGACTTACCTCCTTCAATAGCCATTGGTTTCCATTTTGTTTCCTTATAAACATATTACCCATTCCAATGATTTTACAGGGTTTATCATCACCCAAATGAACATGTCTAAATTCTCCTTGAACATATTCATGAAAATGTTTCTTATCAGGAGTAGCATGGAATGAGGCCCCTGAGTCTATAACCTAGGCATCAATAACTTTTTATAATGAAAGATTCAGAGAATATTGCAACACATCACCTGTTACATTCGATTCCTAATTTTTCTCTTTCCGTCCATCTCCTTCTTTTCCCCTATAAGGTTTACAATCTTTCTTGAGGTGTCCTTTCTTCCCACATTTCCAGCACACTATCCCTGGTCTAGATTTTGATCTTCCTTTTCTTGAATTACTGCGATATCCTGCGCTATTTCCTCTTTCTAGTTTTCTTCCCCTAGTCTCTATAGTTAATCATTACACAATGTCTCACTTAAGCTTTTGAGTCACATTTCCTTGCTAAGGATATCACCAACAACATCATCAAAATATAAAGTAATATATCTAAAGACATAGTTACTGATAACCATAACTAAGCGATTCCAACTTTCTAGAAATGAGCACAAAAACAATAGAGCCCTAAATTCATCATCAAAATTTACCCCTATAGAACTTAACTGACTGGTAACCATGTTAAATTCATTTAAATGATCAACAACAAATCCATCTTCTGACACCTTCATATTAAATAGATGCTTCATAATAAATACCTTATTTGAGGCTGAGGGATTTTCATATAGTTTGGCCAATTCCATAATTAAACCTTTTGTTGTCATTCCTTTAAAATGTTGAAAGCCATCGACACTTCCAGAAACATCTGTATTATTTCTAGTGCCTTTCTGTCGAGAAGATCCCATTCTTCATATGTCATACTCATCGAATTCTTTGATTTTCCGCTCAATGGTAGGTACAAATATTTCCGATACAGATAATATTCCATTTTTATCTTCCACAAATAGTAGTTTTGGATGTTAAATTTCTGGACCCTAAACCTACAATATTTTGCCATTTCTACCACTCGAACTCGAAACTCTTCTCTCCTGTGAGTTTATCATCCAAATACACCTTCGACTCTGATACCAGTTGTTAGAAATTAATTAATGGATCAATGAAATATACAAAATATTGCGGAAACACAAATACAAAACACATAAAATAAGATAGACACAGATATACGTGGTTCATCCAATTTGGGCTACGTACACGGAGAAAAAACTAATCCTTCCTTTTATATTAAATCAAAATGAAGAGATACAACTTACAACCGATCCTCTATAATTTCTTCTTCTCTCTCACGCAATCTCCTCTCTCTTTCTCTCTCATAATAATTATCACAAACACAATACAATTCCATCATATAAACCAAGGGTTTTCTTCTAGGGAAAAAACCATAAATTAACATAACTTCTACTGTTAGATCATCCACCTAATGAATGACACATATTGACTACGAAATTACAATATTTTACAAGGAAATTTTTCATCTATTTTTAGCTTTGGGGGCATTGTCCCCAAAACCCCACTGGGGGCCCACTAGCCCCAAAAGGGGGGAGGAATGACCCAAATGGAAAGTGTCATGCAACCATGGTATTTATCCACCCATGGAATTTACCCATGGTATTGTAACTAAAAAAGGATAATGATCCAAATGGAAAGTGACATCCACCCATGGTATTGTAACTAAAAAAGGATAATGATCCAAATGGAAAGTAACATCCACCCATGTTATTTATCCACCTATGGTATTGTAACTAAAAAAGGCTATAAGTAACAAGCCTCATTTCATAAAAGGACACATTGGTCCTCCACAATGTAGTAGTAAAAGGGGTTTGATTATTAATTAATTAAGCCATATTTTGCACCTAGTGTCGGTATTTTTAATGTCTATGTGATTATTTTTCTTTGCGAATGTATATGCTCCTTCCCTTCTCTATCAACATTCACGGGTCTTGGATCTCTACTCCCAAGATCTAGATGAACTCATGAGGTTTTGCTACTATGAGAACCTAAGAATAACCCATTTGTTTGATACAATGTATATAAATAAGAATGTGACAATATTTTAATGGTAGATCATAGATGGTAGGAGGGATAAAAAAATAAAATAAAAAAATTGTAATGACATTCTGGAAGCCAATCATGCAATGAAAAGTGGGATACGATCAAATAATGATGGAGAACAAAACAAACTTCCATGGTTATTAACAGAGGAGGAAAGCAATGATTTAAAAGAGGTCATTCGAAGAATTAAAATCCCCACATACTTTTCTTCAAACATGAATAATATCTTAACAAAGAAAGGTGAATTTGGTAGGGTAAAATCTCATGATTGGAATACCTTCATTAAGGTAATTATTTTGGTATATATATTTATATATTTTTATATATAAATATTTATGGTTTTTATTTTCTCTACTTTGGATTAAAGGAATACTGATTTATTTTTATTGTTACAGTATGTTATACCTCTATCACTCCCAGACAACTTTGACAACAACGTCAAACAAGTTATATATGATCTTGGAAAATACATGAGGTAAGTACCAATTTATATGCCGAGTGTTTTTTCAATTACTTGTTCAAATTAATGACATTTGTTTTACTTGTAATCTAATATATTATGTTTTTTTGAAACATGTTATTTGATTACATAATCTGTAGATGTTTCTCATTGAAAGAAATATATAAAGATGATATAAAGCATTGGAAGAAATAAATTCCTTAGCTAATGTGCCAAATGAAAAGTATCTACCTATAGCATTTTCAATGCACAAGAAGACTACCTCATACACCAAGTTAAGGAGATTGAATTATGTGCACCTCTACACACAAGGTCAACGTGGATGGTGGAGAGGCACTTAAAATATTTAAAGGCTTTGGTTAGGCAAAGATCACGTCACGAGGGTTCTATGGTGGAGGGATATATGACATATCAGTTCATGGTGCATATAAGCAAGTATCTTCGTATATTAGTAGCAAATATGTGTGTGGATCACTTTTGGGATGTGAACTCCATCAAAACATTTGAATGATAGCACCTATTGGGGAAAGGTAGAATGACAAAAGTGAGAGGTAATTAAATATTTAATGTGGAGATTTATAATACACACGCACACACACACACACACAGACACACACACACAACTTTTCATTTTTTTTTATATCATACTTATTTTTTATTCTTTCATTAATTTTTAATATTGGCCATGGTAACTAATATTTATTGGTGAATTATGACTTTCTGATACAATTTCTCGAGAGTGGGATGCAGTACATTTATAAATTGCAAACAATCTTGATTAGAGGAAGCCATGGGTTGAAAGACGTGAATAATATTATGGTGCGTTATCATGGGAAGGGGTGTCTACATCGGTTAGAGAAGCTCATCATGCCCAATAATCCAATATTACATAGATGGAAATTGATTTAGCAAGTGGTTTGAAAGATAAAAAAGGGAAGCATTTTTTTTTTTGTTAACAAAGTCAGGTATTTTATATTATATTCAAAAAGGAGGAAGCGAAGCTTCCCAATACATGTATGTTGAAAATTTCAAGGGAGAAGAGGAATACAAAATCCTTGAACCTTCTTTTACAACTTTTCTATTTACTTCATAACTTCCTAGCCTTACTACAACATCTAGCTTGTACAATTTGACAAATTGTTGCAATAGCACCATGAACTTGAATATCTTCTATTCCTGGTTAACTTTGTTCTCTTCTTGTGGCTGATTCCTGCTGCTATGATTTGGATTGTTTGAACTTTCCCCTAGCTTTTTAGCAATGAATTCGGGAAGGAAATTAACTATGTTTTCCATGTGTGCACACTTGCTATTAAGATTTTCAAACTCCTTCCTCTGTTCATTGAGCTTGTGGAGAATGTAGGCATTCTCTGATCGAGTCTGGGTCTAAAGCTGGTTGTGCATGGACTTAATTTGGTCCAACACAACTTTGTAAGAATTCCAATGTTAGCATAGATTGTTATTTTGGAAACCACCCAGAGGATCCATTATGAAATGCTGATAAATGAAGAAGGAGTGTAACAAGAAGAGATGCACTGCGAAGAGGAAGTGGGTTGCCACCCTTGAGAGATCATTGAGAAACACAACATTGAGGAACACTGCACTGGGAGAAAAGGATGCAACACAGGAGAAAAGGAAAAGCAGAAGGAAAAATTGAGACAAAGAAGGAGGAAAATAATACAGGAGATCCCTGCGCGTAAGGGAAATATAAAGAATTGGGGAGGGGATCGGGGGCATGAGAGGATAAGGAGGAGGGAATATTGAGAAGAAAATGGGACAAAGAGGGAATGCTTACAAGGAATAGGGAAATCTAGAAGAGCGATGGTGAGGATACGATGGGAGAGGATAATACGTTGAATTCCAGCAAGAAACTGCAACACACACACTAGTGTGGGACCAATAGGTCCTAGCGATATATTAGTGTGAAGTCCAAATTAATTAATTAATTTGGTGCAATGTCTAATTTAATTTTCCCTTAATTAAATTGGACAATAAAATGTAATCTTATCTCATGATCACTTGTAATAGTTAACTAAGTGCGATAAACTCAGTTAGCTCATATATTTCAAGTTGAGGGTGGTTGGTAAGGCATGCATAGTAATTCTATTAGTTATGGAGTTCGAATTGTAGTTGGTGCATTAGTTTAATGCATGTGTAGTCAGTTAACTCAATTAGGTGAGTTAGAGTCAATTAAACTAGTTGTAACTGTTTGTTGCACTAGTGAGAGATCAAGTGAATTAAATATTATTTAATTCACAATCAATGATCAGCCATGCAACTGATGATTTACTATTAATAGCTGCATGCATGTCAGTTCCAGTGGAGACCCAGTTGAGACAAAGGTTAAAGGGATGTTAACTATCAGTTGTGTGATTAGTAGGTTGCCTGCATGCAACCAGACATCCATTTTATTTCCCATGATCCTTGCACAGTTTAGGAAGGCCAAAATTCCTAAAGAATAGGGATTGCATTCATCAAGAATTGTGCAAGAAAGGCAGGTTGTTTAGAGGCTGAGAATTGGCTAAGTGTTGGCCAATTTTGTCTAGGAAAGTGTGAGACAGTTGTGAGAGTGCAAGAGACTCTTGTGAGAAGAGTGCATTGTAATTGTTTCATGATTCCATGGTTAATATACAATAAAAGATAGAAGGGTTTTGAGCAGCAAGCTTTCCCTGGGAAATTATTTGTGTTGTGGTTTGGTTTGATTCTTTCTTTGCTTCATGTGATTGGCGATTGTGTTTAATTTCCACAATTGATTTGTAGAAGGATTCAATATATAGCTTTAGTACATTGTTATATCGGATTGAATCCATTGATATACACATGTTTGTATAATTTCTACATCGTATGAGAGCACAGGAAATCACTATAGTGGAGGAGAAGCTGAGTTTTTGACTGAATAGAATTTGAATTTGCAAAAGACATTCTTGGCGCGACATACGATTTAGGATCGAAATGGCTTTCAATGGCTTGAGATTGGATTATGCACTTGAGGGTA
The DNA here is from genome assembly GCA_034641835.2 of Pinus albicaulis. NCBI lineage: Eukaryota > Viridiplantae > Streptophyta > Pinopsida > Pinales > Pinaceae > Pinus > Pinus albicaulis. The sequence continues at coordinate 834,826,200 of CM076569.1, read as the reverse complement.
GCTCTAACTATATTGCGTGGAAATATAGGATGGAGGCAATACTGGAGGACAATGGTTGAAAGAATTCATTGACAATGATGTTCCGAAACCCGCTGTAGCAGATGTTGCAAATCTTGATGCTTGGAAAAAGAAGGTTGCAAAGTCGAGGAGGATATTACTAGAGGGAGTACGAGACCCCATTATCTCAAGTCTCCATGGAAAATTGACACCATATGCAATGTGGAAAGCTTTGATAGATCTATTTCAGAGCAGCAGTGATCATAGAAAATTGGCACGAAGGATAAACTCAGGAAAATAAAAAATGGAGAAAGGCGACACCATGCCAAAATATTAACAAAGTTTGTCCAATGTCGGGATGAGCTTGGGAGCGTCAGAATTACTGTCGCAGATGATAACTTGGTGAGCCTTTCTCTTCTAGGACTTTCCAAGAGTTGGCATAGTTATCAGAACTCTTTTAATGGAAGGGAAAAACTGCCAGATTGGGAACGACTTTGGTTAGATTTGGTGCAAGAAGAATTCAGGTGAAATACCAGGGATGGATCTTCATCTAAGAATGATGATGAATAATATTGCACTTTGGCTGCCAAGGTGAAGAAGGGGAAAGGAAAGAAATTTGATTCCAAATCTGAGTCCGACAAAGATGGCAAGAAGTGCAACATGTCCAGAGCGAAGTGTTTTCACTGTCACGAGCATGGAAATTATGCCACTAATTGTCCACAAAAGAAGAAGAACAAGAAGGATTCATGATCTGAATCTAGTGAGGCTTTAGCCTCGCAATTTGAGCTTGACTAGAGCTCATTGCATGCATGGTGTCAAGTGCAATGGGATCGGTGTGGTACTTGGATAGTGGTGCATCTTTTCACATGACGGGAGAAAAATAACTTTTCAGTAGCTTGGAGGAGAAGGACCTCCAGATGAATATCGAAATGGGTGATGATGAGTGGTACAGTGCTACTGGGATTGGTAAAATTACCTTCCAGAGACATTCAGGTAAACCCTTTCAATTAAAAGATGTAATGCATGTACCAGGCTTGAAGAAAAATTTGGTCTCAGTCGCTATGTTGGAGGATAAAGGCTATGATGTTGTTTTCAATGAGGGAAAAGCTTTCATGCGACACAAAACAAAAATACAAGCCAAGAATATTGGGATTCATGTGAAGAATCTCTATAAAATTTATGTATATGGATGCACAACATTGATGGGTAAGGCGGAAAAAGCGGTGAGTCGGGATGAGGGTGAGTTATGGCACAGGAGATTGGGCCATCTACACCACGGAGCCTTGAAGGTCATGCAATAGATTTCTACGGGTCTTCCCAAGGATACTCTTGCATAATCAGACACATGCAAGGGATGTACTATGGGGAAGTATGCAAAGGCCACTTTTCATGATAAGGAGAACCGAGCTTCAGAAATCCTTGAGAGAGTTCACTCAGATGTGTGTGGACGATTCTCTACTGCTTCAACAACAAAGCATAAGTACTATGTAATATTTGTTGATTGGTTTTCTAGAAAGTGCTGGATCTACTCCATGTAGAAGAAAGATCAGAAGTTCTCAAAATTTCTTGAGTTCAAAGCACTGGCAGAGAAAGACATGGGGAAGCATGTGAAGGCTCTTAGGAGCGACAATGGTGGTGAGTACATCTCCAATGAATTCAAGAAATTCTGCAGCAAAGAAGGAATTCAGAGAGAGTTGATTGTGCCTCATAACCCACAATAGAATGGGGTCGCAGAAAGAAAGAACAAAATAATTATGGGTGAAACACGAGCGATGTTGCATGATCAGGGCCTACTGTTGCATCTGTGGGCTGAGGCATGAAAAAAAACAGTATTTGTGCAAAACCATTGTCCTCATCGGATACTTGGCATGAGTACACCAGAGGAGGCTTTTACTGGTAAGAAACTTGATGTTTCATATTTTAAGATTTTTGGCTCATCTGTTTATGTGCATGTGAGAAAAGACGCCTAGAAGAAGCTCGAACCAACATCTGAGATTGGGATATTTTTGGGGTACACTGATACTCCCCACAACTATTAGGTGTATTTTCCAAACATTAGAATGACTGTTGTGAGACAAGATATAAATTTGATGAGGAGAAAGCCATGCGATTGTCCCTTGAGAGGGAGCTAAATTTGCATGCAAAGGAGGAACTCTTGGTTCCAAATAATGAACCTCAAGATGTGGAGCAGCCACATGCGGAGGATCATGGAGTGGCAGAAAAAATTCATGCAGATCCATCCACCAGAAATGGTAGAAGGTGCACCACAGAAGCTGATAGATTGAGACTTGATTCAATAGAGAATGTAGGAGCCCCTAGTTCACTGCGCAGACAGAGACAATCTGCAGATAGGTTTACTGGATACATGGCTCTTATGAGCAACTATACTGTGACAGAAGCATCTTCCTTTGAGGAAGCAATGAAACAACCAGTTTGGGTTGACACTATGGTAAAGGAGTATGAATCCATCATCAAGAATAGTGCATGGGAGGTTGTCCCAAGACTGGTCGAAAAATCAGTGATTGGATCTAAGTGGATCTATAAGGAGAAGCAAGTAGCAGATGGGAGTGTGGAGAAGTACAAGGCCAGATTTGTGGCCCGGAGATTCTCACAAGTTGAGGGGATCGACTATGAAGATACTTTCGCACCAGTCGCGAGGTAATCTTCTATTAGATTTATCCTTGCACTCTCAGCGTAGATGGGGTGGCACATTCATCATATGGATGTGAAAACTGTGTTTCTCAATGGAGTTATTGAGGATGAAGTGCACATAGAGCAGCCATAATGTTTCTAGATCTTTGACAGTGAGTCACATGTGTGTTGACTCAAGAGAGCACTGTATGGGCTGAATCAAGCACCTCGTGCTTGGTACACTCGGATTGAAAACTATTTCACCGGGTTGGGCTTCATCAAAAGTGAAGTGGATGCATACCTGTACCAGATTGTGGTTGATGGTAAGCTCTTGATTATCGTAATTTATGTTGATGATCTAATTTTGATAGGTGATGAGTAACAGATAAATTCATGCAAGGAGGATCTTGCAAGGGAGTTTGAAATGAAGGAAATGGGACTCCTTCACTATTTCCTTGGTTTGGAAATATGGCAGTGGGATGGTGAACTTTTTGTTTCTCAAGGCAAGTATGCCAAAGAGATATTGGGTAGGTTTCACATGGAGAGTTGTAAAACCATGGACACTCCTCTTCCAGGAAATTAGAGGAAATAGGATGTTACTTCAGGAGAAGTAGTGGATGCTACTGTCTATAGGTAGCTAGTGGGTTCACTGATGTACTTGGTGAACACTAGACTAGACATTTTCTACACAGTTAACCAACTGAGTCAAGCTATGGTCAAGATGACCAAGCTCTTTTGGAAGGTGGGGAAGCATGTCTTGAGATATCTTAGTGGCACTAAAAAGTATGAATTATGGTATAGACGAACATAGGGAGTGAAGCTTCAAGGCTTCGCAGATGAAGATGGGGCAGGCAGTCCATCAAACAAAAAGAGCACATCAGGAGGGACCTTCAACATAGGATTGACATCAGTTTCTTGGTACAACAGGAAGCAGCGATCTATGGCACTCAGTTTAGCTGAGGCAGAGTACATGGAAGAAAGTCAAGCTGCATGTGAGGCCATCTGGATGATAAATATCCTAGTTGGCATTTTTAGTTCTCAGATGGATCCGACTGTGATACATTGTGATAACCAGATTTGCATTAAACTCTCGGTTAAGCCAGTATTCCATGATAGGTCCAAGCACATAGACATTTGGTACCACCATCTCAGAGATTGTGTTTAGAGGCGCTTTATTTTTCTTCAGTACATTCCCATGAAAGATCAAGATGCAGATATTCTGACGAAGGCTCTCACTAGGAGCAAATTCAAATACCATAGAGGTAGGATCGGGGTGGCAGATAATCCCTTTCTTGTTGAGAGGGAGTGTTGAAGTCCAACAAGAAATTGAAGCACACACACTAGTGTGGGACCAACAGGTCCTGGCGATACATTAGTGTGAAGGCCAAATTAATTAATTAATTTGGTGCAGTGTCTAATTTAATTTACCCTTAATTAAATTGGACAATAACATGCAATCTTATCTCATGATCACTTGTAATAGTTAACTGAGTGTGATAAACTCAGTTAACTCATGTATTTCGAGTTGAGGGTGGTTGGTGAGGCATGCAGAGTAATTCTATTAGTTATGGAGTTCGAATTGCAGTTGTTGCATTAGTTTAATGCATGTGTAATCAGTTAACTCAGTTAGGTGAGTTAGAGTCAGTTGAACTAGTTGTAACTGTTTGTTGCACTAGTGAGATATCGAGTGAATTAAAAATTATTTAATCACAATCAGTGATCTGCCATGCAACTGATGAGTTACTATTAATAGTTGCATGCATGTCAGTTCCTGTGGAGACCCAATTGAGGCAAAGGTTAAAAGGATGTTAACTATCAGTTGTGTGGTTAGTAGGTTGCTCGCATGCAACTAGACATCCATTGGATTGCCCATGATCCTTGCGTAGTTTAGGAAGGAAAAAATTCCTAAAGAATAGGGATTGAATTCATCAGAAATTGTGCAAGCAAGGTAGGTTGTTTAGAGGCTGAGAATTGGCTAAGTTTTGCCCAGTTTTGTCCAAGATAGTGTGAGACAGTTGTGAGAGTGCATGAGACTCTTGTGAGAAGAGTTTTGTAATTGTTTCATGATTCCATGGTTAATATAAAATAGAATATAGAGGGGTTTTGAGAAGCAAGCTTTCCCCGGGAAATTATTTGTGTTGTGGTTTGATTTGATTCTTTCTTTACTTCATGTGATTGGCGATTGTGTTTAATTTCCACAATTGATTTGTAGAAGGATTCAATATCTAGCTTTAGTACATTGTTAGATCGGATTGAATCCATTGATATACACATGTTTGTATAATTTCTACATAATTTGCATGGAGCAGAGCGCTATGGAAGAGGGAGATTTTATAGGGATTTTATTGTTGACTATTGTAGGGAGACACGATAATCTAAGAGAAACTAACCACTGCACGAGGTGATAGTACTGAAGGAATAATTAGGGAATAAATTGAGTGAAAACTTCATTACCAATTTTTGTTTCTCCTTGCTGTCGATCTACAACATTATTTGAAAATTTATCAGCTGTTTTGTTATTTCCTCTCATAATATGGTAGAAAGTAATTTTTCCTAGATTTTTTAGTTCGAGATAAATTTGGGAGATGGTTTGTCCAAGATTTGCATTTTTGACTTTTCTTCGTTGACCATTTTCTGAATAATAATGGAGGAGTCTCCAAATATGATTGGATTCACATAGTTACCATTCCTTAGAACATGAGAATCCATAAGGAATCCATAGGCTTCTAATTTATTGTTAGTTTCAATACCAAGGCCCCATTCGAAGGCTATCAAATTTCTATGATCAAATTTTCCAGTATTTGTGTTTGATAGGAACATTTTTGAGTGGAATTTGAAAGTTATGAGATTGATCTGATGAAAAACTGAACCAAGTTTTTTCTTCTTATTAGAGAATACTAAATCCCAAGTTTTTAACTCTTGTAAACAAGAATTCAACTATTAATCCCTATTTATTGGCAATAATCTTTCTTACATCAGGTTTGATGTTTTGTAAGATTTGCTTGTTTCTGACAAGTCAAATATACCAAAATAAAAAAGAGGGTAAATTGATCCAGAACCTCTTAATCATATTCTTGTTTTTGAAGGAGTATGGATACTTACTTTTCCAATTCATGTAGAATTCAGAGATGTCGTGGTTAAATTAATATTGGCTTTAGTTGGACATATAAGTGAAGTCCAACACTCTTTACCAAATTTACAACCAATGAATAAATGTTGGATGTTTTCTTCTTCCTCCAGGAATAAAGGCATCGAGAAGGGCCAAGAATGCCTCTTCTTTTTAGGTTATTAGTTGTTAGGGTCCTCCCCTACAAGGTACAAATGCAAATTTTGATTTTTCGGAGACTTTCAATCTTCCAGGCCGCTTTCCATAGGGGCCAATCCTGGTTATCTCATTTCTCTTGGAGCTTCAAATAAACTGTTTTAACACTGAAATCTCCTCCAACTAGATTCCACTTGTAGGAGTCTTTTTGGCCCAATCTGATAGGGGAAACTCCTTTAAGAAGGCCCAACAACATATCTCATTGCAGTTTAAGCACTGGGGTGAATGATGGAGGTTTCCAGCCTTCCCAAAAGTGATCAATTTGATTCCAATTTGAAATTTTATCTAGATAGCATATTCCCCTCTTGATCATCCATGACATTAAGGGATGAATTCGTTGGTGGTTCGAAAGAGGAGGTAGACCCATAATATTTTCCCTCCAAAGATGAGTGTCCCGGCCTCCTCCCGTGATTCTATAACTGTTTGGAAAGATGGATAACTTTTCTAATTAATTTCCATATCTGAGAGCAATTACTGATAGGGATTTTCTCGTTGAGAACAAAATTTCGAGAGATATTTAAATATTTAGCCTCTAATATTTGTTTCCACCAGTTGGAATCCCCTATTATAAATATCTAAATTATCTTTGCTCCAAGTGAAATATTCATTAATTCGGGGAGTCGAATGGAGATCCCTCCTTTTTCAAAAGGAGAAGTAACTTGAGTCAATATTACAAGAATAATTTTTCTGTCTCATTCTTACCTCCTTGCCATAAAAAATTTCTGATAATGAGCTCAATTTTCTTATGTACACCAGTAGGGGCATGAACAATTGCAAATTGACAAAGTGGGAGGGATGATAAAAAAACTTTGATTAATGTAACCCTTCCTACAATATTGAGCCATAGAATGCCCCCAGTTATGATTTTTATTTTTCATTTTCTCTACGAATTTGTTCCATATTTTTGATTTAATATTTTCCTTCGTGATTAGCAATTCCAATTATTTTAAATGAGTCCAATTTGCTTGAAATGGAACTCCTAAAATTTGATCTATGCACTGAAGAGTTCTAGAGGGAACGTTCCAGCCATATATTTTTATTTTCAATTTGTTTAAGAGGCATCCATATACCTCTAGAAATTTTTCCAGGATGCATTTAAACCTTCGCGTTACAATGCATGAAGCACCCCCTAAAAACAAGGTATCATATGAAAATAGAGAATGGTTGATGATTTTGACATCATTGCTGAAGGAGAGACCTGCAATAGTTCCATTTATCCTATAATGATCCAAGTTGATGCTGAGGGATTCAACCATTAAGATATAGAGAAAAGGGGAAAGAAGGAAGCCCTTTCTTAAACGCCTGGAGCTTTGGAAAAAACAACTAGACCTACCATTGACGAGAGGGGAAATCAAGGGCCCATTGATGCAAGCTTTAATGAGGTCTATGAAGTCAATGTAGAAGCCAAATTTTAGGAGAACTGATGAGAGAAAAGAGAGGTTTACTCTATCAAATACATTGGACATATCAAGTTTTAGAATGAAACCTTTCTCTTTTTTGGCTCAGATTGAGTGAATAGCTTCTTGGAAGACCATTATATTATCAAAAATTTTCCTACAGGGGACGAAACCTACTTGATTTTCAGAAATCAAGCAAGGGAGGAGAGGATTTATACGATTGGCTAAAATTTTGGATATGATTTTGTAAGAGGAATTACAAAGAGATATTGGTCAAAATTGATGAAAGGAGGAAGGTTTCAACTCTTTTGGAATAAGAGCCAAATACGTGGAATTAGTAAAATCACCTATTTTATTTTTCCTAAAGACCCATCTAACCATATTTAGAAGATATTTTTTTATTAGCATCTAGAAAGATTAGTATAAATATATTGAGAAACCATCTAGGCCCAGAGCTTTATCTGGTTGAAGCGTCCAAATGACAGACAACGATTTTTATTTTTCCACTTCTTTCATAATTTCTGAATTTGACTCTTCGGATTGTTTTTGGGAATGTGTCTTATGAATTCCTCACAATTTGGATTTTCTAGATCAATTGTTAGTATGATTTTATAATGATGCTAAGCTTCCTTTAATAGCTCCTCTTTCCTGTTGATTTCCATTTTCCCTTCTCCCTTTATTGATTCAATGTGGTTTTTTTTATCTTTTTCATCTTGGTAGTATTGTGAAAAAAGCAGTGTTCTGATCGCCTGCTTGAATCCACTAATTCCTCGATTTTAGTCTCCATGTCTCTTCCTCTTCTCTATTGTTTCTATATATTTCCCAGTGCAAGGCTTTCTCTTTCAACTGATTTTCTTTTGTTTCCTCCCCTTCCTCCATTTTTTTCTGAAGTTTTCCGAGTTCTTCCTTTAGCTCAAGTTTCTTCATCTGGGGTTCTTTGTAATGTGTTTTAGCCCAAATTTGTAGCCATCTTCTTACAATTTTTTATCTTTGCGTCCCACACGAAACCTAGGGAGCCATTTTTGCTTTGTTTCCAAGCTGATGAAACCAATGATCTGACTTATTCATGATTTATATAGAGAATATTATATATGAAAGGGAGAGGTCCCATATTTTCACACTCTCCCAATTTTATTGCTATTGGTTTGTGTTTAGATGTGGCTGAGGGAATTTTTTTTCAAGAAAATTATTCTGGAAAATAACATTAGATATTTGAGGATCGATGCATTTCTAACTACTAAGTGTAGTTCATCATCAAGAAATTTGATGAATGTGTTGATCATAACAATTTATATACGTATATAGCAGATATGTGCAAACAGTCACAGAAAAGAACGTTACAAAAAAAATATAAAAAAAACAAATGAACGTTAGGCTAATGCTAAAAATAATTAATAAAATATAGTATAATATAATTTTTAATTAGATATTTCATTGCATTGATATTTTGATATAATTGCATTATATTATGCTATAATACAGTATTGAAGGAGAAACTTCTCCAACCACTATTTTATATTTCCCATTCCAATCCCTTCGTTACTCCAAGTGTATTTTCCATTTTTTGGAGTAATATCCATTAAATTGTTATCCTCTTTAATATTTTCTAGAATGCTTCAGAAAGGGTCTGCTTGGAAGCAACTTCCTTTTTTTTCATCTGCGATGAGGATGAGATTCACATCACCTCCAATTATTAAATTGTGACTCAAGCCCAAATTTATTTTTTCTTCTAGAGAGTGCCAACAATGCTCCTTATCTTGAAAATATGAGGGAGCATAAATATTATAAAGGCATATTTGAGATCCTGTCTTTTTATTTCTAAATTCAGTTTTCATCCAGTGCAATTATTTGTATTGGGACATCAATTCCCATGTGGACTGATTCCACCATGTGTTGATACCTCCTAAAGCTCCTATCGCTTTTATGGATGTTCCTTCATATTGATTTGTTTTTTGAATTATGAAACATATCTTGCTTTGTAAATTTGGTCTCTTGCAATATAAGAAGGTTTGATATTTCCGATTTAATTAGATATTTCATTGCATTGATATTTGAGGGATTCTTGAGGCCTCTACAATTCCAAGAGATCAGATTCATTATTTACTTTGACTTAAGACCGAGGGATCTTTCCCTCGGAGTAGCTGCTGAGTTTTTTCCTTATTTCCTACACTTTTTTCAATATATGTTTCCATTGGTTGCTGGGTCCCCATTGCCATTTTTTTTATAGTTTCTTCATCCCTCAATTCTTTGTTTGATTTTCTTCCCGACTTCTTATGAAAGTAAGAGGAATTTAGAGAATTATTTGATTGATTTGTAGTGAGGAACCTTTCAAAGGAAGGGGGGAGAGGACTCAAGGGAGGGGTGGATGAGTCAGGATGAAGAAGAAGAGGTGGGAGAGGACTAAAGGGAGGGGTGGATGAGTTGGGATGAGGAATAAGAGGGGGGAGAGAGGAGGGAGATAAACATGAAGGAGGTAAAGGAGAGGGATTAGGAGAAGGATGAGGGACAATAGGAAGAGGGGCATTTCTAGACTTTCCAGGGATTCATGAGGGGGGTTGAGAGAGGAAAAAGGGTTGGAATCATAAGGAAAAAAAGGGGAGGAGGAGGAGGGAGGCACCTCCATTGAGAGGGGAGCAGAGGAGGAGGGGGAAGAAGATTTGATGGACTTGGGTCCTAAATTTTTCTTTTTTACTGGTTCCCACTGGGAGTCTTTGGGTTCATTTGTTTCTTCTACTTCTTTCTTTGTACATCTATTTGCAAAATGACCATATTCATGACATAAATTTCATTTGAACGAGATTTTCTCGCAGTCCAGCTGTTGTATATGAGTCCAGTTGTCTATCTTGATTTTTACTACTTCTGAAAGCCATTTACCCAAATCTACTTCCACGCAGATTATAGCACAAGCTTGCATATTTTCCTTTGGTTAACTTCTGTTGATATACTTCCCAAAATCATTTCCTATTTCTTTTACAAACTAATCTCCCCATCAATGAAGAGGAATTTTAGGAAGACAAACCCATATTAGAACAACGTTTGGAACATGAAGCTTTGGGTCGAAGTCCGGAGTCCATTTGTTCAAATATAAACCTCTTGTATCCTTGAAGTGTGGAACGTTTCTGAATATTATGTCTCTGTCTTCTTTGGTTTCAAAATAGAAGGTGAAGAAGCCTCTGCCACATAATTGAATAGATATTTTACCTTGAGTTGAAGGGAACCATTTCCTCTCAACCCATTTTTGCACTGTTATTGGCCGGAGGCCTGTGAACTGTCCAACCAAGCCTTTCATATATAGAGAGATAATAGTTCTATGAGGCAGAGTAGGAGCGAGAACTATTTCTAGGATATCATCAAGTTTTTTGACAAATTTTAAAAAAAATAGGACAGTCACAAGGAGGACCGAGGGAAGAGATAAGACTAGAAAATGTGATGGAAACCACATCTGAAGGGGGCTCAATTGAGGAGTGGACCCCCTCCAGATCAGACTCCAGAGGGGCCATGAAGGATTAAACTAGGGGGGAGGGCTGCGACTTTAGAAAGAAGCACAACGCAATAAGGGACGCGAGTTTCCTTAGACACAATTGTTTTGGTTCTAACAAGCATGAATTTTCACCCTAAAATAGTTTATTAAGTTATTTTATAAATATATTATTAATGTGAATGTATGTGTATTTTTTTTAGATACTTTCAAAATTATATGAATATGTTTATTAATTGACAATGCCTTTTTTATGTGTTTGGCATATCGTAGTTGAAAAACCACAAGGCTATGTGGTACAATGGCTGTAAATTTCACATCAGAATGTTGGATAAAAAGATGAAAACTTCTGATTGTGGGATAAATGTAGTCTTCCTAGTCACTAATGTTTCCTCTAGAAGTGACACACATCCACAAGTATATAAAAATTTACACTATGAATCGTTTGATGACATACTTGTAACACCCTCATCCCACATTTACCCAAGTTAACTGGTCCGCTAGGGTAAAGAAGTGGCGAGAACATACTATGATCTAATTCAACCTCCTAGGTCACCTTACGGAAGTGGAATTGACAAAACAAAACCAAATTGATCATCCAAGCAACCAACAAAACCTTCACCAGCTACCCAACCTTTCAAGGTGACCAACCCTTGAGGAAACTCAACAATTCAAGCTCTTAGAGTCCCAATCGCTCCCCTGCCAAGCCCTCCAAGACCCATAGTAGCTCCCATGAGACTTCTTGAGTGTGACTATGGCCTTTTTTTTCTAGTGCTATGCAAGCAACTGTAAGATTTAAGGCTGAATTTCAGGGCTAGGACTTAGTCACTGCCTAGAAATTCATGAAATTTATATAAATGAAATGAAACATAGAGATAATGATGCCAATGAAAATTATTGAACAAAGACTTGACCGGACCCCTACTAGCCATGATAGGAATTTCGTCAAACATGTCACAAATATGCATTCTATAGGTTTAAACAATATATCTAAGCATAGGGGTATCATACTTATCTGAGAATTGCTAAGAGGAATTGGTGCCTTATCACATTAGTTGCATTATCATCTATTATTTCATATATTCATTGTTCATTAATTTACAAATCAAAACATGATGAGATCCATACATCATCACTATCATAAAACACTCTCATAACCACCATATAACCAATAAAAATAATAAGGATACAACAACCATAAGAACCAATACATTTGCACATAAAATACCAAGGAGAAGAAAATCTTATCAATTAATGCAAAAGCCAACCCAGTATGGGACTACAATGTTCCACCCAACCATAGATTGGCTGAGCTAAATCTCTCTTCAGGCAATCACCCCCATGGCATATTCCAAACATGAATGTGGGAATTAAAACCAAAATAACCAACTAGGTCTTCCCAAGGCTAAACCACCTCACCCTCACCGGATCACTAGGCCATAAACAAGCATGGATGCCACTAGATCTCTCCTCCTAAACCGTGAGGAATTTGTCTGTCTCAACCTATCAATTTTACCATGTATCACAACATTACCAGTTAAGGGATTCCTAGGCCTACGAGCTCTCCACCCTCTAGGCTTTATTTTGTATCCCAAATTGAGATTTATAGGCCCAATCAAGGGTACCACCACTGAGCCTTACTATGTATCCCGCCATTCACCGGTCAAGGGATTCCTAGGCTCAATAGAGGTGTTCACATCTAGGATTTACCGTGTATCCCATCCCAGGATTCATAGGCCTTCTGAATAATCCTGATACCACCCCATTCTGCTTCAAGTCCATCCAGAAATACAAATCAACCAAAACACGAGAACCCCATCATGCCATGGCTATCCGGAAATAGAAAGGTAAGGCTGAAGAACACTGTCACACTTGGAAAAACCTATGCCAATGATAGCAAGAGAACCAAGAACACACATGCATAACCATGCATTCCAAATATAGCAAAGAAATCATACATGAAAATTGATACCTGCAAGTAAATCTGATGTAGCTTCTTGATCTTGCTTTTCCTTACTTGATATTTTCTTCCTCTTTTCCCTCATTTCCTTTCTTGATCCAAAGATGAAATGATACAAGAATAATCTAAGATTTCAAGAGTGTGTGAGAGAGATAATAGAGAGAGAGAGATCCAAAATTGAGCTAACCAAAATCCATGAACTAATCCTCAAAAACATTTTTATTAATGTGGCCTCTATTTTCCTTCTATTTCCATTATTTTTCCTTCATTTTGCTCCTCACATGCAACCTGTAACTTTTCACCTTCCTTTTATCCTAATCTCCATTATTTTCATAAATAAAATGCTAATTAGTGCCAGTTTTCCTTTCCAAAGCCTTTTCCATTGCCTTTTCCAATTTCCTTAGCCATAATAACCGAAATGAACACTCGCACTAGGATGTTTTTCCTCGACATTTAGCTTGGAACAAGTGCCCCATAACCATGGTTATTATTTTGTCTTTATTAACTTTTATTACATGGAATTTTCACTAGGGATGTTAGAGAACCCTCCCCCTTGGGGGAACACCGTCCTCAGTGTCCATTGACACCTATAACCAACAAGACTGTTGAAAGAAAAACATACTCCCCATGGAGCTTTATAACTTAGCTCATTACCGTATTTACAATGATCAATGTGCTGAGAAGAAAAACAACATGAAAACCATAACAACATGACAACCAAAAAGGCATAACACCATACCACTTATTTTAGATTTATAACACAACTCATGGTGGTATTTACATACATATAGATATGTACATATACCAAAACATCATACCAAGCATATACCATAACATTTATCAAGTAAATTCACTCAACCAACAAATAAAAAAGGATACATAGCCCACATCTGATTCGCCATCTCCCATGTAGCTTCATTGGGCCAAAAGTGCTTCCACTGCACTTTAACCTACTTGATTTCTCAGTTCTGGAGCATGAGCACCTTTCTCTGCAATATACAATGTGGTTCCGGCTAGAATTCTCCTTCTTTATCCACCTGTAATACATACCAGTCAATCACATGATCAACATATTTAACATACTTCTTAAGCAATGAATCATGGAAAACATCATGGAATTTCATTGTCGGAGGCAATGCAAGTCAATAGGCTATTGGAAAATTCCTTTCAAGAATCCTGAAAGTTCCACAATATCGAGGTGCTAGCTTGGCACATGATCTAATCCACAAGGAGATTTTCTTTGGCTTGATGTGCAAGTACACCTGTTCCCCGACCTAAAACTCCTTAAACAACCTATTCTGATCTGCATAAATTTTATGCCTGTCCCATGTTTCCTTTAGATTATTCTTGATTACTTGCATTTCCTATTCCAGTTATGCTAACAAGTTTGATCCAATCAATACCTTGTTCACTGGATCACTCCAACTGATAGGAGTATTACAACCCTACCCATATAGTACCTCAAATAGACTCGTCTTTAGTGACTCATGGTAACCATTTTTGTAAGAAAACTCAACCAATGGAATGTACTCCTCCCATCTCATATGTTGATGCATCACATACATCCTCAAATTGTCCTCTAATATCTTGTTGACCCTCTTAGTCTATCCATCTATTTGTGGATGATAAGTTGTATGTCTGAAGGCCAAATTTGTACCTAAACTTGAAAAAAACTCCTTCCAAAACTTGGAAGTGAAATTTTCATCCCTATATGAAATGTGCTATCTTAGTCAACTTGTCCACCACAACCCTGATGGAATCATGTTGTCTATATGTCCTCAACAAACCTGTAATGAAATCCATGGAAATGACCTTCCATTTCCCCTTTGGAATAACAATTGATTATATCAATCCACCTAGATGTTTACACTCTACCTTTACCTGCTGACAATCCAAACACCTAGACACAAAATCTGCCACATCTTTCCTCAGATTCAGCCAGTAATAAAAAAATTTCACTGCTGTCAATGTATTTTGGTGTCTTGGGTGACTTGAATATGGTTTCACATGAAAATCCATCAAGATAATATTCTTGATCTCACTACTATTTGGCACATATATACTGTCCCTAAATCTAATCAAGCCATATGCTGAGAGATGATATTCCACATCCTATGCACCTATACCTACACCTATACCTGTACCTGTACCACTACTTGTGCCTGTACCTGTACTTTGTTGTAACCTGTGCATAATCTCTTTATACCTGTCATCCTGCTGACTTTCCTGTGAAATTTGATCCTGTAAGTTTGTCCCATATGAACTCATAAATTCTATATGATTCACCTGTACCCGACTGCTAATAACATTTGCAACCATGTTCTATTTTCCCTTGATGTATCTGATCTCAAACTAAAACTCACTAATCGTGGAAAACCATCTAGATTTCCTGGCATTCAAATTCGATTGGTCAAACAAATATCTCAACCCATTGTGATCACTCATCAGTACAAACCTTCTGCAAAGAAGACAGTGCCTCCACATCTTCAATGCATGAATGATTGTTTCTAACTCAAGATCGTGTGTCAGATATTTTTGTTCGTAGTCATTTAATTTCCGTGACTCATAAAATAATACTTGTCCTTCCTGCATAAGGACTCCACCAAGCCCTCTCTTGCAAGAATCTGTACATACTACAAACTCTTTGTCCAAATCTACAATCTTTAACACTGGAGAATTTGTCAAAAACTATTTCAATTGTTCAAAAATTGTTGCACACTCCTCTGTCCATTCAAATTTCTTACCTTTCCTTTGAAGTTACCTAATAAGATATGCAATCCAGGAGAATTTCCTGATGAACCTCCTATGATATCCTGCTAACCCCAAAAATGATTTTACCTCATCCACGTTTCTAGGATCTTCCCACTCCATGATATCCCTTATCTTCTCTGGATCCAAAACTATACCTTCCTTGGAAACAAAATGTCCCAAGTAGTGTATCTCTATTTGAAAGAAAATACATTTTCTAAGCTTAGCATACAACTAATGATCTCTTAGCAATATCAACATTACTGCTAAATTCTCGACACGTTCTTCCTCATTCTTGGAATATATCAAGATGTCATTAATGAATAAAATAATAAACTTGTCCAGATACAGATGCAACACACTATTCATCATGCACATAAAGGTAGCTGGAGAATTAGTCAAACTAAATGGAGCCACAACAAACCCATAATGCCCATATTTTGTCCGAAAAGATGTCTTGTAAATGTCCTATTCCTTGATGCATACCTGATGATATCCAAATATCAAATCAACTTTTAGAACACTGTTGTTGCCTTCAAATGATCGAACAAATCATCAATCCTCGACAATGGATACATGTTTTTGATGGTCACCTTGTTCAAATGCCTTTAATTAATGCATAACCTAAGATTACCATCCTTCTTCTTCACAAACAATACCAGTGCACCCCACAACAATACACTTGGCCTAATGTATCCCTTTTCATGAATTTCCTTCAACTGCAACTTCAACTCTACTAACTTTGGAGTGCTCATCCTGTACGGTGCCTTAGATGTTGGTGTTTCCCCTTGTACCAACTTAATGGAAAAGTCTACTTCTCTATGAGGTGGAAACTATGAGATATTTTCTAGAAACACATCCTAAAACTACTGTAATATTGGGTACCTGCTCAATATCTCCGCATCCTCATCCTCCTTACCTTTATCACTAGAAATGCGCACTACAAATAACACACACCCTTTTATATGAATGCTTTGGCTACATAAATATCACCATCCTAACTGATGTTTCTTTCTTCTTACCCTATATGATTCTCTACTCCCCATTTTCATCCAAGCAGTCAATGGCTTTGTCATAAAAATATACCTTAGTCTTGTGAAGATACAACGAGTCCATACCCAAAAGCATACTATAGGATCCTAACGACAATACATTCAAATGTGTTGATGTAGGCATACCATTAAGTTCAAATGCATAAGATCTTACCCAATGATGAACTCTCTTCTTTGTACCTATAACTAATTGCACTAACCAAGATTATGCATGCACTTCTTTATTCAAACCACACTTATCTGCCAAGTCAGGGTTAACATAACTATAATTAGATCCAGGATAAATCAAAATAGAAAAAAATTGATCACAAAGCTTACCGTCCACCTCAATGATAGATTCTTGATGATCTGCCAGACTATTATCCAACGCTGCATAGATACGAGAAATTCTCTGGCCAACATCCCCAATAGTTTGCACCTCTTGTGCACTATAGATCTAAGGCCTACCACCCTGATATTGCAGAAAATTTCTCTTGAGATGCTCCTTACCACATATCAAACATTCTAACTGTCTGGTACCATCACCTCTATTTTGCTGCCCTCTAGGCTGTGACCCATGTCCCTGTCTAGCAATGTTGAACTTCTTGTAAGGTGCAACATTTTCTTTCTATTCTTCATTCTGAGGCCTTGTTCTTTTCGACTTCCATTTACCTTTACATATATCTTTCTCTTTACATCCTTGCTGAGATTCTGTCTTACCCTTTGACTATTCATAATAATGCTTTAATTTCCCAATAACTTCCTCAAGTGACCAAGGCTCATCATACTCAATCTGATCTCTAAATGGTAATGGAAATCCACTGAGAAACCTATTAAATTTAGAATTTTCCTCCGTAAGATATGGTACATACCTCAATAGCTCCAGGAACTTAGTAGTATACTCTTCATCTGTCATCAATACCATATTAAGCTCATATAATTCCTTGGCTTTGTTGTCATAGTACCTTGCTGAGAAGTACTTCTTTCTAAAAAATTATCTTGAATTCATGCCAATTCAAGTCTTCTATCCTGATGTCTCTGAACCGATTCACATCTTCCCACCAGACATCTAATTTAACATTTAGGATGAATATAGCTACTCTGGCCTTCATATTATCTTTGTAATTATGCAACTCAAAGAATTTGTTCATCCCAAGTAGCCAAGCCTCTGCATCCTTAGTCTTCTTCAAATCTCCATCAAATGTAGGTGGCTTCACTTTCTTAAACTCATCCGACACATACCCCCTATCATTCATCCTGTAAGGGTGATAACGATGATGATCATAGTGCTTGTCAGAACCATAACTAGAATAGTACTTGTGTCCATCACCTCTCCTATCTAGAGTATCAAATAATCTACCACCTCTAATTGTGTCATCTATATCTGACCTGTGACCACCATGATACCTGCTACCATATGCCCCATTAGTATGTCCTCCTATACATAGCTTATCTAGAGTGGTCCTTATCTCTGCAATTCTGACAAACTTTGAAGAATTACTACATTGAATTCTTCTTGTTTTTCTCGTGCCTGCATGATTATTTTATTATCTTCTTTTCAAATCCTTATTTATTCCCTAAAAATACTCAATGTCTCTTCTAAGTCAGAAGAGTGCCCAACACCACACTTCTCATCTGATTCATAGGGATAATCTCTGTAGTCTTCCATCTTGATCTCTTCCTGCAAGGCATACTATGTCAACTAATCCAAATCATAAACAAACCAACGTACCTCAGTAAAAGTTTGGGAGGATATATCGTCTACAAGAATGACCAGATTAGCATAATGCATATATAAAAACATAATCATAACAAGATATAGATATCGTCCTAACCATAATCTAGTCATCAATGCATGACCATACCAACCACACATCATGACCTCGGGCATGAAAACTACGACCATATCAATGTATGCATGAAACATATAAACACTGACATGCATAAACAATGCATAACTGATCATACACTCATGACAACACATTCCACAACAACCCCCATCAACTTTCACATGGTGACACCACTAAAACTATGACCACCACGATGCATATGCAACAAGAACATATACCATAAGTAAAAGGAAAACATATGTAACTGACATGAATGCATGACCAACACACCACCCATCCAGTCCAAGGCGTGAACCATGCTCTGATACCACTCTGAAACACCCTCCTCCCACATTTACCAAAGTTAACTGGTCTGCTGGGGTAAACATGTGACAAGAGGCTACTATGATCTGATTCAACCTCCTAGGTCACCTTAAGGAAGTGGAACCGACAAAGCACAACCAAACAGATCATCCAAACAACCAATAGAACCTCCAGGAGCTACTCCGCCCTTCCAGGTGACCAACCCTGAGGAAACTCAGCAATTCAAGCTCCTAGAGCCTCAGTCGCTCCCTTGTCAAGCCTTCCAAGTGATTGTGTGTCCAATTCGCTCCCATGATGCTTCCTGAGTGAAAATGTGGCCTTTTTCTGCTAGTGCTATGCCAACGACTATGAGATTTAAGGCTGAATTCCAGGGCTAGGACCCAGTCACTACCTAGAACTTCATGAAATCTACATAAATGAAATAAAACATAGAGACAATGATGCCAATGCAAATTATTGAACAGACACTTGAATGGACCCCTACTATCCATGACAGACATTTCATCAAACATGTCACAATTATGCATTCGACATGTTTAAACAACAGATCTGAGCATAGGGGTCTCATACTTATCTGAGAATCGCTTAGAGGCATTGGTGCCTTATCACATTAGCTGTATTATATATTAGGTAATATATTCATTGTTCATTCATTTACAAATCAAAACATGATGAGATCCATACATGGCATCACTGTCATAAAACATGCTCATAACCAACATATAAAAAATAGAAATAACAAGGATACAACAACCATAAATTCCACGTACGAACCAATACATTTTCACATAAAATACCAAGGAGAATAAACTCCTATTTATGAATGCAAAAGCCAAACTCGATATGGGACTACCATGTTCCACCCGACCATAGATTGGCTGAGCCAAATATCTCTTCAGCCAATCACCCTCGTGCCATATTCCAAGCATGAATGTGGGACTTAAAACCAAAAGAACAAACTAGGGATTCCTAAAGCTAAACCACCTCACCCTCATCAATAGAACTAGGCTTTACCACAATCCTCACTGGATCAATAGGCCATAAAAAAACATGGATACCACCATATCTATCCACCTAAACCTTGAGGAATTTGTCCATATGAACCTCTTGTCTTTACCATGTATCCTCTCATTATCGGTCAACAGATTCCTAGGCCTACGAGGTCTCCACCCTCTGGGATTTACCATGTATCCAAACCTAGGATTCCTAGGCCCAATCAAGGGTATCACCACTGATCTTTACCGTGTATCCCGCCATTCCGCAATCAAGGGTTTCCTAGGCTCAATCGAGGTGTTCACATCTAGGATTTACAATGTATCCCATCCCAATATTCCTAGACCTTGTGAATAATCTTGAGACCACCCCACTCAACTTCGAATCCATCTGGTAATAAAACTCAACCAAACCATGAGAGCCCCATCACACCATGGCTATCCAGAAATGGAAAGGCAAGGTTGAAGAACACTACCTTACCTGGAAAAACCCATGGCAATGACAACAATAGAACCAAGAACACACATGCATAACTATGCATGCAAAATCTAGCAAAAAAATCATACATGCACATCGACACCTGCAAGTAAATCAATTGTAGGTGCTTGATCCTTCTCTTCCTTGGTTGATCTTTTCTTCCTCTTTTCCCTCTTTTCCTTTCCTAATCCAAAGCTAAAATTTTCCAAGAAAACTCTAAGTTTTCAAGAGTGTGTGAGAGAGATAATATAGAGAGAGAGCTCCAAAAATGAACTGACCAAAAGCCATGAACGGATCCTCAGAAGCCTTTTTATTAATGTGGTCTCTATTTTCCTTCATTTTCCTCCTCACATTCAACTTGTGATCTTTCACCTTCCTTTTCTCTTATTTTCCATTATTTTCATAAATAAAATGTCAATTAATGTCAATTTTCCTTTCCAAAGCCTTTTCCATTTCCTTAGCCATAATAACCGAAATGAACACCCACACTAGGATGTTTTTTTCCAACATTCAGCTTGGAATAAGTGTCCCATAACCGTGGTTATTATTTTTCCTTTATTAACTTTTATTACATGGAATTTTCACCAGGGTTGTTACAATGCTTGAGTGTAACTTTGATTCCTTCGAATTGGTTATGTTCGATGTGAAATGGTATAAGATACGAATGAATGGACATGATCTTGATATAATTTTTATTCAGCATGATAATGTATTTACCATGGTTAATACAAGGTCATTTGAGCCAGGATTATATCACTATGTTCTTCCAAGCCAATGTGAACATGTATTTTAATTAGAGGTTCCAATTAGAGTAGGTTGGTCATATGTTGTTATATATGATCCAAGAGGAAGGCCAATAGAGTATAATGTAGCAAAAGAAGATGATAATGTTGAAGAGGTTGATGATTTAGAGGAGAAATTAGTTGATCACGTGTCAGATCACGGAGATGTCAAAGAAGTTCAAGGAGATGTTTGGATATACAATGTTCTCGATGAATATGACAACGATGATTGACTATTAGATGAATAACTTGAATAAGTTAAGCTAAATGTAGAAGATGATGACATGATTGAAAATGATGAAAGTGATGACAATGCTGAAATGGTTGATCATTTCAACATCATTTTTGAATTGGATGACATAAATGTTGAGTTGGATGAAGAATAAGATTAATGATATCGAAATGTTGAAATGTACGAGGTATGAGTTTATATGTTTTTAGTTGATTTGTTTTCTTTAATTTAACTTAAATTTTTATTTTCTTAGTAATTTATATATACGCTTGATTCTTACTATGTTGCTTTCAAATAGTTCATAGTAGAAAAATTGGCTATTGGAAATATTGAGAGTGATATGATAGGCGAGGGGGAGGATCCATATGTGCTTCCACCTTCACATGATTAGCATTTTTCAGTAGATAATATTTTTTATTTTTGAAACCAGGAGAAGCTCATTATTTTCACTGATCTCAAGCTTGTTGTCATGACCAATACATGACATAATTTATTATATCTCTCTTATGCTCCTGCTTCCAATCTCAAAGTATATGAGTCACCATGAACGCAAAAATAGTGGCTAGGAACCAATTATTTTCACTTGTCTCAAGCTTATTGTGACCAATTGTCATCCTACCCCAACTAAGGAAAAATCCATCGCTTAAAATTGACTAATAATTAGTGGACAAAAGGATGCTCTAATTAATTGACTCCGCACATAGTGACTTATAAATGGGGCCAACATTGATTTTTTTTCAATTTGTGCTTATACACACTAAAATTTGACATGGATATAGTAGATTCATGCATTGATAGTGTGGGAGGGTTTTGAGACTCAAATGCGACTCACAAAAATAATTAGACAATCAAGCAAGATCACCTAGATTTTGCCATTGTGCTTTACCGTGAACTAGGAGAAAGAGGTATTTGCAGATATTTGTCAAATATGAAAGTGTTATAAATTAATTGTATACATTATTGTTTTGAAATATCTCTATTCTTTGCAAGTTTCATTGTTGGGGCCCTTTTTTTTGTTTAAATTTGAAGTCTTGGCTAAGACATTTTGAGTTTTGACCCTTTTTGAGTTGCGGAATAAATACACATGGCAACCGCGACCACGCCGCAACTACCAGGAGTCGCGGAGCTACCAAGGCGGCGCGGAAGCACTCGATAGCTGGAGATAGAACAGAGACAAGTGCAGATGAAGGAAACACAGCAGAAAACAGAAAGTGGAACACACAGACATCAGAAGAGAAGCTGGGAGAAGCCGAAGTGAAGACGCAGAAGAGCCGATAGTCGCGAGAGCGGGTGAATAAATAACAGTCACCCGGCTGAAAAGGTTGAAAAAATACAGAGAGTCGAATAGATGCTGAAGAGGTTGCGAGGCTCGAGACAGAGAAAGACGCGCAGGGCGTCTGCGGAGGATTCGTGCATGTTCTTCATATGGTTTCTTATCTTCTCTATTCTACCTTTCTGTTCTGAGATTTATCTGTATCAGCTTTGTGAGCTAATAGGAAGATTGCCATGTAATCATGTATTGGGCCAAGAGATTAATACAATGGAAGGTTGCGGTCTCAAAAAGATTTTCATGTGCATGTAATGCGTTTATGCTGGTTTAAAATTTTATTTATGAATGTCTGAATGCTTATTAAGTGATCTTGCGCATATAACTTTGTATATGAATGGATGAACCGTCTTTCTTTAGTTGCGGGTTTGTTCCTTGCCCTTGATCTCATCCCCTTTTGCATGTGGTTGCGGCATGCCTCGGGTGAGACGCACTGCTCTCCGGAGCAGGGTGAAAATGCCGGCGTGTTCCTAGACTACACCGGACCCCTTTGTTGGCCACCACTCTTGAACCTAGGTCTTGTCCGCGAGACCTGACTTCTCGCCAACAAATGGTTCCGTTGCCGGGACCTGCATGTTCTGAGGGGATCTAGATCATCGTATCGAGGATTTTTGAAGGAGCAATACGGTGATGGTGGGATGATCATCTTGACTAGTTCATTGCTCAGCAAGCAAAGCTGACCAAGAAAAAGGAGGCGGCGATCAAGGAGCTCGTTCTTTTCTCTGATTCAGCCAGTGATACGTACGAAATTTTCTGGGGAAGGTTCCCTACGGACCTTTACAATTGGTTGCGGAGGTTACGAGCGACACTGCCCCAAGAAGGCTTGCGGAAGATAAACCGCAGGTGGACGCACGAAGACCTGGTGGCACTGCATCGGGTAGACACTGAACTAACCCGTGCAGTGGATTTTTGGGTAAGGACCACGTTGGAAGGATACGCTGTGGAGTTTGCTGCTGAGTGCTATCAGTCCTTCTCGAAAGCTGAAGCTGTCCTCCACTCAGGGCTAAGGGGAAAGTTTTTGAAGGAGATTCTGCTGTGGATCAAAGCTCTGATGGTGGACGAAGGGTTGATTGAATTCCGAAAACCAAGTATGGAAGCGTAAACCTCTCGTACTGGGGGAAGGGTTGAGGGGACCGATGCTGTGTAGACTATGAGAGGGGGGAGCGGGGGATGGACGTTGAGGCCGCATGCAAGTTGCGGGAGCTACGTGCGCATCGGCGGGCACAGATCGCCGATAGGTGGCGAAGAAGGGTAATGAGAGATTTGAAGAGAAGAGAGAACGAGAGGAAAAATCAGAAGGAGGCGCCTCAGAGGACGGGAGTTATGGGTTTGGATACCCGGAGAGAAGACGGGACAGCAGTGGAAGTGCAATGGGTGCATGGGAGCCCAACGACGCGAGAAAGAGAAGTAACGACTAGCGAAGATAATGGAAAGATGCAGCCCGAAGAAAGTTCCGATGATGAATGGAACGGTGTGATGCAGCAGATGTTTCAAGATCAGACGGCACCCACCCCTCCAGGCAGCCCTACTTCCCACCTTCCACATGGCCAGGATCCCGACCTTCCCCTGGTACTTTATCAACCTTTAAGAAATATTTTTATTCAGTTACAAGCATTAAGTCAGTCATACAGTAGTTCAGTAGCGTCGGTAACGCCCAGTAACAGCAACGTTACTACTAGTAGTATTTTCCCTAGTGGGACTGTTACGCAACCAGGACCAGGAGGTTTTATCCTGGTTAATTCTCCGCAAGTACACATGGCTGGATCTTTCAGCCGGTATCCAGAGTTCTCTGGCCGGGCAATGACGACGTAGAAAAACACTGGTATCTGTGCGAAGCCATCTGGAGGGCTCGACAGACGCCGGATGCAGGGAAGTTAATAGAATTCCAAACCACGCTCAGAGAGAGGGCTCTACGTTGGTTCATCAAGTGGTCCGAGGCGCATCCTAACCCTGTAATTGCGGACGTGAAGCAGGATTTTGTCCGCGAATTCAAGCTTCCCCAGACAGACCAGCAGGGCCTGTCCGAGCTGTGGGAAATTAAGCAGAAGGAAGGTGAGACCGCGTGGGAGTTGATGCGGCGATTCAAGGATGCGATCAGGAAACTGAGCTACCCGATCGATCCAAACCACCAGAGGGACTGGTTCATCAAGGCTCTGCTCCCCTTGACACGAACCCCTCTCACTCAGCAGAAGATTGATAATCTGCAGAACGCTTTGGAGCAGGCCATGAAGATTGAAGCTATGGCGAGCTACCCCTAGGAATATCGGGGGGGGGGGCGGCCCCGCAAGATCCTTCTTTGATAGGGCTGAAACACCAGATCGCCAGCTTGACTGAAAAGCTCAAGGAACTTCAGCCGGTGAGACCAGCGCGAACGAATGTTTGGTGTACTCATTGCCTGGTCGAGGGCCACGTCGCAACCGAGTGTCCTCGGTTGCGCGGTGCAGGAGCAGGACCCTCAGTCGCAGCAATCCAGGGGGGTCCACCCCCAGGGGGTGGCGCGACGATGAACCTGCAGGGAGTCTACCAGCCGTAACAGACCTTTGCGAGGTTCCCACCGCAACCGGGGTCCTCCACCACAGAGTACTGTGAGATTTGCCGGACGATGGGGCATCCTCCTCGGATGTGCCCGATATTACAGAAGTACTCCACCGTCCCGAATAATGTATACTGCGAATTCTGTGTGTCCACGACTCACAACACTGAGCAGTGCAGGGCGCTAGACGCACTTGCGGATCGGTTGGATCGTCCCTCGTACAGGGTGAATGAGGCTCCAAGGGGAAGAGGTGGCGGCATGCGGGGAGGCCGAACAGGAGGACGCGGTCCGGTAAAATGTTACAACTGTGATCAGGAGGGTCACGTGGCTCGAGAATGTCCCCTTCCGCGACGACCCTGGTGTTCTCAGTGCCGGGTCAACGCCCATGCTACAGAAGACTACCCGGAGCTCATCAAGAAGTGGGAAGAACGGGTGAGGCAGAGGGGAGCGAATCTGATAAACTCAGAGCCGCGCAGCGCCACAACCCCTGACATGCAGAACGTCGCGATAGTAACTAGGGGCGGAAAGAAGACTGGCGAGGATGCCCATGAGAAGGAGCCAGCGCGGGTGGTTCGGCCGGCATCCCCAAAGAAGTTAATCAGGCCCGAAGACCAGAAGAAGTATTTCCAGGAGGCGGTTGAGGCATTCGCCCAGTTGCGGAACGAGGGAGGGTTGGAGGAGCCCAGGCGGTCGGAATCTGGTGCGCAGAACTTCGCAGATACTGTGGTCGAGGATTGGCTCCAGCTATTCCTCAGGATTGTTGATAACGCTGCGCTACAGCAGCAGCTCAAGCATGTTTTGGACGGAGCACTGCAGGGGCGCACAGAACCTGGAGATCCGGCGGACGCTAGCCCTCAATACGTGCAACGTGTCAAGCGGAACAAGCAACGAACAGAAAAAGAATTCTGGCTTAACACGCAGGTCGCAGGGTTCCAAATCAGCGACACCATGTTGGACTTGGGGTCCGACGTCAACATACTACCACGAAAGACATGGGAGGCTCTTGGAAGGCAACGGTTAGCCTACTCACCACTCCAACTCAGGATGGCGAATCAGTACTGCATTTTTCCAATCGGCCGGCTCGAGGGAGTCGAGGTCGACGTTGCGGGGGTGAAGACATATACCGATTTTGAAGTTATTGATATCATGGGCGACAAGGATCCCTATCCGGCCTTACTCGGCATTGATTGGGCTTTTGAGAATTACGCCATCATCGACCTTAAGAAGGAGTTGATGATCTTTGAGGATGGGGAGGTACGGGTCACCCAGCCTCTCAACCCGTATCAGGGCCCGCAATATACAGAAACAGTGGACAATCGGGAGGATGCTCAGATAATGGACCATCTCTATCAGATGACTGTAGGGAAGCGGGACGATTACATTAACCCGACCGCAACTGGCTCTTTCAGTTGGAGGAGTGTGCAGAGCTCGGAGCTCGGATCCAAACTCGCTTGGGAAGACTGGCAGCAAGGGGGATATGAGACCACCACGCGGAGATGTGCCTCCATCGCTCAGGTTCGGTGGGTAGGGACTGAGATCCGCGGATACCCCACATTGTCAAACATGCAAGCAGTCAATACTTTTATTGCCAAGGTGGAAGATCGGGTCCCAGCTGAAAGCCGGATGGGCCTTTTGGATGTGGCCTTGCAGTCAACGTCGGCACGATGGTGGAAGAATCACCGCAACACTCTGTTGCGATGGGAGTGTGTGGTGGATGCGCTGCGGGCACGCTTTAAAGAGGATGAAGGCCTCGCCAGTACGCTTAAGTATCAGGGAAATTCAGACCCGCGACACCATTTGCGGGCCTGCGAAGAACAGTGGCGTAGCACCCGGTACCCTGAAGAGCTCTGGGTTCACAGGTTTATCCACTCCCTGGGCACCATTCCCCAGGCCTGGTACCTAGAGGAAGAGAGGAAACGGGAGACCCGCTCTTGGCAGGCAGTTGCGGACAAGTTCGTTTTGAGCTTCTCGTTCGAAGGGGAGACGGCGCAGGAGTCTCAGGCCCTACAGGCAGTCAAGGAGGTCTTGTTCCTCCGACAGCCTGAGCCCGATAAGGGCCTGGTTGTGTCACGACCTAAGGTCGGGCGCGAGTTGGTTTGTCACCAGATTGATGGTGATTCGGAGGACGATGGTTTGGAGGACCTCAGGCATCTCTATTTTGACGAAAAGGAAGGAGAGCGGAGAATCAGTGAAGAGCCGACGACTGAAGGAGTCCATTTACAGCCGCTCAAGACAAAGAGACTGAACATTGGAACGGACGAGAAACCTAAGCTCGCAACGGTGGGAGATTACTGGGATGAAGAGACAACAAAGGAAATTTTCAACCTCCTCCGGGAATATGAAGATTTGTTTCCATCCTCAGTTGCGGACCTGAAGGGGATCAAGGGGGATCTGGGAGAGATGCGCATCACACTGAAACCGGGGGCCAGGCCAGTGAAGCACCGACCCTACCGGTTGAATCCACGTATCAAAGAGAAGGTCAAGATGGATATTGACAAGATGCTGGCTACAGGTCTCATCTTTCCAGTAGAAGAAGCAGAATGGGTGAGTTCGATTGTCATCCAGAACAAGAAGGACAAAGCGGAGATCCGGGTCTGTGTAGACTACCGGAGCTTGAATAATGCTTGTATCCACGACCCGTTTCCCACTCCCTTCAGCGATGAAGTTCTAGATCATGTCGCGGGACACGAAGCCTATTCCTTCACTGATGGGTTCTCGGGTTACCATCAGGTGCGCATCGCCGAAGAGGACAAAGCAAAGACGACATTCACCACTGAGTGGGGATCATTTGCATACCACGTTATGCCGTTTGGTCTGAAGAACGCACCGGCTGTGTTTTCCCGGATTGTCATTGCTGCTTTCCGGGAGTACATTCACAAGTTCCTGGAGGTCTATATGGATGACTGGACTGTCTACAGTCTGTTGAAAAAACACGCCTCTCTGTTGCGGGTTATGTTTGACCGGTGTCGCCAGTTGCAGATTTCCTTGAACTTGAAGAAATGTATTTTTGCAGTTCCATTCGGCACACTCTTGGGCCACGTGGTGTGCAAGCAAGGGGTCTGCGTTGATCCTGCCAAGGTCGCGGTCATCGTCCACATGCAGGCACCCGAGACCGTGAAGCAGTTGCGGGCACTACTCGGGCACACAGGGTATTACAGGCGGTTTATTCGCAACTACGCAAGGATTACGTCACCTCTGGAGAAACTGTTGCGGAATTCAGAAGCGTTTGAGTGGACGGCGGAATGCAGGAAGGCACTTGACACATTGAAGGAGAAGCTGGCGACGGCACCCATACTGGTTCATCCCGACTGGGATAAGCAGTTCCATGTGCATATTGATGCGTCCGGAATTGCACTCGCAGCTGTATTGGCGCAACCCGGGGAGACAACAGTTGATCACCCCGTGTACTTCGCCAGCCGACGGTTATCGAATGCGGAGAAGAATTACACCACGACCGAGCGGGAGGCGTTGGCGATGGTGTACTCTCTCCAGAAGTTCCGCCACTATCTTCTGGGTGCCAAATTTACATTTTTCATGGACCATTCTGCATTGAAATATCTGGTAAATAAGCCCGTGTTGGAAGGAATAATCTGTCGATGGCTTCTACTTTTTCAGGAGTTCACGTTTGAGGTGATTGTCAAGCCTGGCAGGCTGAATGTTGGTCCCGATCACTTATCCAGGTTGGAGACGGGAGAGAATGAAGGCTCGTTGGACGATCAGCTACAGGATGCTGACCTCTTCCGAGTTGAAGTAGTACCAGATTACCTGGCTGACATTGCCACGTATCTGACCACGGGACAGTGCCCTGAGGATTACACCCCGCTACAGAAACGCCACCTAGTTGTCCGGGCGGCTGATTATCAATTGATCGCGGGGCAGCTGTACAAACTGGGGCTTGATGAGGTGTTGCGCAGGTGTGTTCTCGACCATGAACGGGAGGCAGTGATGTGGGAATGTCACAGTGGTGTTGCGGGAGGGCATGTGGGTGCGAAACCCACCGCAA
This sequence comes from Pinus albicaulis, assembly GCA_034641835.2. Taxonomy (NCBI): domain Eukaryota; kingdom Viridiplantae; phylum Streptophyta; class Pinopsida; order Pinales; family Pinaceae; genus Pinus; species Pinus albicaulis. The sequence goes on along the minus strand of CM076569.1, from coordinate 834,797,136 downwards.
GGAAGGTGCTTCAAGCTGGCCTGTGGTGGCCGACAGTACATGCTGACTGTAAAGCCTATGTGAAGCGTTGTGATGTTTGCCAGCGGACAGGAAGGCCTTCGCACAGGGACGAGCTCCCGCTACACCCAGTGCATGTGTTGCGGCCGTTCGAAAAGTGGGCTGTTGATTTCGTCGGTCCCATTGCACTAATCGCTCGACATTCCAAGGCCCGGTACATCATTACCGCAACGGATTACCTCACGCGGTGGGCTGAGGCAACAGCGGTACGCGACTGCTCGGCAGAGACCGCTGCCCGGTTCATTTTTGAACACATCATCAGCCGCTTCGGCTGCCCGTGGAGTTTGACCAGCGATCAGGGTACACATTTCATTAACGCCACGGTCAAGTCACTACTGGACACATTTATGATTCAGCATCATAAAAGAAGCCCATACCACCCGCAGGCTAATGGTACGGTGGAAGTGTTCAACAAGATTCTCGAAAAGGGCTTGACTAAAATTTGCAATGCTCAGCGCGACGATTGGGACGAACGCCTCCCAGCGGCATTATGGGCCTACCAGACCACAGTGAAACGTTTGACCAACCAGACACCATTCCAGTTGGTGTATGGCCGGGAAGCTGTGATTCCCGCCGAGTTCACTATACCCAGTCTTTTGGTCACAACGTCCCTTCAATTCTCTGAAGAGGCATCACTTCGGGAACGCCTCCAGGAGCTACAGGAGCTGGATGAGGCCCGATTCCTCGCGGAATTCCACCAGAAGGTTCAGAAGGCCAGGCAGAAAGCATGGCATGACCACCACATCAAAACTAAGGCCTTCCAAGTTGGCGGCAAAGTTCTCTTGTACGACAGCCGGTTCCAGAAGTTTCCAGGCAAGCTCCAGATGCACTGGTTGGGACCGTACTTTGTCATCGAGATCCGCGACTCAGGCGCTGTTCGGTTAGCACAGCTGGACGGTACAGTTCTTCCCGGATGGGTGAATGGCGCACGCCTGAAACCCTACCAGGAGTAGGTATCTTTCACTTTTCATCAATAACTCTCGCAACCGAGAGAACCCGTAGAGTAGCTTAGTCGAATAACTCTCCCGCAACCGGGATGAGCGTAGAGAGTCTTTTCCATTCATAGGCAGTTTGTCAAAATAATTGGTCAGTTGCGGGTACCTCACCGCAACTGACTGTGGTCGGGGCGGGCCAGTCCAACGTGTCGCAGCGCCAGTCCAATATGTCACCGCGCCAGTCCAGCGTGTCGTTCGCGTAGGATCCACTCTCGTGCCAGTGTCAGTCCAGGTCATTTCCGTCAGTCCTTTTGTCAGTCCGTAGGATCGCTCAGATTTGTTTCATAAATTGCCATAAGTAGACAGTAATTGTACCGTAATCATTTTCCATCACCCGCAGTTCCCTCAGCCATCGCGTCCGCCCATATTCCCATGACGCCGTCAGCAACTGTCAGATTACATACAGGCACGCGATTGATCGCACGATTATCGCAGCCGCTAAGGATAGCAAGAATTAATTGCCGTTATGGAGTCTCATCAGCTCCGCTCGTGCCAGCGGATGCCATAATTTGCATGAAGATCAACTGCACGAGAATGACGGACCAGTTCAATTTGGAAGTTGCAGCGTCTCCAGAGCATTTGCAGCATCGAAGCGCACCGCATTCAGTAGAGAACTCCAGAAGAACACTCCAAGTTTACCAGCGTCGAGCCAAGATGCCGAGGGCTATCGTATCTGTCCCTGAACCAGTGTTAGATAGCAGAATTCACCGCGTAGAGTCGCTGGTCGGCAAGTATGACAATGCAGCATGTATGGACGCAAACTTGTCCGACCCTGCGGAATTCCCCCACCTCCATTGGCAGACTTACATGGAGCACCATTATACTCCAGGAAGTAGCTCCAACAGTCGGATGCGACCAGAATTCAGGGGCCTACAGCAGTCGACCTTGATGCACTTGAGGACTCTTCCAGTTTTCGAAACTACGGGACCGACTCTGTAATGCACCCGGTTCCTCCTCAGTCGGGTACAGAACGGGTCCCTGTGGCTCAACGAAGAAATCCCAATTCATGCCGAAGACATTCATCGGCTTATAGGGCTGTCTCAAAACGGTGCAGATGTCTCCGCTGCTGGCCAGACATCCTCCAAGCGCGCCCGAAAGTCGGGTGACTCCGACCTATACACCAAGTATGGCACTCGCCGGGGTGGCAAAGGTGCCAAGATTGACTTGATCAACCAACCAGAAATTCGGTTCGCTTGCTACCTGATCGCTAGCAAGACGATGTGCCATTACGCGAAGGGAGAATGCACCCTGGACACAATTTCGATTGCAGAGCACTGCACTCGGGGCGCCAAGTTGAATTGGTGCTCTTTCGTGCTGAAGGAGCTCTTCGCGGCCTGCGAAGAAAATTACAAGCAGACTACCAGTTTCATTTATGGCTATTTGATCTTAGCCTTCGCCATGTGGAAATGGCACCTTCCTCCTATCCGGGAGCCGGCGGAGACGACCATAAGCCAACCCCTTGCAATGAAATACACACCCTGGCAGGTGTCCATGGATCCCAGCACCAAACAGGTGAACGCGGCGGCGTTCCGGGTGTGGTACGGGATGATGACAGATGTTGTGGCCAACCAGCAACGGGTGCCCAGGCACTTGCTGGATGAGTACAGTGAACAGGTGTGGTTTGGGGTCAGCCACAGGCACACCTTCCTCCGGCCAACTTGCGTGCCAGACACCACCTTTCACATGGCGCCCCTCCGGTTCCAGCTGAATGACGACACCTTTCACCATGAGGTCTCTGTGTGGCCGGGGGTCGTCAAGCATGTCCACGACGGGATCACCCACTATAACTTTGATCGAATGCTGTCGGCACAACGGCCTGCCGCGACCGGCGCAGGAGGGTCGTCACAGGTTGCAGCGGAACCTCCGCAAGATGCCGCTGAGACCGCACCGGAGCTGCCTCCATCGCTGGTCCCGATCGTCAAGCACCTCAATGACCAGGTACGACGACTTAACGTGGCCACCCACGTTGCTTCAAGTGGTGCCCCTATATTTCCCTCTTTTGCTGAATTTCATATTAGTCGGTCTCGTGGTCCCTCCAACACCGCCCCCCTCATTTCCCCCATCCCCACTAACCTGTTCACTTCTGCCACCCCCCTCATCACACCAATGGGTGAGCCGGGCCCCGAACCCGATTCATCAGACCCACCTCCATCCAAGAGGGCCCGCATTACTGCTACAGATCCAGTAGTGGATCTAACTGTCGACGATCCACCAGCCACTCCGCCCACAGCAACTCTGATTCGGGAGGAACCTCTGATTGATCCAGCAGAGTTCCTCAACCTTCGCCTCCCTCCCACTTCTTTCACTCCATCCACCACTCCCACCAGCCGACCACCTGCCACTTCCCCCAATCCATCCAACTCATCAGCCACAGTGTCAGATTCGTTGATCCGGGAACTCTTCGGAGGCGACCACGAGGTGGAAGTCACCTCCAGTACTGCAGCCGTGGTACCGCCGGTTGACCCCGTGGCCACGGCCCAGGACCCTCATGCTACTATATCTACCAGGTTCACGAATGGTGGGGCTGCTTCAGCTGCCCCTCCCCTAGAGCAGACCACGCGGCAAGCCCAGCCGGATTCCGAGATGGCCACTTCAGTGCAGCAGCAGACGCCGGTCCATCCTCCAGAAACTTCCAGCCGACCAGAGGCGAGCCGCCAACCTTCGCAGGAGAGGGTGCCGGAGCAGGGCACGCCCAGCACGACCAATACAGAACAATGGAGTCCAGCACAGCTGTACCTGCTCATTCAGCGGGCGGCCCTCAAGGCCGAGGAGATTCACACAGAGCTACAACGGCGGTGCACCGAGCAGCGGAATCAGATCGCGGCGCTTACTGAACAGCGCAATCAGTTGCTGCAGGAGAAGACCAACCTCCAGGAGCAGGCCAACATTGCTATTCAGGTTCTCTCCAGCGTATGGCCCGCTGCAAGGGCTCACTATGCCCCACTCCCTACTAGTATAGAGGAGGACAGTATAGCACTACAGGCTCACCACCTCAGGGAAGTTTTCACTATTGTTTGCAGGGAGAACCAGGAACTCCAAGCGGCGTTAGCCGCACGGCCTACCCTTCCAGATCCACCCAGTGACCATTCAGGATAGGTGACTGCCAAACAGACGCAGGCAGTTAGTCTACAAGCAACTCTCCAGTCCACTGCAGCCGCAGCTTCTGCCCTTCTGCGAAGTCTGCAGGAGTGCTCACTTGCGCTAACTGTCAAGACACAGCCTATCACTGCCCAGCTGCAATAGATTGCCCGGGACATTCAGGCAACCACGGACCTAGCACGGCTTGATCAGCTCTACGCCCAGTCGGACGAGCTGGAACTTCACATGCAACATACTGAGGCCGAATCGGCAGCGGCCAAACACGTCATCCGGGAGATTCGGCCGCCCCTTCGCGCCAATGCTGACTCCATGCAACAACTGGATGCCAAGGCTGAAGCCCAGCTCGCCACACTGTTTGGGGCTGCCCCGACGCCCATAGACGAAGCCGCCGCCAACCGAATCTCTCAAGAAGCCGACTTGCTTATGCAGGAATGGCAGCAAGCGGTGGCGGCCTTCACAGAGTTTCGAGATAAAGCACTCCGCCGGGTCCCGGAGTTGGGGCCCTTGTTTGCACAACCAGATGGTGGAGCACAGCAGGAAAGGGCGCAAGGTGAAGGCACAGCAGAGCAGAGCACGGGTGCCAGCGGGGCAATGGAAATAGAAACTGTTATTTGTGATTGACTCGCGGACGAGTCAAGGAATTGTGGTCGGGGCCTGTTGGGGCCCTTGTTTTTGTTTAGTTTTGAAATCTTGGCTAAGACATTTTGAATTTTGACCCTTTTTGAGTTGCGGTATGAATACACATGGCAACCGCGACCGCGCCGCAACTACCAGGAGTCGCGGAGCTACCAAGGTGGCGCGGAAGCACTCGATAGCTGGAGATAGAACAGGGACAAGTGCAGATGAAGGAAACACAGCAGAAAACAGAAAGTGGAACACGCAGACATCGTGTTATAAAGCCGAGGTTGGCGGGCATTTAAGAGTCGATAGTCATGAGAGTTGTGAATAAATAATACCACCCGAACAAAGGTTGAAAAAATAATAAATTAATATGCCGAAGAGGTTGCGAGGTTTCGAGACAGAAAGACGCGGTGGCGTCCGTTATACTCAGCATGTTCTTCATATGGTTTCTTATCTTCTCTATTTATCCTTTCTATTCGAGATTTATCTATACTCGCTTTGTGAGCTAATATTACTAGGTATCGCTGCGTAACTGCGCAAAAATGCTGCAGATTAATACAATGGAAGGTTGTCATTTCGTAAGATTTTCATGTATGTAATAAGTTTATACGGCTTAAAATTTTATTTATGAATGTCTGCAATGCTTATTAAGTAATCTGGCGCATATAACTTTATATATGAATGGATGAATCGTCTTTATTTAGTTGCGTGTTTGTTCCTTGCCCTTGATCTCATCCCCTTTTGCATGTGTGGTTGCGGTGACGCCGGTGGTCTCGTCTTCCGCCGACACCTCGCAGGGCCGCCGCGTGTTCTGGGGCCGTGTCGCCTCGGGCGGACCCCTTTGTTGGCCACAACTCTTGAACCTGGGTCTTGTCCGCGAGACCTGACTCCTCGCCAACATTCATTGAATCGATTTTAAAGGGCCATAGAAGTATCTTGAGCCGACTATGTGACCTGTGAATGGGGAAAACAGTGATTTGTTTTCAATTTGTGGTTATACACAATGAAATTATTTAACCTATGGTGCATTCTTGTTTATTTGGTTCTTTTATGAGCTTAAAAATACTCTATTGTTAGTATTTTTTGAGTAATGTGTTAATTAGCCTATTCCTCATTTATTGTGAATGATGCACCTTAAAATTGATAAGAAACTAATAATTATAGTCCACTTCAATGGGTAAATGTCTTTTCACAATTAATACAATGCATAAGACAAGATGAGATGATCCTAAGACTAGGTCTTGTTGACATATATATATATATATATATATATATATATATATATATATCTGTGTGTGTGTGTGTGTGTATACACATGAGACAAAGGGTACAATGAAAAACTTAGTATATAGGGTTTAATAAGGGGTTTTAGGATTAACATTGGCTTTGTATATGGCTTAAACTTCCCCTTCCTTAACAAGTCTTATCCTCAACACTTAACTAACTAAAAATATTTCTGCATGAATAAATGATATTACCATGTCACCTCTTTCGCAGGTACATACTTCCATTTGATGAGATACTTAGTAAGTTCTCTATTTATCAGCTTCTTAACCCTTGTTTTAAGGGTTGTTTCTATTTCTAGTATGATTTTCATTCTTCATTAATCTCTAGTAAAATAGTGGTATCTTATCATCGGTTGCCTTGTTTAACCAAGAAGCATGGAAGACTGGATGTACATGTGAATATGGAGACAACTCCAATTTGGAACCCACACTTCCAATCCTATGAAACACCTTATATGGGCCGTAATGCCTCGTTGCTAATTAATTGTCCTAGGATTTCCTTCATCAATAAAATACCCTAAAAAACACTAACATTTCTACTTTAACATATAAATTAAAAGAATAAGCATAGAGAACATGTCTAGCCTATTGGCAAACTCTAGAGTGTGGTATAACAGGCTTAAGCTAGGAAAAAAGGGATAAGTTAAATGACAAAAAAAGTGACAAAAAGGGTGGTCAAGGATGTGATTTTTGGGGTTCAACAATTACATGTTTGCTAATATTTAAACTAGATTTTTTTATTGTGCTCTCAATCACTGTCAACTAGTGGTTTACATTAGCACTCTATAATGTAGGCTTCCAATTGTGTTTCCTTTTGGCTAGGGGTTCAACATGATTCTATTCCAACAGACATATAATATATAATATATAATTTAATAAAATATATATAATATAATACAATATATATAATATATAATTAAAAAAACCTCACTCAATCCTTCCATCGCACCCATCCATTCATCAATAAAGATATCCTTCTTTTGTGAGGGAATTTATAGGGAAAGGCTTCATTCAAACCCTCCCTCAATTTCTAAATGGATTAATCGCTCAATGCTTCATGAGGGAATATATGACAATATCTTTCTTCGATGACCCTTCCACCAAAAACGAACATGTGAGGCTTCTCAATCTATCTATCTTTCCATCACACCCATCCATCAATTAGTAAATAAATCATTCATTTGTGAGGGGAATGTGTAGGGAAGAGCTTCATTCAAGCCCTCACTCAATCACCCAATGATTCATGAGGGAGTGTAGGGCACTGTATTTCTTTGGCGACCCTTCCACCAATAAAAAACACAATAGATCAATGACTCAATGAATCAATGCTTTGTGAGGGAATGTAGGGCACTGTATTTCTTCGGTGACCCTTCCACCAACATAAAGTAGGTGAGGATTCACAATATATGTATTTTAATTGTTCTTTTCAATTGATTCATTCATTTTCTGTTCTACTGGCTCTTCTAACGACACTTCTATCGATTGGTAGGTGCTTATGTCTTTTCGCTCAATGGGATGTTGTCTTTGTTCTCGAGCACCAAAAAAATCAACTTCAATTTCATTATCTTGTCTGAGGTTCGAGTGACGATACATTGATATTCTAGGGTCACATTGGAGGAAACATTGATTTGACAGGGTTGCATTAAAGGGGACAATTAATCTGGTAGGGCCACAATGAAAGACTAAGCAATAAAGCAACAAAATGGTAATGTGGTTTCTTCATTCATTGAAATTGTTTAGTTTGGATTACAAATTTTTTTTTGGGTAATAATGTATACAACCATGTATGAATTTTTTCCGCTCACCATACTTTGAATCATACTTTCTCAAAACCACCCTAAAACAAATAATCCTCTTCAATATTGGTTTATGGTTTCACATGTAACATACTTGGGTAATTTCTCCCTAGGATTTCTTGCACAACTAGGTTTTATTCAACAATTTTCTTTGCAATTCACAAGATAAACAAATCTAGTACACAATATATTTTTAGTATCCACAATCAATAATACAAATTTGTTGATCAACGGTTGTCATTGATGTCAACCCAAGCAGCACCAGGGGCTACCCTAATATTGCATGGGAATTTTGACCTACCAAATTAATATATTATAGGTCAAGAATGAATTTGATGGTTTATACTTATCGAGATGTTTCCATTGATATATGGCACGCCACGTAATTCTTCACGGTTTGAGAGATATTCATGTTTGAAATTTGTAACCCCAGTTAGTGGGCTAAAACCCCTTGGGGTTGTGGCATGGGTCATTGAATAGTCAATAATTAATAATTTTTAAGCTCCTAAAATCCCTCCCACATTAACTTGTTGAAGACCCTCTCAACCTAAGCATTTATATAAATTGTGATCCTCATATCCTCCTCATGTAGGGATTTCGCTACCTAAAACAGGTCATTGTGGAACTTGTGCTCTAACTTTTTTTCTACGAAGTTTCGGAAGCTGAAATTTTTATGAGGAAAAGCCAAAATCCTAAGAAGCTCCTATAAAACTTTTAGATTAGGGTGCGCAATATTTTCAGAGATATGATCTGTGGAAGTCAGTTTTTTTGCAGGCTCCTGAACTTCATCTCAAAGAAGTGACCTTGGGAAAAGCATCATAACTCTCTCTCTGAGTATCAGATTTGATTCTGTAAAAATTGGCAGATAGTGCACAGACTGTATTTTTCGCTATATCAATTTCAGAGTCGAATGAAGAAACGATGACGCAAGGCATGCCGTACAAGTTCGCTCTACTGAAACCGTCCATAATTAGGTCATTGTGAGAGATTGGGCATAACTCTCTCTTGAAGAATCCAAATTGGATCAGAGCTGTGGCATTGGAAAGAAGACTCAGAGTACTGCCATATAACTGAAAATCACATATTGGGGAGCTGAGATAACATAGATACACCAGATTCAATATCTAGATCCTAGAAGGCAAGAAAAAGCTAGATCATGTGTTGTCAAGGGCTGTAAAGGACCAAAATTTCTAGGGCAGCAAAGCAAAGCAAGGTGCAACAGAGGGTAGTATGAAAAGAGTAGAAATCAAGGTGCAAAACAACAGAAAGAAGTTCACCACATGAAGTCTTCAAGTGGGCAGCACTGCATACAATCATTGTAAAGGTATCACTATACTAAGTCATTGTAAATGCATCATTGCAAAAATTGTACAAGTGTCTATCTGCCAAGAGTTGAAGGGGTGGTGTCGGGAGGTCTAGTACCATCATTAGGTGGTTGTGTCATAGTTGGGGTAATGGTTTAATGTGTCTTCTTCTTCTACATTATTCTATATCAATGTAAAGTGGACCATTTGCCCTGGTACGAGAGTTCATTCTTGTTTTATTCTTCTATAGGGTGGTAGGGTGATGGTAGGCTAGTGCATGAAGTCACCAACAGGTTCAAGCCTATGAAAAATTTAGGGTGGTAGGGTGGCGCTAGGGTAAGTTGTAGCTCATTGGGTGTTGGGGCATCTGTTCAATTGAATACTGAAGAATCTCGGGCATTGGAGCGTCCATCTAGTAGGAGCTGGAGAAGAATGATTTTCTAGATTTTAGGAAGTTGGAGATTTATTTTCAATTAGAGTTGAATATTAAATAATTATTAGAAAAAAATTCAGGTGGTTTTTGTCCAGAGAGGGTTTCCACCTTAAAAACTGTGTGCATTTGTGTTCCTTTTGTTTACTGCTATCATTTTAAAAACACTGATAATAATTGAATATTAACTAATTCTCTAATTGAAAGGAATACTGATTCACCCCCTCTCATTATTCCCAACAATTGGTATTAGAGCTTGGTTCCTTCAATAGCAGTTTAACAACTGGAAGGAGGTCATGGAGCATACCAAGAATGGTGTACCTTTTTTCAATGAAAATAATTATGCACTCTGGAAAGGAAGAATGGAGGTCTATCTCTTGGTGCAAGGTTACGAAGTATGGGACAATGTTCAAAATGGATTTACACCAACCATAGATGAACAAGGTAAGAATATTTTGGTAAATGATGCAAAAGCAAAGAATATTATTATCAGTGGACTTATTCAATCTGCTTATCATAAGGTGTTGGGTTGTAAAACTGCCAAAAATGTATGGGAAAATCTTGAGAATATATATGAAGGTGACTCAAATGTCAAAGAAGAAAAGCTTCAAATATATAGAGCAAAATTTGAGAAACTCAGAATGAAAGAAGATGGCAACATTGCAGCATACTTCCAATACGTTGAAGAAATAACCAATACTCTAGAAGGATTGGGAGAGCCAGTTGATGAGAAGACTATTATACAAAATATTCTTAGAACATTACCAGAGATATTCAACCCAAAGGTATTGATCTTAGAATACAGTGCAAATCTGGACAAAGTCAGCAAAGAGGAATTACATGGAGTTCTCATAGAATATGAAATGAGACTAGATGAAGAAGAGGGTACTTCGCATCTAGAAAATGCATTCATTGCATCTAAGAAAAAAAATAAGGACAAACAAACTTCAATTGAAAATACATGCACCTGCAAGTGTGAAGAAAAGTGAGATGATGAAGAAGCAAAATGTCTGAACAGAAGTGATGGCAACTCAAAAGGAAAGAAAGGCTTTAAGAAATTCAACAATCAAGGATCCAAAAGGAACTTTCTCTCTAAAGAAGATAGCTCATCAACTGATGAATATAATGACAACGAAGAAGAAGCCAATGAGAGATTATTGTTTATGGCCAAGCACAATAAACAAGAGGTGTCAAACAACGAAGAAGAAGGGTTGACCATAGAAGAATTTTCTAAGGAAGAAATCAAGCTTTTAAAAGAGCTCAAGGCTGAGAAGATTCGTTCCAATGCTCTTGAAGAACAAGTTCTCAAAATTGAAGTTGAAGAACACAAATGCATTGAAGAGTCAATTCAAAATAAGTTGGAAGAAAGCAACCAAGAAAGAGAAGAATTATAAGCCAAAGTAGTCTCACTGCGTAAGGAAGTGAAGAAGGGAAAAACTATCCAATACTATGCCAACGGCTCAAGGGCATTGGAAGAACTCATAAAAAATCAATGATCTTACAACGACAAAACTGGCCTTGGTTACAAAGAAGAAGAAGTAGGACCTTCTACAACAAAATACAATGAACCTATGAGATCTGACATGCATGTATACTTCATTGGACAAGATTCGCAAGAACAGCCTTGGAAGACAATTCCTCGACGAAGATTTCCATCCAGGTACCAACATATTTTTTATGGCTATTGTTATTCATGTGGAAAATTTGGTCATAAAGCTATAGAATGTCGCACGTACCCTAGGAACCAATAAAATTCCAGGAGATTTTTCAAATATGAACCTTCCAGGGCTGAGCGAAACATCAATAGATTTGAACATTTAAGAAATAATATTGAATGTTACAAATGTCGAAACTTTGGACACATAGCTAGAGACTGCAGACTTGAAAATCCTGTAGAAGAATCTTCAAAGCCACAGAACAAACGAACATGGAAGAAGAAGAAGACTGATAATTGTGCTCTTGCTCTCAAGGCTCAAAACAACAAAGATGTGTGGTATGTTGATAGCGGTTGCTCAATGCATATGACTAGAGATAGAAAGAAATTTGTATCTCTGAAAGAGAAGAAGGATGGAACCGTGTCCTTTGGAAATGATGGATCTTCAAATGTTATAGGATCAAGTACCATCACTCTCGGAAGCAAATATTCTCTAGCCAAGAATGTTCTATTGGTTGAAAACATGAATTAAAATCTGCTCAGTGTTGGACAAATGTGTGATCAAGGACACACAATACTATTCAACTCCACAAAATGTGAAATCACGAAAGGCAGGTATGGTGAAATTGTGGCTACAACAAGTCGAGCTCCAAACGACATATATGTTCTGGATGAAGCAACTAAAGCACATCTACTAGCTAAAGAGGATGATATAATATTGGGTAGCAATGATGATCGACTAAGTAAGAACTTTGCTACAAAGATGCAAAGTGAGTTCGAGATGTCTTTACTTGGTGAGCTGACATACTTCTTAGGGCTTCAAATATCTCAACAAGAGAAAGGAATATTTATATGTCAAGCCAAGTACATCAAGGAAATGCTCAAGAAATTCAAAATGGAAGATTGCAAACCCATCCTTAGTCCAATGGTAACAGGTTGAAAATTGAGCATAGACAACTCATCTAAGGACGTGGATCAGAGGTTGTACAGAAATATGTCTTCTATATGTAACAGCTTCCTGACCAGATGTTATGCAAGCAGTTGGATAGGTAGCAAGATTCCAAGCAGCACTAAAAGAATCACATATTATTTTCGTCAAAAGAGTTCTTCGATATCTAAAGGGAACAACAGAATATGGCTTGTGGTATCCCAAGGGTAACAATATCATTATTCAAGCCTTTACAGATGTAGATTGGGAAGGAAGTGTTAATGATCATAAGAGTACTTATGAATCATTTGAATATATTCACCAGAAGCTTTGGATTCTCCCAAGTTCTCATTAGATTTTCCTTATTCAGAATATAAAGGGGGAGTGGAAGTGTGTACAATCATGCAGGATGGTTGTGTGTCAGGGGGAGTTACCCTTTTCCATTGATGTTAAAGGGGGAGAGAATGTTGTAGGAAGAGGTGTCATGATCGCAGGGGGAGTACTTGTGTTGCCATCAATGCCAAAGGGGGAGATTGTTGATCAACGATTGTCATTGATGTCAACCCAAGCAGCACCAGGGGCTACCCCAATATTGGGTGAGAATTTTGACCTAAAAAATTAATATATCTTGGGTCAAGAATTCTTTTGATGATTTCTACTTGCCGAGATGTTTCCGTTTATATATGGAACGCCACGTAATTCTTCACGGTTTGAGAGATATTCATGTTTGAAGTTTGTAACCCCAGTTAGTGGGCTAAAACCCCATGGGGTTGTGGCCTGAGTCATTGAAAAGTCAATAATTAATAATTTTTAAGCTCGTAAAATCCCTCCCATGTTCACTTGTTGAAGACCCTCTCAACCTAAGCATTTATATAAATTGTGATCCTCATATCCTCCTCATGTAGGGATTTCGCTACCTGAAACAGGTCACCGTGGAATTTGCGCTCTAAATTTTTTTCTATGAAGGATCAGAAGCTGAAAGTTTTATGAGGAGAAGTCGAAATCCTGAGGAAGCTTCTGTAAAAATTTTAGATCAGGGTGCGCAATATTTTCGGAGATATGATCTGTGGAAGTCCGTGTTTTTGGAGGCTCCTGAACTTCATCTCAAAGAAGTGACCTTGGGAAAAGAATCATAACTATATCTCTGAGTATCAGATTGGAATTATCTAATAATTGGTAGATAGTGCACGAAATTTAGTTTTATCTATATAAATTTCAAATCTGAATGAAGAAACAGTGACATGTGGCACGCCGTACAAGTTCGCTCTACTGAAACATTCCATAATTATGTCATTGTGAGAGATTGAGCATAAATATCTCTTGAAGAATCCAAATTGGATCAGACTTGTGGCATTGTAAAGAAGACTTAGAGTACTACTACAGAACTGAAAATCAGATATTGGGGAGCTGAAATAACAAAGATACACCAGTTTCAATATCGAGATACTTGAAGGCAAGAAAAAGCTAGATCATGTGTTGTCAAGGGCTGCAAAGGACCAGAATTTCTAGGGAAGAAAAGCAAAGCAAGGTGTAGCAGAGGGTAGCATGACAAGATTAGCAATCAAGGTGCAGAACAACAACAAGAAGTTCACCACATGAAGTCTTCAAGTGGGTAGCACTACATACAATCATTGTAAAGGTATCATTGTACTAAGTCATTGTAAATGCATCATTGTAAAAATTGTACAAGTGTCTATCTGCCAAGAGTTGAAGAGGTGGTGTCGGGAGGTCTAGGATCATCATTAGGTGGTTGTGTCATAGTTGGGGTTATGTTTTGGTGTGTCTTCTTCTTCTACATCATTCTATATCATTGTAAAGTGGACCATTTTCCCTAGTACGAGAGTCCATTCTTGTTTTATTCTTCTATAGGGTGGTAGGGTGATGCTAGGCTAGTGCATGAAGTCACTAATAGGTTCAAGACTGTGAAAAATTTAGGGTGGTAGGGTGAGTTGTAGCTCATTGGGTGTTAGGGCATCCGTTCATTTGACTACTGAAGAATCTTTGGCGTTGGAGCGTCCATCTAGTGGGAGCTGGAGAAGAATTATTTTCTAGATTCTAGGATGTTGGAGCTTTATTTTCAATTGGAGTTGAATATTAAAGAATTATTAGAAAAGCATTCAGGTGGTTTTTGTCCAGAGAGGGTTTCCACCTTAAAAACTATGTGTATTTGTGTTCCTTTTGTTTACTTCTATCATTGTACAAACACTGATAATAATTGAAGATTAACTAATGCTCTAATTGAAAGGAATACTGATTCACCCCCCTCTCAGTATTTCCAAAAAAATTAACATTAAATTTCATCCAAACAATTAGAGTGTTAACTGAGTTCACCATACAGATAATCCAACCAATCCAATATAAATTTCAGTTGTTCTAAAAAACTAGAGTTTAATGGTATTTTGACACTTTTATAATTCCAAACTATAATGTGTAATTCAAACCTAACCAGAAAATTAGGATCTAACTACAAAGTAGACCGTTTTCTGCTCTACTACAAATATGTCCAATATGCAATTGAATTTAGGAGAGAGGACGTGGGTGTTCTAACCTTGACTACTTGTCGAAACTCCTCAAACCCTATGTCCACCTTCAATGAGGGTTCTAAGCACTTTGTCCACCTTCCCAAACCTTATCACCACCTACAACGAGGGCTTCTAGGTACTCCATACAACTTCTACCCTTTGTAGAAGTCTTAGATCAACCTCAAATCTCTTCAGAAATCCACAGAAAAGGACTACCATCCCACAAAAATGTCTCCCAAAATCCTTAGGATGATTCCACCTTACACAATGTTGAAATACTATTACAAGAGGCACATGCAAGGGGGTTTATTTAGTTCCAGACATCTCCATGTTGTTTCACTTAATTTTATTCAACTATTATTTCTACCATAATTTCACCTTTATCCTTCTTGTTGCATGTCAGGTTTGGAACCCAAGATGTTTACACTACAACATTCCATGAAATGTTTACAGTTTCAATTCAGTCATCACCTATGAATAAAAAAAACATGTAGTCAAGCTTCTCAACAACACCTAATAAAGTTAGAATGAACAATTCTCCTACTTGTTTATCATAAAAAAATAGGTTTTCATCTAATATTGAATCATTGTCTAAGGTGGGGAAGGTGAGCACAACTTGAAATTTTTTTCTCATTTTCCCCTATCCTTATGAGTAACTACCTCAACAAACATTCCAATTTATAATGAATAGCCACCAGTTGAAGCACTTATCAACACAATTTTCCTTTTCCCTATATGTAAAGCATAACAATTATAGTTTAAAATTTCCTTGGTTTTAATAATCATGAAAATCCAACCATGATAGTATGAAAAACCACTAGCTTTAAAGGTTTTACTGTCACTGTGTCATAATAAGAAACATTCAATAAATATAGGTTTAAAACATGTCACAATTTTATTTTTTTATTGTAACTGATGAATATATTTAATTACCTTTATTTTCAACACCTATATATATAGTCAACAAACCGCTATGTTTTTATATTACAAATTAGTCTCTGCTTAAAGAAAACATTCTCAATTTAGATTGTCAAAAGGAGAGGAGGATCCAGCTGTACCCCATTTATCGTTACTAGGATAATTGATCCCAACAATCTTATTGGACCCATTGGAAGAGCATAGAGTATGGCAATAAACAAAATTTTCATGTCACCAAAACTGACATTATCAACAACGCTTTAAATTTATATGGTTCATAATCAAATGCTCCGCATGTTTTGCAAAAATAACAAGGACAATAAGATCTACAACATGAATATGTTGATTGAGTAAATGCAAGAGTTTCTAGAATAAGTGCAAGAGGATGTTATAGAATTGATTCTACAAGGATATCTTCAGTTTCATCATTTCTTGGAGATCAAGATTGGTCATGATCAGAAAACCAAAAAAGAGTTGGCTCCTCCATATCACTCTTCATATCTCACAAACATTACTGGTAGCTTTGGGTTACAAATCTATTTCAACATCTTTATTTTGTCTCTTGTTGGTCCATATGTGTCAAGTGAACCTCTCTCCAGATGATTTCTCTGAAATAAAACAATAGAATCCCATTTTAAGCAAGGAGATTAATAACATGAATTATATCTGCTAGAGACAAAAAAAGCTTGATTCTGATCCATGTCTAGAGCTATCAAGTTCATAGAAACTTTGTATACTAAGAACACCTTCAATTTATTCATCTTGAAGCTTTTCTTCCCTTGGGGTTAGTGCCTGAACTTGCTTGGAAGAATGGATTCTTGCATTTCCCCTTAGTGCAATATCGTTATTTTTGCGTAAAACCTTCCATGTCATTAAACCCTTCAATATTAACCTCTTTTTTTATATAGCTCTGTAGGTGCCATCATTCTTTTATTTGATGTGTATAAAACAACATCACCATACCTAGTTGGATGGAAACCTGATCCAAGTATACCACAAAAAACATGATGGGAGATGTTGGAAATTATGATTGGATTATATCTCACTCCCCAAGTTCCCCTTGTGGATAAATTTTCAGATCCTCATCAAAATTACCATTTTGGGTTTTTTAGTTATAATTTTCTATGCACACACATATTTGGTTTGTGCATTTTTTCCAACACTTGGACTACATGCTTCTAATTCCAACTCTCATTTGCAGAGTACATGCTGATAAGCTTATTTTTCTCAAAGTCCATGTTTTGGGGGTTGGAAAGTACTTTCCTACCCCGTGCCAAGATTTTTATGCTTGTACACCCTTTCAAACAGTTTGTCTGTTTCATCAATTCCACATTTCCTGACTAAGCTATCAATTAGAGAAAAACATGTTACTACATATGCCATAAAATATTTTTCGTTTGTGTTGATTGAAATAACATGGTATGAATTAAAGATAGGGTAATAATAATCATTAACTAAGATGGATATGGTTCAAATTTTTTATTTTATTATGGATAATAATGTTTTAATATATTTATGAACAATTAGTGATAATGACAATGACATTTGATAGTTACAAATAGTTATGAACCTAGGGGTGCTCTACAACCCAATATAGGGGAGATGTGTAGGCCTAATGTAATGTAATACATGTGTGTTGGCTATAACCAAGAACTACAAGCTAATGGTATTATTGTGAACCCAATAGTTTGAGGGATTGGAAAACTTAATTGGATTCCAATCCAAATAACATCAAGGATATTTTTCAATATATATATTTTATAAGAGAGTTACAATTGAATATCTATTTTTCAATTAAATCAATTTATTTCATTAATTTATATATTAAAATTTTAATTAAGAATAATGTAATATATTTAACCATCTTAGAACCATCTTAACTCAAGATATACAAAGGGTTGAGAGGGATCAAATATCTTGAGGTGCAAGCATCTTTAGATTGAAAAAATATTTAATCCCTCTTGACCATTTTTTACATTTGATAATTTTGATGGTAACTAATCATAAAACAAGATTCCTACGCATAAACAATCATAAGAAAATATTGGAGAAGAAATATTTCTTTACTATGAAATAACATATTGTTTCTAGAGAGACATATGGCCCAAACAGTTGTGCATGGAAGCTCTCTATATGGAAAATAATTTGTATGATGAAATTCTAATAGAAATGGTTCAAGGCCAAAATAATTTTTCTTTTCTCTTAGTGGTGTTTCTTCTTGGTTTACTCACTTCATCTTAATGTTAAAGAGGGACACATTGTGTGGATTGCAAGTACAACCAAACAAGTACCTGTCAGATCTGTCTTAATCGAGTGAGGGAAGTTCAAGTAGAGTGGATGAAGGTCAAAGATCTTGTATGCGTAATAGAAAAATATCAACTAGTGGTGAGAAGATCAAAAGAAAATACCGTAGACACATGTAATTTTTCATTTCTTTAGGGGGGTAGTTTCCTTATGATGTTGAGAACATATACGACGTTGAGGTGCCAACATCTAGCTAAAATATGGGTACCCAAGGACATTAATTAAATAAAAATTGATTTTTGTCTGAACGAGAGGATATATCACATTTGTTGAGATTGCAACAAGATGATAAACGCTCAAATGAAAGAATTGTATGCTAAGTGTTTGAAAATATTTTGGCACAAAGTCTATTTTTAGACTATGTCTATTTTTAGACATATGGATCATGTTCTATGAGTTGCAGGATGCTATTTGTGGATGTTTGGTCAAGTCTGAAAAAATAGATGGACTTCTATTTTTAGACATACTGGGCGGAATCTATTTTTAGATTGCCACTCTAAAAATAGATATGTCAAATATTATTAGCTCTTAATAATGTTTAGACTCTAAACATTATCTTATTCTCTTGGAGCACTTCAGTTAAGTGCACAGATATTGCACAGGAGCTGACAGAAGGAATTATGCTATTCTTGAGGGTTATGTGGAGCTATTGCATGAAGACTTCAGTTAGAACTCATGTGACAGAGTTTGGTGGAGTTGATTGAGGAAGTTAATGGAGTTGTGTTCAGTTTAACTAATCTAAACATAGTTGAGCTATTTGTATCTAGTTTAACTGATTGATACAATTAGTGAGAGTGGTGTGAATCAATTATTAATTAATTCACTAATTATAAACTCATTAATCAACTAAAGAATACATGGTTCAACTTGAGTGCACCATTCTCCGATAGAAGGCAAGTGAAATAAAACGAAAAAGCGAGTTAACTATCGTTGTGACTATATGATTCCACTATGCAACTACTGATAAATGAGAAAGCCCATGAGATTGCAGCGTTACAAATAGAAGTGGTTTATCTCTTCATTCGACCATCCCAACATGATTGAAAACAGCTAGTGGCTATCACAACAACAAAGATTGAACATATGTTTGTGCAACTGAATCTAACTTGATGATATGTAGCAATTAATTGTCAGGAAACGAGAGAGTTTATGCCTATTGATTATTACACTGATCTCATGACATACTAAAATCAGATGATTTAAGTTTTAACTACTTTCTCGCTTCATCGTGTTCATATGTGTGATTGTTTATGGTTTTAATGTGTGCATGCAATTGATTTTATTTCCGCAATTAATGATCAATGGTAGATGAGATTCTGTATTATGCATGAAGCTAAAATAGTGTGTGATCAGGAGAATCTCGGTGAATAATATTCAGTTATTAAAATTTCTACAACATTGCTCCATCATCACTACATGGTTTGGGGTTATTTTCCATGAAAAACCTAAAGGTTCCTTATGGTGGGTTAAGTGAATTTATGGAGGATGTCAGAACCCATTACAATTACAAAAATTGGTTTAAGTTGGTTTGATATATGCAAGTATGCAGAGATACATATTGGATGAAAATTATATACAAATAAGAGACAACTACAAAACAAAGGAGCATCTATCTATAATGATGGAAGGCAAATAAAAACAAGGAATATTGTAGAGTTTATAAATAGTACACCACTTGAGACAAAAAATAAACAACCCAATTGGATATTTGAGGGACATGAAGGAAACCATGTATTCATATGTGCAATAAGATCAATAGCTACATCAAAAGAGTTGTTGATCAATTACAACTTGTATCAAATAGATGTAGACATTTCCATGATGGTGGAGGTATATAACCTCTCATTAATGATTCTTATATGCTATGTTTATCATTTTGAAATAAAGAACATGTAATTTTGTACATATTATTGCATTTAAAAATGAAAATTTTATCACAAATATGTGTAGTTTACAATGATTATAATCCTTAGATTGACCATCACCCTTCTGCTAACCACGACCATATTTTTGAGTTTGATGCTTCGATCGAGTATGGTCCTAAAAAATGAGCAGAAATGTTGGAATGATAAATACCCTCAGAATCGACCTAGGTCCCACAACCAAGATAAAATACATGGCCATGTCATTAAGAGTGATCAAAGGTGAACTTAATAAGTTGAAGGGAAAGTAGGGCATCCTTATCTGCCCCCCACTCCATGCCAGCCTTCTTCCTAATTTAGCTTTGGAAATATTCATTTTGTGTTTGAATTCAAAATAAATTTATCCTTGTGATCTTATAGGTCCTTTTCCATACAAATTTGGGTTTGAAAATTCCATAATTACTCACTTGCATGCTATAGGAATAGTCCTTTATTCCTCTTTTTTGTATGAATTTATATGTACATCAATTAAATGTTTATGTTGATACCTATTTTTTAACATTTAAAAAAATTATTTCATAGCTCTAATTATATTATTATGTGGCAGGATGATCTGCATGGGAAAATACCTGCACGGTCAGAAGTAAACGTTTAACAATTTCAATTTACATTTAATGTGAAATTTTGATTATTTGTTTAAATAAGCAAAATAATAACTTTTCTTTTGTTGAAATATGTAGTTTGAGCCCCATGTCGATGATGATGTTCTTGATGAGGAATATTTATGGTCATCCCCCTACCTTGAGGTCACAATATTAAGAAAACAAACAAACAAATTATGGGTTTGATTCGCAATAGGGACCAAAGTCCCCCGACTAAGGCTAGGATCCATGAATTGAGTGAATATCTTAAGACATACAAGGTAATAACCATATTTTAAAGTGATTTTTTTAATGTCAAAAGTTCAATTATTGTTGCAACGAATTTTTCATGCAATGATCTATTGCTCCGCGATTCTCTATCCAAAACGGATCACCAGACAACAAAAAGAAAAATGGATAATAGATAGATATATCAATCCCCAACCCAATTCTCACACATGAAACATACAAACAATTATATATGTTATAAAGAAAAGAGTGTGAACTTGGCCTCCTCGTAGGTCAGTGAAAGGTTTTGAGTTCGTTGCAAAATCCAAATGCTCCACTCAAACGATTTGCACTGGATCACTTGAATTCAAGGATGACAAGTGATTCAAGAAACAAGCACAGGATTTTGTGGTTGTGTTTGTTTCTTGAATCTCAACACCTGCACATAACCACAAACATTCAAGGATGACAAGTGATCTTCCTTGGAAGATGATCAACTCAAAACACCCTAGAAACAATATGTGTAACTATTGCAAACATGTAAATATAGGGAAGGAACATGTATTTATATTAATCCAAAATCAAGATAAAAATATACCTTCGCTTCAAGTCTCCTCTTCAAAATACGGTAGAGTTTCCACATTATGATGAGAAAATATCCATGATAAACAAGGAATCTAGAAACATAAACCTCACAAACTTCGTCTCTCACAACAGAAATCTGATGCTAAACCATAAAATATGGATCCCTAAGGTACCTAGTATAGTCCACTAAGTGTGAATAGATGAGTTGACATCAAACACCAGTGGAATCGATGAATTAACAACCAATGATGTAAATCCACTATTGATCGAGAGGAATCCTGCCACTGAGGTCTGCAAGCTCCAAAGTACTAATGGTTCCTAGATCAAGCTTCCAGATAATGGGCCAAAGTCGAAAGGAGAAGATCCATTGAAGGAGGGCCTTGATGTATCCCCCATCAATTGACACAAAAAAAACCAGAATGATGTAATGTAGGGATGAAGTCATGAAGCAATGAATTAAAACTAACACAGGGATGACCGACAAAAAAGGTCAAAAGGCTACTACAGATGGCCAACACTGGTTGCGAATTCCCTTTAACACATAGCATCACGACACAAGATTGACTTGGCAACATGACTACTGAGCACCACATGATATCATGCATCAGTGCAAGAGGCATTGAGACACACTTCATATGACTGGAAGAGTAACCAACCAAAGGAGTAGATAGACTCATATGTATGGTATGACTCCTAGGCAAACTAAAACCCAAATTTGAGATAATGAAGGAGACAGATGCCATTTTCAAGGGTGACGCGTCTGACGCTACAATTTTTATGACTAATGGTAATAAATGTTCCCTCCATTCTCTTTTTATAAGTTACTTTTCTGTAAATTTGTCCCCCAATATTGAAAAAGAGATAAACGTATACAACGAAGAAGCTCCTAGCCATAATAGAATAGAGTATTCCTTTTTTCGTTACTAATATAACCCAGTTTGGAAAGGGTTAAACTTATACTGGGTAGATGACCCTTTAAGTACTTTAATAAGTGTGAAGGCGACAATTTCACTCAACAATATTTTCTAAATTAAGGAGTCTGAAAAGAGATTAAAGGAAACTTCTTTTGGAGGAATGAGTGGTATAGAGGATAGAAACTAGTTTTGATAATGGTGAAACTACTCATGATGAAGAGGACAAGAGGTTGGAGAATAGGACCACT
Source organism: Pinus albicaulis (assembly GCA_034641835.2). Classification (NCBI taxonomy): domain Eukaryota; kingdom Viridiplantae; phylum Streptophyta; class Pinopsida; order Pinales; family Pinaceae; genus Pinus; species Pinus albicaulis. The sequence continues at coordinate 834,774,744 of CM076569.1, read as the reverse complement.
CATGGCATTGGTTCCCATAAGAATGGGTGGAAACACCATGTGAAAGCGAATGGTAGGCCAAGTAGGCGATGATGATGGAAGAGAAAAACCAAGGCTCAACCTGCAAAAATAGGCTGATAAAAAGTGGAAATCATAAGGGATAAAATTATGGAATCCTCCTAGGGTATAGCTAGGAATATGACGAAGAAGAGGACATGAGGCTCAGATTCTAGGTCATGACGGGTTAGAAGGAGGAATTCCGAAAAGGAGTAAAAATGACTGCATGGACACCAAAACGCCAAGGAGGTGCTATACTAGGGTATCCATAAGTAGGTAATTTCTACTGCCAAGCTACAATGTGCATACAAAAGAGTGGCTTATGTTGTAACTTGACAGGGTTAGAACTAAGGCATACTGATGGTATTAACGATCAAAATTCAATGGAGATGGTGATATGTGACGTACCCCTATATGGTAGGTTCATAGAAATGCACCTAAGGTCTAATGGATGTCACAATAAAAATGTCACCCTGTCCTGTAAAAACCATATAGAAAGACTAGACCCATGGTTAAATCACATAATGAAAGAAATAAACATGGATGAGCTAAAAACAAGATCATTTATTTTTAATTTTATGGGTTTTATATTTTATTTTTAATTTTTGGATTTTGGGCATAAATAAGGCACGAAAAATACTTGCATCACACACCAAACTTAAAAAGAGATAAAGCATCACACTCCTATATACAATATGTATAAGTGTAACATAGTTTAGTAGGTCATGCTAAAGTGTGCCCGAAGTCGAACACATGCCAAGGATTTCTATACACAAACTAATGGAGGGTAAGGGGACCATATAGCTCACCAATGTGGGGCCATGCCAAAGGAAGTAAAACTTCAAAATATTGAAAGTTTGACCATGCGCAGGTCATTCTAACATAGTCACACTCTCGAAATTAACTTGAGAACATAAGGGATGATCAAGACATAAAGGAGGTACAAGATGCTTGTCAATAGGTGGTAAGGAGTAGGAAAATCCGTTGGCAAGTTCGCTAGTATAAGCCCAAGACTTGATTCAGTCCAAGGGAGGCACTTCAAAGGAGGGACAAGGAGGTGTCCCCTAAATCGTTCCAAGATTTATGTTGCCAAGATCTACTTGTTCCGAATCAGGGAGACTAGAGGAAAAAAGAGGAATAACCTTCCTAAGATTATAAATGGGAAGATCCATGATCTCTAAGTTGAATTGTCGGGAAAGTTTGTCATCGAGGGAGTCATGTGGAATAGGCAGAGGGATGACCCATGTGGGAAAAGGATCCTATTCATAGTCCATATAGGGATGAATTTTTTGACTAGCGTTAGGAGGTATTCACAAGACTACTAGAGAAGAAATATCTTCCATAACAGGTGGTGGAGGATACTCACGAGATGTAATATCCCAAAAGGGAGAATGCAGTAATACTGAAACACAATATAAGAATTGCAGCAAAGTAAACAATAAATCTAAATACACATTACAATGCATATAAATAGCTGAGCCATTTTATTATATAGGAGGTGAAAAAGCAAGTACAACAGTGCTCAAAATATGAGACACTCAAGCCAAAGGGATGGCCTAAAATGAACCTGCAATGATCCCACAAGAGGGACGCATAACTATTGAACTATTAGAAGGTAAACTGCGCTGTCCCTGCTGCAACTGTTGGGACTGCAACTGCCTGAAAGATAGAAATTAAGATAGAGGCAGAATGGGAGCTCCAATGATGCTGAAATTGTAGATCAGGGCTCAATGATGGATTCCCAAGATAACCCAGAAAGGGTTTCTCAGATCTGTCAGTCTAAGAAAACCACCCTCTTAGGGCTTCACATATATGCTGCTGGGAATGCAGATCTGAAGCTATATTTGATGATATGATGGCTGTAATGGTGCACAATCATATCTATGCAAGAAGGGATAACCCTTTCACTAAATCCTTGGGCTAAAAGCTCAAGATCTAGCTCCTCCAATATCCTCCACTGAAAATAGCTGCTGGATGAACAACAGCTTCAGAAAACTGCGCTGTCAGAGAAGGAGGCTCAATATCCTACTGCTATATGTGTAAAATCAGCTCCTGAGTGATGGAAAAAATAGATACAATGTGAAGAGATGATCCCTCATAGGATTTCCACCTGAAATATTGGAAACTTCCTTCCTCCAATATATCTACAGGACTGGACTACGCAATCCTTAAAGGGACTGCTACTGCATGGAGGTAAAACCCAATGTTATGAATGCTGGATGTAGATCTTCTGCTTCTGAAAGGCTGAATGTGAAGAACAAAGTGGTAGGATGAATCCTCCATCAGTTTCCTAGCTGAAAGCTAGAAACAACCTCCTGAAGATGGCACCAATGCCTGATAAGGAATGAAGTACATTCCTCTTCCTTAGAGATCACTCAAAGAAAGAGGTGGGATTCCCGATCGGGAACACCCTGTGCTAAACAACATTGCAAAATATGCTAAACAACCCAAGCCTACATAGAAATTTCCTCAGACAAATCTAGATCTTAACATATCAAGAAATGAATAATCCAAATCATGCCCTCCAATGTGCCTTCACCTTTATTATATAGATCTGAGCCTTCCATAGCCTAGGCCCACTCCAAAACTGCGTTGTACATGTGGAAAATTTTTTCCATGGTTGACTGCGCTGTTGATCCCTGTCCTCCATCATGTTCACATGAGGTGATTACCCTCTCCATCATGTGTGCATTAAATGCATCACTTCCTCCACTAAATTATCATAAGTGCTCTATGATCTTCTTTGAATGCACTATGATCTCAGTTGACCTTATCAAAGATCATCATGATTTTATATAATAAGATCCATGATCTTATTTGACTGTTTCTTCCTCCATAATCTATCTAATAAATGAGACATGATCTCCATTAATGGAGCTGCTCCACTACTCCATGATTTTAGATCTAGATCTAGAATATCCACATTCACACATAAAAGTGGATTTTATTCATATTTTGAGGATTATGGGTCCCTCCACCATTTTATTTACTTAATTAATTAAGTTTATTAAGAACTCTAATATTCCAAATATCATGTGAAAATTTGGGAATATTACAGTCCTCCCCGGAAAAATGTTGCTTGTCCTCAAGCAACTGCAAAAGTAGATGCTAGAGCAATATGTCCCCCTCCAACTGGAAACCACACAAAGAAGGTCTCCCGATTTTCTGCAATGATTTATGTATGCCCAACACCAAGGTTGCATCTCTAGGATGTCTAGAGTGATCTCTCATTGTGTAGCTAGATACCCCTCATCAATCATGAAGCTCAGTTGTGACAACCATAAACTATCCAACATCATCCACAATACATGAGATACATAAAAATAGATGGTTTCTTCCACAAGAGGAAAGCTCCAACTCACAAAGTATACATCCATCCCATGCTACATGAAATAAAGAAAGGCTTTTCATGCCTCCATCCTTAGTCCTATTGGCCTTGTTGGATCTAAGCATCATCCCAACATTGTACAAAAGAAGAAGTAGAGATATATGGGTAGACAAAGATGTCAAACCATATTCTCCCAATAGTAGCCAACGCAGCAATGCTCCCTGCTGCCACACCACACCATCAAGATACCAAGTATGGTGTCCATACTCTCCAAGTAAGAGCCGTCGGAGGAGTGCCTCTTGCTTCCATCCTCCAAGACTATCATGAAAAGTAGGGGAGTATGTAGGACCAAAGTCGCCCAATAAAAGCCACAGCAACAAGATCTCTTGCTGCCTCTTCACACCATCATGTGAATCATGGAGTAACAACAACATACTGAAGAACATATGTAATGCCATATTAGCCCAATACAAAAAAACTCCATTATCACATATCATGAGAGTATTATGCCATATTACAAACAATATCAAACACATAAACATTGGAGAAAATGAACATGCCTTCTTCTGCTGCATTTTATCATTGATACACAAGGCATGAATCAACAAAAAATGAGCTATTGGGTGGTAGCCATACTCACCCAAGAGCAGCCAATGCATCCATGCCTCCTTCTTCATTTCATGAGTGTTTTTCAAAGCATGGATAAAATAAATAGGAGCCTTTGGGTAGTGACAAAACTCTCCCAAGAGAAACCAATGTAACCAAGCTTGCTGGCCCATGTCATATATCTGTAAGTGGTCGTGCAACCCCTTGCTTATCATCCTCACCCACTCATTCCAATGTGGATGATGAATGATGTACTGCATAATCATGGTATCCTCCCTTTGTAAAATGCCATCCTCCACAAACTGATGAAGAAATTTTCACTTCATGAAATGTTGAAGTGCACCTCTAATGAGATCTCTCAATGAGATTCTCTTTTCACCAAAGGCCCTCCAAAACCAAAGAGGTCCTGGATCTGCTGCAGGTAGAAGTTTCTCTTTGAGCTGTGAGATGCTCATTGTGAAAGTGTCATCTAGAAAGGAGAAAACATTCCTCATCTCAAGATGTCTACCACTTGTCATCTTTAGCTCCATTGCTTCATGAGTGAAGCTACCTTGATAATGCTCCAAGAATAATGGGGCTCCTTTTTTATCACTGTTACTAAGTGATAGCGCTGTAGATCTGCATGGTAATACATGTGTTGTCTCAAAGCAAGGCACAATGCTGATCTCATAACCAATCATTGTATATAGGATCATGCTCATCCCATTTTCTGAAACTCTACACTTCAACTCAAAGGGTTGAATGTTGTCCATCAATGACAAACTGGGATAGCTTTTTAGTTCCTCCTTGTTTAGATCAAGGGTTCTCTGCGCTGTGATAGTTTGCTACTTCAAATCAACATTTTTTTCTAACCCTTGGTTATGCATTGGCCCTGATGGCATTTCCTCATAGGTTTCAATCAGATCTACTGAAACAATATGTGATGAATGTGTATGCATACCTTGGATCAACTGATGTGTGGCAACCTCTTGCAAGATCACAAGAGCTCCTCCAACCGGAACAATAATGTCTCCCACTACTGGTAAGAGTGATGGCTGCTCTTCTATCAATGTACCAACGCTGGAATCTTCCTCCTCTTCCTCATGCATCTCCTGAATCATGCATGGGACTCTATATGTCAAGGGATTAATACTATCTTGCAAAGTTGCAAGTGTATCTTCTCTGGATGTAAGTACTTCTGCAGCTGGTGGTGAATGTAGTGACTCCTTGTCCAGAGTGACAATATTGACACCCTCCTTTGTTTTCTTAGGAAATGTCTCTTTGTGACACATCTCTGGTATTCTCACATCAAACTTCTTCCTCAACTTGTGAAAGAAATATGAATATTTAGTCACCTTTTCATGTTCCATGTGACCCAACCACTAATCATTGGCTTCACCTAAAAGATGAAGTGCTGCAATTTGGACAACCTCTTTTTCAGCCACTGGATGTAGCATGAAAAATGTATCTAACTCTTTCCTCCAAGACTTAAAAATTCTTGAGTAATATCCATCAAATGTAGGAAAATAGAATCTATTATGCCTCTTTCTTCTATTGCTGCTATAGGATCCTCTTTCTTCTGTGATTTGGAAGAATTCTTGGAGAGTTGGAATCTATTTGAATGCTCTAGACTGTGCTTTTTACTCTTCAAGATATAGACTGAGAGTCTCATGAGTCTCAAGTTCTTTCCTTTATTCATTTCTACACCCTTCACCTTCTTCAAAGTAAATGGGCATAGTAGATCTATGAGGAGATCTATGATTCTCTAGTCTTCTTTTCTGCTGATAGGAAGTGCTTGGACCTTCCTCATCAAATCTTCTTCTTAGATCTTCTTTTTGTATTTATCTCTTCATTTGATAGAACTCGTTGGAGAGATCTTGATTGGATCTAAAGGGAGGAATGGAAAAATCGTCCTTCATGATAGATCTCATCTATCTACTTCTTATTTTGATGAAAAAGATGAAGTGTCCACAAGTTGAGCCAAAGATCATGCTCTGATACCATTGTAATATCCCAAAAGGGAGAATGTAGTAATACCGAAACATAATATAAGAACTGTAGAAAAGTAAACAATAAATCTAAATACACATAAGAATGCACAGAAATAGCTGAGCCATTTTATTATATGGGAGGTGAAAAATCAAGTACAACAATGCTCAAAATATGAAACACTCAAGCCAAAGGGATGGCCTAAAATGACCCTGTAATGATTCCACAAGAGGGACTACATAACTATTGAACTGTTGGAAGGTAAACTGGGTTGTCCCTGCTGCAACTGTTGGGACTGCAACTACCTGAAAGATATAAAGTCACATCTAGGAAGAATGGGAGCTCCGATGATGATGAAATTGTAGATCAGGGCTCAATGATGGATTCCCAAGATAACCCAGAAAGGGTTTCTCAAATCTATCAGTCTAAGAAAACCACCCTCTTAGGGCTTTACATATATGTTGCTGGGAATGTAGGTCTAAAGCTAGATCTGATGATATGATGGCTGCAATGGTGCACGATCAGATCTATGCAAGAAGGGTTAACCCTTTCACTAGATCCTTGGGCTAAAATATCAAGATCTAGCTCCTCCAATCTCCTCCACTGAAAATAGCTGTTGGATTAACAACAACTTTAGAAAACTATGCTGTCAGAGAGGGAGGCTCAATAGCCTACTGCTAGATGTGTCAAATCAGCTCCTGAGTGATGGAAACAATAGATCCAATGTGAGGAGACGATCCCTCATAGGATTTCCAGCTAAAATACTGGAAACTTCCTTCCTCCAATAGATCTACAGGATTGGACTATGCAATCCTTAAAGGGACTGCTGCTGCATGGAGGTAAAACTTAATGGTCTGAATGCCCGATGTAGATTTGTTGCTCCTGAAAGGATGAATGTGAAGAACAAAGTGGTAGGATGAATCCTCCACCAGTTTCCTAGCTGAAGGCTAGAAAAAACCTCTTGAAGATGGCACCAATGCCTGATAAGGAATGAAGTACAATCATCTTCCTTAGAGATCACTCAAAGAAAGAGGTGGGATTCCCGCCCGGGAACACCCTGTGCTAATTGGCACTACAAACTCTGCTAAACAGCCCAAGCCTGCATATAAATGTCCTCAGACAAATCTAGATCTAAACAGATCAAGAAATGAATAATACAAATCATGCCCTCCAATGTGCCTTCACCTTTATTATATAGATCTGAGCCTTCCATAGCCTAGGCCCACTCCAAAACTACGCTATACATGTGGAAAAAAGTCTCCATGTTTGACTACGCTATTGATCTTCTTTGAATGCACTATGATCTCAGTTGACCTTATCAAAGATCCTCATGATTTTATATAATAAGATCCATGATCTTATTTGAGTATTTCATCCTCCATAATCTATCTCATAAATGAGACATGATCTCCATTAATGGAGTTGCTCCACTACTCCATGATTTTAGATCTAGATCTAGAATATCCACATTCACACATAAAAGTGGATTTTATTCATCTTTTGAGGCTTATGGGTCCCTCCATCCTTTTATTTACTTCATTAATTAAGTTTATTAAGAACTCTAATATTCCAAATATCATGTGAAAATTTGGGAATATTACATGAGATTGATGAACTTCCATAGGATCAGGAAACACCACCCAAGGATCAAGATGTCTATGGGGTCCACCGGTGTTGGAAGAGATCATATGCATAGGATCTTTAGAAGAGGGTGAAGGAATTTCAGGAAATGGTAATTGAGGAAATACCCTAATAAGAGATGAGCTTTTAAACAAGCCCACACCAACACTCTGATACTAACTAGGGTTATCTCCCACAAGTATAACTGAATTTCCCATAGTGGAAATTTGAGCCGACGAGACATAATAGTCAAGCTGGTCAATGGTAACAATATTTCCTTCACAGGGAAGAAAAATGAGACAACAATGGTCATGGCATAAAACAAACTAAAACCAAGGAGTATGTTGTAATACAAAGTGGCTTTGATGACTTCAACATCGACATAAACAATTTCTCCCCTAAGTCAATGGTGAACTTGGGAAGAACCCAATTAGGCGCAAAGTTATTTCCAATAAAGGCTTGAAGAGTGTTATTAGACTTAGCGAGCACTAGAGAGATGAGAGTCATTAAGCATGATGCTGACATGACGAAAATAGAAGAACCTTCATCCACCAAGGTGCAATGAATATTCTTATGAAAGATACACATAGTAATTTGAAAGGAAATCTACTGGGAAAGTTGAAAGGAAACCTTGTCAACATTGAACGTGATGAGGTTTGAGTCAGAAGGTTCTACTCCACTAATCACAAACAAGAAGGCCTTACGTTGATGGGGACAACTTTCCAAAACCTCTAGTGCAGACATGGCACAAGGAGCTTGGGAAATATCTTAAACAATACTATAATGTTGAGCGTCCCTAGCAGAAGGGTTGTGTGTTGTCTTATGAAAAACACCCTTTGGGGGGCGATAAACAGGCTCCACAGGCTTATCTAACGTGAGAGGTCTAGTGGAAGTAGGTGGAGAGGGCGAGTCCTTAGAAGAAGAACTCAACCTAGGAACATCATACGACTTGGCCTACATGGTCACATTAACTTCTTCTTTGGACATGAATAGAGATGAACTATTGGTGGGGCTAAAAAATAGCCCCTCATTTCACCCTTATGAAGGTTGAGGAGTTTGAGCAACCATTTTTTGCTGAGGTTGTGCAGGAAATGGATGAGTTAAAACAACAAGTTGTTGGGTAGATTGTGGTGGTGCAAGGAGCCTATGAACTTCATCCATTCATAGTAATTCGTTAGTAAGATGTTCACCTTGACATATTATACAAGGAAATTTAATATTTTGACGGTGCTCACTGGTGCCCCTTCCATGATTATGAGGATTTGGTTGAGATTACTGAGCAGTTCAATTTTTCTCGGTTATTATTCTTATTATTATTTTTACCACCAGATTGTTGGTTTTTCTTAGGTGTTGTGGGATTCACTGTAAGAGCATTAGTGGAATGCTCATAAGAAGGTGCTTTAGAAGAGCCATATGCACTTTCCAGGGCTTGCGATGTAGAAATCAATTTCCCAAGTTGAAAAACAAGTTGGCTCATGAATCATAAATAGACCCATCACACCATCAATGTGTGGGATAGGATCAGGTTTTAATGGGCCAATGGAGGGCCTAGGAGAAATAGGAAGAGGAAGAAATTCATATAGCATGCCTAACTGCAAAGAAATCAGATCAAGTTGCTGGGTAGCTAGAATAACTTGCTCCTCAGTAACGACTCGAAACATAGACACATCCTTGGAAATCTAAGGTCTTAGAGATGGAATGAACCATTTGTGTAAAATCTCATTAGGAAGCTTGGTCCTAACCAACATCTTGCAAAAACGCCACTAGTGAATATGATCATAGATCAGGGTGGCATCCTCTTGTTTAAGGTTTGACAAGAGGTCATAATCGATATCATACCTTGTGGGTGGCTGGAAGTGTGTCAAGAATGTCTGAGCTAGAGATGCAAAATCACTGTAGGATGCAGTATGTAATTAAATGTACCATTTTACGGAATCTCCATTTAAAGTAAATTGGAACAATCGAAGCTCAATCGAATCGTCCAAAAGAGAGTTGGATGAACACCACAGGTGATACATGGTGATATGAGTGGACAGATTCTATCCAAGCTTTCCTTCAAATTTGGGAGTACCATAAGGAAACTTGGCTGGCATAGGAGGCCATCAAGGGTCATGGTGAATGGGGTCATTGGTCAACTTAGACAAATCCAGTAAATCAAGTGAAGATATAAATGGATTATGAAGTTGAATAAATGGATCAGAGGTAGGAGAAGTCCCTGACCAACCTTGTGGCCCCCCCACATTAGAATTATGATGCATGCTATGCTGGTTAAGGTATGGGCTCGCCTCGACATATGAATGCTACGGGACAATATGACTAGTGAAAGGATTCTGCCCCTAAGGGAATTTTCCCCTAGAGAGTAAAGGATCCCCAAGAACATGACTTATCTTTTTGTTGTACCCATGAGGATAAGATGAATCAACATGTGCAGTAGCACCGACATAAGGAGAATATCCAGTATTGGCGATGACAGTAGCAATAGGGATGCCCCCAGGTAAACTAGACCCTCCAGGAAAAGTAATAGTAGGTGGTGTCCCTCCAAAAACCGAACTATACAAGGTATGTGACATGCTAGAAGCAACATTGCCCCCATACTAACTAAGAACAACTGATGACCCCCCCCCCCCCCACACATTTCCATAAGTCGCCACGCATAATTGAGGAACGAGAATCATTGGTTGAGCAAAGCTAGGTGAAAAGAATCTTGACCCTACCAGTTGACTAGGATAAATGACCATCGTTGGTGTAGATACTAGAGTAGGCATGGTAAAAGATGGGGAATTTTGAGGAGCGATAGAGGAAATTGGTGGAATTCCCCAAGAAGACGTGAGAGGAATAGACAGAGGAGTAGTAGGAATGGCCACACTGATAGGTGGCAAGGATGACATGGAAACCTACAGTACTGTCGATGTAGAAGGTAAAGATGTCTCAGACTCTGCCATATGATACATAAATGAAAATGGTAAAAAGGTATAAGCAAGTGTGGAACTGCCAGGATTCAACAACAACAACCTAGGTCCTAGTGGATCGGTCAAAGGTGGATTGGCAAGAGCATAAAAATCATCTCCCAAATTTTCAATAGAAATTACATGTGAATACAAGAAGGACCATATATAGATTCCAAAACTATGCGTTAATATAAGTCTTGAGCACTGAAAAACACTCTCCGTGCAGGAGTGACAAGTCTACCTCGTCCAGGAGGCCATTCATGAAGACGACGTGATTGACGACGACTATTTTCAACGAGGGTGAAAAATTATAAATTAACACAATTATGTTAGTGCACACACCCTAAGGCCAAGAATACTGACTCAAACCAAACAAAGCACACTAGAAAAGTCCTAATATGTAGTCACACAAGAAAACCAAATAGAAATAAGCTAATGGTGGGGCACTGATCCAGGCTTATGCAGGAAAACACCAAAATATAGAAAAAAACATAGAGATGCATCAAAAATAAATTCTCATTTCATTAATATCAAAGAGTTGTAATATGCTTACATACAAAATGGAAATGACTAGCTTGGGCGATGGTAGCTTAATTTTGAGGAGAGATGTGGCAACTACATGCCTCTGACCTGTGTTACAATGAGGCTCAAGGGAATTTTTATTATTTAACATCAAAGGTGAAGCCTAAACAACCAAAAAAATAACCCTAGGAGATGGAACAACAAGAGTTTTTTTGGCCTCGTTGGGTTTAGTTGGGCAACCAACTTCCAGGGGTCGTAACTTGCTCATATGATCTCCGTTTGGCATGTGCAATACCTTGTTAGAAATATATATTTGATTACTACAAGATTTGAAAAGAAAACCCTTGCATATGGATATGGGTCTACTGCAAACCTCAAGCAAACATTGTTTAGGGGGTCAAAACAACTCCAGAAGTTTAAGACCCGTAAAACTGCTAAAAATAGTAAATTATGCTATAAAAAAAGAAACTGATGAAACTGACTGGATGTATAGGTGGAATACTTGGGTGGCCACCAATATCATCCTGGATCAGTCCACCCCCCCCCAAAAGGAATAAATGGTCCCCATTGCACACAGAGTCTTCATGAGGTGAGGAAATTTCTGTTGAACTTGGTCCCTGGTGAGCCACTTGTTGTGGTGAAGGAGTTGGTCAGCTTTGAACACTCGATATAGTTGCATCCTATACTGGAGAGTGTTATTGATCTATGTGTCCTTGATCCTATCAGTTGTGTCCTATTCTATGCATCTTGGCTTGAGCTCTGTTGGTGTCAATTGTTCAACAATATCTGTTCTGTCCAACAAAGGGGGAAATTATGGCTGTAACCGGTCCACATTGAATATTGGGCATAGGCCAAGGAATGGTGGAATGATGAACTGAAAGGAATTGTCCCCTACAACCTTAGTGATGGTGTAAGTCCCATATTGGAGCAGGAGAGGCTTGTAGTAGGCCACTGCGAGGCGCTCCTTTTGCAAATGTAACCAAACTTTGTTTCCCACCTGAAACTTGTGTGGCACTCGATGTTGGTCATGACACTATTTGTAATTAGAATTTGATTTGTCCAATATGTCATGGAACTGCTTGCATATGTGCTGAATGAATTCAATGAATTTGTTAGCTATGTCGAATTCAGACTGAACATGAGCTGAATCTGCGTGAGTATCTACAAGTGGTATGGAAACATCAATGGGGCATAATGGCTAGAATGACAGTCCCACCTGAAAGGGGATGTGGCCAGTTGAGATGTGGAGAGCTCTTTCGTCCCATGTGCATGGATGCTTCGAGCTGTAAATGCACAGGATGTGCACGATCATCATGTTGACGACCTATATTTGGCCATCAGTTTGGGGGTGGAAGGTTGTGGACTTAATGATCTTGGTATATAACAATGAATAAAGGCATGACCATAATGCACTTAGGAACATGTTGTCCCGATCCGAGATAATGGATTGTGGAATACCAAAGTGTACCCACAATTGTTAAAATAAGAGTTTGGAATTGAATTTTGTGGTGATACTCTTCTTGTAGGTCACCAGAATGGTCATCTTGTAGAATCTGTTGACCACCACGAAAAATCAGTGGTTGCCATGCTTGGTAGAAGGAAGGCCTGACATGTAATCCATGGAGATGGATTCCTAGGGTCGGCCAAGAGTAGGCAGAGGATTATACAAGCCTTAATTCTTAATTGTAGGTTGGTAATGGCACATGTAGTGTAGGATCTGATGTTTGGCCAATAAAAATACTTCTGCAACACTGCCACTCTCTTTTATACCCCAACATTTCAGTGAATCGACTGTAGTCCACCTCCCAAATTATCTTGGCAAGCTCACTTGAAGGAACACATAGGTTTCCCAGGTGGCATAATAGTGCATCCTGAAGTGGAAATTCTGGAACTTTCTTACCTTCCAGGAGCATATGCTATGTGGTGTCAAATTCTGGATCACTCTTGTAAAGTTGTGGCCATTCCGAAGTCTCCTATCCACAAGAGTTGAGCACAATGGTCAGCGCCATGACTGATGGTTGGCTGAGGTAGTCTGCAACATTTTTGGTGCTACCCTTCTTGTACTTAGTGTTAAAATGGAACTGTTATAGGCATGTGGACCATTTATGATGGCGATCGTTCTACAACTTTCCTTGTGTTTGTATGAACTACAAGAGTCAGTAGTCCGTGTGGATGACCGTTTCCTTCCCCAGAATGTAATGCTTCCACTGTTGGAAGGACTACACAATGGAATACATCTCTTTCTCATAGGTGGGATACTTTCGGACTGTGTCTGAAAGTGTCTCACTGTGATATGCCACTGGATGCCCCTGCCGAGTAAGAACTGTGCCAATAGCATAGTTGGAGGCATCTATTTCAATCTCAAATGGTTGTTGCAGGTCTAGTAATGTGAGAACTAGTGTGGAGTAGAGGAAATGATTCAAATAGAAAAAACACCTTTTTTTGGGATCCAAACCAAAATAACTTCGCTTTCGCTCCACCCTGTGAAAATTCCTAGATCTGAAGAAAATCTAAGGAATCCTACTTTAACCAACTAGATTACTTCTTGTATTATGTAATTTACTTTACACAATTATTTCTAAATCGTACATGAAATATTGAAGCAATCAATGAAGCAACCTACACTATAAAACTTATGATTCTGAAACAAGGAAAATGAACAAGGAAAATCATTCACACACACCTTTGTTTTGGACTATGTCCCCAAAAGAAACCCAATGCAGGAAAACTGGTGAAACATATATGAAGTTCTTATTATTATGCAGTATCAATGTCTGAATACATCACTAAATACCCCTAGTGTAATTTAGTTACAGAGAGAAATACGGGCAAAATAATTTTTGAGGATTTACCTCACTCAATCATTGAGTTGCTGACTGATCTGAATAAAGAAAACTCTGCCCTGGGAGGCACTACACAACCTCTGCACAGTTCTAGCACTGGACCTTCTATCCACTGCGTCACCCCCTTACAAGCTCATCGTTCAACCCCAACTAAGTTTTTTTTCCTCTGTGGACCCTGAGGAATAGCCTCCCGGTGCCACTTTCCGGATCCCGGCCTTCAAAACTGATCTACAAGAAAAATTCCAGAAACCCTCCTATGCTTCTGCGCTACCTCTGCGTGATCCCTACACAGTCACTGCGTCAGCTCTGTTTCCTTGAACACTGGCTTGGTTAGATCATCTCTGCCTCTCTCTGACTCATGCTACATTGGCTAAGAAAATCTCTCTCTCCGGATGCTAGCTCTGCACCTCACTACTTAGATCTCTAGCTTGAATTCCTTAGCAAACCATGCCTTGAAAATTTTGAACTCTAGATCAATTCAACATGTCTTTCCAAATGGCCCTTAAGTCTTCTTGTTGAGACATCAACGGCTGAGATTATATCTCTAATCAACGGCTAAGATTATAACATGACTTGATCTTCGCCTTCTAGATCATTCTCACTCGTATTTTATTAATACCCTTTAATTATTTGTTTTCCCTAAGTTTAGACTCAAGGTCCCCATTAAAATAATTAATTATTTTAATAAAACATTAACCCAGTGGAATTTTTAGAAACGGTTTCTAGGTTCTATGGAATACCAGTGTCTAGGCCTCTTCACAAAATTTGGGGCTTAGAGCACTTTCTAATGCTACAAAAATCAACACTCCCTCTTAATGAGGAAAGTGCTCTAGAAATTATGCCTACTGCATACTTCTCTGACTTTTTAGCATCCTCCATGCTATTTAAGTCCATCAACCACTGCGCTGCTACTACCACTATACTCTTCCCATGACACTGCGTCTACCACTACTGCATCTGTACTACAACTCCCTCTCAAGTGTTGCATCTACTATGCTGCTAACATTGCCACTACTAACACTGTATCTACACTGCAACTGAGCTGCTTAGAGAAACAGTTGGACTATGCCAAGAATAAACAAGTGTTCAGTGGATGCACCTCGGTGCTTGAAGACTCTGACTACTGATAACTACTACGCTGTCCCTTTGATGCACTCCACTGCTGCTGCTCTACACTGTGCAACATTGATCTGCACTACACTGCACTCATGTACACTATGCTACTGCTGCTATCTTTGCTCTGCGCTGCTCCTGAAATAGGTGCTACTATGTACTGCATCATCCTCTCCATCACTCCTCGGATCTCACTGAAACTCCTAGATCCCACTACTGCAAATATGGGCTCCCATAGCAAGGTAATGATCCATGAGGTGGGCTCCTCAAGGATCCTCCCCAACTGAAGTTTAGAGTGAACTACAGTTCAAAATCACCCCACTTCTCTCCTCGAGAAGTGTGGGAATTCATGGAAAAATCATCCTCCTCAATTTTCGCGGTTGCAACCTTCGGTTAATGCTTCTCATCTTTGTAATTTTTCTTCAAGGGACACTGAGATACACAGTGGCCCAACTCACCACATCTGAAGCACTTTAACTTCAAAACATCACGCTTCGGTTTCTGTTGTGCCTGCTGTCCCTTCAATGCAAGGGCTGAGTTATCCTCTTCCTCCATAGATTTCGATCCACTTCCATTGCTGCCATAAGGTTTACACTTAACAAGGTATCTTCTTAGATCTTCCTCCTGAAAATATGCCCATAACTGATCCCAACTAGGTAATGCTTCTCGGCCAAATATGATTTCGAAAAACACTTTCCACTCCTCTGTGACACTATTAAGGGCCATTCGTACCATGGTTGCAGCTGTAGGTGTAGCACCTACTGACAGAAAATGATCTCAAATCTCCTGAAACCACATGAGATATGAATCCACGCACTCCCCTTTCCACATGTGGATCATACATATCTTCTACTCTAAGTACAACTTCCGCTACTCAAAAGATCCCTCAAATAGGTCATGAAAATCTACCCACATCTCTCTGGTAGTAACCTTGCTAGCCACATGTGAGACAATATGATCCTTGACACCATCAAGGAGAAATCTATTTTCCTTGGCCATATCTGCCTTGTACTTCTTGAGCTGATCCACATCCATAGGAAAAACTACCACATTCTCCAAGAACACCTTCAGATCATGTTCATCGACCAGAAGGAATTGATCCCGTTGCTTCCAAATCATATAGTTGGAGGAGCCGTCCAATCGATCCTGACCACGAAGTCCGTGAGATGCCATTTCAGCCAAAATATGTCGAATATTCTCCCTCTTCCTCCATATTGCGTAGTCCTTGGCAGGCTTATGCACTCCCTAATGGAGTCGTAAGTTCTGCTACTCCTCTACTTCTCAGGAACTGAGAAATGCTGACTTCCTTGGCTAGGAAATCACCGAAGTATAATTCCCTCAATATGTGCTCTTGAATCCTTATGATGCTTTTCTTCTCAACAAAAACTTTATAAAACTGCATCCCTCTATCTTCTACATGGAGGATTTACGTTGCTCCCTCTGCCACAACAATATCTCAAATCTGGAAGCCCTTTCTCTCTGTCGACTCGCTCAGAGAGAGGCTGCCACGAAAATATTAGACCTCCTGGCTAAAATTGCACAATCCTTCAATGGATTCATTTTGCTGCATTGTAGCAAAAACAAACTTCACTTTAGAATTCCGATCCATTCTTCCCGTTTCACATCAATTCTCTGATACCATGTGAAAATTCCTAGATTTGAAACAAATCTAAGGAAGCCTACTGCAACCAACTAGATTACTTCTTCTATTATGTAATTTACTTTACACTATTATTTCTGAATCATACATGAAATAATGAAGCAATCACTGAAGAAGCCTACACTATAATACACATTATTCTCAAAGAATGAAACTGAACAAGGAAAATCATTCACACATATGACACCTTTATTTTGGACTAAGTCCCCAGAAAAAACCCAATGCGGGAAATTGGTGCAGTAGATTTGAGGTTTTATTATTATGAAATAGAAATGTATGAATACATCTCTGAATAACCCTAGGGTAATTCAGTTACAGAGAGAAATATTGGCAGAATCATTTGTGAAGATTTATCTCACTTAACGACTGAGTTCCCAGCTGATCTGGATGAAGAAAATTGTGCCCTGGGGAGGCACTGCACAACCTCTACGCAGTTCCATCACTAGACCTTCCAACCACTGCATCACCCCCTTCCAGTCTCAGCGTTCAACGCCAACCAAGTCATTTTTCCTCTGTGGACCCTGAGGAATAGCCTCCTGGTGCCACTTTTAAGATCTCGGTCTCCGAAACTGATATACAAGAAAAATTTTGAAAACCCTCCTCTGCCTCTATGCCGCCTTTGCATGAGCCCTACGAAGTCACTGCATCAACCCTCCTTCCTTTTACGTTGGCTTGGTTAGATCAAATCTACCTCTGTCTGACTGATGCTCCACCTAATGAGAAAATTTCTCTCTCCGGATGCTATGTCTTCTCCTCATTGCTCAGATCTCTAGCTTGAATTCCTCAACAAAGCATGCTTTAGAAATTTCGAACTCTAGATCAAACCGACATGTCTTTCCAAATGGCCCTCAAGTCTTCCTTTATAGTCTTCTCATTGAGACATCAACGACTGAGATTAGATCTCTAATCAACGACTAAGATTATAACATTACTTGATCTCCCCCTTCTAGATCACTCTCACTCATGTTTTACTAATACCCTTTAATTATTTAATTTCCCTAAGTTTAGACTAAGGGTCCCCATTAAAATAATTAAGTATTTTAATAAAAAATTATACGTGTCATTTTCACAAATGGTTTCTGGGTTCTTTGAAATACCAGTGTCAAAAAATTTGGGGCTTAGAGCACTTTATGATGCTACAAAAATAAACATACCCTTGGTGAACTGACTCAAAGGCCAAGTGATATGAGAGAAACCCAACATGAACCTGCATTGGAAATTGGAAAGACCCATAAATATGTGGAGCTTTGTTAGTGTGGTTGGGGCTAGCCAATCCCAAAAAAATTGTATCTTGGCTGGGTCGATATGCACACCCCACTCATCAATGATGTACCCCAGATATTGAACCTGGGTCATGCCAAAAGTTCATTTCTACAAATTGGCACAAAACTTGTGTTATCGTAGGGTTGGAGGGCCTATCGAATATGGTATAGGCTATCTTCCCAACTCCGATTGAAGACAAGATGTCATCCAAATATACTACCATGAATGATTTTGTGAAGTCCTGCAAGATCTTGTCCATCAACCTTATGAAGGTTTCAGGGGTATTCGTCAACTCGAAAGGCATGACCGGCCTTTCGAAAAGGCCCTCCTTGGATTTGAAGGTAATCTTCCACATATCGGAGGGTTCGATTGATACCTGGTGGTAACCAGAATTCAAGTCAATATTGTTGAAGTATTCCCCCCCTTGAGTTTGTACATAAGGTCAATGATCCATGGGATTGGATACCTATTCTAGATAATGATCTTATTCAGCTCTCAATATTCATACAAAGCCTCTACATTCCTTCCTTCTTCTATACCAACATGAACGGGCTCCCATAGGTTGAGGAGCTTGGACTATTGCGTCCTTTCTACAATAAATCCCGAATATACCTCTTCATTTCATAATTCTTTAGAACATAGCATCAGTAGATTGGTCCATTGGGTAGCGGTGCGCCGGGGGTCATATCAATGGCATGCTTGACTTGACAGTATAGGGGTACCCCTATGGGTGAGGTGAATATGTCCCTATACTTCTCCATGACCTTGCCCATCTGTTGATATTGTGTGGAGGAGCCCTATCTGGAGGTTGTGGATGTGGCCATGATATTCCTCTTGTTATGAGGGAAAATCACAAAGAAACAAATTTCCTGATCTTGGAAATGATCTTACTGCATTGTTTAGCAAAGATCAAGGAAAAGGCGGTAGGCAATGCTACCTCTGGTATCTACTATAAGTTATGACCTAAAATATTAATAAAATAATGATGTATGGATTCATATAAAACATGATGTTTCCATAGATATAGCTGACCTAATAAAAAATCACAGAATTTGGAGGGGAAACACCACACAATACCTCATATGCAAAGGGATTGATGTTATAAGGCAAGCGACACTGCTGGCTAACACATATATCTAGCCCTTCATAAAGCCACCTGATGGTGTACGACTGTGTGTGCAACGTTGTCGGAAGCTTCAATATCTTAATGACCTCGGCTAAGATCACGCTCTTTTGGCTCCCATTGTCAACGATGAACTGCACCGATGCTCCCCCTCCTATGGATCCTCAGGTTCTGCTTGTTGGAGCTTGGTGGTGGCGATCATCGTAGTGGGTTTTGGGTCAATGATATTCTTTCCCTTTTCGGTTACCTTGTTGGGTTCTGGCTCAGAATTAGAGCACACATTTGTCTTTGAGTCTTTCAAATCGGCCACCATCACTTGCTTTGCGCGACATTCATTTGTGTTGTGAGTGGGTGTTTTATGGAACTCACAACACTTGTCGGTGTCCTTCTTGACCTTCCAGTTATTCTTGGTTTGCGGCTTTGAGGAGTTGTCCTGGGGGGATGCAACCTAAATTTTCCCTTTTCTATGTTACTTGCAAGTGCCTTTGCTCTACTTTGGGTCCACAGTTCCAAAGTCTCACTTCTTTTACTTGAATTTTTGCTCAATCTTGGCAGCATAGTAGTATGCTACACCAAGCGAGGAGATGTACAGGAACTCCATTTCCTCCTGAATGTATTTTTGTAAGAAATTGCAGTACTTGAGTACCATATGTTTTTATGAATATTTGATACCCAACTTTGTGCATAGGGTATGGAAAATATTCATCAACTCATGCACATCTTGATCCCTTTGATTCCACAATGTCATCCATTGTATGTACTTGTCCTCATAGTTCCCCATGAGTTAATATTGTTCCTTGATGGTGTCTTGGAAATAATTCCAAGTGGGTGCAGCTGAAAATAGTGAGGGTTATCTCACATCCTTCTATTCACAATAGGTTTCCCACTAATCCTTGACATGGGGGGTGACTTTGAGGAGTGAAAAATTAATCTTTTCCTGATTGTAAAAATCATGAACCAAAAAATATCCTTCCAAAATATTTAACCATCTATCTATGCCATCTGCATCTATTTGGCCTTCAAATATGGGAGTGTCAAATTAGACTTGTACCTTGAAGGGAGTGGCACCTCCAGAGTTGCTAATGGACAAATATGCATCACGTGTGGGCAACTTCCAAAGGATTTGGGCGAAGTTTTTTATCATCACGTTCCTTTGTCACTCGAGGGATTCTTTGAGAAATATTTTGAAAGGATATCCTACTCTCTTGTATTTCTTTTCTTCCACCATGGGAGGCTGTCAGGGTTTGCGAGGATGGTCTTGCAAAGGTTCAACCAATTCGAGCCCTAACTCCTTATACTCTGACCTCATTAGGGACATGCAAAGGAAAATATAGAAAGAGCAGACTGCTTTGATACCACTGATCCAAACTTATGCAGCAACAAAATAGAACACATAAATAAACATAAAAATAGAGATGAAACATAAATAAATTCTCATTTCATTAATATCAAAAAACTGTAATATGATTACATATAGAATGGACATAACTAGCTTAGGTGTTGGTAACTTATCTCTGAGAAGAGATGTGGTGACTACATGCCTTTGAACTATGTTACAATGAGTTTCAAGGGAATTTTTATTATTGAACATAAAAGGAAAACCCTAAACAACCAAAAACCTAACCCTAGGAGATGGAATGCCAAGAGTTTGTGAGCCCCATTGGGGTTAGTTGGGTAGCCAACTTCCTGGGGTCGTAACTTGGTCATATGATCTCCGTTTTTCACATACGATATCTCATTATAAAGATATATTCGAGTAAAAAAATATTTGTGACACGACTATGATCTTGGTGTGGACCTCAAAACAACACTATTTAGGGGGTCAAAACAACTCCAGATGTTCAAGACGTGAAAAACTGCTAAAAATAGTAAATTGTTCTATAAACAAGGAAATTGATGAAACTAAATAGAGTTCCAGGTGGAATAGGAAGGTGGCTACTGATATCAACTTGGATCAGGTACCCTTTGAATTGAATGAGAGAGCATGACTAATATCTTTCCTAGGTACAAAGAAGATGAACTCGACCCTGCAGCTATGTATGAGCCCTAAAAATATAGGTCACTAAGGTTACCACTGATAATAATATGTCCCGCGGAGATAGTCATAATCCAAATTCACACACAAGGGAAGGAAAATTAGCCCAAAGAGCTAAGACTAAAACCCCCTTGAGAGTTTCCTCCCAAGTGGCCCCCAAGTGCTACAACAAAATGATAATAACATCGTTTGTAATACATGAAAATTTTTCAATTTGCGCCACCCAAAACTAAGCGAAATGGGGTATGTAACCTCTCCCATCCCAAGTGTGACCTCGTGATTGACCCTTGTGTTAGAAGGGCTTCCCAGACCACACTACTACAAGTGGATTTGTCTCCCTACTACAAGATGCTAATTTTGTTTTGTAGTCTTGGAGCATGTGACTCATACACCTATCTCAAAGACCCTAGCCTAAGCTAGTGTTTGTGTACTACCAGTAAAATTAAAAGGACGAGTTTAGTTGATTTTATCATAGCGTTAATTTTAAAAGTGGTTGTTGTTTACGAAGTTGGGATGCGAGGTGAAACTTAGATGGTGTGAATGACTCTTCTTAGTAACCCTGAAGTAACTATATGGAAATTCTTCTTTTCACTTCGATGAATCATTAAGTAGAGGAGTGTAAGAGTTTTTTAGAACACACCAATTCCTATTCTAGTGCACCTCTTAGTAAATTCTTAAATGCAAAAAACCCCAAATTTATAAATATTTTGACCCAAAAACCAAACCAAAAAGAAAATCATCCAAAAAGAGGCCAAAGAAAAGTCGCCAAGCTTGAATGCAAAGAACTTAAAAAGCGTTAAAGCTAGGAAAACAAAGCCAAAGAGATAAATACACTTGAGAAATAAAAAATAAAGAAAAAAGTGAAAGAGGAAGGAAATGTCAAAAATTTAGGGTTGTAGCACAATGGCTCAACAAAGGAAAATTTTCTACAAAGGTCAAAACTAGACCCTAGAGGCAGGAAGGCATGAACAAGATCAAATGAGAGTGATAAAAAGCAATGGAAACAAAATCACATGAAATTTTATAGATGAAATATACAAAACTGACCACAACACCACCAATTACGATAAAAACAAACAAGAGAAGATAGAGATCACTTAGAAACAACTGAAAAAACCATAAAAAGGCCAAAAGGGATCCAAAGGTAGGCTACAAAACAGATCTAAATAGTGATTGAAAGCAACCAAACAGATATGAAACTGAGATCTAGAGACAAGAATACAAGACTTAACCAAAGTACAACAAGATCTACAAGAGAACCTTGAAAGACACTAGAAATGGAATATCTCAAAAAAATCAATTAGAAATGGCTTTAGATCAATCATAAATCAACAACCAATGACAACAAAAATAATATATCCAATAGATCTCCAATAGATTAGAAATAAACAAGAGGATAAATTCCCAAATCAAGTAAAAAATCACTCTCAACAAAACAAATCCAATCTAAGAAAATCAATCACCAGAAGACAGATCTGGACTAGAACAAGTAAACAGATAGAAATCCAACACAGATCCAAGGCAAAGACAAAATTTTTCAGATGGAAAAATTGGATTTTCACGGTTAGAAGATCATTCACACGGAAGAGCCTAGAAAAAAATCGACCATTTGTTGGCTTGTAACAAGAAACATAGAGACCATAAAGATACAGTCACACAAATGAATCGATGTGTGCAATCGGGGAAAAAACTTGAAATTTTCGAAAAAAATCACACACAAATAGACAAAAATAAGGAATATTCAGATAATTAAACCCTGAAAATAACCACAAAGAGTTGGAAAAATTATGGGAGGCTCACAAAATGGAAATAGGAGAGAAATCGGGAAATACCTAAGTAAAAATGTACAAGAGACAATAATGCTCTCATTGAAGGCACTAGTTCTATTGCAATGAATTTTTCATGCAAGGAGCTATTGCTCCATGATCCTCTTTCCGAAAAGGATCACTAAAAAACAAAAACAAAAATGGCTAATAAATAGATAGATCAATCCTAAACCCAATGCACACACATGAAACATACAAACAATTCTAGATGCTATAAAGAAAAGAGTGTGCACTTGGCCTCCTCACAGGTTAGTGAAGGGTTTTGAGTTCATTTACAAAATCACAACATTCCAATTGAACGATATGGTTCGTCTACACTCGATCTCAACTCCTTCACACAACCACAAAATTTCAAGGATGACAAGTGATCTTCCTCGAAAGATCGTCAGCTCAAAACACCATAGAAGAAATATGTGTAACTACTGCAGATAAGTAAATATACGGAAGGAACATGCATTTCTATTAATCCAAAATCAAGATAAAAATATACCTTCACTTCAAGTCTTCTCTCTAAAATCTGATAAAGTTTCCCGACTATGATGAGAAAATATCCATGATAAACAAGGAATCTATTAGCATAAACCTCACAAAATTTGTCTCTCACAATAGAAATATGATGTTAAAGCATAAAATATGGATCTCTAAATCTTTGGATAGCCTGACCCTCTCAGATGGTCAAGTATAAATAGGATGAAGAGAGCTCATAAGAGGATGAATGTAGAAACTCAGGATGACGAGAACTTATGGAAGATTCTTAGTGATAAGAAATGGCTAACTGGAATATGTGATGAGTTGAATTGATCTCCTAGGAACCACAAGACTCTAGAAAGATTCCCTAGTTGTAGGCATACAAGAGGAAGAAAAAGACTACAGTCACATTGGTAAGGAAGGCTTCCAATGACTGAAAGGTTCCAGTCGCACTGATAAGCCCTCATCCATGTGGCTAGGTGTCATGACTAGCAAAAATAAGGTATGAGGCCAAGGAAATAGGTCAATCAATATAATGTCTTAGAGGAACTAACCCTAAGGAGAAAAATAGGTTGATAAAAATTTTGAAATTTAGTTTTTTAACTTTTACATTGTCTAATTGAAAAATAATTTTCTTTCTTATGTAGCATTATTTGGAGACACTTTGTTGTTCACATCAGTTAGTTGATCCTCAGCTCAGTTTTGGTACTAGTGAAATTACCGAGACATGATACAGTCGCCCAAACAACACTAACACCCCACATATATCTGCGAGGAAGAATTCTCCACTTTCTAGTGTTCATAATCCCCATAGTGACACTGGGTTCACACCATTGGTTGTGACCCATGAGTGAATTCCCCCCGAGCCAAACACAAAACTATGATTTGGATCAAGTGGTGACAGAGGTGAAAATAATACTGATGACACTATGGGTTCATTTCCTAGACATCATGTGTTAAGAGCACGAGGAAAATTATGCACACATTTTTGGTGAATGACAAAGAAATTCCAATAAAAACACCAAAAATTCCTGGTATTTTTGATGTTTTAACTGTTTCATGTTGTCTATCTCAAATATAAGTAATCTATATTATTATTTTCAAGCTAATGATCATATATTTTTTTATGTAGGTAACAACACGTTTTATAAAAAATGTGACAATAAAACATTAAATATTTTTGGGCCCACCATACGTGGAAGGTGGAATTGCCAAAATTATAACCTTAAAAAATATCTTATGGACTACCTTGAATATCTATTTGGGGTAGATACCTTCAATAAACTTGAGGTCACTGTCGTAGTTGAAAAAAAATTAAAATATGTATAGTACCATTATAGGGTTAACTTGGGAGATAACCCTAGGTATGCGTGCCCTCCCATGGTTCTTGAGATGGAATGGAAGGGCCTCATCAAGGACACAGAGTGGAAGAAATTGAAAAAATAAGGGAAACACCACATCATGAAAGAAGGTATAAATTGCATCTTGGATTCAATACTTTTAATTTTATTTAGTTTTGAATAAAATTGTGGTATATAACATAATTGAAAATTTTCATAGGGTCCTCGACATTTCAAAGGAAACGAAACCAAGGATTGAGAAGCATGGGCAACAAAAACTGGACAAGGCAGCTATTTGAAGCTACATACATAGATTGTAAGTACCCAAACATATTAACAATGTTATGTTATATCTCCTTCCAAATTTCTGGTAGTTGTGCTAGCCAATAACAAAAATAAATATTCTTATGCAATTTGGGGTGAGGGATTTAGAACTAAAGCCATGGAGGAAGACCTTTGGATTGGTTTCAAGTTCAGATTTAAAGTCGAAGTAAATCACCGAAAAATCATGGGGAAAACCCTAAGATATAGTTTGAAGGATAGGGTAATAAAAAATCAATCCACATTAACTTTTCATTCCTTATAAAACACAATCATGTTTTATATCATCCATAAATATAATGTGTTGTTTTTATTTAATTAGGAGGGGAGTAGTAAAATTATAAATGATCACATGACAATTGAGAAATAACCCTCTAATAGTGTGCACAATCTAGAAAATTTTGGTGCTCCCAAGGAACCACACGATAGTGGGGAGAAACCCTATGACAATGGGGTGCAACCCCAATATATTGCATCGATAGATGAGCCCCACGATGGTAATAGGGTTGTATATCAATCATATACTTAGTAATTTCGTACTTATAAAGTATGTACTTCTGTTTTTTTTTTACTTATTCATTTATGATTGTCTAATAATAATTTTTTTGGTTTTAATGTTGTACAGGATGATCCTCAACCAAAGAGGACCATGAGGAAGTCATTTCAATGGTGTCGACTAGTGCACCAGGTAAATGATTATCAATTATATTCAATAACTAAGACATATAATTTTTATATTTTATGTAGGTGATTCTCCCCCACAACATCCTCTACCACATGAGAACATCACGATTAAGGTGTAATGAATCAGAGGAGGAAACTACAGTCATCATAAAAAAAACTATGGCCAGAAGATGAAAAACCAGAAATGGATGAAAACCTTAAAAACTATTTAGGTCATAATAAGAAGAGGAAAAGAAAAATTGATGATGTACATTATTATAAGGTATTGTATATGCCAGATCATTGTATAAGATTTTTGATGTATAAAAATACATATTTATGTATTAATATAATACTTGAATGAGTTCTTGTATACATTTTTTTGGACATATGATCACTTTGAATGATATATTGCATACTTTTGTGTGCTTATGTTAGAAAAATATGAAATATAGCTGCTTAGAAGTTGTTATAGGACGAATGTTAACAAATATGTTTCTTTATCAATTTTCTATTTTTGTTGTCTATATGCATGCATCTTAATGTGTTTCTATCAACTTTTTTTATAGTAGATAGATTGGGTACTGTGGAATGGAGAGTGATGGGAGGGGGCGAGGGGTGGCATAACAACTTCCACCTTCACGTGGTTGGCCATGTTTAGTAGAGAATAATTTATAATCTGGATAGTCTTGGAGAAAACCTCACTTGTCCCAACAAACAAACAACAAAGTCAATGTTGATTTTTTTGCTATTCCATCAACTCGAGGAAAAATTTCTCCAAGATTAGACTACCCCAATAAATTATTATTGAAACCAAGATGATGTAATTAAGGTATTCATGAAATTGAGACTTTCTAATTTTTATTTAGTCATAATTTTTTTTCTTAATTTTTTTTTTTTTTTTTTATGATTCTTTATCTACCTTTAACACATTTTACATGCATTGCATGTATTCTTATTCCAGAAATTTATCATCTAGAAATGTAACATGGATGGAAAGAAAGTGGATGATATGTATTTATTATCATCTTTGAATAAAAATATATTTGATTAAATGGGTGGAATTGAGATTAAATTGTATATTAATTAGACTATCCATTTTCAAATAAGCGTAATATCACTTAGACTAGAAGAAGTTAGTTTCCTTTCCATGTTTAACCCACTTAGTTCATCCAATAGAAGAATATCAAATGTACATCCAATAGTAGCCTTAAAAATTTTTGTGATACAATACCAATTTCACAACTTAATAAATATAGATTCAAGGAGAAATAACATTCAAAACACATAAAAAATCCACAATGAATAACACATGTAAATGGGTTGCACCCAAGATCCTACTAAGATTATCCAACAACCTTGTACAAGCCAATCCATGAAGCATAATTATGCCTTCCTCATATAGGGCTTACTTCCATCTTATTTTTAGTTAGTTGACATAAGTCTATCACTCTACCTAATCCCTAATATTGGAAAAATATTACATAAGACTTATACTCAACTCTTGTATTATTGCCTCCTATCCTATGCCAAAGCATTCCATGTAGTTCTAGATATGCTCAAAATCCTTCCCAAACATCCTTGACAACTAGGTCATTGGTGTCGATGTAGTTTCGTAGTTTAGCTACCCATATTACTATGATGAACTACATTTACAAGTGAACTGTAATCATCCCTTTGGTGGGTTTGCTTGAACTCCTTGACATATTTGTATTTTCTTGTAAATGGTAATAAATAAAATCATTTCTTTAGATAGAAATAATTCTTCACTTCCTAAGACAACCTTTTGACAAGCTTTGAAAATATTCCCCATGAGGATGGATTACACACTTTATTTGGAGTTAATTATGTGACATTGTTCCCTAGCTTCCATTCCAAGAGGATTTAAATCAATTATAGGACTAACTATACGATATTTCCGTCAACAAAAGCAATAGGGATAATTTGTATTCTATCACCCCATATCAACTAATCCACAAAGCCTTAGTGTACTAATGTCTCCTATCATGTTTTTGTAATCCAAAAAAATTACCCTACTTAGATATGAAACTTTAAAATTGGTGCACACTCTTGTTAAGTTGAAAATGCTTCATACTAGGCATCAATGTTGAAGCCTTTGCAAAATATTTTATTATTGTGAAATCCCTTCGGATTATTTTTCTTACATGAGGATGGCACACCTTAACCACTACAGTGATATGATTCTCTTATGTAGATAGTTTCTTCTTTAATACTTCCTAATGAACCTGTGTAATGCTACCAATTGTCATTGGTTTATCTAAAAATCCTTCAATGTTTTCTTCAATTGACAAATTGAAAGCCTTACTCACAATGTTCCTTGTCTCCAAAAATTTAAGCACCATGTCCTTGAAATGTAGCTTGGAAGGTTCACCGCATATATCTAGTAGAAATATATGTGGGTGAGTTCCTACCCATTATCCCCACTTAATAAAGGTTCCATGCTCAACTGTTCAAAAATGGAGACCCAACCAAAGAGAGTGAATCTAGATGTTTTCTTCTTGTGACAACTATCCGAATTAATATGGATGGTGCAAACAAAATAAGTAAATAAATCGCCCTAAATACTAGTAGCAGACACTTAATGGCCATATTTAAAAAAATTGAAGCCTTGTCACAATAATCATTTCCTCCATAGAAGGCCTTGTCATGCAATGTACTTTTCCAATCAATTCCAAACCCCCAAAACAAACATGGAAATCTCATCAATCCTTGACCTCTATTGCCTACTACTTCTTTACTTAGGCAGATACATACGATTTGAATTTGAATGTTAGTTTTTCTATGCTAATTTCATTTCTAGATATAAAACTTATTTACCGATCTTATGCTTGATGTACAGGTTCCCTTGTTGCTTATGTGTGTTAAAGAGGTAATTAAAACTAAAATTTACAAGTGAATTTGTAAGAATAAAGCATGAATTTAAATGGCTTAACAACAGCAACATAAATAACAACAAACCATAACAACTGATCCATTAAAACAAAGTTTTGATGAAGGATTTCAACCCTCCTGGGCTACATCTCCTTGGTCCATCTTCATATCTCGGGCCTCTGTATTAGCTCAGTTATACTCAAATATATGCATCAAATAATCTTGGAACCTATTCAAATGAGTTCAAAATGTCGAAATCTATCATAAATGACTATTTATTTACTCAATTTTGTTACCAGATTCTTTAGGCATGGCCTTCCCTCCTAGTTGCCCTTAGCTTAAAAATTATTCAAGGCAAAAAAAACCTCTGTAGATGAGATCCTCTGACTCTAGAACCTATTCCAATGTGTTCATAGCATGTCAATTAGCCAAGAATGACTCTTTCTGAGCTCAATTTGGTTGAAAATTGACTAAGTTATGGCAAAAATAAACTTTCCCCCAATTTCTCCTCAAAATCTGGAAAATTGGAATTAACTCCGACGAATTTGGTGGAATCTCCGAGAATAGAAACTTCGCTAAAAGTGCCACTAATTAAGGAATTGGATTTATTAAGGCTAATCCACAGTTAGGTGGATAAGTGCGCTTAAAATTCACATTTGTGGAGATGCTGGAACATGGTCACATTGTTTGGATCACATGGACGAGGGTTGGCCCATGGGATGGCCCCCTTCTTTCACTGTCAGATCCGATTCACACTTTAATTACAAGTTCAGAGCAATACATTTCAAGTTTCATTATCACAATGCATTGGTGAAGGCACTAAGTGTTGGGGGTGAGGTCACAGAGTCGAACCCTGACCTCAACCCCCGTTACATTGTTTTGCAATGAAACGTTGATGTTTGCGCGTTTATACAACCAAAACTTTAATTATATATACAATGTCTTCAAACCTTTGAAATATTTCGATTACGCTCCCACCATAATACATTTTCCACCGTAAATAATAAACGCACACCATAACATATGTAATATATGTTGGAACTTTGAATATATGCTCCAGGATTCAGAATTTAATATATGCCTTTGACCATATAATGAAACCTTTGTGATAAAGTTTAAACAGACTATGGAAATAGATTAATACGCTGATTAATGGTTTAATGATAATTAATATGTGGAAAGTGACTTATGTCGCTACTAGAGAATATCAATTCCCTCCTGAGAATTTTCCTTATGTCTCGGGTCAACCTTCCTCACAGCCTTCCACTCTCGCGGCTGGTTATCGTTTGTTGAGTCAGATGATTTATGGTGCTACATCTTTGTATTAGAATCCCATATACATCGGCTCCCTTAGAGGGGTCATTTGTATCTGGTCCATGCCCCTCGACTCCCATCACGTCGACGATCGTTACGTCTATCCCAACCAAGCTCACTGTATGTGTGGCTTTGTCCGCTCCTTTTGTTAGTGTGATTATGTCATTACCACCATATTATGCTATTCGTGGGAAGAAGCTTATCGCTTCCACGATACCTATGGGCCCGCCATGAGTGGATCACAACCTCACGTATCGAGAGTCCATCAACCTATTGGTAGTGCACATGTCTCCTCTAATCTGATTCCCGAATGTTTAACGTGCGATCGATACATGATGGCCATTCAGCAACATAATTACTTCCCTTAGGGTTGTCAGTAGATGCAAGCTCCCATCAATACTCCACATTATTATGATGAGCACAGAAATCACATATATTTACATATGCCTCACCCGTGAGGTCCATTATGTGTTCAAATGCCTCAGATCTCTGTTTACCCCAACCAATTCACATACCTATAGGGACAACCATATGGTCCACAAGGACAACCATTTCAGGGACAACCTTTGGTCCAATAGGGAAAACCCTATGGTCCTGCTGGTCAGCCTCATATTCCATAGGGATCATATTATGTTCCTCAGGGGAAAACCTATCCATCTCAGGGACAACCTTTTATGCAACAAAACCAGCCTTACGTTCAATAAGGCCCAACTTTTGTACAGTAAGGTAAACCCTCTATTACTCAGCCGGGCCAACCTGGTCTTCAGGGGTAACCTAGCTTATCTCAACCATCAGGCCACCCTGTGCCTTAGGGATAGCCCAATGGCTCTCAACATCTAAGCCAACTTGCACCACAGGGACAACCTGTCCAACCCCAACATCCAGGCCAACTTGCACCCTAGGGACAACCTGTTCAACTACAACATTTGGGTCAACATGCACCCCAGGGGCAACCCATGTAGCCTAAAGGCCCACCTTTTATTCCTCAAGATCAATCTCAGATGGTATAAGGTTTGCCCCAAGGCACTGCTTATGTTTTTCAACAAAATCTATATGTTTCTCAGGCAGGACCTCACTGGTTCGCTCTGAATCAATATCCTGGTCCTCAACCGGTGTATGGGTAGAATTATCAGAATTACAACCCTTATGGACAAAATCCTCTGGGACATAACATATGGGGTCAAAACTTCTCCCAACATGGTTGGAATCCCAATATTGGTCACTATCAAAGGCCTGCAATTCCTTTCAATCTGAAATTTCCCTTTCTTGCTACGCTGGAACTGCCCGATGTGTCAAAGTTGACGAATGATCCTATCCTTCATAATCCATATTGGCCTCCAGTTCCGACTAAAATCCCTAGTGATTGTCCCAAATTTGAAGGCAAGTTCGGCGAAGACCCCCAAGCACATGTTATGACATACCATCTTTGGTGCTCTTCTAACTATTGGGTTGATGATTCAATTCAACGACGTATTTTCCAAAGGACTCTCACTGGTGTCGCTGCCAAGTGGTACATTGAACTCTCCCATGACATTTTTCAAGATTTGAACTCTCTTGCCATGGAATTTCTCGCACACTTTCAGTTACCAATTTGTTATGACACTGGGATGCACCTCCTCACATCCTTGAAACATGATCGAGCTACTCATATCTCCAATCATATTCATGAAAGGAGGTGACGTCATTGTTTGATCAAGTTTGAGATTCCTAGTCAACTTATAACTGATTGGTTCACTACCTCTTTTATCGGTATGATTACTAAGGAAATTTCTATGGGGGCATGTGTTACTGAGGAACAAGCCATCGCTCGTACCCAGTACCTCGATCTCGTGTACTCTTAATCTGGCACGTTGTATGAAATATTGCATGATGCTCTGTGACATGGAACTACAAAAGCACTGGTAATGCCATCTGTCGATGGTATCATTGGTTATGTGTCTCAAAATTCTCGAAAGTCTTCTCCAAATATTGTGAAGAAAAAATCTACTTCTTCCACTAATACTGCTTCTCAGCCACCTCCGAATCCTGGTAAGACCGCAGAAGTGAATGCCGTCCCATCCAATTCAGAAAATAAAGCTTCCAAGGGTAAGAAAAAGGGAAAAGGTGAAGCCAAAGCTGATGCCCCGAAACAAGATTCTCCGAAACCTAATGCTGCTGATGGTTCGAAACGTAAACTGAAGTACCCTTGTCTAATTTGTGACGACGAGCACTATACCAAGGATTGTCCATGATGGGCCGAGGTGAGTCAACTACTCAAAGGCACTCAAGGCACTCTGGCTGTTCTTAAAGAACCATTCCCATTGCAGCAAACTCAGATGGTGGAGCAACCTTAGTCCTCTGCCCCATTTGGCTCACATGTTTTCATGATGAACGGTCTTGCACCCATTTTTATAGCTACTCGATCGAAAGATTATACTGAACCATGTTAGGTAGTAGGGAAAGAGATCACTGATGGTCCTCCTCCCCTACCTACTTCTAGCCCTCTTCACATTGAAAGGCCTAGTATTGAGCCCATTGTACGACCACCTTCTAAAGGCGTACTTCGAAAGTCTTCCTATAACCCAAATGCCTGTGCCGCTCAACATTACAGTATTGTTGAGGATTTGGCTTAGGCACCCTCCACTATGTATGAGTTGGAAGTACTTCACAGCTATTCGTCAAAACGGAAGGCTTTGCTATCTGCCATCGGAGGGGTTGACCCCGCCAATTCCAACCTTATCACTTTCGATTTGGAAACTTTCGTCCCGTGTCTCCCTCACCAGCTTGCACTGATTATCCAAGTTGGGATTAATGGAAAGAATATTCATCGAGCGGTCATGGAACAGGGTGAATCTACTTGTATCATGTCTTTTGCACGCTAGAAAGACATTGATTCTCTAGCCCTCAATAAATTTCCAAATGCTTTAGAAGATTTTGATGGAAGGGAATCTCGCCCTCTTGGTGTTTTCGCCAGTTTACCTATTATGTTAGAACGGAAAACGGTTAACGTTGAGGTTGAATTCGTTGACGCTAAACTCAATTATAATCTTCTCCTCGGTCACAGTTGGACTCACGGCATGCTATGCATCCCATCCACTCTCTTTCGTGTGCTTCGATTTCCGAACGAAGGAAAGATCATCACTGTTGATTAGTTGTCCTTTTACACTTCCATGTCTTCCAAGAGAAATGTTCCATACCTAGATCATATTCCTACGCCTTATGAGAGCATAGGACCGGGTATTTTGAAAGATCCTGCCCTTATGGGACTTTTTTCTCTTCCTCCGCCCAACACTGCTCAGGTCAACAGATCCCCACGTATTTTGATCCATGGATCATCCCTTCGCCCGAGAAGGTTGGTTCGTTTGGTGACACGATGCCATTAAGCCCAATAGAAATTGATTACTGTGAACTTATTTCAGCTTTGTCTCCTCCTCCCTCTGATCGTACTCCTTTGAGTGTGTCTCTTGACACGTATTCTCAATCCCCTTGGCTCGATGCTTCAGATTCTCCTGATCCTTTAAATGAGATATTTCCTACTAATGAGGCCATCGTGGAAACTGTGTCTCTTGAGGATCCTCCTTGGGACGATAGTCATCATTGTTCCTCCTTTATGCCTGGCCTTGGTGCCATGTCTACTTATCTTGAGAAGTTTTCTTCCCAAGCTCCTTCCCATCCGCTTTAGACGCCCATCTTGACACATGAAATTTTCATGGAGGGTAAGCTGGGAAAAAATGTGCAAACAATGCCTATTGACATCTCTGTTAAACCATGGATTGTCGAAAACATCCACATTGGGGTGACCTGTTCTCTTGATGAGATCAAGGTCTATACTAGTCTCTTCCGAGAGTTTCAAGACGTTTTCGCTTGGTCCTACGAAGAGATGCCTGGAATCGATCCAAGTGTAGTTGTGCATGATATCCCTACTTATCCTGACGCAAAGCTTGATTGCCAATGTCTTCATCCCGTGCACCTTAGAAAAGCCACCGCTATTAAGGGAGAGGTTGAAAAAATTCTTAAAGTTGGCTTCAATTATCCGATTCCCTTGACAGAATGGGTTTCTAACATCGTTCCTGTGGATAAAAAGCAGGGTACTATTCGTGTTTGTGTGGATTACCATGACATCAACCGCGCTTGTCCTAAGGATAACTATCCCACTCCTTTCATCGACCAGATCATTGACAAATGAGATGAGAGTGAGATATTTTCCCTTATGGACGAGTTTTCTGGTTAGAACCAGATCAATATTCTTCTGGCTGATCAACACAAGACCACCTTTATCTGTCCTTTTGGTACCTTCACCTACAAGAAGCTCCCTTTTGGTCTTAAGAATGTTGGAGCTACATTTCAACGAGCAACGTCGTACACTTTCCATGATACTAAACGCATTGTTCAACCTTACCTGGATAACCTTCCGGCTCATTCTGCTAAGCATAAGGACCACCTAGATCACCTCCATCAAATATTTCTTTGTTGTAGATGCTATAACATTCGGCTCAATCCGCATAAGTGTGTCTTCTACGTTGATTCCAGCAGACTCCTTGGCTCTATTGTTTCTAAAGATGGAATTCGTCTCAACCCTCTTAAGGTCAAAGCTATTGTCAATCTCCCCTCCCCTTCCTCTTTACATCAGTTGTAGAGTCTGCAAGGGAAAGCTAGTTTCCTGCACCGTTTTATACCAAACTATGCTGAAGTAGCCAAAGGATTCATGAAATTGCTTATGCAAGGTGTCCCGTTCTTCTGGGATGAGATCACCCAAAAATATTTTGATGCACTGAAGAAATTTCTTATTAATGCTTCTCTTCTGCGTCCTCCAAATTATCATCACATCTACTCCCTCTACTTGGCTGCTGCATTTAGCACTATTTCCATGGTTCTGGTATAGGATGACGATGATGGTGATGAGCACGCCATTTATTATTTGAGTCACAATCTTCTCGATACTGAAACACGTTACACACATGTCAGGAAATTGGCGTCGGCTGTCGTTCAATCCATCCAACATTTTCGCCATTATATTCTACTTTGCACAGTAAATGTGATTTCTGATTGCAACCCCATGACCTATATATTGTCTCGACAATTGCTAGGGGGAAAATACTCAAAGTGAATAGTTATCCTTGAAGAGTTTGATTTGGAGTTCACTACCACCAAATCAAAGAAATCATTGGTTTTTGTCGATTTTATCTGCTCTTTACCGTCTGCCTCTGCTCCCTTTGGTTCTGAGGAACATATTCCGGAAGACACCCTTTTTCTCATTAACACCCTTGATCCATGGTACGGTGATATCATTGTCTATCTCCAAACTTCCACTTTCCGATCCGAGTTGATGAAGGATGCTCGTTGATGCATTCACCATCATTCACAACCTTATCGCATAGTCAGAGATACTCTATACCGCATCATAGCTCACTCTGTTCTCCACCGGTGTTTAACCCTCGAGGAGGTTGAAAAAGTCCTCAATGACTGCCATTCTGGTGCCTATGGCGGTCACATGTCTGGATATGCTACTGCACAAAAAATACTTTGTGCTGGATATTTATGGCCTACCATTTTTAAATACTGCATCATTGCTATTCGTAAGTGTCACTATTTCCAGATTTACCAGTACAAGATGTGCGCGCTACCCGCACAACTCCATCCCGTCATTACCGTTGGTCCATTTGCAAAGTGGGGCATCGATTTTATGACGTGTAACCCTCACTCGATTAGGGGGCATGCTTATATTATCGTAGCCGTGGACTACTTCACTAAATGGGCCAAAGCAATGGCTACACTCACAGCTGAAGGTAAGACGACTGCATAATTTCTGTTCAATCATGTTATTACTAGGTTTGGTGTCCCTCAAGGCATTGTCACCGATCATGGCTCTCATTTTCGCCATACATGATGGCTGAGTTGACTTCTAAGTTAGGTCTGCGTCATGACAGTTCAACGCTATACTACCCTCAGGCCAATGGCTAGGTTGAAATCGTGAACAAGATTCTAGACACTATGCTTCAACAAATGATTGGGATGCACAAGTCAAACTGGCATCTCATGTTGTTTTTAGCTCTCTGGGCTTACCGAACCTCGGTGAAGGATGCGACTAGATTCACTCCATTCCAACTTGTTTATGGTCTGTAAGCTACCCTTCTGATTGAATGCGAAATCCCTTCTCTCAAAGTAGTTGTTGAACTACTGCCTAATACCTCACCAGAGGAAGAGCATCTTCTATATTTGGACAGACTTGATGAAACTCACCGTTTTTCTGCCTTTGTTATAGAAGCACAAAAAAAGCGGGTCAAAGCTCATTTTGATCAGACAGTTTCGCCTCGTACCTTTGTAGAAGGAGACCTAGTCCTCTTATATGACCAAGTTCATGATAAGTTAGGGTCCGGAAAATTTGAACCCATGTGGCATGGGCCCTATATTGTTAAGTGCGTTTTTCAGAACAAGGCTTATGAGTTGATTGACTATGAAGGCTATCCTTTGAATCAATCCAGAAATGGACTGTACCTCAAAAAATACTATGCATGAGTTTTTCATGCATGTCCATTTGTATATAAGTGTGTTTTTCATTTTTGTACATTTTTTGGCTTAGTGTGCTTTGCGAGCAATTTTTCCTGCTTATTATGTCATTGCTTACTGTGCAGATGTCTGTCACTCCTTATGTTGATTTCACGGATGGTGCCTCCCGCAGTACCCAGAATTTTTCTTCTGTAGCCTGGGTGATTTACAATCCTAATGGTGAGTTGATATACCTTCAAGGTATTTGTCTAGGACGAACAAAAAACAATGTCGCTGAATACAGTGCCGTTATTGAACTCTTAACTGAGGCCATTGCTCTCGACATTTGTGCATTAATTGTGAACCTAGACTCTCAGCTTGTTGTTATTCAACTTAATGGGCATTACTCTGTTAGAAATCCTCAAATTTTAAGGTTGTATTTGCGTGTTCATTTATTAGAAAGGAATTTTGATTATATCACATATCAACATATTCCTAGAAGAATGAATACGTTAACTGATGCAGTAGCCAATATTGTATTAGATATACATTTGCGTAATTTGTAAAAGCATCATCATCAAATAATAAGAGTTAGAAATGAAAATAGGCATATATATATATATATATATATATACATACATATATACTGTTTACTGAAGTGGCTTGTGCGTGCAGTGACATGTTATCATGAGCATCATGCTGATTAGACGCCTAGGCTTTATTTCTTCATATTTTTTGAGAGACATGATGTCTCGAGATGTAACCAAAACACACATATTTTTTGAACTTATGATGCACGTGGATGAAAACACTCGATACACACACACACACACACACACACACACACACACACACACACACATATATATATCGAGTGTTTTCATCCACGTGCATCATAAGTTCAAAAAATATGTGTTTTGGTTACATCTCGAGACATCATGTCTCTCAAAAAATATGAAGAAATAAAGCCTAGGCGTCTAATCAGCATGATGCTCATGATAACATGTCACTGCACGCACAAGCCACTTCAGTAAACAGTGGATGCGGTTAGACACCCATTTAGTATGCCTTTGATACACACGAGGAAAATTCTCAAATCTCATGTAATCTGGGATCCCGCTTGTGAGCCCCTCCAAGTTGCACACGATCTCCTCTTCCTCGCTTCCCTCACCATGAGGAGCCACCTCGAAATCACGTGGAACCCTCTGTGCTATGGGGGACATCCCTGCAGGTCTCTCTGGGCCAACATTTGCAATGCATGGATAAATATCAGAACATATATAAACAAAAAAAATCATCATACTCATCAAAATCAAAAAATGTGTTTTTACCCAATGCTTCAACGCAATCCTCTCCTTCCAGGAGTGGAAGGTCCGGATCACCCATGAAGTTGGTGCCAGTATAGGGCCAGTCCTCCACGATGATGAGTTGTCGGTGGAGCTAGTCGAAGAATTCTGGTTTCCATGACATATGTTGACCGCCTCCTGATCGAGGCATCAACTCCGCCCAACGGACCATCTGTGGTTCTCGTGCTGGTGGTGCAGGGAATATTACCTCTTGGCATTGAAATATTGGAAACCATTCTAGGATGAACAATACCAAGATGGAACTGTAACCAAATTGTTTTAGCTTTCCGTTATTTCACTTTGTTAACTGACGCTTCAGGTTGATTGTTACTGCTTCTGCCCGGTTGAAAATGGTTGGAGTCATACAATCCACGACAAGTTGAAGCTGTGTTTTTGTAGCTTCGTGAGGGGCTTGAGATCCAGCAGCTCATGTTATAGTGTGTAGCACTACTTTTAGTGCCAAATCAGGTATTGACTGGATATCTATTTTTTAGCTCTTCCTTCCTTTCTTTATTCTTGGGAAAACTCTGTTTATGAGCATACCCATGCTCTCCATCGTAGGATGGGTACCTGTCAGGATCAGTGCTGCTCCCCTCCGTGATAATCTAGTGATGAAATATATGTCAGAGACTTCTATCTCCAACTCTTGATCATGAATCATAAATCTTTCCCGATCAGTGTCCCACACACTGACTAGATACAGTAGTAACTCCAGCTGAGCTCAAAGACACGGTGACATGAAATTTTTTAAGAGCCCATAGTCTCTTAGGGCATTCATGCATCTCACATTTCTCATGGCTAACTCATCTTCCTCCCCGTGCTCTCTTTCCTTCCATTCAATGACCATTTTGGCTTTCAATCACCTGCAAAATCATCATTGGGACTTTCATTTGTCGAATATTTTAGTTTTTAACTATTTAAATGAGACTGTTTGAGAGAATTTTCAAGCAAATGTGGTTGCGGTGATTGGCGTGACTGTTTTAGAAATAACTGCTCCAGTTGGCACCTCCCAATTAGAATTCTAGGTAGGTTGGAGCGACTCTGTGCCTAGAACCCACGCCGACCGCCAAGACCAACCTTGAACAAAATTCCCCCAAAAGCATAAAAAATTGAGAATGCAGGCAATGAAATCTAGTTTAAAATGCAAGAAAGGATAAGAGCTCTTACCTGAAGAAATGGATTTGCGATTGGTCTCCTAGATTTTTCGCTGCCAACTCCACAAGATCACAGTTAAAAATGGTAAAATGCTCACAAGAGGTGAAAAGGTGAAAAGTAATTTATTTTTACTATTTCTGTCATTTTATAACCTTTTCAAAACCATAATTATGTTTTTGAGCTTATTTTTCGATTATTTTAATATTTTTTTCTTGAAAAATGGGTTTTACGTGTGTTTCTTGTGTAGTAACAGGTCCTAAAACATGAAGATGATGAAGTGACGAGTTGTATTTTATTACTTTTTTGGACTCGGTAACAACATGAAAAAGTCACCCCCTGGAGTCATCTTTTAGCTCTTTTCCGACTCTCAAAAATTGAAAATATTGCCGAGACTCTTGTCTTTTTGAACTCGTTAAAGGCTGCGAAACGTCATCTGCCCAGTGTACGTTTACCCCTTTTTCGGGCTGGGACAGATTATTTATGAAAAAGGAATACCTTAGCCAATCGCGACTAAGAGGTTATCCTAGATATTGTTTTCTACCTTTTTAGATCTGTGATACTACCTACGAGAAGGGACCTACTAGAGTTTTCTTTTCTTATTCTTTTTCAAACTCTCTAAACATGAAAAGATGTTAATTTCTTCCTTTGTCAAACTCATTAAAACCTAAATGACATCAGAAATCGTCACCATGACGTTACCGAGTTCCTCCTTCCTAGGGCTCGTAAAATGTACTAGGATGGATTTGTCCGAAGGACAAACTTATATGACAAGAATATGATATCCCCTTCAAGCTTGTTTCCAAAAATAATTGGGGTACTCGCCAGAAATGGTGGGGGAAAATGTAACCAATTCTCAGTCGTGTCGGTAGTATGTCGCTCTTGAACATGACACTTGCCTGCAATTCTTGTCGGGTTGGGGATATCCCATTCGTCATTTTTCCTCCATGGGTTTGGGTTATCTGTTTTGACCTCTCATCTGCTCTTTGCCATGTCATGATGACCTCAGATCCCTTGATGTCAAATACTGCCAAATTTCAGAGTTGTGTCACCGATATGTTAAAGAGAAGTTTCCTTCTGCAGTTTTCAACCCCTGATCCTCTGTTTAGTCTTGATTCACTATCATCTTGTTCCTCTGTCTCATGTTGATGATGTGGGAAACATTATGGCCCTCCTTTGACCGGTCACTCCCTGTCCAATTCAGCTCATTATCCAAGAAGCTGATCTCGAGACTCCCTTCTAGTACCTTGGAGCTTGCATGCCTCAATGGAAAGTTCTTCACATTCGACGATAGGTCCTTATTATTGGCCTTCGATCGAGTGATTTCGTGAGTGTTCGACTCCAACTCACTGTTCACATTCCACGGATTATACTAGTTGTACCTTGAAAGCCATTGTCATTGTTGGTGGTTTCTCTTGTGCCTATTAACAACTTTCATCATTGGCTGGTAATCAGGTGATTTTCTTGTATGTTCGACTTCAGCTCACTAATTTTCATGCTTGAATTTGTACTTGTTTGGGTCGAGATGGAGCGCAAGACCCTGGGTTTTGTCTGATGAAATCCAAGCTGCGAGACGATTTGGGTTATCATGACTATATGTATGACTCTTTTGATTGGATGGTTGCGACCATATTTGAGTCTATTTGATGATCCTTCTTACTGGATGGCTGTGTACATACCTCAGATCTTATTATTGGTTGTACTCTATTATGGATGGTTGTGCCCATACCACATATTCATATATCAGAGATATCAATTGCACTTGTTCTTGCAGGTCTTCCGACGATGACGTTTTGGTTTGGGCATGTTCTCATAAAGCATTTAACCCCTCCCTCTCTCTTGGACCTCATGCTTTAGGGGGCATCTCTTACACAATATTTTTTAACCGTCCCTATAATCCCCATCACTTCTATTTTTAACATGTATGAGTCATGATGAAGGCATGAGTTATCATCGAAACTTTAAAATCTTTCCCAATTAAGTCTTTGTCATTCCATGCTTCATCTTTGCATGCTATTGAGCTCTGGAGAGCTGTTTCACCAAGCTAAGCTAGTTGCTGGCATTTTCAAGCAATTGCAAGTGTCATTGATCAAGCAAGGCAGAGAAGGTATAAAAATCACCATGGATGCAAAGAGGAAGACCAACAAAGGAGGCCACTATATCAGATCTGAGCCATCAACAATGAATTTGATGAATGAAGACCCAACTACCTTAGAAGTTTTTAGAAGAACAGGGTGTTTGCAGTTTTTCCAAAGATTGCAAGGATGTGATGTGGAGGTTTCTAAGGAGTTTTCCATCAGTTTCAATGGGAAAACTTCAAATGTGG
Source organism: Pinus albicaulis (assembly GCA_034641835.2). Lineage (NCBI taxonomy): Eukaryota > Viridiplantae > Streptophyta > Pinopsida > Pinales > Pinaceae > Pinus > Pinus albicaulis. Next base: position 834,733,566 of record CM076569.1, on the reverse strand, counting down.
GGATACTAAACCTCACTATAACACCAGAGACTATTGCAGCAGCAACAGGAATTCCTAGAGGAGGAGAGCAATGGTTCAAAGGTTTCAAGTTCACCATGCAGGAATTCAAGGAATTTATCAAGCCATAGCATAGTAAGATTGATCTCACAAATGCCATTCCAAGGAGCTACATGAAAGACAACTTCTCAAAGCTGCTGCTAATCATTCAGAAATACTTCACTTGTGAAGGAAGGTACCACATGGTTTACTGATACCATTTCAAGCTTTTTCTACATTTTGTTGGTAAGAGGTCTCTTGATTTACCCTTTTACTTATACAGAAGCTTAGCTAAGATGTCAGACAAATTTTAAGCTAAATCTGAAGGAAATGAAACCTCGTTCTTTCATCATGGTTTAATCAAGTTGCTGGTTTTAGAGGAGTTAAAGAGATTAGGCAGAGAATGGTCATATTTTTTGTTTGTCAGTGGTTTTGAAGTAGTTTCCATCACTCCTAAAATAACTCCTAAACCTAGAGGTATACCATCACCTTCAATGGCAGAGAAAAGTGAGCCTTTAGTGGCAGAGCAAAATGAACCAATAATTATGGAGACAAAGCCATTTCATAAAGTTGATACACCTGTTGTTACACATGAAAAACAAAAGCCAACAGTGAGCAAACATGGCAGTAAGAGAGTTACAAGAAGCCAAACAGTGGCTAAGGTTAACTTAGAAGACATTCTGCATGCTATTGATATTGAGGAAACCCCCATAGTCCAAGCTGAAGACATAGATGAGGGAGGAAAGAAGCTCAAGAAAGCCAAAACAGCCAAGAAGTTAGAGTTTGAGGGTGAGGATGCAGGATTCGTGTTTCAAGCTAGGAAACCCATGACAAGACATGCTAGAAAACTCTTGGAAAATAGTAAATAATTTCAGAAAGTCACTGAAATTGTCTAGCCACCACCAAGCATCATTTACCTTTCCTCACCTGCAAAAGAAGAATCAGTCATTAAGAAAAGGGAAGGAAAAGAGAAAATCATTGAAAAAACAGAGATTGAGGTTCGTAAGGAGAAGTTGAAGATGGAAAATGAAGAAATAACAGTTTTGAAGAAAGATGCAAGGAAGCACAAAGTTTAGAAAATACAATTTGAGAAAATGAAACAAATTTGGGGCAAGTTAATACAGTGTCAAAGACCTTAGATAACACACAAAAATTGATCAAATGGACTCAACCATTAAGAGGAGAGGTGAAGCATATCAAAAATATGAACCTACACTTGAAATCTAGGAATAGAAAACTAAAGGACCAAGTCAAATACCTCCAAGAGAAATTAGAATTGATCCATGAAGAGCTGGAGAAAAAAGGCTTAAAGATGACTGTAGTTGAGGAGCCCATAGCTCAACTTATCATTAATGAAGAAGAAACACCACAGGGGTCCTAAGTTGAGATTGATTATGAATTAGAAGGCTTATGGCATGCTGAAGACCTATTTTTTGTGGCTGGAGGTTATTTTTTTGGGACAATGTTAAAATCTGGAATTTCTGTAGTTTTTCATAGTTTCGTAGTGTTTCCTAGGCTTAAAGCCAAGAAAATGCTATGAAAATTTCTGTAGCAACTTATTTTCTTCTAAAACCACTTTTTGTAGCCTTCAAGGAGAGAGAATTGTGGTGATGATGTGTCATTTCTTGGTTGACACCCTGGAACAACCAAAGAGAAAAAATTATAGGTGCAAAATCTATTTTTTGGATGTTATGAAAGCTCGCTACGAAACTATCCTGTTTTCGTAGTGAGCTGTTTTTGAAGGTTTTGAAGCATCCCAGTGGAAGTTTTGGATAGGTGGACACATCCAAAAAGTCAAAGGACCTTACCATAAATCATTTATGACTTGAAAACAATGTTGTGGAGAAAACCCATCAGCTAAAAGCTTTCGTTGAAGATAAGGGTCTTGCTTTCCTGAAAAATAGGGTTTGGTTCCATATGTTTAGGAGGGTATTTAATATGTTAAGTAGTGATGAACTATGTCATAGCCTATTCGAGCATGTGATGCTTAGTTGTAACTGGCAAGTAACTATTTCAAAGATAAGGAAGAATGATGTAATAAATAGGAGTTTGATTCCTATTAGGAAATGTCATCTTTAGGGTGTAGCTGTAATTTTATTATTAAAAGCCATGTTTTTTCTGTTATATGAGGTGTCATAGGAAGAGTTTGATGAATCTATCCAAGAGGAAAATCATCCCTATTATAAGAATGTCTATTTAAAGGAAAATTATCGAAGTTGTAAAGGGTTGGAGATTTTTTGCACCATACTATTGCTTTATGTAATTTGACTTATATCAGTAATACAAAGGACTTCTTCTTGACAGACCCGAGATTCTCATGGAGTTTTTAATGTCTTTCTGATCTATATCTTTATCTGTACCACTTGCAGTAGATTTCATATTTATTACTCAGAATTCATATCTTTATGCTCTGACTTCCTTTATTGATGAAATCACTGTGTTGCCCTATGTTCTATGTGTGATTTTCCTTTGTTAAAAACTCTTATCTGCCTCAGCTTCCATGTCAAGAATCCTTGCCACTAAATCTATTGATTTGTTGACTCCATAAGCCCAATGGTAGCAAGCCTGCATTCTTTTCAACCTACATAAACAAAAATCAAGTTACTTTTCAAATAGAGTTAGCCATCTAAGTACTATCATTATCTAATATCATAAACCCCTTTGAGAGAGCCCTCTTAGACTGAAGAGGCTAAGCTTCAGTCAAAAGCTGGTTTGAAACAGTTACATAGGGTTATCTGATCAACGACCAATCAAGTACGATTTTATGATAACAAGTGGAGTCATCATGGCTTGTTCGAATGAATAATGTCGAAGTCCTCACTTTGGCTTCTTGTTTCCTACAATTGTGCAACTCCCCAAAGGGATAGACGTCTCCTCCACCTTATGAGGGATCCAAAACCACCTCCTCCTCTCTTATAAATACTTCCTTCTCACATTGATTCAGCTAGCTAAAAAATCATTACTATAGCTGGCGTGTAGAATAAGGTAGATTGGAATCCATTGTTGACAGAGAGTTTAGGCCCATTGCCTCATCGAATTTGATCTCGAACAAATGCTTGAGATGCGCCAGACTGAACCTGTCGAAGGAGGCTGCAATTTCAAGGCATTAAGGTTGTAAACTTCTTTTCTCTACCATTAATACATGACTGGTTTTTTGGTTCCAATTCTGTGTTTAATCATATGAAAAATGTTTGATTCTCCTTGACCAATCAAATAGCTGTAAATGAAAGTATTTTCTCGTATGTTGTCATCGTTCACTTGATATTTGTGAAGGTACACAGACATTATCACTGAAGGACCGTGACATGTGAAGACAAAGATCAGAGGATCACTGCTGCAAGTCACGACAAGAGCGTTGGACCAAGGTAGGTTATCTATCCCAACTTGTCTTTCATTTATAAGCTAGGAGTCCAAAATTCCAACATGTTCCCTTGTTGCTAGACCCAACCTAGGGCAAGAGGGATCGCCTCTGTCCACAGAGGGGATTTTACTACTCAACAAGCATCTTGTTTCCAACACGACTCAACACTACTGTTGACTGCTGCAAATGTTTTTCATTTTGTTCACCTTCTTTCAAAGGAAGCCTGTTAACATCCTAAAACAACTCATTACAAGCATAAGCATATTTTTGAAAAGTGTGATTCAAAACATCTCTTTGTTTGATGATCAACAATGTCAAGTTCTGACTTGCATTCACTATCCTCTTCATTTCACTTGCATGTATAAGAGACAAAATTGTCTTCTTCTTATGCGCTTTAATTATGTACTCAATACCATCCTTAAACAAGTGATACTTATTCTCATGGAGATGAAATACTGCTTTCCTATCATATAGATAAGGAATTCCCAATACAATACCTGATATCTCAAGCGACACCACATCAAGCTCAAATTCATCAAGAAAGTTTGATTTGATGGTGAATCTTAGTAAGCACTTCCTTGTAATCTACAAATTTTCATTCTTGCATATCCAACCCAAAGGGTATGGTCTTGGATGTCTAATAGTTTCAAGGCCTAGTTTCTTAACCAAATCTTCGGAAATAAAGTTAGCTTGCAACCCACTATCAAAAAGTGTATAAATCTTGGTATGTTTAGAGACAAATCTAATATGGAAAAGTTCTGTTCTTGTATCTTCATCATGAGTATCATTTGAACAATTTTAATAACTAGTGCTTGCAACATGTTTACCTTTCAAACCCATGGCTGTAATCTTTATCTCATCTCCTGAATTTGACCCTAAGTCATGTTCAACTATAGCAACAATATTGCCCTTCTCTTTGGCTTTCAGTCTATTTGGTTTCAATTCTGGATGGAGTTGAAAACAATGGTCTTCATCATGGCCAGTCTTTGAACAAATTTTTCATGTGAGTTTTTCCTTCTCTCTTTTTACAGAACTATTTCTTTTTCCTCTTCCATAAAATTTTCATTTTCCTTTACCCTCACTTTCACTTTTCTCATCTATGTTTTGTTTCCCTCTTGCATCCAAGTGTGTGGCTTGTACACAAAATTCATCTAAATTTCTTGGGTTAAACATAAGAATAGTATGTTACAAATAGGAATGTAAACCCCCAATGTATTTCAAGAGTGTATCTTGGGAATTCAAATTTACTTTTAAAAACAAAGCTCTTTTCCTAATCTCTTGGGTATATTCTTGAACTGTTTGACCCTTGAGTTGCTTAAAATTTTTCCAACTCATAATAACTTTTTGCATATAGGATAATGGATAAAAATATATTTTAATGGAAGAAATAAACTCAACCCAAGAAATGGATATCTTACCATGGATTCACATTTCCTCTTGAGTTTTTGCTTCCCACCAGACTAGTGCCGCTCCTTCTAGCCTTAATGAAGCCAACTATATCTTTATGTCATCCTCATGAAGGTTTTGAATTGTGAAATACACCTCCAATTCATGTATCCAATTGTCAAGCCTCTTTGCATTTACCTCACCATTGTACATGGGAAGTTCAAACTTAATGTCCAATTTGAGCAATGGAGTTTTCCCTTTTGTGGATTTTGAGTGAGTGTGAGTGGTTTTTGTGGTGGAAGTGGAAGATGATGCTGATGGCGATGATGAGGATGGTGAAGATGGTGGATATGGAGGTGGATTTCCTCCACACATTCCTCTTCTGAATGTCATTGAGTCTCTCCAACACCTGACATGATGGCTATGGATTCAAGCTCAAATTCTGATGCTTTTACCTCTTCAATTAACTCATCTTCTTGTACAAATTGCACCTCTTCAATCTCAGCTTCTTGAGACAAAAATTGAGGTTCTTCAAGTGCAGGTATGAGTGGAATTTTGGGTGAGGATAATTTCTTTCAGCTCTCCTTCTTCTGCTCCTAATCTCAGGACTTGCAACCAAAAATTTCCCTTCACCTTTCTGCAGCTTTATCCTTGTCAGCATCACAAATTTGAAACCATTAAACATGCACAAATATTCAAGCAACTATCAAGCAAATAACCTTTAGCAACCTTGTGTTCTGATACCAATTTGACCTGAATTTGAATGTTAGTTTTGCTGTGCTAATTTCATTTTCAGTTATAAAACTTATTTACTGATCTTATGCTTGATGTACAGGTTCCCTTGTTGCTTATGTGTGTTAAATAGGTAATTAAAACTGAATTCTATGAGTGAATTTGTAAGCATAAAGCATGAATTTAAATGGCTGAACAAAAAAAACATAAATAACAAAAAACCATAACAACTGATCCATTAAAACATAGTTTTTATGAAGGAGTTCACCCCTCCTAGGCTACATCTCCTTGGTCCAACTTCATAGCTTGGGCCTCTATATTAGCTCAATTGTGCTCAAATTGATGTTTACATGCATTAAATTCTCTTGGAACCTATTCCAATGATCAAATTATTTTGGAACCTATTCCAATGAGTTTAAAATGTCAAAATCTATCAGAAATGACTATTTATTTACTCAATTTGGTTACCAGATGCTCTAGGCATGGCCTTCCCTCCTGGTGGCGCTCAACTTAAAAATTATTCAAGGCAACAAAAACCTTTGTAGATGAGCTCCTCTATTTCTGAAAACTATTCCAATGTGTTCATAGCATGTCAATTAGCCAATAATGACTCTTTCTGAGCTCAATTTAGTTGAAAATTGACTCAGTTATGGAAAAAACAAACTTTCCCCCAATTTCTCCTCCAAATCTGGAAAACTGGAGTTAGCTTCAACAAATTTGGTGGGATCTCCGAAATTATCAACTCCGCTAAAAGCACCACTAATTAAGAAACTAGATTAATTAATTCTAATCCGCAGTTAGGTGGATAAGCGCGCTTAAAATACACATTAGTGGAGGTGCTCGAACATGGTCACGTTATTTGGGTCACATGAAGGAGGGTTGGCCCACGGGCTGGTCCCCTCCTTCCGCTGTTGTATCCACTTCACACTTTAATTACAATTTCGGAGCAATAAATTTCAAGTTTCATTATCATGACACATTGGTGAATGCGCTGCGTGTTGGGGGTGAGGTCTTGGGGTTGAACCCCGACCTCGACCCCCCTGTTACATTTTTTTGCAACAAAACGTTGATGTTTGCGCATTTATACAACCAAATCTTTAATTATATATACGATGTACGTTGATTAGTGGTTTAATGATAATTAATATGTGGAAATAAATATATATTAATTAATATTTGAGAATTATTTATTAATATATATATAACATAACATATGAAATTTAAATCATATAATATATTATGATTATATATATAATATATAAATCAATTCCAATCTTAATAAAAAAGAAAAATAATTTCAACATAAACCCAAATTTGTCATTGGACAAATTTTACCTTAAAAAATCAAACTGGTGAATCCCGAAGTGACATTTGTCACAGTCCCATTGGACAAAAACTGAAGAAAATTCCCTGAATGATGACTTGGCTGCCATGTCATCAACCTGTACTTGTTCTCCAATTTTTTTTATAAAAATTTGTGTGTTCTAAATGACGATCAACAGAACATAACTCCTTCATCCGAACTCGGTTTTCAATGAAACGAGTCATGTTGGATTCCTTGCGATGGGCTGGTCGTTGTCGTTATGGTTTCATTCAATTCTGAGCAATTTCATTTTTGAGCTAAAATACTGAGCCTCTAAGCACATGTTCCTTTGATATTTTCTATTTTTCATATGGAATTCAATAAAATTCCTTTCAGAATCATTTAAAGTTGAAATTGGTTTCCCTGTCATCCTTATATTGCTATTCTCATCCTCATTGGAGCTTTATTCATACAATGTGTTCCCTAATTTTGAAACCTTTCGTAGAAGGATATTTTCATTCAAAAGGATAGATTGAAAGTGGGATTTATATACGTAGAAACAACTAGAGGTAAGCACATGGGAGGTTGAGATAGTGGAAGTTTTGAATAAAACTAGTTCAGTTCTATAAAATAACTTGACTTCATGATATAGGCATGGTCATTGTATCGTGGAATCCCTTTACTATCTAAAGGTTTCCTATGGGGCAAGTCATCAAACTGAGTAGTGTCATTAAATGCATCTCTAATATCTTCAACATGTTTTAATTTGATCTCCTCAACACTTGATTTTAGTCTACTAAATCATAAAAACTAGTTGATGGTTGAGTGATTGTAAGTGAGATAATTTTTTCTCTTCTCCTAGATGTGAATTCCTTCTCAATATCACCAACATCACTATATTTTATGCTGAGAATATGTTTCTTCTTTTTTTTTACCATAAATTTTTTCTCTCTCCCCTTCTAATGCATTCATACCATACAACAGATGTTTTATTGTTATACGTAATTCTATTGGAGCCCTAATGTGATCTCTATGACTCCTTGAATGAAAGTCTCTCTAAGTCCTGTCATTGATTCTATCATGCGAACTTGAGGTCATTGAGTTTCTAATAATAGGCCAAATCTATATTCTTACTTTTTGGCCTATCCAAGGATTTTTTGGAAGGCGAAGTTACTTTATGGAATTTTTTTTGTCTCTCTGTGGTATTGTATGCTAGTGAATGTGCAAGGATTTTATCTTGAAGTCCTTCTCTGTGGATTATATCTGTTCGATTCTATGGTGATTCATACATTAGGCATCACATATCCTATGGAATATTGTGAATATTTGTGCTATAACACATATTTCATTAAATTTGGAAGTATTCCATTGATCTAGAATTTAGAACTTTAACTAGATTAAGTTTTTTCAAAATGTGGAATTATAAAATCACTTAGTTTACTAATGTTAATGTATAAATTCACCATTTTTGGTGAAAAATTTATCATGGTAAACTATATAAAATAAATTTATATAAACTTGCAAAAGCAAATCTTTCACATCATTAATCTTGGATTCCTTACATTATCTCTTTTAAGATTTTTTTATGGTTTGTACTAAAAGCTAAGTTTGTTAAGGTTATCTTATGAAAATAATGTTGTGTATGTTACTAGTATTAAATTTATGAAAAGAATGTTGTATATGTTACTATTATCAACCCATTTAACGATAATCTGATATAGTAAATATCATGTATGTGATGAAAACTCAAAGATATTTGATAAATTACTATGGATCACAAAAGCTTGAATTCAATTATTAAAACCCTTCTCGACAGGGCCTTGGTAACCAAAATTCATCATGTATGTGTTAAGTTACGATTATTACTAAGACAAGGTTGGCACAATTTAAAAGTCTATCACCTTTGCAACACTAGTAATATGGTTGAAGATGAAAAACCCTTTTCAATCATTCAGTTTATACTCATATTGGATTTAAATTTCAAAATATTCTTGATCTTTTAACTAACAAAATTATGATCATCTTGAAACACTTTTTTTAATGCTTTTTGAGCATAACAATAAAATTCTAAAGAATTTTGAGTAATATCTTTATGGCTTCTTATATACCATATTTGGTCTTAGTGAATGATAATAACCTTACATACTATTGTAGGAAGTTTGAACCATTTTAGAGTTGACAGGAGAAAATATTTTTTTACGATCAAATTAAATGTTGAATGACAGTAGTAGTATAATTTATTTATTATTTATTATTTGTACTTGTGTGTTAAAAACTAAGTTAATTGAGACTTACTTAAGAATAATATAATAATATATTAATATGCAAGAAATATATTAAGTATAAATTTATTTAATGACAAATTATCATAGTAATGTGTCCAATATATACCATATATACCAACATAGATCCATCTTAAATACGGATTTAACATGAGCCTAGAGGGATCAAATTATATAAGACCAAACAAAAATTTTAATCATAGAAACCTAATTTTTTTTCTATATATAGTTATATATGAAGTTGATATCGACATAAATTAGTTAACATAGATCTTCAAATAGTTTATTTGAATCTCTTGCTGAAATATTTTTGAAAACTAAAAGATTTAAACATCTGATTCACACATTTTTCTTTTACTTCTAATTACTTTACAACATATTCATTTTTTCTTTAATTATAGCCGATATTATTTTTCTATTTATAACATATTTTTAATTTTTAATTTTTAATTTAAAAAGGCACGGAACATACAAACTTACACATCCCCTCATACTAGGCTATAGAATGAGCCTGGCTTTGAAAACTAAAAGATTTAAACATCTGGTTCACACATTTTTCTTTTACTTCTAATTACTTTACAACATATTCATTTTTTCTTTAATAATAGCCGATATTATTTTTCTATTTCAATTACTAATAATTTTAATTATCAAAATCAATCATGAATTAGAATAGTAACAAAGTAATACAATTTGATTATTTTCAAATACAAGAGGAAAGAGAGAAAATTGACTAAACTATTTATTACAAATGTTTAGTTTTTATTCCTAGAGTGTTTAAGGATATTATATTGAAAAGAACATATTAACATTCATCTAAAACTTAGATTCATTACATCATTTCTATTATCATGAATATTATATTTATGTATTAAATTTGATTTGTGAATAATAGATTTTGTAAAAAAAATCTTACCTAGTATAAAGTTATTTAACAATATATTATTATTGTGCTTCTTACTATTATTGACCATTTTAAATTGAGACTAACTACATTTCCTATGTTGAGAATAAATTTATTATACTAGTACAATGTTGGCACCACTTCACAATCTATATCTCTCCCTGAAATATTTTTGAAAACTAAAAGATTTAAAATTCACACATTTTTTTTTACTTCTAATTACTTTACAACATATTCAATTTTTCTTTAATTATAGCCCATATTATTTTTCTATATATAACATATTTTTTATTTTTTATTTTTTAATTTAAAAGGGCACGGAACAGACAAACTTGCCTCTCCGCTCAATTACTAATCATTTTAATTGTCAAAATCAATCATGAATTAGAATAGTAACAAAGTAATACAATTTGATTATTTTCAAATACAAGAGGAAAGATAGAAAATTGACTAAACTATTTATTACAAATGTTTAGTTTTTATTACTGTAGTGTTTAAGGATATTATATTGAGAAAAAAAACATATTGACATCCATCTAAAACTTAGATTCATTACATTATTTCTATTATCATGAATATTTATGTTTATGTATTAAATTTGACTAGTGAATAATATATTTTGTAAAAAAAATCTTACCTAGTATAAAGTTATTTCACAATATATTATTATTGTGTTTCTTACTATTATTGACCATTTTAAAATGACACTAACTACTTTTCCTATGTTGAGTACAACTTTATTATACTAGTACAATGTTGGCACCACTTCAAAATCTATAAGAGGAAATAATTTATAAGTCTAGTTGTGTTGTTCAATGATCAAAATCATTTTTTATAAATTAGAGTACAACAAAACAACAAATTTGATTTATATCAATTATAATAAGGAATATTAACGAAAACTCACTTCAAACATTATTACAAGTGTCTAACATTTTTTCATTAAGTGTTTAAATGGTTTATATTAAATAGAATACTAATTAGCTACTCCACTATTGTTTTAATAGACCAAGTTTAGAAGATGTTGTTTTTAAATGCATTATTGAATTTGATTATGCATATTTGATATTGTGAGAAGTCACGTTGGTCAGACAAAGTTTTGAAAACTTAAATATTTTATGGCAGTGTCATGTCATTTGTATCACCACATGATTACATTGAAATACTAAATAATATAAAACTTCCCCAAAAATAATTGAAAAAGTGTGTCTGAATGTATATTAATAGATCCTTAAAAAAAAAATACATTCATGAATCATATAAACCTAATCTTAAGATATTCTCTCAAGTAGGTCAATAACAACTTCTACACCATATTTATTTATCTTGGTCTTCTTGCAATGTTCTTTCTTTGGCATCCATGCCCACACTGGTATTAATTGGAATAAAGCCAAGTTCTGTGTCATCAAGATTTGGTATCCAATATTGCTCTAAAAAATTTCCATTGTGTTTCCCTGAATAGGCTTCCGCCAATCAACCTTTACATGAAGATTCTCAATTTCAAGATCCCTAAAGATATCTGAGATGGATTTTGTCATCCAAATCATCCCTCATGCATCCTCATTTCCTGAGCTAACTAGCAACATATTTCCTTTCTCAACATCAATCATTGGATTGAATCTTGGCTTTGGCTTGTTGCATTTGGGCCCAACATATATTGGTTCATCTATTGCATTATCAAAATCTCCATCCATAATACTTGAGATTACATGGAGTGCATTACGATCAACATCAAAAATGTGCCTTGTCTTGGGCAAGAAATCCTCAGAAGATGAATTACTTCCATCTATTATTCTATGATTGTTATAGATTCCATATATTATTCTATGATTGTTATAGATTCCATCTAATGTATCAAGAACTCTTTCCCAATACAATGCTTTATTTTTCCATTCCTCTGTAACAACTGGTGAATCCTTATTCTCGATAGTGTCTTTCCACATTTTTATGTATGATGTTATCCCTTCCTTCAGTTCTTTTAAATAGGCATCATTCTTTTTGGAAGCTAAGAAAGATGGGTTCCCTAAGGGAATTATAGGTTGATCTTCATCATCTATATTCCATAACTCAACTAATTCTAACCACTCAATATCTCTAATGGATTCTTTGTACCTTAGTACTGGAATATCATTGAGTACAAGAAATTGGAAGTATTGAACATTAAGATGTCCAACTAGTGCATTTTTTCCCTCATTGATGTATCCATTAAGGAAACTTTTGAAGTCATACAACTTGTCAATAAGTTTAGGTGTAAACACTCGTTTTTCTTCAATTATGCGATATGTATCCATCATTTTTGGTAAAAAATATATATCTTTACGTTTTAGGTTGGAAGAAATTCTTCCGTAGGTTCCATCTATGTCTTCATGGGTGTGCCCCACAGGAAAGAATACAACCTCAATAGTGATGAAGACACAAAGTGCAGTTAAAAGTGATAAAAACATGAAAAGATAGTGATTATTATTATCACTTGCTGCATTGTCCAATTGTAACAACAAATGTGGAGGAAGAGGTTTAAAATCAACATTTTGACTCTTTAATCTTCCACGAGATATAAAATCATCCTTGTACACTTGACATTTTGAGTAAATAGAGGTATCAAGTAATGCATTTGTAAGTGAGTTTCTTGAACTTCCACTCTCATAAAGTAGATCACCTTACATATCAATTTGTGGGTCTTCAAGGTCCCTTTAGCACTTTGCAAGGGATGTAAGAGTAAATTGCGATCCCATATGTTCAAATGGTAGGGAGAAATGACCAAAACCTCCTGTCTTATGCCCATGTGTTAACATACCTGTCAATGACAAACCTAAATTTGTTCCTACAGTAGATTTTGATTTGACACATAGCCTTGGGATTTAAGACTTTGTTTTATCCATTTTATCATGGATAATTCTCAAATACTCCTTTGGAAACCGCTCTGACATAATTCTATGGGAATAGTAGCAATATCTTCCACACATAACAATCTTGTTATGTTTGTTCAACCTAACTCGTGCCTTTTCTTCCAACATTCACTGCAATTGTTGAAGTTGGTGTTCTTTGAAAATTCCACATCTCGAAGCTTAGTATCTAGATCTTACGCATTGTTGATTGTGATATTGATGGGTAATTGAGCTTTTGAAGAGCCTCATTGATCTCTTTTAACAAATAATTTTTTGTGTAAGTCGAAGGAAGAAATATTAAAGGAGAAGATGTTCCATCTTTGTCAACTCGACGTGTTTGGTTTGGTGAAAAATCTGAATTATCCATTACAATTTTGTGCAATATTTCTATGGTTGCCACGGTGTGTGCTTGTGCTTTGCATGTCTTGGTGTTACCATGAATATCTTTCATCTATCCATGTTGGAAATAATGTTGGTAGTTATAAAAGTTTCTTTGAGGAATCTTATGTATATTATACCATGCTTCTTACAAATAATATTACCATTAAATCTCATGCCCTTTATATTTCTAGCAATAGGTGGTAGGCCATGGCCATGGCTCCTTGACATGATTATGTTTGATATGAGTGAATTAAGACAAATTCCCTAATACCATTTTAATTTATTTGTCTCGTACCTCTTTTAGCACCTGCAATGGTCTTCCTATCCACATGTTGAAGACAACCTTTTCTACAATATACATCTATTTCCAAAAGTCGAATTTCTTTCTCTTCATCTATTTTTGTTTGACATTTTGCAATTTTTGTTGTAGCCATAACTTGTTTAATCCTTTTATATGGTATTTTTACATGCATATAAATTGAGTTTCTATCTTTTTCATTACAAATATACCCATCACATTTGTTTAAGGGATTTGTGTCCTCTATAACATCCCATATCACCATTTCCTTGGGTGGCTCCTTGAACTTTTCTTTAACCCTTAATATCACACCTTTGTTGCCCACCAACTTATTTATTGGCCATATAACCAAAAATTGTATAGACTTATCTTGAATTCTGCATATTTCACAATTTCCATCTATCACTTCCAAAAAAACACCAAATTCCATTTCACCTAGTGTTTCACCTTCAACAATGTCATCCTCGCAGACATTAACTAACATTCCTTTGGAAATGCACATGCTTGTTCCCATACATTCATGTGTAACAGAAACCTTTGTACATATGAATATAACCCTATCTTAGGGAATATTTATGGCATGATCATGACAGTGAGGTTGCAAATCTGATTCTGGCCAAATTATATCATAAGATTCCAATGCACCCCCTAGTGTATGCTCAAATCCTGTTGGATGTGGTAGATCAGCATCATGTTTTAACACCTTCTCAATTTTAACCACTATGCATCCTTTCTTTACCATCTTTCCATGCACTTTATTCCCAAGCTCCGTATTGAATATGAAACCCTCACCCACCTTCACTCCAGGTTGTAGAAGATCTACCTTGTCTCCAATAGAAAATGTAGAAGAAATATTTGCACCTATAAACGAATGTAAATAAGGTTAGTATTTACTAAAAAAAAGTATTATACCATCAATAATATTTGAAAAAATGCTTCAATATTTTGATTTATCTATGTTGTGGCTCAAATCCATGATCTTCCATGGATGTATGTCCCCTTCATCAACATCCTCCTTAATCAAATGTGGTTGAGTGATATAAATTATCAAAATTGCAACATAACATGCATTAACCCTTTCTCTGGCATAATAAGTTTTAGATTTTGTAGATTCAACCCTTCCCAGCCCAACAACTTGATCATTAATAAGGAGATCAACATCGTCCCCTTTTGCTAAAATTATATTTTCCATTCTAGCTTGTACCAATTCCGTAACAACAATTAAATCATAAATTTTAATTAAAAGGTTGAACCATGTAAAGTGTGATTTTATATTTTCGCAAAAACACACAACTTTCAAAAAAGTAATATAGATGCAATAATTTGAATAGTATGGTAGTCATATTGTATGTAAAGAAACATTGTTCCCCACCATCTAGGGCCTACTACCAAAAAGTACTTTATAGGAAAATTACACAAAAAACATATATGAAGACCATGCAATTAGAGATGTAGATAGTATCATAGAATGACAAATATCAGCTCATATCAAACCACCAAGTTCTTATTTAACTTCAGAAATGACACTTGTAGTCTTAATGCATGTGTATGAATAATGATCATAAGAAATTTGTAGAAGTTGAAGAACCAAAACATGGTCCATTGGAAAATCTAATAAATTCCAAGATTGATGCTACATAAGATGTCTCAATTTTAACCACTATGCATCCTTTCTTTACCATGTTTCCATGCACTTGCCCAAGCTTTGTATTGAATATGAAGCCCTCACCCACCTTCACTCCATCTTGTAGAAGATATACCTTGTCTCCAATAGAAAATGTAGAAGAAACATTTGCACCTATAAAAGAATGTAAATAAGGTAAGTATTTACTAAAAAAAAAAGTATTATACTAATCAATAATGTTTGAACACATGCTTCAATATTTTGATTTACCTATGTTGTGCTTCAAATACATGATCTTCCGTGGATGTATGCCCCCTTCATCAACATCCTCCTCAATCAAATGTGGTTGAGTGACATCAATTATCAAAATTGCAACATAACATGCATTAACCCTTTCTCCAGTGTAATAAGTTCCAGACTCTGTAGATTAGACCCTTCCTAGCCCAACGACTTGATCATTAATAAGGAGAACAACATAGTCCCATTTTTCCAAAATTATATTTTCCATTCTAGCTTGTACCAATTATGTAACAACAGTTAAATCATAAATTTTAATTAAAAGGTTGAACCATGTAAAGTGTGATTTTATATTTTCGCAAAAACAGACAACTTTAAAAAAAGTAATATATATGCAATAATTTAAATAGAATGGTAGTCATATTGTATGCAATGAAACATTGTTCCCCACCATCTAGTGTATACTACCAAAAAGTACTTTACATGCAAATTACACAAAAAAACATATATGAAGACCATGCAATTAGAGATGTAGATAGTATCATAGAATTACAAATATCAACTCATATCAAACCACCAAGTTCCTATTTAACTTTAGAAATGACACTTGTAGTCTTAATGCATGTGTATGAATAATGATCATAAGAAATTTGTAGAAGTTGAAGAACCAAAACATGGTCCATTCGAAAATATAATAAATTCCAAGATTGATGCTAAATAAGATGTCTAAAAGCCCCATGAAAAGGATAAATTATATTTTCACTTAGTGAGGATTCTTGATGTTTGAACTTGATAATAAAAATCCAAACTAGAGGTTTTCTTCCAAATAAAAGTTTTGAATGACAAATATCAGCTCATATCAAACCACCAAGTTCCTATTTAACTTCATAAATGACACTTGTAGTCTTAATGCATGTGTATGAATAATGATCATAAGAAATTTGTAGAAGTTGAAGAACCAAAACATGGTCCTTTGGAAAATCTAAGAAATTCCAAGATTGATGCTACATAAGATGTCTAAAAGTCCCATGAAAAGGAGAAATTATATTTTCACTTAGTGAGGATGTTTGATGCTTGAACTTGATAATCAAAAGCCAAACTAGAGGTTTTCTTCCAAATAAAATTTTTGGTACTGTAAATACTAGATAATTCTCATTTTTTATTCTAAAAGAAAAGAAATTGCATTTATGGTCTCCACAAGAAATTGTATGTGAGTATTATGGTCTCCACATGCTAAAATATGCATTTTCTCTAAGGCACTAATGTCTTGGTATGAAATTCTAAGGATCATATTCTTGAAGGTATCTGAATTATATGAATATGGAAATTCTGAACATCAAAGGTCTATTGTACGCAGAAGTTTCCTTAACTAGTGAAATTTGTCTCTTGATCCAGATTCGAAAATAAATCCATGAAAATGTTCTACTCTTTGATAAGGTTATCTATGAAAACATGACATTATGTAATCTTTTATATGGCACAATTTTTCTGTTCATAAGTTATTAGGCATTCCTTGAGAATTTTGTGGCTCCAAAGTGCATGTGATAAAGTCTGAGTTTCCTTATAATCAAATAAAGTTATGTATATTACAATAAATGGTATGATCCATGAATTTTTTGATATTGAAATCAAAACTTGATCCTGTTATCACTAAATTGACGCTGATGGGCTACTTCAACAGTCAACTTAGAGTAACTATTTCAAACCTACTTTTAGCTGGAACTTAGCCTTTCTAGCCCGAGAGGGCTCTCTCAAGGATAAATATGATATTAGGTAAATAAATATCAACAGATGGCTAACTATGAAATTGGTTTTAAATATATTTTTGTGTAGGTGAAAGATGAAAACAAATAACTACCATTGGGCATATGGAGTCAGTATGAAAAATTAGTGACATATGAAACTTATCTCATGGAAGCCGAGGAATGTGTATTTGAATGAAACATAACATTTACATCAGACTAGATGCATAAAGGAAGTTGGAGCATGTTGATCATGAATTCCAAGTAATTATACAACTAGAATACTGAAGATAGAGAAACAGAACATATGATACAAACACATATCAGAATACTAATGAATCTCAGGTGAGAAAATAAGTCTGCTGCCACTGTATATTACTGATAAAAAATATTTACAGTAGTAGTCTGCAATATAACATCCTTCTACCCTCTCTCCATCTATATTATGCCTATTTATAACTTTAGTTACCCTTACAATGAGTCTGCCAGCAAGGCTAGACCTTCGAATACCTCTAATGACACCTTCACTAACCAAAAAGTAGATTACAAGGAGAGAAAATATAGACCTGCTATTTTTAGGAATTTGAAACCTAATAGGACTCTAATACACTTTATTACATTTAATAAACTTTAAAAGCCCCATGTCTGTTGATATACATTGAAAAGATCATGTTCTTGAGGTGGCAATGACCATGACTGAACAATAAAAACCCCCCACCAAGATAGGAGATCTATCTTCCGAGCTTTGAGGAGGTGATGTCATATTTGCTGATGTGGTTTCCATGATGAGTTGGTAGCTTGATCAAATTTTTCGATGAGCGTGTCTTCAACCAAAACTAAACTAATGATTTTTGACCCTTCCAGGTGGCTGAACTGTTCCAAAAAGACAATTAAGGCTTGAAAATTTTCAAAATTCCTCCTCGCTGCAAAAATAGAGGACTTCTAGGCAAGTCCGTAGCGAGAGTTTGTAGCATTTTCTACTTTGGCCATCTTTGAAAATTGTTTGCCTTCTTTTCTTATTGGAGGATGTCTAGTGGGTCTAAACACTTAAATACATGCTTTCACTTTCCTTTTTGTGACAAAACTTGACATATATTCCCAAAAAAACATCTTCTGTGAGTTCGTAGCGTTTCTTGGCTTTGAG
Source organism: Pinus albicaulis (assembly GCA_034641835.2). Lineage (NCBI taxonomy): Eukaryota > Viridiplantae > Streptophyta > Pinopsida > Pinales > Pinaceae > Pinus > Pinus albicaulis. Next base: position 834,715,251 of record CM076569.1, on the reverse strand, counting down.
CCTGGAGTACTCTACGAACTTGCCTAATAGACAATAGGATGTAAAATTCTCCGATTTATTCTTCATAATTTCTCATGGCTATGTAAATGATGAGCTATAACGAGGCAAAAAATATTTTAAAATGTAGTTTACCCCCCTTCAAGTAGTAGTGGCTTCACCCTTAGCATCAGTGGTTTAAGCTTCAACGGATTCATTTATCACTATCATCTTTAAACCCTTTTTCTTGAGTTCTGTTTGTACCATTTCCATCTGCACCTCCAACTCCTTCACTTCGCCTTTGAGCTTCTTCCTCTATGTATACAACCAATTGTTCCTTTTCCTTGTGTGCTTCATAACTCTGCGTAAAGGGAGGGTTCTCTTTAGCAATATCTTAGCACTTGTTAGGGCTTCATCATAATAGGTAATCTTCTCATTCACTTTCTCCTTGCACTCTTATACCATATTCCTTTCTTGCTTAGCCTCTTCCAACTCCAACTTTTTTTCAACGACCTCTTCCCTAGCTTCCCTCAGTTGTTCCCTTAGAATCTCCACTTCAGATTTTTCAGTTACATTCTCCTTGCCTTTCCTCTTCTTGATAATTTCTTGTTTTGCTGGGGATAGGTTGAGGATTTCTTCTACCATAGGTTGTTTTCTCTTTTCCGTCTCTTCAGGATTATTATCAACCTTCATACCTTTGGAAAGGTGCAATCTAGTGATAGGTTTTCTTGGTTTAAAAAAAACACTTGCATCTTCACTGGAAAAGTCAAGTTTCTTAGCAGTGAGGCCTTTCTTCTTCTTCTTACCTCCTTTGACCTCCAAAAATTTAACCACAGGGGTTTCTTCTATACCTATGGCTTGTAAAATATCATCAATATTACCTTTTCCCACTGTCTGGCTCATAGTGATTATTCCATGACTCTTTTTGCTAGGTTTAGGCTTGTTGCTTGAAGGTCTGGGATGAGGTATCTCTGTCTTTTGAAAATGTTCCATTTCAACCTCCATGGGCTTTGTAATTGGCTATATTTCTCCTTTCTGTCCACCTTCTTCTTCAAATATAGGTTCATCATTCTTACTAGAAGGGTTGGTCTTTGATTTAGGTGTTTTATTAGGAGTCAACACACCCACTGCATAACTACTTAAAAAAAGAAATGTGGCCCAGTCCCTATTTAATTTTTTCAACTCTTCCATAACCAGAAACTTAATTAATCCATGATGGAAGATAGACATTTCACTACTCTCAGGCCTAGCTTGTACTTTATATGACATTTTTCCTAAGCTTCTAAATAGGAAAAATGGAAGGTCCAAAAGCTGCTTACCAGTGAAATGGAGCAAATGTTTGGAGGATACTTATATATCATGTGAAACCTCCCCTCACATGTGAAATACTTCTGAATTAGCAGCAAAATTTTGGAGTAATTTTCTTAGACAATTTCTTGGTATCCCTGAGGTCATGTCCACTCCTATGTGCTCAGGATTCAGGAACTCATCACAATTCTTCAATTTGAATTTGGTTGATTTAAACCACTCTTCCCCTGTCCTTGTAATTTATGTGGCTTAGGTAGTAGTTTCATGAGAAACCATGAAATTTAATTCACCCAAATTTGATGTAGTGCTAACAAAATTAACTACAAAATCCTTAGAAACTTGGTCATGATACCCCTATAACTTCTGACAAAACCTCATGCAGCCAACATTGGTGAAGGTTGCTGCAAAAAATGGATCTTCATTGACCAATTTTAAGTCCATTGGCTCATACCTGACCACTAAGCCTCCTTTGTTGGTCTTCTTATGCATGAAAATTCTTTTCAAAACAACGTTGGCCTCCTTGGAAATGTGACACCTACAAAAGATAATTACGCACAAGCAGCAACTTGCAGACAGAGGCTGGACTTTCCTTAAGACAACATCGACTTCTATACTCAGAAAAAAAGGGAAAAGGTGGCAACAAGCAACTGATAAGGATGATTTGAAATGGTAAGTTTGAATGCGAGAGGAAGGAGGCCAAATGAGGAAACACAAATAGAATGATGGGATGATAATGATGATCACACATGAACCATGACTCTAAACAAGTCAACACATGACCTCAGACTAGTCTCTATTCATTTGAAAATTGACACCTCATCCATTACCTTTCCGGTGCAGAAAAAAACGAGTTCATAGTGTTTTTTTGTTATGAGTTTGGCAGATTCGCTACGGAACTGTCAGGTGAGTCCATAGAGAAAACAACCTGTTTTCCATAGAATTCGCTGTGGAATCAGGAAAAAGTGGACAAGTGTCTTAAACCTTAATTTGAACCAATGCATGCGGATTCTTTGCAGATTTTTATTGACATGACCTTAATGAGATGACATGTGGGGACTCTAAAGACTTAGGACTATAACCAAATCATGAAATTTCATCAATTTTCATGAATTAATTCATCAACACACTAAAACTTATAGAAAATGAAATTCCTAACCAAATTGAATGTTATTAATGATAATAGATCCTAAATCCGAAAAAGGATTCTGAGGTATGTCCCAAAATATATAAATTGAATAGAAATCTCATCTCAAGATATCCGAGCTCAGTGGCACATAAGGAATAATGCGAATTTGAGTGACATATCTCTTAAATACAATGCAAGCATGAGAATGAGGATATAAATTCTCTTTGGCAATAGGCCCAATCCTTGTATCATCATTGTGGCCCCCTTTATGTAAGGTGATCCATAAGATACAGTATGATCTGATTAAAATATGAGATTGAAAAGGTATATATATATATAGACAGTCTATTGCTAAGAAGTCCAAAGGATTATTGAAAATTTCAAATCTTTGAAATTTTACAATTATGGGTGGCTCAGTAATTCAAATAATCGATTTGTCTCCTAATGAAAAGAGTTAAGTTTCTCTATCAAGGTATGTTGTGTATATACAAAAAAATTCAGCACTAGTAGAACCTTTTTTTGGCATTGAAAACTCTTTGTACTTTGAATACAGTTGAAGAATTTTTGTTGTTGAAAGTATAGGAACAAGCCTTGTAGTCAAATTGAAGGAGTTCTTGAACTCTTAAATTGAATTATGAAGTTTTTTTTTTAATGGAAAGTATGCGTATGATGGCCTAGGAGTTTCTTTAAAATAGGGTATGATGAACTCCTATCATTTCGAGTAGCTTTGTGCAAGTCCAATCTCCCCTTCAAATTCTACAAGTTCGCTTTAAAGACTTGATGAGATTGCATCTCTAAGGTTTTAAAGTTTGAATTTCAAATGAAAAATTCAAGGGTAGTTAGATTGAAGGTATTAATAGTTCTTGATCTTTAGCATGAAGACTTGGACATTGAAATATGTAAGAAAATAATAAATATTAAGAGTTCAAACCCCTATTAAGGGTTTACAAAAGCGTTATAAGGGGTTTGACGAAGAAATACCTAGGGATTGTGAAACTTTAGGAATGTTGATGCTTAAGTATGCAAGATGCTGATAATGATAAAAATTATTAGGGTTTATGGTCAGAACCTTATCCAACCAATTGATAACATTATTTAGGGTTGGGCCTATGGATTGACTACAAATAAACCATAGATCCTAGAATATTGAAATTTTGATGATGATATTTTTTTGTAGATGCAAAATTTTAAGAGGGAGATGTCACAAAAGATAAGTACCTTATACTTTGTTTTATTTCTAATTCATTACTAATGATGTGGATTCCTTATTAATGATGTGGAATTCCCCATGATATGGATTGATTAATGATTATGATATTGATGATGTGGACTCTTCATTGATAATGTGGATTTATTATGTGAAATTTTTTGATGAGGACATTGACTCCTTGGTGATATGGTTCCCTTGATGATAAACCCTTAATTATGTGGACTTGGAATCCTCTTTGATGATAAGATAAAGGATCTAAGAGAATTAATATTAGAGGGAGATGAGATATGCTTAAGAGATATGTAATTTATTGATTATTTTATTGTTTCATTATGAGTCTTTTGTATATGTATATCTTGCTTGGCTGTATTTGTTCTTCCATGGCCTCCTAGTGAGGATTATACATGCATAATGAAGACTGCTAGGGATAGGAAATAGATGAAGAAGGATGGAATAACAAAGAAAACACGACACATGATTGCACTTAGAGGGATCATATAATATCAACCATTTCTTGTGATTAATGAAGAAATGAAGTATGTTGCAACTTCCAAGGTGAAGGTGACTAAAAGTTGGAAGAGAAATTCCAATCTGAATATGCTAGAGATGAGGATGTTTTGTGCTCATGACATAAGATGGAGACCTCTATTCTTAGTGTTAGGAGGAGTTGATTGCTTATAATATTGAAAGTGTGAACTGCGATTCCATGAACACTTGATGATAATTTGAAGAAGTTATGAAACTTTGTTGATGATGGATCCCTTTGGTTGAAATCTGGTTTAGATATATTATAAGGGCTATATTGGTCTGAATGAAATAGATGATCCTGATACCTTTTAAGCGATTGAAGTTAGATATATAACTAATTTTTGAAGTTAACTATTGATCTATTTGATCCTCCGTTGATGAGATTTTTCCTCTATGAGAATATTTTTCAATTGTGATTGCTGATGAACACTTTTTATGAGAAGCCACTTGTTTTTTGTTGGATTTTTTGCTTATGTGAGAAGCTACAACTGAATTCGAATGAATGGTTGGATATTTAGGTCTATTGGAATGTTTGATAAAGTGTTGTAGCCTGCCATGGAAACCTTTTTTTCTATTGTTGAGCTGATTGTTGATGATTATGTGGTTAAGATGAGAGTATTACACATCAGGGTGTTGTTTTAGCTTGGGATATTTCATTATTTCCTAAATGAGTAGGATGCAAAGATCTTATGCTCTCAATACGACCGAGACAAATTATACTGCAACTAGTATGGCTAGTTGTGAGGCAGTGTGGCTGTGAAAGCTCTTTACAGAGTTGTTTGATTATGTCCCATATACGACTATGATATGTTGTGACTGAAGAGATATTCTAATGAAATGAGGAGTATTATGAACAAGATGAAAACTTTGATTTGTTGCTTCAATATGGATCTTTCTTTGATTTCCTAGATGAGGTGGCAGCTAACTTCCATTTCACTTAGTCAAGTAGTGGAAGATCATATTGCAACTTGTATGTATGAATTGTGAGAAGTGTGCCTCCAAATTTGATCCATAGTATTGTTCGACATGGTGCCACTGATGGAGCATTGAGGCTCCAAGACATAGGGAGAGATGAGGATCTAGCACAAAGGGAGTAGTGAGGCTTTGATAGTTTTTGAATCAAAGTAGTCAGGCTTCAACAATTGAGCATATTGCATGCATTCTCACCAAGCCATTTCCCAAAGTGAATTTCTTATTCTTTAGAAAGAAGCTTGGGTGCAGGAGAATTTATTCCTACCTGAGAGGGAACACTATTGATTGAGAACATTGAGCATATTTTATTGCCCATATTTATTACTAGACATGGAATTGGTGAAGGGGGATGTTAAATGAGGCTCTTGGGTGAGGGATCTCCTTAAATCCATGGATTTGGTTGAGTACATACCCCATTTTGAATCCTACCCAAAAGTCACCCTTGTAAAGAGTCCATGGATTGAGTTAAACTTGTCAGGATTACCTCCCATCCTGGCCACATGGGAGAGGAGATTTAGGTTTGTGTGTTTTTTACCAAGGGCAGATGTTCCTTCCATGGATTTTGTTGTGGAAACTTGATCTCCCCTAAGTATTGGATTTATGTGTTCTACCACTTGATTACTAAGGATGAAGTTGGGTGAGGGTTAGTCAGTGGACATGGGGTGTGTGATATTTACTAAGGTAATTTATGACTACCATGGACTTGGTTGTGTTAAATTGATCTCCCTTATTTTAATTGTGGATCATTCTTCCAATATGAGATGATATTATGATGCAAATATCAAATTTCCTTATGTTGAGACAAGTACATCTGACATGAGATCATTTATCTACTATTTTAGGTCATGGAGCTTGAACTACAGACCATAGGGTATGTTTGATATTTAACAAGATCATATATGATTTCCATGGAATTGGTTGTGGTAACCAAATCTCTTGTATCATTGATCGTGATTCATTATTATTCTATGGATTGAGATATCATTATTCAGTTGAGATGAGATTTATGGAGAAGTAGAAAGAAAATCCCCCTAACTGAGAGGGGTTGTTGAAATTAGATTGTGATGTTATCTTCTTTCCTTATAATTAAAGAGAATGAAAATGAATCCCTGGATAAGAGGGAGTGTTGAAATTGTATCCATTGTTTACATTTCCATCTATAAAAATATAAATAAGAAAGGGAAAAAAAAATTAATTGAAATTGCAAATTTATAATTTGATTTTTCCCTCCAAAATATTTCAAGTCGTCTGGCTCAATAAGGCACCCATTTGACCCATATTGGAAGTATATATAAAGGAGATACCTCCTCCATCATTTTTACACATCAAATTTCCTTGTATCTATCTAATCTAGCGAATTTTAAAAGGAGAAAGGAGGGACACAATTTCAAGAGGATAGTTTTGGGAATTCATCTTGTGTTTTTGTATTGGTCTATTGAGGATAGTTATTTATATTGAAGCTGCTTTTGATTTATTGATGTACTATGAACTCTCTCTCTCTCTCTCTCTCATAAGGAAACAATTTCAGGTTTTCCCCTTGTAGATTTTTCCTTGGCCTTAGGCCTAATTTCTGTGTCTCTTGTCTCATGGTTTCTTCATTATTTTCTACTATAATTTCCTACTTCTCTTATATGATTATGAATGAATTAACAAAGAGTGATGTGAATGCTAAAAATAATTATTTGAAGTCATTATATGTTCCTAAAAATATGTTCTAAGAATTCCCTAGTTAAAATTAACAATTGACGTCAACGTTGGTATTCCGACGCCATTCCGACGACACATGATGTCTCTAGTATGGAAAATTTAATGGAAAAATATAGTTGTAGGAGTCGGTCTTGTGAAAGAGGTTATGAAAACATAGGATGTTTCCAACACAAATAATTTGTCAGAAAAATCTATCCATATGCGCCTATCTTGTGATGCTGGTTCCGATGGCATATGATGTCGCCACTATGACAATTTTGTCAAAAAAATCCTGGAATAGGCGTCACCTCTTGTGATGAAGGTTTCGATGATAGATAATAGTTTTTATGATGATTGTGTTGAGAAATGTATCACTAGAAATACGTATGTGTCGTAAAATTTACGATGAGTATGTGGAGTGATTTCAATGAACATCACTACCTTGGATGACCAGTTTCCAACAATGGTTAGCATCATAATTCCAATGAAAACTTGGCATGTTTTGACTGCACGCCATGTGATGTTTACTGTAACCCTAATTTTTCATGAGAGCAATAATAGGGGGTTGAAAGAGTGACCAAGGTCGTCTAAAATTGAGTGAATTTTTGGTAATGGATATATTGAGAAGTGCACCACTTCCAAGGATTCAATAGTTGCACCACATGTAAGGTGAGTCTTAGCACCAAAAACTTTGTAATTATTTTATTTTTAATGTTTCAATTTCATGCAACCTTTCAACCTCATGTCCTTTACTATCCTTAGATACTTATATATCCCTATGCATGAAAAAATTCAAACCATTTTGATATTCTTTTTTCTCTTCTCACTCACTCTATTAATCCTCACCAATCTTCATCACGCCTTCCCAAAAAACTAATGCTCTTACATTTAGTATTTTCCCCTTTCTACATAGCACAAGTTGGCTTCTCAATTTTATTTTCTGATCTGTATGTGAAGTTTCTTGAAGATTATGTAAATTTTTTAAGTGATTAAATTAGGTTTTTAAGTCTCTTATGTCAATTATTTAAACACATAAACATGAATTTAAAAATCATATTTTGTAGAAAACAAGAGACAATATCACCATAACAGAAAACACATAGCAACAAATGATGAAGGAGTTCACCACTCTTGGGCTACGTCTCCTGGTTCAACTTCCAATGGTTGGACCTCTTTCATTATTCTCAAAAAATGGTGTTTACATCAATTTACTAAACTCAAATGTCTATAATGATAGCTCTAATGGCTTTAGAACTATCAAAAACCCCTGTATAGCCTCTTTTTTCTCTTGAAAAGGCCAAAAAATGAAGAATTTATGATCCTCCCAAGTTCTTCAGCTATTTGTCCTACAATTTTGACAATTCGGCTAACTATCCTACAATTCCACCCCCTTTTTTGCTAACAAAGTGAAAATTTAGCCACTTGCCGACGCAAATTGTGACCCCCACTATCCGAACCAAAACGCGCCAAGTGGCTGAATAAGCGCCATTGATTTCGTGGGTTTCCAGCCAGTGGAACTCCGCCCGGGTTCCGGTGATTGAACTGAGGTTCAAGATGGGTCAGGTTAGGTTGTGGAGTGCCGATGGTGTGGCATATACTGTTAACCTTCCAGGAATGTGAACACTACCTCTGACTGCTGGGACTTAACCATCACCATGGCTCTAAACCGTGGCAATAACTGTCTGTGTCAACCTACCATGCAAACAACGCTTGGGACTGTCGGGTGTTAATGCTCTTCCTGAACGCTGCTGGTATACTATATTCCCATGGGAATCTGGTTAACATATTAAGGTTTTGAGTTTAAAACACATTTCTCTGTCGATACAATATGCGCCATGAAACTTTGGGTTAAAAGCTTTGGGTTCAAACAATATTTCTCTGCTAAGTTTTATATGCCAAGAAATTTGGTTATACGGTTGGAAAAAAATTAATGCGGGCCAGGGTTAGCCCCTAAACCTGGTTTGTAGAATGGGGTCAGCGTTAACCCCAGTCCAACCCCCGCCATCAAATACATTAAAACTTGAATAAAGTTTTTGACATATGGATATTAAGAACCATGTTTCGGTGTAACGATTAGTCGTCTGTCTTGCTGGTGGGAGGTCCCGTGTTTGACTTCAGTGGGGTGCTTTCGACCCTACACAAAATTTTGGACCAGTGAGTGGAGGCCACTAATCGTCCCACGTAGTGCTCTCTCATTGGAAAACCACCAACCAATAAAATAAACCCCAAAATGAACCAATCAGCATTTGACAAATGGCGAACAGAGATAGGTCAGAGAGGACAAGTCAACAAGTACAGTCAGGGTCCAGTCAATAGTATGGATTGTTGAATGTGCATCCATGCACCCAAAAAATAAAAAAAAAATGATTTTTACACAAACAAACAGATCGCGATTGTAGTGAAGGAATTTAGAGGGTAAGTTCCTTAGATCAAACACCGAGGGTCACCACTCACAAACAGATCACAAATCAGTACACTAGTATATCACATGGTTAAAACCTTTGAAGAGGGAAACAATCCATGGCCTGAGCCAAAGCGGCCACTTCAGGTAATTTATTAAAATAAAAAGAAAGTTTACATATGTTTCTCTCATAAACGGTTACTGGAAAAATGACCCTCCATGCTCTTTAAATAGAGATTATGTACCAATTGGGTGTTAAGCCATGGATCAAGTGTCGTTAATACAGAGGAGGGAGTGAACTGTCAGATCACTACAAATCATGACCGTCGAATTATAAGTTACAAATGTACATAGTAAAGAAACACACTTTACCTAAATCTACAATATACCAAGTTATACTTAACTATTTCCTATGCATCATAATATCTTAACATCCCCCCTTAAGAACAAATTGGGATACGATTGAAGGATTTACAAAGGTGACACAAAAGGAGCCTATTTCCTATGTGTTGAAATATCCTAACATCCCCCCTTAAGAAAAACTTGGGATAGGCTTGAAGGATTTACAAAGGTGACACAATAGGAGAAGGAAGGAGGCATTAGAGCCTATCCCTCCTTAATGATAACTTTCTTGAACTCCAAGCATGGATCAATGCTTGCTAAACTTCGCTTCTGTGAGAGCCTTTGTAAAGATGCCGACCACTTGATCATTGGTTGAACAATATTGTAATTCAAGAACACGATCATGAAGGAGATTTCTGATGAAGTGTATATGAAGCTCAATGTGTTTCATACACTAATTCTGATCTGGATCTTTGCATAGCTGAATGGCACTTTGATTATCACACCAATGTGTAGTTGGATGCTGCTGATGAAGACCAAATTCAGAAAGGATTTGATGAAGCCACATGGCTTCCTTGCTGGCTTGTCATCATCTGAACTAGAATGAATGCTATCAAAAATAGAAGAGATAAAGAGAGGTGGCACATATGTCGAATCAGGCTCGCAGGACAAAGGTGGCACATATGTCGAATCAGGCTTGCAGGCCAAAGGCGGCACACCCACCGAACTAGGCTCACAGGCCGATATATTTTCATCAAATTTTACATCTCTTATAATGATTATTATTTTTGATTTTGGTTGAAGAAGTCTATATCCTTTGAAATCTTCAAAATATCCAACAAAAATGAATTTTTCACTCTTAGGTTCTAAGGCTTTATGTTTCGCATCTAGAATATGGGCCCAATCATCACTTTCAAAAACACGAAAGTGACTTACATCTAGTTTGATTGAGCTCCAAGCTTCTTCTGGAGTTACATTCCTTAAAACCTTAGTAGGAGTGCGATTTCCTATGAAATTTTCACAGTTAATTACTTTTGCCCAAAAATTGAGACTAAGTCCTTTAGATTGAAGCATACAATTAGCCATTTATTTTAAGGTGCGATTCTTCCTTTCTGCTACACCATTTTGTTGTGGAGTATATGGAACAATATGTTGAAATTGAATGCCATGCTCAGTGCAAAAGTTGATAAATTTGTTGTTAACATATTCTCCTCCATTGTCTGAACTTAACTTAAGAATTTGATGTCCAGATTGTTTCTCAACAAAGGCCTTAAAGGCCAAGAACATGTTAAAAACTTCACTCTTGAGTTTTAAGAAGTATACCCAAGTGCATCTGGAAAAATCATCAATGAAAGTTAAGAAGTACTTGCAACCAGATAAAGAAACAACAGGAAGTGGACCACATAAGTCACTATGCACAAGATGCAAAGGGGCTGAAGCATGCCAAGAGGCACGTTTGTCAAAACTATCCCAATGATGTTTTCCGAGTACACATATGGAGAAAACACAATCTCAGAAAGATACCATAGGAAGACCTGTCACCATATTTTCTTTACATAGAGTTTGAAGAGAGAGATAGTATAAGTGACAAAATATCTCATGCCAAAGTTTGCTCACTTCATCATTATGAGCAACAAAACTGGAGGGAAGACATGATGACGCAAATTTTTCAAACTTATACAACCTTGTAGAATCATCAACAATGCCAGTAGCTAAAATATGTCTAGGATATTTGAGGTCCTTGATTACAACATCAAGAGGTGAGAATTCTACTATTTTCCCTTCAGCTGAATGAATTATCTGATAAACAGATAGAAGGTTGCATGACAAGGTAGGAACACATAGAAAATCCTTAAGCTGACCATTATCTAGATGAAAGGTTCCAGATCCTACAACACTAAGAGATCTATCATCACCAACATAAATATGTTTGACGTTACAATCATTTAAAGAAGAAAACATGGATTTATTTTTGGCCATGTGATAAGAAGCTACAGAATCAATGAGCCACTCAATGAGAGTGAGAAGAAGAAGATACATTTAATGCATAACCAGATGCTTGACAACCACAAGCAGAAAGAGCCATTCCTGAAGATGAAGTTGAAGAGGTCTCCAAATTGATGTGGTTCTTCTACATTGCTGCTTCCAAGGCTTTCGTCTTCTTAAAACCTTTGGACTCTACATGGCCATCACGATTACAAAATTTGCAATGTCTATCTCTTTTCTTCCCTTTGTTTTTAGTTGCCTTATCATTTTGGTGAGGTGCCTTTTCAATTTGCAGCTGAAATTGATTAAGACCCTTGTTTGGTTTAGGACCATACTTTTTAGGATACTGCTTCTTGGGATTCTTTTGATATGGTTGTTGTTGGGTCATTAAGGCTTTCTTAGTAGCGTTTCCAGAAGTGATAAGACCAATGTGTAAGAGTTTTTCTTGTTATATTATCAAAGAATCGTAAAAGGCATCAAAAGAGGGGTTCTTGTAGGCCGTTCCTTGAGAAATGATGGCTTCTATAGTGGAATGGAAGGTGGAAACAAATATAGAATATGCAGGGCTACCATCTTCCTTTTTGACTTTAAAACCTTCTAAAAGAAGTCTAAGGGTCTTGAATTTGGACAAAAAATCTTCAATAGAGGAGAAATTATTGGGGTCCAAAGTAAGCAACTCATTTTCAAGTTGGTGGGCCCTGATTTCATTTTGAATGCCAAAAACAATATTTATCTTTTTCAGGGCTACATCAGGGGTGTCAATTTCAAGGATATGAAATCGAAGATCTTTAGCAATGGACATTCCTATCAACCCTCGTGCTTGATCTTGTTTATTTTATGATTTAGTGGATTTATCTCCATTGGTAGGTTTAGTTTCTTGGTCTGTGGCTATTCTATAAAGCCCTTTACTTCTAAGTAAATCTACCATGTGAGGTAGCCATTGGAAATAATTGGTGTTGTTAAGAAGAACCAAGCATGCACTTTCCATTTAAAAAAAAAATGAAGCTGAAAAGAGCTGAAAATAATTGCTCCAATGGAAAGATCTTGAAAAATTAGGCTGATTAAAAAAAACGGCTCAAAAAACGACTTCTGGATGAAGAATTTATGCCTTTTTGAAAAAAAGAGTTGTAGATGACGAATAGTTACGAGAATGGTTTGAAATTTGATGATGAAGTTCTAATTTTAAACAAAAATCCCCACCCCCCCCCCCTTTAACAAAAATCTTTTTACAAAAAGAAGTTTTAGAAAGAGACTTGAACCCAAGACCTCTATTCTCATAAACTAACTTCACACCAAGTGAACCCAAGACCTTTTTTTTTTTTTTCGGTGTGCGTGATTTTTCCTCCAAATCTATACTGACATAACTTGGGCAACCAGAAACCTTTTCGCATGAACGGAAGGGGTCCCTCATTGTAACAAACACTCCAGACACAACAAAGCAGTTCTCCAGGCCCGAAAAAGTTCAGAAACAGTAGATCTAGAAAATATCAGTTGCATGCAGTCAAATTGCCTTTGGATTTGGATCAACAATGAATGTGGCCCTCAAAATGGCTCTGATACCATGAAGGAATTTACAGGGTAAGTTCCTTAGATCAAACACCAAAGGTCATCTCTCACAAACAGCTCACAAATAAGTACACCAGTATATCACGTGGTTAAAACCCTCGAAGAGGGAAACAATCCATAGCCTGAGCCAACGCGGCCACTTCAGGCAATTTATTAATATCAAAAAAAAGTTTACATATGTTTCTCTCATAAATGGTTACTGAAAAAATGACCCTCCATGCGCTTTAAATAGAGATCATGGAGCAATGGGGTGTTAAGCAGTGTTGTTAATATCTAGGAGAGAGTGAACCATCAGATCACTACAAATCGTGATCGTCAGATTATAAGTTACAAATGTACATAGTAAAGAAAAACACTTTACCTAACTCTACACTATATGAAGTTATACTTAATTATTTCCTATGTGTCGGAATATCCTAACATGCAGGAGCATAAAATTTCATTTTTTCGCTAAATGGGTTGCACCGAATTCAAAACGACGAGATCTAAGTGGTTGTTTAGGTTCCGTGCCATTCCAATAACTTTGAGTTTTGAGCATAAATTTGATCCACCAGATCATTTTCCCTATCCCAATGACACTACAGGCTTCAATCAAACCCTATGCAATGGCACAATGTCAACTTGGAGCTCGCCTTTTCCCTAAAAATAATGCCTCATGTTTCATCTATGGTTTATATTCTAGTATGGAACAATAACATGAGCTTGATGCTTAACTATTGAAATCAATAGTGCCACTACCATAACGTGCCCCTTTCTCTTTACACTATGGTGTTTGAATCTTGTTTAGCTTGTCACCTATCATAGTGTAACAATGTAGTCCACTCACCCAATTCTACTATCATCTATTGTGTCACTACAGTCTTTACCCTTCCTCACATCACATCCCTTCCTTGTAGGAAACAATCCCTCCTTGTGAAATGAAACGAAATTCATGCCTTGCCTACTATGGTTGGATGAATTGAAACATTCTCCATCGTAGCACAACCTTCCTCGTGGCACACCAATCCTCTTGTTGGATGGAAATTTTTATGCCGAATTTTACCACCAATAGTTAGGGGATCTCTGTAGTGAAAAATACCAACTAGACTCTACATCGTTTGGGATAGGAGTCCCATATGGTGTAGATTCTAGTTGGGATTTTGCACCAAGGAGATCCCCTAATTGTTGATTGTAAAATTTGTCCTGTTAACACCTCTCTATCCTCAATACCTCCTTTGCACCATATCAAATAACCTTTTAATAGATAGATATACTACCTTCCGTTGCACAATGAATCAATGTTGGTTTTCTAACATTATTTATCATGGTGAACATCTTTGAAATGTCAGGTATAATGGATTTACAGTTTCTCGGCATTTAATTATCAACAGAAGAGATGGCCCCACCTAAGAGGAGATTAGGCAAGGAAATATTTTAAGATGCTATAGAAGAAGGGTTAGAAGAAATATCCATAACCTTAACCCCAACATAGATAGATACAACATGCTTCATTGACAAATATACATTAATAAAGCTATCTATGATATATCGTTTATTTGACCAAAAGGAAATCCCCTAGGATGAAGAAGATGGTGAAGTGTATGAGAACGTTAAAATATGTTGGTTAGATAAAGTGGCATCACATATGTTTTCTTCCCTTGTGGAGAAACTATTTACTGGATCATTAATTGCGTCGATATTAAAGACATGACCATTCAATATAGTCACATTATATCTGTAGAAACATACATATAACCTCACACGGAATAATACTACAATTTTCCCAATGATCAGATAACACTCGCCATAAAGTGGTATGAAATTTTTACCTAAGAAACATGGATACCATGAAGTCCTGGTGGAAAGAACCTAGAAAATTTCAGACTAGGGCTGGTGGAGTCTACAATACCAAGCTATTAAGGAAAGAATACCAATCGGTAGTGGCCATGTGTTGCAGATTGTATGGTAAACCCAATGCAAATAATTTTGAAGAAACTTGGGTGCCACTAATATATACCTACACCTAGGAAGGAAGCATGCTTAGTTAGGTGGAAATCCTAGTAGTTTCCATTCAAACAAGAGTTAAAGAGGCTCGAAATCCACTCGCGAGGAGATGACCCAGATTCTACATGGCATCATATCTTCTAGATGGTATATTCTCAAGACTTTAGTTTGACATACTTGGATGGATATGGAATTTATCTCCATATGTACCACAAATACACATCTATTGCAGGAACTTATGGGAAACTAGTTACAGGGAAATTTACTATAAAATAACTAAAGGTTTTATCTCTCCTTTGTATCACGTTCTCTTTGACACTGAATCTTCTTGCATGTTTGACCAAGCTAAAGAAACACTGCAGGATATAGAATATTGGTCCACACTAGTAAATGGCACATATGTTAAAGTATTTGGAGCCCAAAAACCTCCACATCAGCTTCCTCTATTCATCACTAACAAAGTGATCCTGCAGGAAGTGGTGTATCAAGTAACAATGGGACTTGGAGGCATGTTAGTTTGAGAAAAGAAAGCACCATGGCCCGCTTTCACAATCTACGTATGAACCTACCATTTAAAAAGTTATAAAGAAGCAAAAGTTGAAGCCACTAATTTGGAAGCCTCATATTTGGAGAACTTTGTTACCATAGATATGACCCCAAAGGAATTTCAATGGATCACTACAATTAGCTAAAATTTAAATGGATATACACATCAAGAACCGATGAAGAAGAAGAAAATATTAAAAACATCAACGATGTTGTAGTGGTTGTAAATGCACAAAAGAAGGAAAATGGCTCCAAACCTACAAATGGTGTTATACCTACCAACAGAGAGTCATCCAAGAATAAAGAGGCTAAAGACAAGAAATCTTCCACAGAGAGAGAGAGAGAGAGAGAGAGAGAGAGAGAGAGAGAGAGAGAGAGAGAGAGTAAAGATAAATAATTTGAAAGGATAGAAAAGAAGAGAAAGGAGAAATTATAAGCTGAGACAAAAGAAAAAGACCAAAGGGAAAAAGTGCAGAGGGAGGAACAAGAATGAAAGAGACAAGAGGAAGAAAAAAGAAAAAAGGAAGAGGAAACAAAGAAACAAGAAGAGGAAATATTGGAGAGAGAAATAGCTGGGAAACATGCACAAAAGGAATCTAGACAAAAGGAGTAGATTGAGAAGGAATATTAAGTTATATTGCATAGCTGGATGTTGATCCTTATACGCCAGTTTCTGAACAACTCATAGGAGGACACTTGCCACTCACATAGATGGGAATAAAAACTAGTAAAGGAAGTCAAGTCCTAGACCTTGCAAGATTAAAATTTAGCCACAACTATAGTAGGGTTGTTCAAAGATGTAGGTACCTAGTCTAAGATCCAAAAAAACCGATCTCAGTAACTACTAAATGAATATTATCTCAGATACTACGAATAATCATCTATCAATTGACTCTGTAGGATTGAATTTATCTATCGCTACAAAGAGAAACATTGGGTATCTTCTAAATAAGGTCAATGAATTAGAAATGAGCTTGAGTGAATCAAAAAAAGAAAACCAAAGGCTTTGAAAAGAGAATAAAACTTTGTTAGCATCAATTTCTCATGAAAAATATTTCCAAGTAGTAGTACTAGAATATTTTTTTTTTTTTTGGTAAGATATCATGAAGCAATTCCAAGGAAATGATCACACTTTAGAAGGAAACTTCCTACCTAATGGACATTTAAAAGTGCATTCAAAGAAAAAGGTGCACCACTAAAGGAAGCCTCAACAAACTTGGACATAATGTATGTATAGAAAAAAAAATATCTAAATGCACCAACTCACCTATCAAGAGGGGATGCAATAGGTAAAGAAAAGGAAAAGGAAAAAATCAGATTGAATATCCAAGCTCAAGAGAATATAGGGAAATATGTAGTCATAATTTTGAATAATTATCAAAATCTTCATAGCATGATGGAAGTATTGATCAAAACTAAAAAAATATTTCCCATTGGAGCATGTGCCAAAATAAACATAAAACATGATAGCCAACAAGAAATTCAAGTGATGATCGACGCACGTTGGCTGGCCATCACTCAAAAGGACCTAAAATCTACCAAGGAGGCTATTGTACAACATATGGTGGAACCAACAAAGTTAGATACAATTCTCACCACACTATTCCACCTAGTGCGTATGACATGAAAACAATAGTTCCTCATTCCTTCGAGTGTGAAATCGCCTATCAAAGGCTGATATCAAATAATGTCTGGTCTATAGTAGTTGATTATAAGGTATGGAATTCTTACTTAGCTCAAGAATTATAAGTTCAATCCCTAACTTTGTCTATTTTGGAATTAGTGCCATAGAAGAAGTTTATTTTCATTATTTTGAATTTTCATGTAATTATGTAAATAAAGTAGAATTAGAATTAAAAGTAAAATAGTTGAAAAGTCACGAGGGTAGTTGAAAATTCATGGAAGGTGAAGAGTCACCTAACTTTTTATAAAAATACCCTCATAGATAGTAAAGGGGGAATTTTAGTTTTGGGCTCCTTAGAGAACGTTGAAAGGGAAAGCTTTTACATTTCTTTTGAAGATAAAGTCATAGTTTTGCATTTTCACTATTGGGTCTCTTGGATACTTTGTGTAATTGTGCATGGGATATTTTAGCAACAATATTAAGAATATCTTTTGGGCCAAGGAAAACATTTATTTCACATGTTATTAAACACTATAAGACTATTGTTGTTGTTTTTTAGTGGTATGTGATTGTTGTTTATATGTTGAAAGTTAATGAACTATTTCATTAATTGGAAAATTATATCTTACTTGGAATTGTTTTATGGTTTATATATGCTTTCACGTTGGTTATTAATTGTGAACTACTTTACGATTGGTAACTAGTATACTTATTTATTCGTGCATATTAATTAAAGTGTGCTATCACTCTTTCTTCAAGATTCATGTACACTTACTAATATGTAGTAATACTATTTTTATCTCTTGCATAAGGAATTTCCATAAACTATTCTAACTTACATCTCATTTGGAGTCTTATTTGGATTTCACTTTCCTTGCTCACTTCATCCAAAATATGATTTTCACCCAAAAAAGATATGGAAATCGAGCCAACATACCATATGTGACTCCTATCCCAAACCCTGTGAGGCCTAATTGGGACTTCATACTAGGTAGATATCCTTCACTTTTGGCGATGGATTTTTCCCCTCTCAACATATAACTAAAGAAATCAAATAAAGTTATAACTATATACTAATATCAACAATACCTGAATAAGGAGGGGGGCCTATCTCCTTAGACTGGAACTATATTAATAAGATAGGTAGTTTCAAATTCTCAACACACCCTTCAGGAATAAAATTAAGTTTGAATTATAACAGAAATGTAGTTACATTAACTCTGCCTTAACAACTCAACACATTCTCTCTTCTATGTCTATGTGTGTTCCATAAATTGTTATTGTTCTCTCCCTTCTATAGATAACATATTATATCTAAATTAAATGATTGAGAAGGATGGAAAACCATGAAAATCATGTTGTTCCATTATGATAAATTATTTTCCCATAGATAACAAGAATTTGGGTAAATGATGACTTAAATAGTCATATGACAGGTTGAAAATAAGTCATCTTTCTGTCTTGATCACCTACTTACTCCATGCCTCTTTCATTCATGAGAATGCCATTTGTTATGTGTCTAACTGATCCGAAGGTAACACTTTTTCATTTTACTGTTGATCTGACATATTTGTAGTGGAGTTGCAACATCATCAACCTAGAGTTGCAACAATGACATAGTCTAGAATTATATCAAACATTGGTTTGAAGTTGTAGCTACATATGCAAGTCAAAATTGCAGCAAAGAGCTTGTGCAGGAGCTGCAACAACAGGCCAGGTTAAGAGTTGAAACAATGACACAAATAGGAGTTAGAATATCATTTTTTAGTTGAAGTTGGGACCATAACATGTATAGATTTTCAACAACATGAGTTGCATTAATAAGAGTTGTAACAACAAGAGTTGTAGCAATAATTTTTTTTTCTAAGTAAGTATAATTCTATTATATAGTACAAAGGAAATACATTTCAAAACATTCCCACCGGAGCTGCTATGATAGCAAATTATGGCAAGGAGGGTGTTCAAAAAATAAAAATTGGGACTACCCCAGTTGGGGAAACCAGCCCAAAAATTGTACTAGTTTACCAAAGGATTGCTGCCCCAGATAGGGAAACCATCATGAAACATAATTTTCCAAAAATTTATAGAATTGTGCAAGAGCAAGTAAAACAAAAAAAACTGCAGTGGAATTGTAACTAGCAGAGGTAAGAGACCTCTTAGCACTAATCCTTCCATGGCGAGTCATTCTTCAAGTCTTCAGGAGGTGGCTCTTCAACAATGAAGCAACCATAATATTCTGAGGAGTCATCTTCCTTCTTCGAAAACCGGGTAGTCGGCTCTGGCGTGGAGGTAGAGCGTGCACCTGCAGCCGCAATATTTTTATCTTCTACTGAGATTTCACCACAGTCACTGCCTGAGGAGTGCGTTGCATATTTAGTTGGCAGAGCCACTGATTTTCTGGAATGATGGAGGTAAGACAAAGTTATGGTGGATTTTATTAAGCGTTTCCGTGAGCTAGAGCCAGTTGAGCTGGACGGGACCTCTGGAATATGCAAAGAAAATATGTCAGAGACACTATGCTGGTCCAAGGCATCTATAGAGTCCACATTGAGCATGAACTCAACAAGTCGGTCCTAACGGAGGGGGGAATGGATTTCATCGCGGAGGGGGATGGGAGGGTAGGAAGATTGGCCTCGACCTCGACCTCAGCAACATCTCATCCTGTGGCGACGAGGCATGGCATCACTGGAATGCTCAGGTGAGGTGAGGTGGGAGACAGACTTATGGAAGGAGGCCTTGAGCTACAGAGTGGGCAAGGAATGAAAACTAGAAAGCATAGCATAGTGACCAGCTACCTGAACATATAGGCGATAGGAGGAGGCAGTGGGAATGTCATCGCTAGAGGCCATGAAATATCATGAAGAGAAGTAGCAAGGATGGGTGTTAATGCCCAAAGCAGGTGGAACAGTTAAGGCGCTGAAGGAGTAGTTGCAAACCTTATTAGCTCCCGCACTTGAGCCATGTGCAGCCATGTGGATGTGCCATGTGGCTCGTAGAGGAGCATCCACATTGCACAATATAAGAGTCACCCGCATCTAGGATGTAGAAATAGTTGTGAGTTATAGAAAATTCATAGAAGTGCATGTATGTTCTTATTCCCTGTTCACCATGGTTCGCACAAAAGGATAAAAATTTCCCAATAACGCATAAGAATAAGAATAGAACTAGCATATCGAGGTGAAAATCATAACT
Source organism: Pinus albicaulis (assembly GCA_034641835.2). Taxonomy (NCBI): domain Eukaryota; kingdom Viridiplantae; phylum Streptophyta; class Pinopsida; order Pinales; family Pinaceae; genus Pinus; species Pinus albicaulis. Next base: position 834,694,805 of record CM076569.1, on the reverse strand, counting down.
TTGTAAAAAATATGTGTTTGTGAGTGGAAAGTGAGGACACATGGTATAACTAGGAAAAAGGAGAGGAAAAAAGGTGTTATATGGGTTCCAAGAATATGTCAAATCAAGCACCCATAATCTCCCCCCAATTGAATTCATTGCATGTCCCCATGAAACCAATAATCAATATTATTCTAAGAGATCAATGCATTCATGGATGCCACTAAGGCTGTTTCTGACTATCCTACCTCATTCGTGTGGAAATATCCTCCCCGTGCTTGAATTTCCCTCCATTGGATCAACTCCTCCTTTATATTGAATTTGTATATTTTCTTGTATTCCATGATGGGTAACAAAATATTTGGATAATGAAAATTTAATCCTATCAATTTGCTTCCACATTCCTCCATGCACTAAATATATTTGTGTACCCTTTTTAAAGCTACCTCAAGTTGATAGGGATGAAAGATTCTCTTCTTCAGATATCTTTGCTGGCATGTTTCCACCTATTGGTACATCCTACCATAGTTTCCATTTTAAAAGATTAAACCGTGTTTTGTAATGCGTAATGGCTTCTTTTCTATCTCTATTACAAAATTATACATGTGCGGGAGAGGCCATCCATTTCTTATGTAAGTGTATGACCTAGGGAGGGAGATGGAACTCTCCCCTGACCCATAAATTGCTATTAAATTTACTTTCTACCATTCTATTGGAAAATCCCCAATCATCCTAATTGCACAAATATGATACAAATTATCTTAATTGAATGTATTCAATGAAATGATTTGGGTTTTAGAGTGGTTCATGAACACCAAAACATTATATTGATATAATTCGCATAATAGAATTTTCTCCTCATTTGTTTAAGCATAATATGCATTCAAAAAGTTTTATTGGGACCTTTTATCAAAGGGTTTGTTGTTATGAGGGATTTTCTTTGGAACATGGTGAATTTTTACTATAGGAACATGTTATTGTGAGGAGAAGGGGATTTGCAGCTAAGGGAAGACTCTACCAACAATCCCAATTAAATATTCTCAATTTCCAATATTTTTACCTTATTTTATATCTTAGACAATTGTTCTATTATGTTCCTTCTTCTTCCCACTTTTCCCTATGGATTTCAACAAAATCAACCCATTTATTGCTTAAGAATTGGATATTATATTAATGTTATTTTATGGGAATTACTCTCTCCTCATATGAGGCTTTCTACTGGTCACATTTATCTTGTTTGGATCTCATCCATTTATCAAAAAATTCTACTTGTATATCCCTGTCCTCAACTATTTTATGTATGGTTTAGGTGGTTGTATAAGTTGTGGTTTAGGGTAAATTACTTATATTGCTTCCCCTTGAGTTTCTATTTTAGGGGGTTCCTTTGTTTCTTCATAAATTAGGGAGTCTACTATTTGAGCAAGGAAATCTAATTTATCAAATTATTTACCCTCTTCAGGTTCACCGCTCAATCCCTTGATGATGGTTTGTAATTTTCTATTTTCCCTCTCCAAAATTATATTTTTTATCACCAAAGATATATAAAATTGAATGAAACAATGGATACATACTATCATCTTGTGCTTGGCTATATTATTCAACTTCAAGGTAGCGTTTGGTTTATCTAGTAGTATCTTTAGGAGTGGCAACCCCTCTTCTTTTTCTTCTCCTACATATGTTTCTAGGATGGAAGAAAATATTTCTCCCAAGACTTATCTCGCTGGTTTTTATAGAGAAATAAGGTTCCTTGTCCTCATTTATTCCTATTGTGTAGGATCAACAAAACATAGGTTATCCTCCATTACTTCTGTTGGTTCTTGTGAAGTACCAGATAGTTATGGTTAAATTTCCCTTTCTATTTCTTATGGAGCAATGGTGGATGCCTCTTCCTTTCTACCCATATGGGTTTTTATGGGGAAACAAGGGAGTTTTCTTATTTTTCTACCCTTTTTGGTTCTCTTGGGGTAGTAGGGGGGTTTCATTTTCTTGTACTACCCCTACTATTTCTTGTGGGGTAGTAGTGGGGATTTATTCCTAGGCTTGTTGAGTTCTATAAGTATACCTTGTCATCTCCTTCTTGGGGATGTGTACAATGACAAGCATTTTCTTCATTCCCCTCAACCTCTTGGTTGGAAGCTTAATCCCTATGATTTCCACATCACTATCATGCTTGTTCTCACCCTTTGGTGGAGTTGTATTCAAACCCTCGAGCAAGTCTTGCTCAAGTGGATATTTCATAGCAAGTGGGGCCATGATGATATACTCTTCTACTGTAGTTCCTGGAATTGTATCTTCTAGAGTTGTAGCATCATGGTCTTGCGGTGGAGTCACAATAATTGAAATTCCTACTATAACTTGCATAATTTCCTACCAAGTTCTATTGGCCCTCTGCAATGCATGTTCCACTGGGATTTTGATTAGGTTATGCTAAGTTAGGGCATCATTAGGTTTCCTAGCTTTTTGTGCCTATGACAACATGGTTTGCAAAGTATTTAGGAGGAAGAATGGAAGGTTCATGAATATGCCATGTTGTAAATGGTCAAGCAACTTGAGGTGTTGTAGGTAGATGAACTCGTAATGGTCCTCACAAATGATATACTATTGTATGACCAACATAATGTTTATCCATGGAGGTGGAAATGACTGACTATCAAACCATGCCCCTTTCTTGAACAAGGCCTCCCCTGGCTTAAGGAATTGTTCCACTACTTTGGGCTTATGTATTCTATGAAAATACAACCATTCTCCATTTTTAGGAAGCCCTATAACTTCTAATGGTCTCTCCTCTATCACTTTTACTACTATTTCAACCACCATTAACTAGTTTTCCTTGAAATTCATGGTGAATATGAGGGAAAAATCATCACTGTATATATGTAATCTTTGTATATAACCAATCCATCCTCCATGTTGGAAGATATTCCATACTTGGTCACATTCCTACAAAACAAGTACTTTATGTTCACTCTATGGATCAATGAACCTGCCATTTCCCTCTTTCAAAACTCAAAGAATTGCGGTTACATGGGGAATGAACTGGTTCAACTATTGAAAATATCTAATTATGGAAAGGATGATGTAAGTTAGTCATGTCATTGGGTGTTGGTAGTAGTGTATGAGGTGAGTGGACCGAGTTATGGGGGAGTCAAAAAGAAATTTTAATATTTTCCATTCATTATGTGAGTCATGGGAACATACCTCATGTCTTACCTTGAGTGGTTATGGTGGTTGTAACTTTTCGTTGTGATATCATGTTGTTCCCATAAGATATCTTAGACTCATGTTTCTCATAGAGTTGCAACATAATCCTAGAGTTGCAACGTTGGATGTAGTTTCAACATCAACCTTGGACAAAGTTACAAAATTTCATCAGACAAAGTTTCAACATCAGTTTCATTTAGATTTGAAACATTAGCCTCAAATGATTTTTCAACATTGACCTTAGATGGATTTTCAACATTGGCCTTAGATGGAGTTTCAACATCGATATCAGATGGATTTATAACATCTCATCGAATGGAGTTGCAACATATCATCAGACGAAGTTATAGTAACAACAATAGCACCAGTCTATTTAGTAGAAAATTCTTATTCGAAAAAAACTTCTTTATTTTGGTAGTAGAGTGAGTTGGAATTACCATTATATTTTAACAATGGGATGAATTGGAGTTGCAAAAATGGGAATTTCAACAACAATAGTTTTTTTAATGGAAGTAGCATAAACGAGAGTGGCAGCAACAAGAGTTGCAACAATGGGAGTTGCAACAACATGAGTTGTAGCAATGATAGTGGTAGCAACAAGAGCTGAAACAATAGGATCTCCAGTAACAAGAGATGCAACAATGGGAGTGGAAAAAACAACAATTCCGCCCTACACAAACTGGAAAAAGATAAATATAAAAATAAATAATGATTAGAGAGGAAAAAACTAGGAAATGAGCAGAAGCATCTTGATGAAACCGAAAAGTGTCCTTATCTAATTTTATTTTTATTTTTTTATGTGTGATTCTTTTTTTTAGGAAAAATGAGAAAATGAATTATTTAGCATGTAATCCTTCCTTACAAACAATTTCTAAATCGTTATCAGGCTATCCACTGGTGATCCTTCTAAAAAAGGATTCCTTAGATAAAGGTCTATGTTATAGTAGAATCATGTGTCCATTTTCCATAATAGGATCCCTATCTTGACCAATGTTGTGAAAATTATAGCTCCATTTTCATATACTATATCCATATCATATTGTACAAGCCATCATGTGCAACATTTGCCTTTGAAGTCTTTAAACTTGGAGTCGAATAATAGGGAAAAATCACCAGCCCTAAACTTCTTTTTCTTTATGAATTTTTCATGCCACCTAGCCCTTTGGTGTTTTTTCACTATGTTTTGATGTAGGGAAGCTTATCAAAGTTCATCCAACTCATTAATATGGAGGATCCTTTTCTTTTTTGCTTCTATTATATCCATTCCAAGTTGTACCATTGTTCTTAGTGCATGGATCTCTAATTTTATTGGTAAAAACACTCTCTTCCTATACACTAATTTATAAGGGGTGCATCCAGTAGTAGCTCACCATGTTTTTTAGTAGGCCCATAAAGCTTCATGGATTCAATCAAACCAATCCTTAAAGTCCACCTTAACAGTTTTAGTGATGATTTCCTCGAGGATCATATTAGTCCCTTCCACTTGTCCATTAGCCTAGGGTGGTATGGTGTCATAACCTTATGCTTGATTATATATGCATTCATTAATTATTCAACTAACCTTGAAGTAGAATGATTCACATTCAATAACTATCTCTTGATGTATTCCAAATGTCGTGAATAGTTCCTCGTGGAGAAATTCCACCACTACTTGCTTGATTGCAGTTAGAAGTGCATTAGGTTCCATATACTTTGATGATAGTTTGTGCAAACAAGAATGTAGGAATTATAATGACAGGAAGGATTGATTTGTCCCATGGAATCAATGGTCCATTGGATAAAGGGATTTAACTCCAATTGCATCTACAAAATCATCTCATATGATTATACATGCATTCACATATGTTGGAAGCTATAACATCTCTTCACGTACTGCTTGACATCCTTGAATATGGCGGGCCAATAATACCCCTGATGGAGCACCTTGTACCTAGTTATTTTTACCACATATTGACCCTTAGAAGGGCCATCATGGAGATATTTTAATGTCCTAATAATCTCATCCTCTTTCACACATATTCTGATGATAAATTCTAGGAAAATTTAGAAAATTCTGTCGTTTATCCATGAGAATCTCCAAATATGTTTGATAATTTTTAGACACTCCTTTGGAGTTAAGTTTTGGGGTATCTTTCGTATATCCAAATAATTCACAATGTCTGCAATCCATAGAGAGTTATTAGATAATGCAATGATATTTTCATCAAGAAAGGTATTCTCTATAGGTGGTTTGTTATCATTAGATGTGAGTCTAGAGAAAAAATCATCCACCACATTGTCCCTCTATCGTTTGTTTAAGATGGCAATGTCAAATTCCTACAATAACAACAACCATCTTGTGAATTTGTCATTAGTAATTCATTTATTCATTAATTACTTTATAGAAGCATGGTCAACATGTAAAAATATTGGATACCTTGTGATATAATATCTAAATTTATTTATTGCATAAATTATGACAAGGAATTCCTTTTCAATTATAATATAGTGCAATTCCATTGGTGAGAGGTTTTTATTTATGAATTATATTTCATATGGATCATTTCCTTCTAATTTCCCTGGAGAAGCTTCGATGGTGGTATCTGATGTGTTTGTAGAGATATGAAAATGGAGGGACCAATTGGGCCCTCTAAAAATTAGAACTTGAGACACTTTAGATTTCATTTCTTCAAATTCATGTTGGAAATCACCTATCCACACAAACTCAACATTTTTGTTAATGAAAATAATGAATGGGAAATTTGTGAAAAGTTTCCAATGAAACATCTGTAATAACCATCATATCCTAAGAGGCTGCATACCTCCTATTGTGAGTGTGGAGTTGGAAAATTCACTATAACCTCTATTTTTGTTGGATCCACCTTCATACCTTTAATATAAATACAATGCCCCAAAAATATGCCATCGGTCAACATCATTTCACATTTTACATCATTAAGGTAAACATTAGTATCCTTATACCTTATCAATTTCTATTCCAAGTTATCTAATGCTTTTTCAAATTCATCATTATGCATCATAAAATCATCCATATATATTTCCAAACAATAATGAATCAAATCAGAAAATATACCTAAGACTTCTCTTTGAAAGGTGGCTAGAGTATTACACAATATGAATGGTAGAATACAATAAGAAAATGTTGCACATGGAAAAGTGAACATGGTCTTGTCTTTCTCCTTAGGTAAAATTTGTATTTGGTTGTAACTACTAAAGCCATCAAGGAAAGAAAAACATTTCTTCCCTGCTAAGATATATAAGACTTGGCCGATAAAATAAAGTGGGAAATGGTCCTTGTGTGTTACCTTACTGAGATCTATATATTCCACACACATGATCCATTTTCTATTATTTTTTGGTACAATTACTAAGGGGGAGTCCCAATGACTATCATACATCAGATAAATAAAACGAACTGAAATTAATTTCTACAGTTCCTCCTTGATTATGTCCCTAAATGTTCAATTCATGTGGCATTGGGATTGGTGGATGGGTCTTGATCCTTCCTTTATATATATATATATATATATATATATAGTGTGTGTGTGTGTGTGTGTGTGTGTGTGAAATAAATCAGGATGGATCTTCTTCATTTTGGAGTAGTCCCTAGTGAAGGCATCATTGTGCCTAAGAAATACCTTCACAAATTTTTCATTGTGTTGCTCTATCAACCCCTTGTTGATGTTCAAAGTTTTTTGTGGCTAATTTTAATGTTCTCTACGATATATTCCTATTTATCTCCAACGAGGGACACATTTTATAAAGATGAAGCATCTATCAAGGTAAGAGAAGTATGAATTTCTGTATGTAGAAAGTGTTCAAGAACATGTGCATTGAAGGGAGAGGAAGAGTAAGAAATGAGATCACATATTTCTTCATCCCCAGTTTTTTATTTGATAGCAAGATACTAATAAATAGAGAAATATTGATGGAATACTTCTTCCTCATCACTTCCTTCTCCATAAACCCAAAAATTGCTTCAGGGTCTATACTAGGATTGACAATAGGGTATACGTTTAGTTTTTTGGTAAAGGTGCCATAGGAGATTGTCATGCTCCTAGATCTGCAACCAATGGATGTGTTTATGGTGGATTTTTATGAAACCAACTCCAAAAATAGAAGAAAAGAGAGATCAACGCCTTAGAATTCAACCACTTCGAGGGGGAAACCTCCTTTACATTACATAAATGAAAAATTCTTGGACGATACAAATGAAAAAACCTCCTTCTATATATAGGAGTCCATGGGGTCACAATATAATCCTAGCCAACCTAACAATAATAATGTAAGAGAAAAATAATAACAATATTTGGGTTACAGAGGTACAACAATAACAATAAAGGGGCTACACTAATAAAAATAAGGGACTAAACTAGTACTATACATACCTAACATGCCCCTCTCCTTCAAAAAAGTGTTGTCCTCAATGCTTGAGTAGCTCTGGGTGCTTCTGTCTAAAATTCTCATCCTCCCATGTAGAATCTTCAGTGGGTAAGTTCTTCCACTTGATGAGATACTCTGAAATTGATCGATTTCGTAGCTGTTGAGTTCTTTTTTCCGTGACTGCTTAAGGTTCCAATATGATTTTTCCTTCCTCATCAAGTTTTGGCAATATTGTTTGAATTGGAAGTTTTTCACCTATAACCTTCTTTAAGCATGAAACATGGAAAACTAGATGCACTCATGAAGAAGCAGGAAGCTCCAATTTTTATGCCATAGTACCAATATTTTGCAACACCTTGTAAGTACCATAGTACTTTGGCGATAATTTATTATCCTTCTTAGCTTGCTTGAGGGACATTTGTTTGTATGGTTGTAGCCGTAAAAATACCCAATCTCCTACATCAAAACTTCTCTCGCTGCAATGTTGATATGCTTGTTGTTTCATTCGATTTTGTGCCAAATTCAGGTTATCCTTTAAGAGTTGGAGAACTTCTTGTTGATGCTCGATGTGATCTTCCACTGCTTGAACCTTCGAATTTTCTCTTAAAGATGATGTGATGGATGGTGGATGATATCCATAAAATGCCATAAATGGGGTCATTTTTGCTGCAGTATGGAAGGAAGTGTTATACCACCATTCAACGAGAGGTAACCACTTGACCCATTGTGTTTGTTTATCAGATACAAAACAACGAATATATCCTTCCAAAAATTTATTCACTATCTCATTTTGACCATCGGATTGAGGATGATAAGATGAGCTATGAGCTAATTGAGTACCCAAACAAGAAAATAACTCCGTCCAAAAATTTCCAGTAAAAATGGGATCTCTGTCGCTCACAATAATCTTTGGGTTTCCATGTAGCTTTTGAATTGTGTCCATAAATGTAGTAGCAACTGTACTTGCTTTAAATGGATGAGATAATGCACAAAAGTGTACATACTTGGTAAGTCTATCAACTACCACCATGATGACACTCTTTCCTTCGGACTTAGGTAAACCTGTGATAAAATCCATTGAAATCTCCTCCCAACGTTGACTTGGAATGGATAAAGGTTGTAGAAGACCTGGGGTCTTAATTGTCTCAACTTTATTTTGTTAGAAAACCAAACATTCTGCCACAAACTTTTGAATATCAGATTTAAGGCCATCCCAAAAAAATTCTTTCTTCACCCTGTGGTAAGTTTTTAAAAATCCTGAGTGTCCTCCTAAAGGAGAAGTGTGCAATTCCAAAAGAATATTTTGTTTTAGTTGGGAATTCTTACAAAGATATAAGCGATCTTTGTACCATAAGGAATCATTTTTACAACTAAATGTATCAGATGTACTAGGATCTTGCTGCAACTTTTGAATGAGTGTCCATACATCTTTGTCCTTCTTCCATTCATCTCTTTCTTTGGTTATCCAATCCGGTTGGATAATAGAAATGGCACAAAGCAATGCTTCCACCTCTTCATTCTTTCTTGAGAGTGCATCTGCAACAACATTAAGCTTTCCTTTTTTGTAGATTATTTCAAAGTCATAACCCAACATCTTTGTGACCCATTTTTGCTACTCTTCTGAAGATAGTCTTTGTTTCAAAAAGTGTTTAAGACTATCATGATCATTTTTTACCTTGAAGTGTCTTCCCATTAGGTAAGTTTGCCATTTCTTTAGTGCATGCAGTATTGCTAACATTTACTTCTCATAAATAGGTTTCTGTAAACACTTTCCTTTGATTAGATGACTTTCAAAAGCAATGGGTCTTCCTTCTTGCATTAAAACAACACCAATTCCATTTCCTGAGGCATCACATTCCACAATAAAGGTTTTTGTGAAGTCTGGCATAGCTAAGACCGGTGCTAGGCACATTGCATCTTTAAGATGTTCAAAGGCCTTAGTTGCTTCAGGAGTCCATGAAAATGCATCTTTCTTTAATAATTTTTTTAGAGGTAATGCTATTCTCCCATAATTCTTAACAAACTTGCGATAATACATTGTTAACCTGAGAAATCCTCGCAACTGCTTTATGGTTGTGGGGACTTTCCATTCCTTAATGGATTTAATTTTGTTAGGGTCTACCTTAACACCCTTGTGAGAGACAATATGACCCAGATATTCCATCTCTTGTACTCCAAATAAACATTTAGATGTTTTTGCATATAATTGCTTCTCCTACAATAGTTTGAGCACCCTTTCAACATGTTGAACATGATCCTTCCAAGACCTGCTATAGGTTAGTATCATCAAAAATTACTAGCACAAATTTTGTAAGGAAGGGTTTGAAAATGGAATTCATCAACCCTTGAAATGTAGAAGGTACATTGGTAAGGCCAAAAGGCATGACCAAAAATTCATAATGACCCTCATGAGTTTGAAATGATGTTTCAGAATATCTTCAGTCTTCATTCTAATTTTATGATATCCTGAACGAAGATCCAACTTGGTAAAAAAATTGCTCCATGTAATTCATCAATCACAGGAATGGGAAATTTATCTTTAATAGTGAGCTTATTGATCTCCCTATAATCCGGACACATTCACCATGATCCATACTTCTTGTGCACCAATACTGTTGGAGCAGAGAAAGAACTTTGACTAGGTTGAATTATACCAGCCTCTAACATTTCCGCAATCATACGTTCAATTTCGCTCTTTGGACATAAGGATATATATAAGGTCTAATGTTTGGAGGAACACTTCATGGAATCAAATGAATAGCATGATAATGATCATGAATAGGTGGGAGTCCTTTGGGAGTTTCAAACACCTTGGAATGTTTGTCCAAGACTTTTTGGAGATTTGGAGAAATAGATGATTTTGATGTTGGAACTTCTAGTGAGCATAATTGTGCAATTACGCCTTGTTGTTATTTCTTTAGAAGCTTTGTCATGACATTAGAGGTCATTATATTTCTCGGCTTCCCTGCGATACCCTGTAATTCGAATTCCTTTCCTTCTGAAAAAAATTTCAAGAAAAGTCCTTGAAAATTAAAAACTACCATCCCCAAATATTGTAACCATTGTACTCCTAGTACAACATCAACACCTCCCATTGGAATGGAAAGAATTGGACTATTCCATACATATTCCCCCATGGTTAGCTTGATATTATGGCAATTTGTAGAGCAATTTATAGTTCCTCCATTTGCACCATCACTTGACATTCTAGTGCTGGGTATAGGAAACAATTCAATTCCTTGGCTACCTTACAATGAATAAAATTATGGGTACTACCTGAATCATTCAACACTGTTACCTTTTTCTTCTTGATATGTCTTTTTATCTTGAGAGTTTGAGGAGTGGTAATTCCTGGCAATGCAATACATGATATGGTCAGACTCATTTCTTCATCTTCTAGTGTTGGTTCCTGGTGTATATCCTCTTCTTTGAAGATTCTTGTTCATTTTCTTCCTCCTCTTCACAATCTATGTAAAAAAATTTCTTCTCAGCACACTTATGACCTTTAGTGTATTTTATATCACAACTTTAGCAAAGCCCTTTTGCTCTTTTTTCTTCCAATTGTTGTGGTGTCAACCTTGTAGGTTGTGGAAGTATAGTAGTAGCAACACTTCCATCTTTATAGATGTGAGTGGTAGGCTTCCTTGTCATCATAATTTTACATTCAATTTTTCTTGCCATCCTGAATGCCTTCTCCAATGAATCAAGTTCCCAAACATGAACCTCGTCTTGGAAATTATCCTTTAAAGTACCTATGAAGAAATCAACCCTGTGTTCCTCTGGAATATCAATTACTCTTATATTCAATTTTTGGAAGTCCTCAATGTGCTCCACCACTGAACCCTTTTTTTGAGATTTATCAATTGGCTAAAAAAGATGTTTCTCTTTCTATCCTCATAATGTGCTATCATTTCCTCCGTAAAAATTGACCAAGTGACAATTTTTTTATGGGATCAAAGCCATCGAAACCATACAAATGTATTTTTTTCTAAATATAAAGTTGCAATGCGTACCTTTTGTGTGTTTTGCACATTATTGAGATCAAAATATTGCTCCATCTGTAGTATCCGTGTTACGGGATCCTTGTCATCAAAATTACTCATATCGATCTTTGGAATATGGTTGGTCTTCCATCCAAAGTTTATGAAATCACGATTAACATTTATTTTGTTCTCATCATGAGTTTCCTCTACTATCTTTTCGCCATTAGGAAACATTTCTTGTATCAAATTTGTCAAACCTTCCATGTCTGCTTTTAGATCATTCTTCATGTTTTCCATTTTTTCATCGATATTAGCTTCCATGTCATCAATCTTAGCTTCCAAACCTTTCTTCAAACCATCCATCTTAGCTTCCACACCTTTCTTCAAAACTTCCATTTCATTTTTTGTTGCTCTTCGCGAGAGCGAAATTTGGTGCATTTGCTCTAGTAATTTTGATATGTCATGTTCCACTTCTTCATCTTCATGAGTCATAGTAGATACTTCTGAAGGCTTAATGGGTGTTAAATAATTTTTAGGGGGAATTTTAGAACCAAATAATGATATCTATTCTACAATATGGCCTTGGAATCAATTCAAACTAATTCTTCAAAGACAACTTATGCAATTTGGAAAACAAATACACACCTTTTTCTTAATTTTGAGGAGCTCTATATTGAAAATGAATTATATTTGTGATTTAGGATCTTTAATATGTGAAATTAGGTCCTATAGTAGCCCTCTGAATCTTCTTTAGAATTCCACAGGTATTACCTGATTTGGATTCTTCAAGGAAAATTTATGCCCAATCTCCCACAATGACCTAATTATGGACTGGTTCAGTAGAGCGAACTTGTACGGTGTTCCACGTGTCACTGTTTCCTGCTTCGGATCTCAAATTTATACAAAATAAAGTATATTCCATGTGATTGCAACCACCTTTTACATAATTCCAATCTGATGCTAAAAAAGAGAGTTATGATGATTTTCCCACAGTCACCTCTTTGAGATGAAATTCGGGAGCCTGAAAAAACCCGAACTTCACAGATCATATCTTTGAAAATATTGCGAACCAAGAACTGAAATTTTTACAAGATATTCCTCAGGATTTATACTTCACGCTACAAACATATAAGCTTCTGATCCTTTGCAGAAAAAAAAGTTATAGCAAAAATTCCACGATGACCTGTTTAGGTGAAAATCGGGAGCCTAAAAACACCCTATCTTCCACATATCATATCTCTGAAAGTATTGTGAACCAAAATCTGAAATTTTTACACGAATTTCCTCAGGATTTTGGCTTCGCTTTGTAAAAATTTCAGCTTCATAACCTTCATAGAAAATAAGTTATATCGAAAATTCCACGATGACTTGTTTGGAGCAGAGAAACCCTAGAATCCAAAGCTCTAATACCAAATGTTATGAAACCAACTCCAAAAATAGAAGAAAAGAGAGATAAACGCCTTATAATTCGGCCACTTCGAGGGGGAAACCTCCTTTACATTACATAAATGAACTTTCTTGGATGATACAAATGAAAAAACCTCCTTCTATATATAGGAGTCCATGGGGTCATAATATAATCCTAGTCGACCTAACAATAATAATTTAAGGGAACACTAATAACAATATTGGGGTTACAGGGGTACAAAAATAACAATAAGGGGGATAAAATAATAAAAATAAGGGACTAAAATAGTAATATACAGACCTAACATGGATAGCCATGGTCATCCAAGGATGAGTAGGTATCAACCCAGTGTGTATTTTGGTTGTAGGACGATAAAATTAGAGAAATATTCCCATGAGTCTACAAATATCACAATATCCTCCAAAATTCCCTCTTGTTTGACTATCGATCTATCAATGACGTGAAATATATTGGGGGGTGTCTTAGGCTAGAGAGTTATAGAGCTTACATGGTCTCTTGTGTCATACCCTTTATAACAACAACTAGGTTGATTAGCATGTTTGGGATAAGGGTTTTATTTATTTGCACGTTAACCATCAAGTTATCAGGATCAAAGTATTTTGCAATGAGGACCCACCCCCAATATAAAAAATGAAAATTTACGCATGACATGGATGGTCTAGATATCTCTTAATATTTGGCCAAGCATCCTCAAACAAATTTCCCTTACTTCTTTTGAATAAATAGGTACATATTTTGTAGTTTGAAAAAGAGGGATTTTAGCACATACATTTTTTAGTTCATCGAGGAAATCAAATTCCAGATGAGTTGTAGGTTTCTCTAGGCTTAATCTTTCATGGTAAGGTGGGATTCAATTTTTAGAGCTTGTTTATTTCTCAAAGGTTCTTGAGGTTATTCTTGCTTAAGCTCTCCATTCTAAGCCTCCTCATTAAAATCATTGATATGCACCGAAGGATGGTCTCGAGTCAATGTCTTCCCGAATTAGAGATGAATATCATCATATTTGATATAAGAGATAGATTAATTACGATATTGGTGAGCTGAACATCTTGATTTGGTCTACCATTATTAGATTTAGATATAGATTTTGAAAGAAATTGTGGTCAAGGAGGGGTAGATGTGGATGCCTCCCATTGAGGAGGTGGAAGGATTTGCATGGGTGGTTGCGAAGGGAATTTTTGGGGGGCTCCATATGTAGGGTATATCCACCCTTGTTTCCAAATATTTTGACGAGTAGGAGGGGCCATCCAAGGTTTAGAAGGAATATTCAATTTTTTAGAGGAATATTGTCATATAGGATTAGTCCAATAAGAATTGAAACATTGATATATGTCTTGGATCATACCTTGTTGTTTCTACTGCCATGGAAATTTTAGTGCAATAAATAATAGTTGCTTAGTTTCCTCTACTTTATGATATATATATTTTAATATTGGCAGAGAATAACACCTACTCATAGCATGGTCTTTACTACATATTCCAAAAATCTTGACTTGGTCTTAGGGGAATTCATTCAATGGGTGTTTCCTTCCGCATTTTGGGAAAAAGATAGCTAAGGCTAGCTCTTCCTCTTCCTTCCTTATCTTCATCTGCATAGTATCCAACTGAGAGTTTAGGGAACTATATATGTCTATTCTAAAGTCCTCTATCATGTTTCATATTTCAACTCTAATAATTCTATTCCTGACAGTCCCAATAATTCTTGCCAATACATCTCGTGGGCCTCTGTGGTATTTTTTCATTGTTATTCATGAATATATTTGAAAAATTTATATAATAATATCATATGATTTTTGGGAGAAATATCCTCCACCCATCAAGATGAGGAGTACCATGCATTCATCCCATATTCCTCTTAGCAATAAAACACACATTTGTTTAGGTGCTATATTTTCTTGCTTTGATATATCCATGTTGTATTTGAACCTTTTGACAAGGTTCTCAAGAATTTCATCCTAATTTTGTAACATCCTGAAGACTTCTTCCTTCCTTTCCTTATCCTTGCAATAGTACTGATACTTTTCCAAAAAATGTTTGCTTCATCTAAAGCCACGATTTGATGATGCCATTACCATGATCAATGTAGGGTTGCATTGTTGAGCATAAAAGGGAATAATTTCAGTTTATGAGCATCAATCACATAATCATAAATGTGGAAAAGTACAATGAACTCAAACAATAATATGTAAGGATCTTCTTGTGGCAGACTGTGGAAATTAAGGAGAGTAGAGTGAGGGATATTCTTTATTTTAGTATTTGCATATATCTATAGTATGGGGAATTCGAAAGTAGAAGCCTCTTCATTGAAATATTCATGTTCCATTTCCTTGAATTCTTTCTCTAGAAGTTCCTTTGGAGATTTGAGAAAGGGAAATCCTTCAGAGTAGTACTATTATCTAATCAAATATTCAAGGGACAATATTTTTTTTTGCTCAAGACCTTGTATAGTCTCTAACTCTAGGGAAAAAGATCAAACTTTATTCTTAGCAAGGGAATTGGCCATAGGTTCCAAATATTGTGATTGATCATGCTACTTTCCCTCTTTAGATGTACCTAGAATGTTAGTTTTAAGGGGGTGTTTTGATGTGCTAACAAATCTACCCAATTGACCCCTAGTTCTTGGTATTTACCAAATCATCCTTCAAATTGATAAAATAAAGTTAATTAATCTAGAAATAAATAAAATAAAAACACAATAATTATTTTACTAATGACAATTCCTCGGAAATGACGCCAAAAAAGATGGGACTTTCAATTATCCTGAAATTTCTTGTTAGACAATGGAAGGATTGTTCATCTAATTGTCAATCTAGAAATCACACAAAAATTACAATTATATTTGTGTACATGTAGTTTTATAAATATATATGTTTGTTGTAGTTCATGATTTATAATGCATCATCAAGTCACTAGCTAATTTTCACACCAAGCTCAAAATTCAATCCACACTTTGCAAAAATGTAAAGTTTAATCTAAATTGCAGAAAATTAAATTCACCCTTTGTTGAAAATAAATCATGCACAAGAAAAAAGGTGACTTGGTGAAGTGATAAAGTAATCCTGTAGGTTGTAATAGAGCTGAAATTGTAGATATGATGATATGAAATGAAATACAAACTTATCAAATTACTCCTTTTGTATGAAAGAAACAAGACACAACTCAATTGTTGAACAAAACCATTAGATAATTTGATCGAATTCAGAAAACAAAGTATTGAAAGTTAGTATTGAATTGCAACAATACAAACCTGTGAGTTACAACAAAGTGAAAAGGATGAAATTGTGATAAAGCTAATCAAATGGAATTGTAGCTTGTAAAAAAATACAATCTACAAGAATTGCAACAACCTAAACTATTCACATTGCAACAATGTAAATTAGTTGAATTATAGAAAAATAAAAAATATAAGAAAATAAATAATATAAAGCTACAACTATAATAATATCAATAGTAACTAAATAAGGAGGGGGGCGTAGCTCCTTACACTGACACTGGGTTATGAAGTAAGGTAGATTCAAACACTAAATGTAGAAATTATACAAACAATATGTATACCAGTGGATTCAATCCGATCATGCGATATGCTAAAGCAAGATACTGAATCCTTCTACAAATTAATTTCGGAAAATAAACACGATCACCAATCACAACAAGTAAAGAAAGAAGAAAATCAAATCACAACACAGATATTTTCCCAGGGAAAGCTTGCTGCTCAAAACCCCTCTATCTTCTGTTGTATATTCACCAAGGAATCATGAAACAATTACAATGCACTCTTCTCACAAGAGTTTGTTGCACTCTGCTAACTGTCTCACATTGATCCGAACAAAATCGACCAACACTTAGCCAATTTTCAGCCTCTGATCAGCCTTCCTTGCTTGTGAAATTAATGTGGAATGCAATCCCTATTATTTAGGAATTTCAGCCTTCCAAAACTGCGCAATGCTCATGGGAAATCCTATGGATGTTTTACTGCATGCGGGCAACCTACTAATAATGCAACTGATAGTTAACATCCATTTAACCTTTGTCTCAACTGGGTCTCCACTGGAAGTGACATTCATGCAACTATTAATAGTAAATCATCAGTTACATGACAAATAATTGCATGTGAATTAAATCTGATTTAATTCACTTGATCTCTCACTAGTGCAAAAAATAGTTACAATTAGTAAAACTGATTTTAATTGAGTTAATTGATTTCTCATGCATTAAACTAATGCACTAACTGCAACTTGGACTCAATTACTAATATAATCACTCTCCATGCCTCAACAACCACCCTCAAATCGAAATTCATGAGCTAACTGAGTTTATCACACTTAGTTAACTATTACAAGTGAATATGAGATAAGATTACAATTTATTGTCCAATTTAATTAAGGGAAAATTAAAGTAGACATGCATTTCTTGTTGACTTTTCAACACTCCCTCTCAACAAGAAAGGGATTATCAGCTACCCTGTTCCTGCCTCTATGGTATTTGAATTTTCTCCTAGCGAGCGCCTTCATCAGAATATCTACATCCTGATCCTCCATGGGAATGTACTGCGTAACATAATGCGTCTCTGAACATAATCTTTGAGATGGTGGTACCGGATTTCTATATGCTTTGACCTATCATGGAATACCAGATTAACCAAGATTTTTATGCAACTCTGGTTATCACAATGTATCACCATCAGATCCATCTGATGACCAAACAAACTAACCAGAATCTTCCTCATCCAGATGGCCTCACATGCAGCCTAACTGGCTTCCATGTACTCTGCCTCAGTTGAACGGAGTGCCACAGATCTCTGCTTCCTGTTGTACCAAGAAACTATTGTCAATCCTATGTTGAATATCCCTCCTGATGTGCTCTTTCTATCTGATGGACTACCTTCCCAATCTGCATCAGTGAAGCCTTGAAGCTTCACTCCCTTTATCTTTCTGTACCATAATCCATACTATGTAGTGACCCTGAGATATCTCAAGACATGCTTCCCTGCCTTCCAAAAGAGATTTGTTAGCTTCACCATAGCTTGACTCAGCTAGTTAACTGCTTAGAAAATGTCTGGTCTGGTGTTCACCAAGTACATCAGTGAACCCACAAGCTACCTGTAAACAATAGCGTCCACTACCTCACCTGAAGTAGCATCCGCCTTCCTCCAGTTTCCTGCAAGAGGAGTCTCCATGGGTTTAAAACTCTCCATGTGAAACTTTCTTAGAATCTCTTTGGCATACTTGCCTTGAGAAAAAAATAGCTCCCCATCATGCTTCCATATCTCCAAAATAAGGAAATAGTGAAGGAGTCCCATGTCCTTCATCTCAAACTCTCTTGTAATATCCTCTTTGCAAGAAGTTATGAGATGCTCACCACCTATCAAAATTAGATCATCAACATAAAGTATGATAATCAAGAGCTTACCATCAACAAAAATCTGGTACAGGTTCACATCTGCTTCACTCTTCGTGAAGCCCAACCCAGTGAAATAGCTGTCAATCCTGGTGTACCGAGCACGAGGTGCTTGCTTCATCCCATACAATGCTCTCTTGAGTCTGCACAGATGCGACTCGCTGTTAAAGGTCTCAAAACCTTCTGCCTGCTCTATGTACACTTCTTCCTCAATAAGTCCATTGTGAAATGTAGTTTTCACATCCGTATGATGTATCTTCCACCCCATCTACACTGAGAGTGCAAGGATAGATCTAATCGATGAGTATCTCACAACCAGTGTGAAAGTCTCCTCATAGTCAATCCGCTACACTTATGAGAATCCCCAGGCTACAAATCTAGCCTTATAATTCTCCACACTCCCATCTGCTACTTGATTCACCTTATAGATCCATTTAGATACAACCACTTATTTTCTGACTGGTCTTGGGACAACTTCCCTTGCACTGTTCTTGACGATGGAGTCATAATCCTCAACCATGGCGTCAACCCAAATTGGTTGCTGCAATTCTTCCTCAAAGGAGGATGGTTCTATCAAAATACACTTTCTCATAAGAGCCATGTATCCAATAAGCCTGTCTGAAGACTGTCTCTGTCTACACAATGATGTAGGTGCTCCTACATGTTTTGCTGCATGAAGTCTCAATCTATCAGCTTCCATGGTGTGCCTTATACCATGTCTGTTGGATGGATCTGCATGAGTGTTTTCTGCCACTCCATAATCCTCCACATGTGGCCACTCCATATCTTGAGGTTCATCCTTTGGAACCAAGATTTCCTCATCTGCATGTAAATCAATCTCCCTCTCAAGGGACAATCACATGGCTTTCTCCTCATCAAATTTTATATCCCATCTCACAACATCCATCCTGTTGTTTGAAAAATACACCGATTGTTGTGGGGAGTATTAATGTACCCCAAAAATATCCCAATAGCAAATTTTGGTTCTAGATTCTTCCTGGAATATTTGGTCACATGGCAATAGATAGATGAGCCAAAAATTTTCAAATATGAAACATCAGGTTTCTTACCAGAAAAAGCCTCCTCTGGTGTACTCATGCCAAGTATCTGATGAGGACTACAGTTCTGCAAAAATACCGCTGTGTTGCATGCCTCTGCCCAGAGATGTAACGATAGGCCCTGATCATGCAACATTGCTCATGCCGCACCCACAATTGTTCTGTTATTTCTTTCTATGACCCCATTCTGTTGTGGGTTATGAGGCACAATCAAATCTCTCTGAATTCCTTCTTTGCTACAAAAGTTCTTGAATTCATTGGAGATGTAATCACCACCATTGTTTCTCCTAAGAGCCTTCACATGCTTCCCTGTGTCTTTCTCAACCAATGATTTTAACTCACAAAATTTTGAGAACGTCTGATCTTTATTCTACATGAAATAGATCCAACACTTTCTAGAAAAATAATCAACAAATATCACATAATACTTGTGCTTTGCTGTCAAAGTTGTAGAGAATGGTCCACACACATCTGAGTGAAATCTCTCAAGGATTTCCGATGCTCGGTTCTCCTTCTCATGAAAGGTGGCCTTTGCATACTTCCCCATGGTACATCCTTTGCATGTGTCTATTTGCGCAAGAGTACCCTTTAGAAGCCCTGTAGAAATCTGCTGCATGACCTTTAAGGCACTGTCGTGTAGATGGACCAATCTCCTATGCCATAACTCACCCTCATCCCAACTCACCACTTTGTCTGCTTTTCTCATCAATGCTGCGCAACCATCTACATCAATTTTGTAGAGATTATTCGCATGAATCCCAATCTTCTTGACTTGTCTTGTGGCTTTGTGATGAAGGAATTCTTTCCCTTCACTGAAAACCACATCATAACTTCTATCCTTCAACACAGGAACTAAAACTAAATTCTTTTTCAAGCCCAGTACATGCATTACATATTTTAATAAGAAGGGTTTACCTGAATCTCTCTGGAAAGTAACTTTACCAATCCCGGTAGCGCTATACCTCCCATCATCACCCATTTCAATATGCATCTGGAGATCCTTCTCCTCCAAGCTACTAAAAATTTATTTGTCTCCTATCATGTGGAAATAAGTACCACTATCCAAGTACCACACTGATCCCATCACACTAGACACCATGCATATGATGAGTGAGAAGTCCAACTCAAATTGCGAGGCCAAAGCGTCACCAGTTGCAGATCCTGAAGCCTTCTTGTTCTTCTTCTTCTGTGGACAATTAGTGGAATAATGTCCATGCTCGTGATAGTGAAAACATTTAACTCTGGACATGTCATGCTTCTTGCCTTCTTTGCTGGTCTCAAATTTGGAATAGGATTTCTTTCCCTTCCCCTTTTTTGCCTTCTCAGCCAAGGCGCAATTTTCCTCATCATCTGTCTTGGATGAGGATCCATCCCTAGTATTCTTCCTGAATTATTCTTGTACCAAATCTAACCAAAGTCGCTCCCAATATGGGAGCTTATCCCTCACATTGATAGGGTCCTGATAACTATGCCAACTCTTGGTAAGGCCTATAAGAGCTAGGCTCACTAAGTCATCATCTGCTACAATAATTCCGACACTCCCAAGCTCATCTCAATATTATATGAACTTGGTTAAATATTTCAGAATAGTGTTGCCTTTCTCCATTTTTATTTTCCTGAGCTTGTCCTTCAGTGCCAATTTTCTGTGGTCATTGCTACTCTAAAACAGATATGTCAAAGCCTTCCACATTTCATATGGAGTCACTTTTCCATGGAGACTTGAGACAATGTGGTCTCATACTCCCTCTAATAAGATCCTCCTTGCTCTTGCAACCTTCTTTTGCCAAGCATCAAGAAGAGCGACATCTGCTGCTGTGGGCTTGGGAATGTCATTATCATTGAATTATTTCAACCCGTTGTCCTCCATAACTGCATCCATCCTATATTTCCATGCAATATAATTAGAACTACCCTCGAGTGCATATTCCAATCTCAAGCCATTAAAGGCCATCTTGATCTTGATCCGCCTGTCACACCAAAGAATATTTTTGTAAATTTGAATGCTATTAAGCACAAACTCAATTTCTTCTCCACTATAGTGATTTCTCGTGCTCTGATACCATGTAGAAATTATACAAACAATATTTATACCAATGGATTCAATCTGATCATGCGATATGCTAAAGAAAGATACTGAATCCTTCTACAAATTAATTTTGGAAAATAAACATGATCACCAATCACAAAAAGTAAAGAAAGAAGCAAAGTAAACCACAACACATATATTTTCCCAGGGAAAGTTTGCTGGTCAAAACCCCTCTATCTTCTATTGTATATTCACCAAGGAATCAGGAAACAATTACAATGGACTCTTCTCACAAGAGTCTGTTGCACTCTGCTAACTGTCTCACACTGATCCAGAAAAAATTGACCAACACTTAGCCAATTTCCTGCCTCTGCTCAGCTTGCCTGCCTTGCGCAATTAATGTGGAAAGAAATACCTATTATTTAGGAATTCCAGCCTTCCAAAACCGCACAATGCTCATGGGAAATCCTATGGATGTTTTACTGCATGCGGGCGGCCTACTAATAATACAACTGATAGTTAACATCCCTTTAACCTTTGTCTCAGCTGGGTCTCCATTGGAACTGACATGCATGCAGTTAGTAAATCATCAGTTACATGACAGATCATTGCATGTGAATTAAATCTGATTTAATTCACTTGACCTCTCACTAGTGCAACAAACAATTACAACTAATTAAACTGATTTTAACTCAATTAATTGAGTTAAATTATTTCTCATGCATTAAACTAATGCACTAACAACAACTTGGACTCAATAACTAATAGAATCACTCTGCATGCCTTACCAACCACCCTCAACTCGAAATTCATGAGCTAACTGAATTGATCACACTCAATTAACTATTACAAGTGATTATGAGATAAGATTACATTTTATTGTCCAATTTAATTAAGGGAAAATTAAATTAGGCACACATTTCTTGTTTACTTTTCAACACTAAAGACACCATTTAGGAAGAAAATGAACTTTAAATTATAATAGAAATGGAGTTACAACAACTCTATCTTAAAAACTCAATACAATATCTCTTCTTATTGTTAACTCCCTTTTATATAGAGCATAATCTATCTAAATGAAGTGATTGATAAGGATGGACAAATATGATAATTAGGTTGCTCCATCTTGATACATTATTTTCCCATTGATTGAAACAATTCAAGTAAATGTTGACTTAATCTGCTATAAAAAAAGTGGCAAGTGAGTCATATTCTCATCTTGATCATGTACTTGCTCCTTATCACTTTCCTTCATGATAAGACTAGTTGCTATGAATTTTACCAATCCAATGATAACAAGTATTTTTTTGGTTATCGAGCTAGAAAAATTGTAGTGGAGTTGCAAAATCGTCGGTCTGGAGTTGCAACAATGGCATAGTCTAGAATTGTAACAATTATTGGCTTGGAGTTGCAGGCATGGATGAAAGTGGGATTTGCAACAATATAGTCTAGAGAAACAATTGCGACAATGGTCTAGGGTAGGATTTTGAGAAATGGAATGTACATGAATTGTAACATTAGTTGTGAGTTGAAGTTGTGACCGCAACACATACGGAGTTGCATCAACAACTATGAATCACAACAACTGTTGATAAGTTCCTATATTCCCTTATTTCTTATTTGTGATGGTCAGTATAGAGAGAAAAAAATTCCTAATAATGTAAAAGAATAATCATAGAAGTGGCATATCGAGGTGATAATCATACTTTTGTCAAAAATGTGATTTTGAGTGAAAATTGAGGGAATAGGATATAATCAAGAAAAAGAAGAGGTAAAGGTATCATATGGGTGCCAAAAATATGCCAAATTGAGTTCCCATCATCCATCCTCAAATAAAATTTTCTGCAATCTGCTAATCCATGTGATATTTTAGTGCTTATTTATTGATGTGCCAATCCATAATAATACACTAGGGAATGAAACAACTATGGTGTCCCCCATTTTCTAAATGAGCTCATAGTTAAGTTCTATATATTTATTGGCCCATTTATCTAGAACTGAGTTCAAGCTTCTTTTCACATGGGAGAGTGATATTTCAAATAATAAACCTACCTCTTCTTTGGTTTTATCTATAATGATTGTAACCTTTATATCTGTTCGATTGATTATTCCTACCAAAAATTCAATGGAAATTATAGAATCCTTAATGAAGTTTAACACCTTTATCTTTGCATATTTGGCTATAAGAATACCTTTTAATAAAGCATATTCCTTTTCTTGGTTATTAGTAATTTATGTAACACCCCATGCATAGGTAGCTATAACTTTTCCTCATATCCCCATACTTTCCATCCTTTATCTAATATATAATTTTGTACACATCATTAGACTTCAATTTATAATTCTATATGTGTGAAAGGGGTGCTCCAACATCTACTACATGATCTAAATTTGACCATAGGGTTGACCCTCCTCTATACATTTGTGGAGCCTCAAAGAGTATTAAAATCACACAATTTTTGTAGATTTCAATAGCAGCAAAAGCTAAGATAGGTAGATTATGAAGCATGGACCCTTGATTCCAAATTAAATTTAAGAATATGCAAAAACTTTCACAGGATCTCTTATATCCATTAAGAGAGACAACAATATAGTTCCATCTACACATTTAAGAATGACATATGAAGCTCCGTAGAGCATTCTTAGGGTTACATTATATTGATGTCTCATTGGATATTTTGAGATATTTTTGTGATCCTCATGGATGTCGAGTAAAATTGAATAAAAAGAGAATTCACTACTTTCAAAATCTCCAATAAAGAGGTGAAGTAATATAAAGTGGATCATTATATAAATTATAGTCTATTTTGTAATTTATGGGTGGAAAATTTGAACCTAATGGTATATAGGGCCCATTTTATGGGTAAATCCTATTTTGATGATTTGGGATCCTAAAATTTATGGAGCTTGTTCAAGGAAATAAATGTTTTTGGTGAAAAATTATAGACAAAGTTTGTAGCCCCTTGAAACTATTCTACACAGTGAGAGTTGTACAATGGTATAAAGATCACCTCAATAAGAGTTTTTTTGATGAATTTATACCTCTCATAATTACCATTAGGGGAATCATGTGGAAAAATATGGGACTAAAGAAAAATTTACTAACAAAATCAAATTTAAAAGAACCAATAGGGTACAACATGTCAATGTCATCTCTAGGGGTAGATATTTTAGGAGGGAAAATAAGAAAACTACATTTTGTGTTCATAATTTTCAACTTATCTCCTTATAGGCTTACTCAAATGTAAAGTGTAAGCACTTGTTGGATGCAGAATTAAATTCCACATCCAATGAGAATCCACTCACATACTTTTGATTAGATCCACATTAAAGAAAATTGAAAATATATGAAAAGACATGTTTCTTGAAAGAAACATATTTTTCATTTATTTTCAACTTTTTTCTATTGTGGGTCTACTCAAAAGTAAGTAGAGTGGGTACTCGTTGGATGTGGAATTTAATTATACATCCAATGAGTGAATAAACTTGATATTTGAGTAAAACTATAAGGAGATAAGTCAAAATAAAAAATGATTTTTTTTGTTTTTTTCCTTTAAAAATTCATGACTCGTATTTTATTATTTTCCTTAGGAAGTTGATTTTAGACCTAGAAATTCCCCTAATTTCTATCATGCTAACCACGATGGTACTAAATGGATAACATGTTAGCTTAAATTACTCACATATGGAACTAGACACCTATGTATTCTTGAAAGGTTAAAAAATGATAACCCTATCTAGAGTTGAGGCATGGAAAAACCATAACCCTAATCTTAGAGGGTTGTCAAGACGTTATTAAATATTAGGCTACTAGGATAGAGAGAGGTTCCATTATTATTTTGTTGATTGTTATAGATAAGTGTACTAGGGAAAGGGAGTGAGATATTGGAGTGACAACAAAGGAAATAGAAGACCTTGTAGTATCCATACCAGCCATAGTGTCCATGGAAACTTCATTGTAATTCATCATTCTTTATATTTGCATTTCATAACTAAGAAGAAAAGAGAAAGGCATAATCCTAACCTTATAGTTAATTTTTTTCAATATTGTATTTTCCTAAGGTACAATTTATATTAATTTAATGGATAGTATGTTATTTTATTTAGAATTTATCAAATTTTTTTCTTTGTAACCCACAGGACCTAGTAGCCCACCTAACACGTAACTACTAGTAAACCTCTGGGGGGGGCCTACGATATGTCCAATCCCCGTAGGGCTGAGATTTCTCATCGGGGATTTCACAATATTTGAACCCAAGACTTTTGGTTCTGTGAGACTTAATTTTCACGGCCATTGACGATTGAGCTACCCCCAGCGGACATAATTTATCATTTTTAGTCTTAGTTTATTTCAATAGTTTGTGTGATAAATTAGTAATATTAAATTAGAATCTTAAGTAGAACGATATATAATGAATATTCTTTGTATAATCCTATAATATCTAGTGGGATGAACTATTGCAGTGGAATAGAGTTTTACAAATCAGATTGATAACAAAGTAGCATTCTATGAGGTTTTTGTGGGAAACTATGGTTCCATATAGGAATCGGTGAAAGAAAGAATTCTCAAAACCATGTCAATTATAGATTATTGCACTAACAATATTAGGGATGATTCAGAGGATGGATTATTAAATTTGGAAGGACAAGCTATTGGTATCTCTTGCAACATGATGATCCTTATGGTATCTATAAAGAGTATTTTTTGATATTTTCATAAGTTTCATAGCCATAACTTAGAATATGGATGAAACAAGAATTCTAGAGATAATAGAGACCCAAAATGGAGCCAAAAAAAAATCCTAAGAAAGAGAGACCAAGTTATAACAACATTTCATTGAAATCTATATTTAAAGTGGAAGAAAAAGTTGACATCAAACTTACCAAGGTGAGATTGATTTTATTAAATTGAATCAATGGTCACAGTAGGTTTATTTTAGTGCTCATAACATAGAAAATAGAAAAATATCATTAATTTTATTAATTACAGGTTATAGGGCCATACCCAAACTTGTCGAAAAATTCCCTTGAATCTGTTTAGGCTAGAGGGTGATTTTGTAGTAACTAAGTTTGAGTGTTTAAATAATTATCAAGTCGTAATTCTACCCCATTGGGTATGAAGAGCACCAATGAATATGTGAAAGTGTACAGGATTATGCCATTTATTTCAAAAGATAATCCATTATGTTGGACATGTCTCCCAATAACATGAATGTGTTGCTTAAGTAGTTAGAAGGTCTCCAAAATCATTTAAATATGCCATTGATCATCTTTAAACTTAAAAAAATTGATGAGAACTATTTTTAAGTGAAATTGAAAGACCACTAAGATTCTTTCAAGGAGGGAAATAAAATGTGGAAAGGAAATGATACAAATACAACAATCATTGTATCAAAATAAGCATTCTAACCATTGCAATATCAATGAGCATGCCAAATATAAGTACTAGAAACTACATCTAGATATAAATCCAATGAATTGTAAGAAGGATTACAAGAGGAAGAGCACACTAGCCATGGTTTTGGAAACCAAGAAGAGAATAGTTTGGATGTAGATGAAAATATTTTCTACTCTACAATGCAAAGGGAGGTGGTAGCCTACATCCCAAGGAAGAGAAGGAGATGACTAAAGTATTCCATATCAATATTTAGGTTAAGAAGAAAAATGTGGATGCTATATTTGATTTTGATTAACCATCTAACATCACATAATGGGATCTAGTTAGCAATCTCAAATTGGTAGTTCATGACCATCATCACCCATACCCATTGGGATGGATAAATAAATATACAAACCTCAAGGTCACTAAGTACTATAAGATCAAATTTTATACAGGTGAAAACCATATTGATAAAGTGGTGGTATATGTAATACCAATTGATGTTTTATTTCTAGTGTTTGGAAGCCCATACATGCACACGAGGGATACAATCTTCCTCAAAAGAGAAAACCAATACTAACTTATTATGGATTTACCACTCCCTCCCACCCATTGTACCTTCTAGAGCTATGGAAGGTGTTACTTATAACTTAACCCAACCTCCAAGTTTTGTTATGAAGATAGGTTACAAAAATCCTTCTCCTTCAAGGGTTTTAGAACTAAAGTCTAATACCACAATCTCATTAAGAGATCTTTGGAATTACAAATTTCATCTCAATCTGATTCCTCGATTGAAATTTATGTCCTAAAGAAATTAGACCAAACCTAATGCGACATGATATCTACGTGTAACCCATGTGGCTCTAATACATCCCCATAGGAGTTCATCACTTTATGTCACCATGTGCAGGGCCCATATGTGAGGTAGTTCCTCAGCGCAATTTTCCACATCGATTCCACCAACCAAACCCAGGTGGTTTTCATGCTGGGTGATATCTAGTTTCAGAACCCCCTCCCCCCACATTAACTCTTGGTATACCAAGAGGGGACTGAGCTGAAAATGGATCGTTGATCAATCCCATGCCCCGATTGTACCACCTACAAATAACGCACCATATAACAAGGGACCCATGGCGAGAAACCCAAGTTCGAACACCCCATGTTAACTTTCGATGGAATATGGGGGTATGAGATCAATGTAAACCATTAATTTTAGCACCTTGAAATCATGTTGTCTAGATACATGAACTCATTAAAAAAGGCCACCTTGATGTGGGGCTAAGCATATTCGACGAATATGTTTTACAGTGGTAGCAGAGCGGTGGCTTCTTCCTAACATACGTGGCATCACCACATTAGTATAACATGGAGTCCACATCCTCATTTGGTTGCTATTTGGCCCCAAAATGTTCTTTACTGGTTCTTCATGTTATTTACCAGACCCACATGGTTCTACCACATCATCGTAGGGCACGGGGTCAACCATGGCCTCCTCCACTAGATTTGCAGCGAATTTATGTTATATCCAACTCTAGATAAATCTGGGTTTTCTCACCACCATCCACTATTGACATGACCTAAACCCTAAAACCCCCTAATTTAGTTGGTTACACAAGGGAAATTTGTCTTAGATATCTGGGATTTGGGGCTCCAAAGGGGTGTGCATTTCATACCACCCTAAATCTCGGTTTCCCCATATGTTGTGCACAAGTTGTAAAATCCCATCCTCACGCAATGTATAGCCAACATTGGCCCCACCCTAGATATATTGTTATAGTTTACTATTTGAACTAAATATGAACCAATTTTTTTGTGTAAATTCCTCATCCATCCAGATGCCTAGATTACCAAATGCATCCATGCATGGAATTGAAAATCCATCCCCTTGACATAATATGGACACATCAAAACTTGGGAGATGAAACAATATTCGATTGGGATACAAGGTCCATCAAGAGGACCATCCACCCCTAGATATCTCAATGTTGCTACTAATTGTTGAAAAAAAGGAAACTTAGAGGAAACTTTACTATATTTTCCTCACGAAACAATGCTTCTACCAAAACACAAAGTTTCTACGATAATTGTAGAATTACGAGAATAAGCCATAAATATTTCAAAGGTGCCAATATATATTAGTTTACAACATATCACAAGCATAAGAAGGAGTTGGCTTGAAAGACCAAGATACACCAGTTCAGGCATTCCATATTGACTATATACTATAAATTTAACGTCTTCAATGACATAGGAATTATCAATTCTTATTAGGAAGACATGCCAACTACAAGTCAATATAAGAAGGCTACATAATCAAATTTTAACAAAAAATCATCTCTTCATCTCCTCCTTGATCAAATCACGGGTCCTCTGTGCAATGATATGTTGCTGCTTCAAATCAACATGTTGTTCTAATCCTTGGTCATGCAATGGCCCTGATGGCATGTTCTCACAAGTTTCAATATGAGGTAATGAAACAATATGAGATGAAGGTGGATGCATACCTTGGATCAACTGATACTTAGAAACATCTTGCAAGATCACAAGAGTTTCCTCCTCTAGTGCAATTCTTTCCCCAACTGCTGGTAAGAGAAATGGCTCCTCTTCTGTAAATGTACCAGCACTGGAATATACCTCCTCTTCCTTATGCATCTCCTGAATCATGCATGGGACTCTATATGTCAAGAGCTTAAGACTATCTTGCAAATATGGAAGTGTCTTTCCTCCAGATACAAGTGCTTCTCCGGTTGGTGGTGAATGTAGTGACTCTTTGTCCATAGTGACAAGAATGACATTATCCTTTGATTCCTTAGGAAATGTCTCTAGTTTTATTCTGTCAAACTTCTTCCTTAACCTTTGAAATAAATCTGAATATTTAGTCACCTTTGCATGCTCCATTTGACAAAACCACCAATCATTGGCTTCACCATGAAGATGAAGTGCTGCAATCTGAACAACCTCTCTTTCAACTACAGGATGTAGCCTAAAGAATGCATCTAAATCTTTCCTCCAAGCCTTTGCAGTGCTTGAGGAAGATCCATCAAATGTGGGAAAATAAAATCTATTGTGCCTCTTTCTTTTGTTAGTGCTATAGGATCTTATTTCTTCTTTGAGTTTGAAGAATTGTTGGAGAGTTAGATTC
Source organism: Pinus albicaulis (assembly GCA_034641835.2). NCBI lineage: Eukaryota > Viridiplantae > Streptophyta > Pinopsida > Pinales > Pinaceae > Pinus > Pinus albicaulis. The sequence continues at coordinate 834,664,827 of CM076569.1, read as the reverse complement.
TCCCTAAATTATCTACATTGTGCCTTGTACTCTTCTATATATAGACTGAGAATCTCACGAGTCTCAAGTTCCACATTTCTTCTTTATTCATTTCTATACCATTCACGTTCTTCAAAGAAAGTGGAAATAGTGGATCTTTGAGGAGATCTATGCTTCTCCGATTTTCTTTGTTGTTGATAGGAAGTGCTTGGACCTTCCTCATCCAATATTCTACTTGGATCCTTCCTTTTCCTTTCTCTCTTCATTTGATTGAACTGTAATATCCCTTTTCAGGGATATCTCTAAAACACAGGAAAACTCCAACCAGAGATGGATTGGGAGGGAATTTACCAGATATTTCACCTCTGAAAAGAGGATGAGATCTGGAGGCTACCTGGCCCTTTCCAGACTCTGTCTAAGAGTGTGGGGGAAAACACAACAAGTGGTATAGAAATCGAAATGCAAAAGGGGAGAAATAACAGTAATGCAAACATACAATAGCGTGTATATAAAGCATGTGCAGATACTCAACAAATACCAAAAGAATGCTAAGCCATTTTATTATGCTAATGATTATAGGGGAGTACAATAGGTGATCAAGCGATAGAAAATAAACTTGCACAAGGCAAGTTAATAAATATTCTCAGAACGCTGCACGGAATGGCTGTGTTTTTTATCTGCATTCCAGCTGTTGAAAATGGCTGTGTAGTTGTTCGAAAATACCTCCTTGTGGATCTATGCTTTCCTCCCAACGATCACGCCGCCACTGTATGGGATCCTTAATAATATGATCATCGCTCAACTATAAGTCCCCAATAGACGTGGCTATTCCTGCGCTCAACCTCCTGACTGAATCCTCCAAAGAATACCAATCGGAGCTTCCCCAATACGGACTGCGTCTTCCCTCTCAGGACTGCGTAGCCAATAAACGTGATGCTCCTCCACAAATGCCGCGAATCGATCCTCCTACAAAAACACTGATGGGACTACCTCACCCGAGCAGGCACTCGAATTCCCCCGGGGCTGAGGGCGAGATCTCTGAATGGAGACACTCAATGTGCTAAACAGTGCTGCAGACAGGCTAAACAGCCAGCATGCTCAAAGTTGATATGACCAGCTTCAAATGCATAAACTCCAATGATACCGAAATGAGGAGGCTATCATCTTTATATAGTGTTGGCCACTCTCAAACCCTACAGCCGCCTCCACCAATGTCGCCTCCCTTTACTGCGTGCACAATTTGGCCCCCCCTTGATTACAATGTGCGTCTACTAGGAATTCCCCCTTATTTTAGAGTGAGTTGTGTTCCCTTTACTCACTTTTATTCATAATCTAACTACATAAGGAAAAATTGACCAAAATCGAATATTCCAATTAGCCATTGCTAATTTGGAATATTACATGAACTCCTTGGAGAGATCTTGCAGGGATCTAAAGAGAAGAGTGGAAAAATGACAATCCTCCTTCATGATAGATCTCTTCTATCTACTTCTTCTTTTGATGCAAAAGATGAAGTTTTCACAAGCTGAGCCAAAGATCATGCTTTGATACCACTGTAACGTCTCAAAAGGGAGAACACAGTAATACAAAAACATAATATAAGAACTACAACAAAGAAAAAAATTAATCTAAATACAACATTAGAATGTATAGAGAAGATGATCCATTTTATTAAATAGGAGGTGGATAAATAGTACAACAGTGCTCAAAATATGAGACACTCAAGACAAAGAGATGGCCTAGAATTAACCTGAAATGATCCCACAAGAGGGACTGCGTAACTGCTGGACTTTTGGAAGGAAAACTGCACTATCCTTACTGTAATTATTGGGACTGATACTGCTGAAAAAATATAAAGTTAGATCTAGGCATTTCTGGAGCTACGATTATGTTGAAACTTTAGATCCAGGCTCTATGATGGATACCCAAGATAACCCAAAAAGGATTTTCTAGATCTATAAATCTTAGAAAATCACCCTCTTAGGGATTGCACTATGTAGCTACTGGGTATGTATATTTGCTGCATGAACTGAAGATATAATGTCTGCAATGATGTGTAATCAGCTCTATGCAAGTAGGGTCAATCCCTTCACTAGATCCTTGGGAAAAAATCTCAAGATCTAGCTCCTCCAATCTCCTCCATTGAAGATAGCTGCTGATCACTCAACAGCTTCAAAAAACTGTGCTGTCAGAGAGGGAGGCTCAATAGCCTGCTGCTAGATATGTCAAATCAGCTCTGGAATGATGGAAACAATGAAACCAAAGTGAGGAGATTGTCCCTCACAAGATTCCCAGCTGAAGCACTCGAAACTTCCTTACTCCAATAGATCTATAGGACTGAACTGCGCAATCCTTGAGGGGACTGCTACTGCATGGAGGTAAAACATAATGGCTTAAATTCTAGATATATATCTACTGCTCCTAAAAGGCTGGATATGAATAACAAAGTGATAGGATGAATCCTCCACTGGTTTCCTAGCTGGAATGCTAGAAACAACCTCCTGAAGATGGCACTAATGTATGATGAGGAATAAATCTCAATAGAAACCTTCCCAGAGTAGGCACTTGAAGTCCCTCATGGGTAAGGGTGGGATTTCTGCTTGGAACCACCCTGTGCTAAACAACATTGCAGACTTAGCTAAACAACATAAGCGTGCATAGAAATTTCCTAATACAAATCCAGATCTAAACAGATCAAAGAAATGAATAATCCAAGTCATGCCTTCTATTGTGCCTTCACCTTCATTATATAGATTGTAAGTCTTCCATAGCCTAGGCCCACCTAATAACTGAAGTACATGTGGACATAAGTCTCCATGATTGACTGCACTGTCTCTCCATGTCCTCCATCATGTCTACATGTGATGATCACCCTCTCCATCATATGTGCATTAAATGCACTACTTCCTCCATCATGTGTGCATTAGATGCACTAATTCCTTCACTAACTTATCATAAGTGATATATGCTCTTAATTTGAATGCACTCTGATCTTGGTTGACCTCCTCCAAGATCCTCATGATTTTACATTTAATATCCATGATCTCCACTCTTCCTTCATTTAAGAAGCTGCTCCACTACTCCATGTTTTAGATCTAAATCTAAAATATCCAGATACACTCACCAAAAGTGGATTTTATTCATATATGGGGTTTGTGGGTCCCTTCACCCTCTTATTTACTTAATTAATTAAGTTTATTAAGAACTCTAATATTCCAATAAACAGATGAAAATTTTGGAATATTACAGTCCTCCCTACCAAAATGTTGCTTGACCCCAAGCAACTACCAAAGTAGATGCTAGAGCAATATGTCCCCTTCCAAATGACATCCACACAAGGAAGGTCTTCCCATTTTCTGCAATGATTCATGCATGGCCAACACCAAATTTTCCTCTCTAGAATGTCTAGAGTGACCTCTAACTATGTAGCTAGATGTACCTCCTCAATCATGAAGCTCCGAGTGACAACCATAAGCTATCCAACATCCTCCATAATACATGAGATACACAAAAGGAAAGCTCCAACTCACAAGGTATACCTCCATCCCATGCTACATGAAGTAATGTTGGAACGGGCTCTCCTAACAAGCTGCGAAACTAGTCCATTTTGATTATTTTTGATTATATTTAATATAGCACAGGGGTTTTGGGTTGGGTCAAAGCCCTGAAAGCATTGTAATGGGTCAAAGGGTAAACTAGGGGTCCGAAAACCATGGGTTGCGGACCATATGAAAGTTGGAGCTAGATTGTTATAAATAGAAATGTATTTTGTATTGAAAAGGATAGGATTGGATGAGCTATTGAGGCAATCTGTTGTTTAAGCTATCTATTTGGGTCTTGGGGGAACAGACTCCTACTGACTGTGTGCACGGAGATTCTAGTCCAGCTGTGTGTGGACCCTGCTACTGTGTGCGCAGGTTGGGAACGGAATCATAAGGAAAGGTTGATGAATGAATGAATGCGAAGGATTATTAGTGATCTGAATTTGTGAGTACTATTATATGAAGCGCTGATAATTACTGTTTTATGTATTTTCTGTCTTTCTGCTACGAAAGTCTGTGTAATGTATGCTTGGATCTAGATCTATTTCGATCTGTTTATATAATGCTATGTTGATGTTATGAAAAGTGTATAATTGAAGATCTAGTGCACGTGGATGCAAATAGATACATACTTAATCCTGCGAAGAAACAAGGTAATCTAAACATAACACAACTTTGCTTTCCTTACCCTTCCTTTCTTAGGGTGCGGAAACCTGGTTCCAACACCCACCCATACTACTTCGGGTGAGACTGTGACTTGTGAAAGCAGGTCACTGTCGAAAGGGCTAGTAGTATAGGGGTTTGTTGGCAAACCTTGCACACCGAACCTGGGTCAGGACCCCTTAAACCAAGAAATGGTTCCGTTGCTGGGATCGGAAGAGGTTTGAGAGGGGAATCGGGTAATGACAAGAGAATACTGGAAGCCTGAAAGAAAATAGATCGAGGACTGGTTCGAAAGGTAGATCCAGGAGTTCACAATAAAAGAAAATCACAGTGAGAAGTTAAGGGCGGAAAAGTGGAAAAATAGGTACGTCCTTACTAAGAGCTACGAAATATTTTTTGTAACCTTTGCGATTGAACTCCAGGAGTGGCTGGCCAGACTGGTGGAATTCCAGAAGTGCTGGAAGGATGAATGGGTCACTCTGTGGACCCTGGAATTGCTCGAACAACTTGAGAAAACTGATAATACTGTGACACGTACGGTGGATCACTGGGTGGATAGTGTGCTGGGAGGATTTGTGACAGAATTTTCCATTGATTAGTTTGTATCATACTCTGAGGCTGAACGAATATTCTTCAAGGGATTCTGAGGCAAATTTCTGAGGATGTTACTGTTGCTGATCAAGAAGTTACTGAGCGAAAAGAGCATCCTATGTAGTCATACGGACTGAATGACCTCAGATTCAGACGGGAGCGTGACTCGCAGTGGTAAGTACTATCGAACAACCCTTGACGGAGGGAGATCTGCCTATAATCCATTTCAGGAAACTGCTGCGCACGACCCCTCGGCCGTATCGCCACCTCAGACGCGTAAAGGTAAGAATTCGATTGTAGCACCACCCCCCCTAGACAGTGATATGGCTGCACATTTGAAACTGCCTACCTTCAAAGGGGTAGGAGAAGAAGATATGGATCGATTTTGGTTTGTAGTAGACTCTGTTTGGATTGCGCAGAATGTGGCAAGTGACATGATAAAGAGGGTGTAGCTATCTTTAGCATTCGAAGACAGAGCTCTAGACTAGTATATGTGGTACGTTTCCCAGAACGAGACCACCTCCATTCAAGATATCAAAGATGCTCTGAAGCAACAATTCCGGAAGCTAGAGTCTTATTCCCAGTTGGTAGCGGAAGTAAAAGACTTCAAACAAGGTGCGTCTGAGTCAGTATGGGAGGCTGATCAGCAACTGAAGAAGAAAATTAGGGAAGGAGGGTTCGACTATGATGATAGACAACATACGGAGTGGTTCATTGCTATGTTGTTACCCCACTTGCGCACTCTGATGAGTCATCAGACCTTTGAATCGTAGGAGAAAGCTGTGGAGGTTGCTATGAAATTAGAAGCTACGCCCCGGGAGGATACGTTAGCAGGGGTACAACAAATCCAGGAACAACTTGGGGCTATGCATATGGAGATACAAAACCTACAAAAATAAAGAGGAAAGGACATCTGCGCATATCTTTGGTGCATACGTTGCCGGGTGTCTGGCCATACGAAGGATCAGTGCCCTCTGTTGACTGATTATATTCAAGCAGGAGGACCTAGTCCGATACGCCCAGGGGTAAGTAGGGAACCTACCTTGTTGCAACCAGGATCAAGCGGATCTGCGCTATGGTGTGATGATTGTCGAGTAGCAGGCCTACATGATACAAACCATTGCCCTCGGCTGGGTGCGTACGTCCCAGAACTAAAGCAACAATGGTGCCGATTCTGCCGATCGGTGGGCCATGATGAGTAGAACTGTCGAACATATGACTTAATGATGGATTGGGGGAACTTATATTGGGTGCAATCAGAACCTACATCGCTAAGATTGGCTATGCACTTTGGAGGATCACTGGCCCGAGGCAGAGGAGGTCGGGGAGGAAGCACAGGTCGAGGACGAGGTCAGCTAATCTATTATAACTGTGGAGAAATAGGGCACTTTGCCAGAGAATGCCCTAATCCCACTAGGCTGTCGTGTAAATATTGTAGGCAGCTAAACCATGAGGTGGAAGACTGCCCAATTTTAATAGCCAAGATGCAGGAAAAGTAGCCTACCCCTACGCAGAACGTATAGATGGTTAAAACTGAGCTACGTGAGACATAACCAAGTATAAAAGTCATGAAACGTAGTGGGTTGGACACCCAGGGAAACAAAGAAGGGATTGTCTCTCGGAAGGGAGTGTCTTGCAACGAACAAATACCATTGGTAGCCCGCGCACAACCCCAGATCGAAGAAGGAGTTGAGCCCTTTTTAAAGGCATGTCTGAAGTTGCTAAGGAATCCGCAGGCCATAGGAAATCTCCTAGCATTACTGAATACCTGCGTAGCTTGGGCCACCTTGATCCTCGAGACCAAGGATGTACAAAAATTGTACAGCTATAAGAAATGCACCAGGAGAGAAATTCAGTTAACTACGTAGATCAGAGACTATGAAATGGATCAAGTTATCTTATATCTGGGATCAGATGCCAACGTATTACCAAAAAAAAACATGGCAACGAATGGGAGAGCCTAAGTTGGAATGGTCAAATATCCAGCTTGGCAAATCAACAAAAGATCATCCCTCTGGGTAAGTTACCCAAAGTCATGGTAGACATTGCAGGGGTACGGGCCTTAGCTGATTTTGAAGTAATATAAATAGTAGAAGATGCAAAACCCTACCCTGTGCTCCTTGGATTGGACTGGGCAATAGACATGGGAGGTGTCATCAATCTCAAGCAACGCAGCATGGTATTCGAAAACAAAGGTACGCGTGTCATAGTACCACTAGACCCACCAGAAGGTGCACGGTACACAAAGCCAGCCTATGAAAAGGAGGAATTGGATCACATTTATAAGATAACTGCACAGGACAAAGATCGGGTTAACCCCACAGATGAAGGAATGCTCTGTTGGGAAAAGGACAATGAATGTTTTTTTGACTCCGATGAAGAGCTGGAGAATTGGTAAGGTCAGTTGCATGAGGTTTCAGCACTGTGAAGCCTTCGGACCATCAGGAATTTTTGTCGCATTTCTACCACACAAAGAACCTGGCCCTATCAAAAGGACGTAGGCGAAGATCAACAACCTGATGAACCAAAGAGTCCTATGGACCATAGGACAGAAGCATTACCGCTAATGCTATGTGAAACACCTACACATGGGCTAGTATTCTTTACTCAGGGGAAATACTGGAGTAAGGTGATCCTGCGCATAGGGATCCCTGTGGCCAGATGGGCTCCGAGGTCAGTTGACCTACACAGATACCTACTGCGGAGCAACGCTCAAGAGTGCGAACGAACCTGGCCTGAATAGAATTACCAGGGTACCACAGCCCTCAGCACACATAGGATTACAGACTTGTCTGAACACCAGCAAACATCTCAAGTAATAAATGACACCAGGATGTATGACGCAGCCAAGAATGTCCTGCCCACAAGTGAAATAAAGGCTTCGAAAAGACTGCTATCCAACTTGCAGGTTCACCTCGCCTCGACCCACACTCCAAATACGCACACGACATACAAGCATCATCTATGGTCTGACAACTCATGGACACGACCTAAGGCACAAAGGATAACCACCGACATGTCCCGATTTCATAAGAAAATACCCTGCAAGTACGAAAAACAAGCGGCAGGTTGTCAATGCAGCAATTAATGGAAAGAACAGTCCACAGAAGTGAGGGTACGTGCCACGAACGAGCTCCCTCACCAATTAATAACTCTGGAGGGGGCATGGATGGTTGGAAAGTGTAGAAATTTGATAACTGATGTGTTATACACCGAGATTATCCTGATCACACACTATTTTAACTTCATGCACAATACAAAATCTCTTCTACCATTGATCATTAATTGCGGAAATAAAAACAATCGCATGCGCACATTAAAACCATAAACAATCACACATATGAACACAATATTTTATGGGAAAGATTAAAGTTGAAAACCCCCAAATATCTTTATATTATATGTCATAGAGATCATGTAACAATCATTATACAAAGCTCCTCACAAATCTCTTAGTACAATCTCCAATTGCTACACACTAATCAAGCCTGATCTAGCAAATCACATGCTCCAATCTCTGCCACCTGATAGCCTACCTCTACTGTGAAATCACTACTGACTAATGGCTCTTAATGAACTTGAATTGGTCCAGCCTTGCTCACGCAATCCTCATTGGCATCTCCAATCACTGGTTTTTGCAAATCATGGAACAGTATAGTCACAACTGATAGTCACACTACTCTTTCACCTACCTCTTCACTGGTCTCCACTGAAACTGTCCATGCACTGTAGTTAACCGATGTATTCTTTATTTTATTAATGAGTTAATAATTAGTGAATTAATTAATAATTAATTCACACCACTCTCACTAGTGTATCAATCAGTTAGACTAGATACAACTAGCTCAGCTATGTTTAACTCAGTTAAACTGAACACAACTCCATCAACTACCTCAATAACTCCACCAAACTCTGTCACATGAGTCAAAATTTAAGTATCCATGCAATAGCCGCACCCAATCCCAGTATAGTAATTCCTTCTATCAGCTCCTGTGCTACATCTCGTGCACTTAACTAAAGTGCTCCAAGAGAATAAGATAAATGTTTATATCCAAATATTATTAAGAGCTAATAATATTCGACATATCTATTTTTAGACTGAAATCTAAAAATAGATTCGCCCAATATGTCTAAAAATAGAAGTCCATCTATTTTTCCAACTTCTGACCAACCATCCACAAATAGCATCCTACAACTCATAGAATATGATCGACATGTCTAAAAATAGACTTGCGCCAAAAATAGCCTACGGGCCCACTTAGTGAAGGCGACTTCTTTCCACTAAGCTCATCATCTTGTTGCAATCTCAACACTCCCTCTCAAAAAGTCAAGAATTATCTACCACCCCTATCCTACCCCTGTGGTATTCGAATTTTCTCCCAGTGAGCGCCTTCGTCAAAATATCAGCATCCTGATCCTCCGTGGGAATGTATGAAAGTAACATGATCTCCCGCTGCACACAATCGCTGATATGATGATACTGGATGTCAATGTGTTTAGATCTATCATGAAATACTGGATTAACCAAGAGTTTTATGCAACTCTGATTATCACAATATATCATAGTAGGATCTAAGTGTGAACCGAACAACCCGACCAGGATCTTCCTCATCCATATAGGCTCGCATGTAGCCAAACTCGCTGCCATATACTCGGCCTCTGCTGAACTGAGTGCCACAGATCTCTGCTTCATGCTGTACCAAGAAACTGCTGTCGACCCGATATTGAAAATCCCTCCAGATGTGCTCTTTCTGTCTGTTGGGCTCCCTTCCTAATCTGCATCTGTGAAGCCACATAGCCTCACCTCATCCGACTGTTTGTACAATAATCCATATCCTGATGTGTCTCTGAGATATCTCAATACATGCTTGCCTGCTTTCCAAAAGAGCTTGGTAGGCTTAACCATAGCTTGTGAAAGTTGGTTAACAGCATAGCATATGTCGGGTCGTGTATTGACCAGATACATAAGCGACCCCACCAACTGTCGATAAACAGTGGCATCCACTACCTCTACCGATGTAGCATCCTCTTTCCTCCATCCACCAAGAAGATGAGTGTCGATAGGCTTGCAGCCATGCATGTTGAACTTCTCCAGTATCTCCCGGGCATACTTGCCTTGAGACACAAACAGTCCATCACTGCGCTACCAAATTTCCAATCCCAAGAAATAATGAAGGAGGCCCAAGTCCTTCATCTCAAACTCCTTTGCAAGATCAGCCTTGCATGAGTGTATCAACATTTCATCACCTGTCAAAATCAAATCATCTACATAAAGTACAATGTTCAACAACTTACCCTCCACCAAAATCTGGTATAGGTTCGGATCCGCCTCACTCTTGGAGAATCCAAGTCCAGTGAAATAACTGTCTATCCATGTGTACCAAGCACGAGGTGCTTGTTTCAACCCATACAACGCTCTCTTGATCCTGCACACATATGACTCACTGCTGAAGATCTTGAAACCTTTGGGTTGCTCTATTTACACCTCCTCCTCAATCACTCCGTTGAGGAATACAGTCTTCACATCCATCTGATGAATGTGCCACCCCATCTGCGCTGAGAGAGCAAGAATCATCCATATGGAAGAATACCTTGCGACAGGTGACAAGGTTTCCTCATAATCGATCCCCTCAATCTGTGAGAAGCCTCAGGAAAAAAATATTGCCTTGTACTTCTCCACACTCCCGTCAGCTGCTTGCTTCACTTTGTAGATCCATCTCGAACCTACCACCGATTTCCCTTCTGGCCTTGGGACAATCTCCCATGCACTGTTTCTGACAATCAAATCATACTCTTCCACCATGGCATCTACCCATGCGGGATGCTCCACATCTTCCTCGAAAGAGGATGGTTCTGTCATGATACACTTGCTCATCAAAGCCATGTATCCAGTATATCGGTTAGGTGACTATCTCTGTCTGCGCTATGATGTAGGTGCTCCTACAATCTTCTCTACATCAAGATTCAGTCGCTCAGCTTCTGTAGTGCGCTTCCGCCCTTTGATGGTTGGCCCTGCATGAGTGGTTTCTTCCACACCATGAACCTCCTCTTGTGGCTGATCCACATCCCGAGGCTCATCCTTAGGAACTGATAGCTCCTCATCTGCATGCAAGTGTGGCTCCCTCTCAAGCGAACACTTCATGGCTTTCTCCTCATGAAATTTGATATCCCGTCGCACAAATGCTTGCGACTATCCGGAAAATACAAATGATAGTCAGAGGGTGTACTGCCAGGCCCCACAAATTTCCCAACCTCTACAGTCGGCTCCAGCTTCTTCCTGGCATCCTTCGTCACATGAATGTAAACAGGTGAACCAAAAATCCTCAAATGAGAAATATCAGGCCTCTTACCAGAAAACGCCTCCTCGGGTGTACTCATGCCAAGTATCCCATGAGGACAACGGTTTTGCACATAAACCGCAGTATTTCATGCCTCAGCCCACAAGTGTATGGGAAGGCCCCGATCATGCAACATCGCCCGTGCAGCACCCACGATCGTTCTCGTTTTTTCCGCCGCCCACCCCATTCGTTGTGGGTTATGAGGCGTATATGAGCTCTCTTCGAATTCCTTGCGCGCTGCAAAAGTCCTTGAATTCGCCAGAGATGAATTCACCACCATTGTCACTCCTAAGAGCCTTCACCTGCTTCCCCGATTCTTTCTCAACCAGTGCCTTGAACTCATAGAACTTTGAGTATGTCTTGCTCTTCTTCTGCATGAAGAAGATCCAACACTTTCGAGAAAAATCATCAACAAATATCACATAGTACCTGTGATTTGTTGTCGAAGCTACTGAGAAAGGTCCACACACGTCTGTGTGAATTCTCTCAAGGATCATCGTGGCACAACTATCCTTCTCGTGAAAGGTGGCTTTCACAAATTTTCCCAAAGTACATCCCTTGCACTGATCTGACTGCGCAAGTGTACCTTTGGGAAGCCTGGTAGAAATCTGCTGCAAAATTTTCAAAGCTACATGGTGAAGGTGGCCCAATCTCCTGTGCCATAGCTCGCCATAATCCTGGCTCACCACTCCTTATGTCTTGCCTGCCATTTCTACACAACCATCTACCTACAATTGATAAAGGTTCTTAACTCGAACCCCTATCCTCCGGGTTTCACCAGTTGCCTTATTGCGCAGGAAAGCCTTTCCCTCACTAAAGACAACATCATATCCCTTGTCTTCTAACATCGCCACAGAGATAAGAATCTTCTTCAATCCTGGAACATGCATCACTTCCTTCAATAAGAAGGGTTTACCAGACTCCCTCTCAAAGGAAATGGTACCGATACCGGTCGCACTGTATCTACCATCATCGCCCATCTCGATGTGCACTCCAAGATCTTTCTCATCTATATCAGTAAACAAATATTTGTCTCCGGTCATATGAAAAGACGCACCACTATCAATAAACCACACTGAACCCATCATACTTGAGACCAAGCATGCGATCAGTGAAAAATATAGCTCAAACTGCGAGGCTAAGGCCTCTCCAGCTGCAGATCCAACAACCTGCTTATTTTTCTTCTTTTGTGGACAATTAGTGGCGTAATGTCCATGTTGGTGACAGTGAAAGCACTTCACCTTGGACATGTCCTAATTCTTGCCTTTCACACCAAATTGAGAAGAATTCTTCTTGCTCTTCCCCTTCCTTGATTTTGTAGCCAAAGCGCAATTTTCTTCATCTGAGTTCTTTGATGAAGATCCATCCCTGGTACTTCGCCTTATCTCCTCTTGCACAAGATCTGACCAAAGTCACTCCCATCCTAGAAATTTCTCCCGACCATTGACAGAGTCCTGATAGGAATGCAAACTCTTCGGAAGCCCAAGGAGAGCCAAGCTCACCAATTCCTCATCATCTACAGTCACCCCCACACTTCCCAGTTCATCCCTGCATTGGATGAACTTCGTGAGGTCCTTGGGCATACTGTCGCCTTTCTCCATTTTTATGTTCCTGAGTTTATCCTTGAGCGCCAACTTCCTCTGGTCGCTCTTGCTTTGGAATAAGTCTGTCAACGCTTTCCACATCAAGAATGGAGAAGCCTTACCATGAAGGCTGGACACTATGTGATCCTTTACACCTTCCAACAGAATTCTTCGACACTTTGTTGTCTTCTTTTGCCATGCGTCAAGTGCGTCAGCATCGCTAGAAGCAGGTTTTGGAATTTCTGCATCTATGAACTCGTTCAACCCATTATCATCCAGCACCGCCTCCATCCTGTCCTTCCATGCAATAAAATTTGAGCTGCCCTCAAGGGCATACTCCAATTGCAATCTGCTGAAAGACATCTCAACTTCGACACCAAGAAAACACTGCTGCAAATTCGAATTCCACTAGCTCAAAACTCAACCGCTTCAATGTTTTGCAATTGCTCCAATGATCAATATCGCTCTGATACCATGTAGAAATTTGATAATTGATATGTTATACACTAAGATTCTCCTGATCACACACTATTTTAACTTCATGCACAATACAAAATCTCTTCTTCCATTGATCATTAACTGCGGAAATAAAAACAATCGCATGCGCACATTAAAACCATAAACAATCACACATATGAACATAGTATTTTATGGGAAAGCTTAAAGCTGAAAACCCCCAACTATCTGTATATTATATGTCATAGATATCATGTAACAATAATTATACAAAGCTCCTCACAAAGCTCTCAGTACAATCTCCAATTGCTACACACTAATCAAGCCTGATCTAGCAAATCACATGCTCCAATCTATGCCACCTGATAGCCTACCTCTACTGCGCAATCACTGCTGAAGAATGGCTCTGAATGAACTATAATTGGTCCAGCCTTTCTCACAAAATCCTCATTGGCATCTCCAATCACTGGTTGTTGCAAATCATGCAACAGTATAGTCACAACTGATAGTCACACTGCTCTTTCACCTACCTCTTCACTGGTCTCCACTGAAACTGTCTATGCACTGTAGTTAATTGATATATTCTTTAGTTGATTAATGAGTTAATAATTAGTGAATTAATTAATAATTAATTCACACCACTCTCACTAGTGTATCAATCAGTTAGACTAGATACAACTAGCTCAACTATGTTTAACTCAGTTAAACTGAACACAACTCCATCAACTACTTCAATAACTCCACCAAACTCTGTCACATGAGTTCTAATTGAAGTATCCATGCAATAGCTCCACTTAACCCTCAGGAATAGCGTAATTCCTTCTGTCAGCTCCTGTGCCACATCTGTGCACTTAACTGAAGTGCTCCAAGAGAATAAGATAACGTTTATAGTCCAAATATTATTAAGAGCTAATAATATTCGACATATCTATTTTTAGACTGGCAATCTAAAAATAGATTCCGCCCAATATGTCTAAAAATAGAAGTCCATCCATTTTTCCAACTTGACCAACCATCCACAAATAACATCCTGCAACTCATAGAATATGATTGACATGTCTAAAAATAGACATAGTCTAAAAATAGACTTGCGCCAAAAATAGCCTGCGGGCCCACTTAGTGAAGGCGACTTCTTTCCACTAAGCTCATCATCTTGTTGCAATCTCAACAGAAAGCTTCATGCTGAGCTACTTATTCACTGTTTGGCAGGATCTGGCTATCTGCGTTACGGGTTCTTATGTTCATCCATATTCTCTGTAGCGTTCGTCGTTCTGGTAAAACTATGGACCCAGACCTATCGAAAGAACTGGTGCAAGGACCTGGGACTGCTGAATGCAGTTATAGGATGGAGCTCGGGATTTCGACAGTGAGGATTTTCTGCAGGACACGAGGAACGCTAAGATACAAAGACATGCTACTATGTATCCGCAGCTCCCAAGTGTCACCTACCTGGAGTAATGTATGTTTCCTCCCTCGCGCCGCCATAATTCGCACTCCTGACCTAACTACAGAGGACGTCCAACTAGATTTAGCACAACTATTTGGTTCAGAGTTACAAATAATATCCTCCAGGGTGGTGCGGGAGGTTCGCCATTGTGACCAGGACAAGTAGCAGTACGCCATACCTCCAGAAGTCCGAGCCCAGCGGATTTCCGTGGTCACAGACGTAATGCGTATCATTGAGGAGCAGCTGACGCAGGGAGCATAATTGGTCGCAACAAATACAAAGCTATGGATGATAGTGCAATACCATTACAGGATTCAACATATCAAGCAGGAATTACAGCAGGCAGAAGATGTTTTGGATCAAGTCCAAGCCTCCGCACCTTCCCCCAATTCGGCGCAACGCCTAGCCGCCATAGACAGGATTGAGGACCTCTGGCACTCCAAGAAAGTTGTTCGAAAATGACTGAAGCCATGGTATGATACTGCACTCCAGCTCGCACACGATGCTCAGTCTGCCATCGCACATCTCCACAGGCTGTTAGAATGGATCACTACAAATACAGATGGGTCTACCTCCCTGGCATTGGTCAACATTGTGCAGCAAGCTACGGCCCAAAGTCTGGACGTACTCCCTCCGCTTATCTGCGCTCTGGATACCTTGCATACGCAGATCGACGATGCACCGGTGCAGTGACTCGGGACGAGTCACAAGATTGTGTTGGGGGACTGTTGGAATGGGGTCTCCTAACAACATGTGAAACTGGTCCATTTTGATTATTTTTTATTATATTTAATATAGCGCAGGGGTTTTGGGGTGGGTGAAAGCCCCGAACGCATTGTAATGGGTCAAAGGGTAAACCAGGGGTCCGAAAACCATGGGTTGCAGACCATAGGAAAGTCGGAGCAAGATTTTTATAAATAGAAATGTATTTTGTATCGAAAAGGATAGGATTGGATGAGTTATTGAGGCGGTCTATTGTTTAAGCTGTCTGTTTGGGTTTTGGGGGAACGGACTCCCGCCGGGTCAGGTGCTGTGATCCATTCATTTGGGGACTGCCGTTGAAAAAGTGTGCTTGGGAAGGGAATCATAAGGAAAGGTTGATGAATGAATGAATGTGAAGTATTATTAGAAATTGAACTGTGAGTATTGGTTGCAGACCCGCCAATAATGTCATGTATTTTCTGTTAAAGTCCGTAATGAATGCTTGATCTAGATCTATTTTGCCATTGAGATAATGTTGATGTGACAAGCAGATATTTGAAAGATCTGAAAATGGGATGCAAATAGATACATACTTAACCCTAAAAGAAAAAGAACAGCGTAATCCAACAGATCAACACTCTTCTTGCCTTAATTCTTCAAAGGAAAACTAATTCAAACGGTTCACCAGCATTTGGGACAGATCTGCTAGCAAACACGCCAAAAATATTAGGGGTTTGTTGGCAAACCTTGCACACCGAACCTGGGTCAGGACCCCTCAAGTCAACAAGTAAGAAGAGGTTCTTCATGCCTCCATCCTTAGCCCTGTTGGCCTTGTTGGATCCATGCATCATCCCAACATTGTGCAAAAGAAGAAGTAGACTGTATGTAGGTGTGTCACCAAGACGGCCATTAAAACGAACATGGTTAATGTCTTTGCTGTTATGACACAATTTACTTCAAAGGTATGGGTATAGCAACAAGATGATGGAGCTTAGTGAAATGAAGTCGCCTTCACTAAGTGGGCCCGCAGGCTATTTTTTGGCGCAAAGTCTATTTTTAGACATATGGAGCATGGTCTGGGAGTTGCAGTATGCTATTCTTGGAGTATTGGTCATGTTGGTAAAAATAGATGGACCTCTATTTTTAGACATTTAGGTCGAAGTCTATTTTTAGACTGCATATCCTAAAAATAGAAAAGTCAAATATTATTCACTCAAAGAATAATAATACCTTCTAAAACTTCCAAGGCATCTTGAGAGCCTCTGTTAATGCATATGTTCATGTATCCGATGAGAATGAGCAATGAGTTCCAGGGTTTCAAAATGTGAGCTCATGTGTATGCTGACTTCGTGTTTTGTAATTTGCTAAGGTAGTTTGGATTGATATATGTTTGTTGAGTTGTGTTCTATTGTCTAATAATCATAGTTGTGATTAGTTTAACTAGCTAATCAACTAGTAATGAGGAGGAATTAAACATACAGACAATAATATTAACTCAAGATTTAACCACACATCTGCCATTCACATGGACAGCTCAAAGGAGACCAGTGGAAGAGGTAGATGAAAGGGTGAGTTTGCTATTAGTTGCGACATTAGTTGTGCATGGGATTTGCACAAGCATTGGAGGAGATTTCCAATGAGAATTGTGTAGATCAAGCCAGTGGGACTCGAACTTGGATCTCTCATTACACCAACTTGGATTGCGCAATAGAGGCAGGAAAATAGTGGATGAGTTTTGAACCCGTGACTTGTTCAAAACTGAGCTAGTTTGTGTGTAACTTTTGGAGACAGTACTGAGTATTTGTGAGAAGTATTGTACTATGTACTGTTACATGTTATCTCCATTATAATATAAAAAATGGCTGGGGGTTTTCAGCTATAAGCTTTCCCCATACATACTGTGTAATGTGTGTGATGTTTTGATGATCTTTTGATCGCATACCACTTGTTTTATTTCCGCATGTGTGATGATCTGAGTAGAAGAGATTATGTGTTGCATATGAATTCGAATTGATATGTGATCAAGATAATATCGGTGGATAAATCTTCATTATTCAGCAAATTTCTACAGTGGGTTGGCCATATTCCCTCAAGAGAAGCCACTGCAACAATGCATCTTGTTGCCCCACCACATCATCATCAAACCAAGTATGGTGTCCATAATCTCCAAGTAAGATCCATCAAAGGAATGCCTCTTGCTGCCATCCTCCATCACTATCATGCAAAGAAGGGGAGTATGTAGGACCAAATTCCCCTAATAAAAGCCAAAGCAACAAGATATCTTGCTTCATCTTCACATAATTATGTGAATCATGGAGCAACAACAACATACTGGATGACATATGGAATGTCATATCAGCCCAATACAAACAAACTCCATCATTACACAGCATGAGAGAATTATGCCATATTACAAACAATACAAAACACATAAACATAGGAGATGTCATGTGATGGCCAAACTCTCTCAAGGACAACCAAGGTAAACATGTCTTCTTCTGCTGCATTCTGTCATTGGTACACAAGGCATGAGTCAACGAAATATGAGCCATTGGGTAGTAACCATACTCACCCAAGATAATCCAACGCAACCATGCCTCCTTCTTCATTACATGAGTGTTGTACAAGGCATGGATCATGAAAATATGTGTTTTTGGGTAGTAACCATACTCACCCAAGAGAAACCAGTGCAGCCATACTTCTTGCTGGTCTGTCTCGTAGTTCTACAAGTGGCTTGGCAACCCCTTGCTCCACATCAAAAACCATTCATCCCAATGTGGATGATGGATCTCATTCTACAAAATCTTGGTATCCTCCCATTGTAAGACACCAACCTCCTCAAACTATTGAATAAATTTGCACTCCATGATATTTTTAAGTGCACCTCCAATGAGATCTCTCCATGAGATCCACTTCTCATCAATGGCCCTCCAAAACCAATAAGGTTTTGGATCTTCTGCAGGTAGAAGTTTCTCTTTGAGCTGTGAGATGCTCGTTGAGAAAGAGTCATCTTGAAAGGGGGAAAGATTGCTCATCTCAAGATGTCTACCATCTATCATCTTTACCTCCATTTCTTCATGAGCGAAGCTACCTTCAGAATGCTCCAAGAATAATGGGAACCTCTCATCATCATTTCTGTTAAGTGACAACGCTGTAGATCTGCAAGGTGATATATGTGCTTCCTCATGGCCACAAACAATGCTAAACTCATAGTTTATCATTGTACTGAATAGGATCATGCTCATCCTATATTCTGAAACTCCACATTTCAACTCAAAGGGTTGAATGTAGCTCACAAATGATGAGTTGGGATAGCTCTTCATCTCCTCCTTGATCAAATCAAGGGTCGTATGTACAATGATATGTTGTTGCTTCAAATCAACATGTTTTTCTAATCCTTGGTCATGCAATGGCCCTGATGGCATGTTCTCACAAGTTTCAATATGAGGTACTGAAACAATATGAGATGAATGTGGATGTATACCTTGGATAAACTGATACTTAGAAACACCTTGCAAGATCACAGGAGTTTCCTCTTCTGGTGCAATGCTTTCCCCAACTGTTGGTAATAGAAATGGCTGCTCTTCTGACAATGTACCAATGATGGAATCTACCTCCTCTTCCTCATGCATCTCCTGAATCATGCATGGGACTCTATATGTCAAGAGCTTAAGACTATCTTGCAAAGATGCAAGTGTCTTTCCTCCAAATACAAGTGCTTCTGCAACTAGTGGTGAATGTAGTGACTCTTTTTCCATAGTGACAACAATGATATTATCCTTTGATTCCTTAGGAAATGTCTCTAGTTTTCTTTTATCGAACTTATTCCTTAACCTTTGCAATACATCTGAATATTTAGTCACCTTTGCATGCTCCATGTGACAAAACCACCAATCATTGGCTTCACCATGAAGATGAAGTGCTGCAATCTGAACAACCTCTCTTTTAGCAACATGATGTAGCTTGAAGAATGCTTCTAACTCTTTCCTCAAAGCCTTTGAAGTTCTTGAGGAGCATCCATAAAATGTGGGCAAATAGAATCTATTGTGCCTCTTTCTTCTGTTACTTCTATAAGATCTTCTTTCTTCATTGAGTTTGAAGAATTGTTGGAGAGCTAGATTCTCCCTAAATGCTCTAGACTGTGCCTTATACTCTTATATATATAGACTGAGAATCTCATGAGTCTCAGGTTCCACATTTCTTCTTTCTTCATTCTATACCATTCACCTTCTTCAAAGAAAGTGGGCATAGTGGATATTTGAGGAGATCTATGCTTCTTCGGTTTTCTTTATTGCTGATAGGAAGTGCTTAGACCTTCCTCATTCAATATTATTCTTGGATCCTTCCTTTTCCTTTCTCTCTTCATTTGATTGACCTCATTGGAGAGATCTTGCAGGGATCTAAAGAGAAGAGTGGAAAAACTACAATCCTCCTTCATGATAGATCTCTTCTATCTAATTCTTATTTTGATGCAAAAGATGAAGTGTCCACAAGCTGAGCCAAATATCATGCTCTGATACCACTGTAATATCCCAAAAAGGAGAATGCAGTAATACAAAAACATAATATAAGAACTGCAGCCAAGCAAACAATTAATCTAAATACAACATCATAATGTACACAACTGGCCCATTTTATTATATAGGAGGTGGATAAACAGTACAAAAGTGCTCAGAATATGAGACACTCAAGCCAAAGAGATGGCCTAGAATGACCCTGAAATGATCCCACAAGAGGGACTGCGTAACTGCTGGACCACTGGAAGGAAAAATGCAATGTCCCTACTGCAATTTCTGGGACTGATACTACTGGAAAAATATAAAGTTATATCTAGGAAATTCTAGAGCTCCGATGATGCTGGAATTTTAGATCCAGGCTCTATGATGGATACCCAAGATAACCCAGAAAGGATTTTCTAGATCTATGAATCTTAGAAAATCACCCTCTTCAGGCTTGCACTATGTAGCTACTCGGTATGCAGCTCTGCTGCATGAACTGAAGATATGATGGCTGTAATGATGTGTAATCAGATCCATGCAAGAAGGGCTGATCCCTTCACTAGATCCTTGGGCAAAAAGCTCAAGATATAGCTCCTCCAATCTCCTCCACTGAAGATAGATACTGATCCCTCAACAACTTTAGAAAACTACGCTGTTAGAGAGGGAGGCTCAATAGCCTACTGCTAGATATGTCAAATTAGCTCTGGAATGATGGAAATAATGAAAGAAAAGTGAGGATATGGTCCCTCATAGGATTCACAGATGAAGCACTGGAAACTTCCTTCCTCCAATAGCTCTATAGTACTGAACTGCACAATCCTTGAGGGGACTGTTGTTGCATGGAGGTAAAACACAATGGCCTGAATGTCGGATATAGATCTACTGCTCCTAAAAGGCTAGATATTAAGAACAAAGTGAGAGGATGAATCCTGCACCGGTTTCCTAGCTGGTATGATAGAAACAACCTCCTGAAGATGGCACCAATGCCTCATGAGGAATAAATCTCAATAGAAACCTTCTGAGAGTAGGCACTCGAAGTCCCCCATGGGTAAGGGTGTGTTACACAGCAATTTTTCACCGTCCCTACAATCCCCATCCCGCACATTGGAGGGCTCAGTACGTGACCTGTGAGCAGAGACAAGACTTGAAAATACTTTCATTGCATCCCTCTGAAGTTGAGCTTCCATTGCCCTGAAGACATATCCCTGCAAAAAACCCTAAAAATAGCTCTTTTTCCATTGGCGCGGTTCCACAGTTCAGCCCTCGCGCCAAAGGGGCAAATCCTCCAAAGAGGGCGCGCCAATTGGCGCTCTGTCATAGAGCCGCACCCGCGCCAACCATATTAAGAGGTGTTTTTTTTAAAATAAAAGGCGGAAGTTTCGTCCTAACAAATTCCTGGACTGATATATATCTTGAGTTGGGAGGTTTGGCTACGGATTTCCATAGAGAGGAAGTGGTTTGCCACCTCTCATGGAAGCTTCCTACATGATAGGGCCAATCCCATAATTATAGGGATCCCAACTTCCCTTCCTCCTTCTATAAAAGCTTGCTCATCTCCATGGCAAGCTAATCTCCAAGTTCCCAAGAGCTTTCACATCCTTATGCCGCAAGAGCCTTCTTGATTCCCTTAAGGCCAAATCCAAGCAAGGAGACTATTGTCAAGTATCCAGAGAGAGAGGCTTGTCCCATCCTTGACAGGCTTTATCGAGACATGTTTTGCTGACGACTCGCCAAAGGAGAATTCGACGTCGAAGTTTTGGTTGTATTCTTATTTTGACTCTTTAATGATAAGCGACTATTGGTTATGGTTCCACTCTTGTTCTTGATTATGTTCACGAGTTATTTCCTCTTCAACTGACATATAGTTGTATATACTGGATTTTATGCTTGCGTTTGTGTTGTTTCTTGCATGTGCAGATGTCCGATCACGGAGATCGTGAGGATTGTGATTTGCCAGGGCAAAGGAACGAGAGCACCACCTCTTCTAAAAATGACAGCGTAGGACTCCAGGTAAGCCTTCCTCGCAAGTCAGTTTATTTACGATTAGGAACCTGCACTGCAGCGTGTTTGATTGTTGCTAGACCCGATCTGGGCTAGTAGGGATCGCCTCTGTCCGCAGAGGGGATTTACCTCCTCAACAATTTGGCGACTCCGCTGGGGATTCAGCTTGTTGTTTGATTTGTAAGCTATAGACGGAGTCTAAAGCACAGCCAAATAGCCTTCGAAACACTTTTGCTCTACATTAGCGGAGTAGATCAAAGTTACTTCAGTCAATCTCCAGTTTGGTTTACGGACTGAACGACTTGGAGTATTGTCTTCTCTTTTCGGTCAATTTCTTGGTCTTTCTTGCTTAGTCAGCTCTTTGGACTGGTTTTTCCTGTTTTTTTGGCTTTGTTTTAGCCTTGTCATCACTTGTCTATGTCTGAGATTGCTTGTTTTCATTTTTCCATAGTAAACTCGGCTAGTGCGCTTTTTAGCGTTACAGTCGCACCCATTGGCGCAGGTTGCCTGTGTATCACCCGTGCCATTGCCTTTCTGGCGCTAATTTCAAGCTCACAGTCGCGCCAATCCTGTGAGCTATTAGGTTTTGTTGTGTTTCATGCTTTCTGGGACTGACTTGTGATTTTGGTCTTGTTTTTTTGGCTGTTTGAGTGCACTGGAGCCTAGTTTGACTGATTGTAACCTCCATTCTTTGGTTGTTTTCCTATTTCTTTCGATTTTTCATTCGAGGCCTAGGTCATCTAGGTGCTTTTGTGAGTCAAGCCTCCCTTGGGAGTTTTTGGTTTTCGTTCATTCAGTCGACTTTGGGATTTCTTCCTTGCATTCGCTTGACAATTGTCTATCATTTTATTGCGCTTTTTGAGTGACTGATTTCGTTTTCATTCGAATTTCGCTTTGCTTCATTTTGGGCCTAGATCACGCGGCTCATTAGTGTCTTTAGGAATTTTCTTGGTTTGAGAGACTTTTGGTCGATTTGAGATCTGATTGTTTGTGCCATTGAGTGAAATCTGCTTGTTTTTGCTCTCTTATTATCATTTCTCGAATTGCTTCTCATTTTTTTTCGGTTTGTTTAGTGCATTTAGCTATCAAACATTGAAAATATTAAAAAAAAAAAATCTCTTTTGCTTTTGATTGATTAGTGCAAATAAAAATCTTTTCAGTGATTAGTGAATTTGAAAGAAAAGTTTTTGATTTCATTAGTTGCATTAGAGATATCATTGATTGTCTTCTGATCATTTTGTTTGTGTAAAAAAGCTCTCAACTCTTCTGTAACTAACTTTCATCGAACGAAATGACATACTGTGGCATGTAGTTTTGCATTTAGGAGATTTTTGAGACAGCACATTCGTTAAGGCCTGAAAACTGAAACGTAATTGAAGATAAAATTTAAAATTTACTCAATTTACACTAAGGCAGCATTGAAATCTAACAAAACGCATTTAGAGGTCTAGGCTAGAGACGTGTTCCGACGTCTTTAAACCTAGTAGATGTCGTTCACCTCTTGGCTTTAGACAGCACTAGTACGGACTTGTGCTCCCCGTACCGTCGCGTATATAAAGGGAGACTCCACTAGGTTTCAATCCTTTATCCATAGGAAGCCAAGTTTGTTGCCTTATACCCGTGATACACCGAACACAGCATTCGGGGAGATTGCCTGCACGTACGGAAAGTCCTTGGTTGATTTCTCTTTCATTATCAAAGCCAAGGTGTATATTGCAGTTCACGGTTATTTGGTACACCCTTTTGCCTAGTATTCCTGAGTAGTCATTTTGATCCTATCTGACTCCCTAAAATTGAAAGGATCACCAAGCGCTTGTCCTTTCACGCTTGTGTCAAATCTGAAAGAGATAGAGTCACCTTTTCGACCGTTTCTTGACTCTTAAAACATGAAACGGTGAAGTTTCTTATTTTTCAATGTGGTAAAAATTAATCACCCACGATCACACGCCTTGTTAGTTTCTGCTTGTTGACCATTTGATTGTGTGTCTTGACTCTTTTTCAGCCCGTGTGTGTGTTTGATCTTTTTCTCTTGTCGTTACTACCACAGTGGCGGAACCCTCGGTTTCGTCTACTGGTAGTCCTTATACGGACGATTCATCAGAGGTTTCCCAATCCTCTGCTGAACCACAACAGCCCATTGTTTCCGAGTTTCCTGACGGGGGACCGGTTCTTTCTGAGCAACCCTTTGGGGGACCAGTTGAGTTCAATTGGCCCTTTTCCGACCCTTGGTCTGAATTAAGAGTAGGGGCAGAGTTCCTTTCTCTTACATCAGGTTCGCCTTTTATAGCTGATGTTTTTCCTCCTAGTCCTCGCCGTCTATTACAAGATCTAGCGGCAGGCTCAAACATGAGTGATTCTAGTGAGGAAATCCCAACGTCTGGTGAAGACTATCAGCTCCTCCCACGAATATTATTTCCAGGAGACAACTTTGAACCAGCGATCATGTCATCATCCGGTCTCTCATTGCCAGCAGGGTATAGATCCTTGGGTCAGATCATTTCTGCCGCAGCCTCTATGGGAGTGTCAGCTCCTTCTACAAGGCCAGTTGCTCCTTCATTGGGGATGTCTCCTCAGACACCCGTCACTTCTGTACCCGCTCGGCCCACTGTCTGTGTGGCCGCCTCTGCACCCGCTGTTACGGCACCCTCCGCGAGTTCTATGCCGCCTCCTGAAGACGTTTATTTAGCGACTGCTATGTCGGAGAACATCTCTCCGGAAAAGTATCGGTTGTCCCTACAACAGCCGAACCCCGAGGTTGGCCCATCCTCCCAAGATCCCAACCGCTCTTATTTTTCGCACTATGCATAGGATGGTACACCCGTGTATGCTTTTCCAGGTCAGTATGATGAGCGCAGGGACATTTTACGTCTACCCGCTCCTGAGGCTCACCTCCATGCTCAAGGTTTACCTTATAACCAGGCTTATAACCCGCAAGGGAAACCTTTCCAGGGCCAAACTTCGGGCCAACCTGGCTATCCTTATGACCCACAGGGGCAGCCCGTGCAAGGCTATCTTGCAGGCCAGCAAGGGCCATCGTACGGTCCGCAAGGACAGTATTACAACCCTTCCGGTCAACCTGTGCAGCCTTAGCTGGGGTACCAACCGGGACCGGTCTATGGTCCTGGGGGGAAAATCCAGCCTTCTCAACCTATGCAACCGCAGTATCCTGTTGTTTCCAACGTTGTATATCAGCCGGGACCATCCTATGGTCCTGCTCCAGGTCAAACCGGTTACCAGCAACCACCTGGCTCTATTCCTCCACCAGGCCAACCGGCCCATCCGGTACCGCCTCCAGGCCAACCAGGCCATCCGGCACAACCTGGGGCTCCTTTTCAGCCAGGTCAACCTGTGCAACCGGCACAGCCTATCTATCTGGGTCAACCTGTTCACTCAGGGCAGCCCGTTCAGTCGGGTCAACCTGTTCACTCAGGGCAGCCCGCTCATTCCATTAACCCTGCCCAGCAGCCGATTTATTCGATGCCGCAGCCAAATCAACAGCTGCGCCCTAGTTATCAGGCTCCGCAGGGCTCCACTTATCAGCAGCCGACTCACCCTCAGGGTGGTTATTATCCTCATGGTCAATCTCAGCCGAATTATAACCAGCCCCGAGGTTCTCAGTATTATCCTCATCCACCCGATTCTACCTATACTGAGCAGCCAAATCCAAATTCTGCTTACAATGGGCCGACATATAATCAGGGTCCATACTCTGGTTATCAAGCCCCACACACTGGTTACCAGTAGCCAAATAAGTCTGGTTATACGACCTATACCCCCCACAGTCAGAATCCTACGGGACAGAACCCATGGGGGCAAGGATATTCCCAACTAGCATGGAGTACAGGTACCGGTCCTCATCCCGGGCCTGGCATGCCGGTTAACCCGCCATTGCCGTTCCTGGCTACCTTGGAGTTGACGCATGTTTCAAAATTGACCAATGATCCGATTTTGCATAGTCCTTATTGGCCTCCAGTTCCTACCAAGATACTAGGTGATTGCCCCAAGTTTAAGGGTAAAGCTGGGGAGGACCCCCAAGCGCATGTGATGACGTATCATCTTTGGTGTTCGTCTAACTCTTGGGTTGATGATTCAATTCATCTGTGCCTCTTCCAGCGCACTTTGACTGGAGCTGCTGCTAAGTGGTACATAGAGTTATCCCGTGGCATCTTCCAAGATTTCAATTCCTTAGCCATGGCTTTTTTGACGCACTTTCAGTTACCGGTTCGCTATGAAGCCGGGACGCACCTCCTGACTTCTTTGAAGCAGGATAAAGCCACTCACATTTCTGATCACATTCATGAGTGGCGGCGCCGTCGTAGACTGATCAAGTTTCATATACCTGATCAGATACTAACTGACTGGTTCACCACCTCCTTCGTGAATAAAATCGCCCAAGATATTGCGATGGGAGCGTGTGTGACGGAGGAACAAGCCATTGCGCGTGCCCAATATCTGGATCTTGTATATTCTCAGTCTGGCATGCTTTATGATATCTTTCCTGATGCCCCACGCTCCGAAACCTCTAAGGCTCCACCTACCCCTACAATGGATGGTGTCATTGGCTCCGTGTCTCAGAATTCGAAGAAATCTTCGAATGGGAAGTAGAAGTCTAATTCTTCCAACAATACTCCTGCTAATCCCGCCCCGTCCGATTCTGGCAAAATCGCGGAGGTGAATGCCGTTCAGGCTAATCCTACGGAGAAAACCTCCAAAGGGAAAAAGAAGGGCAAAGGTAAATCTAAATCCGACGCCCCAAATCTAGAATCCAAATCTCGTACTGAGGATGGTTCACAACGTAAACCGAAGTACCCCTGCCTCATTTGTGAAGGAGACCATTATACCAAGGATTGTCCACGACGGTCCGAGGTTAGTCAACTTCTCAAGGGCTCTAAAGGGACTCCAAAAATTGTCAAAGAGCCATTCCCGTCTCAGTAGACCTAGATGGTTGAATAGCCGTCACCATCTGCACCATTTGGGTCCTAAGTTTTTATGATGAATGGTGCTGCACCTATCTCTGTCGCTACGCGTTCGAAGGATTACAATGAATCACGGTAGGCACCCGGGAAGGCAGTTGCGGATGGACCACCTCCCCCACCTGTCTCCGGTTCGTTGGAAATCGAGAAGCCTACTCCTAAACCTGTTGTGAAGCCACCTTCTAAAGGTGTTCTTCGAAGATCTTCTTATAATCCGAATGCCCGTGCCGCTCAGCATTACAATGTGTTTGAGGATTTGGCACAGGCGCCTTCTGCCATGTTTGCACTAGAAGTTCTTCAAAGTTGTCCTTCACAACGGAAGGCTTTACTGTCTGCAATCGGTGGCATTGATCCCTCCGATTAGAGTCTTCTCACCTTCGATTTAGAGAATTTCACCCCCCAACTTCCACATCAGATTGCTCTTGTTATTCAAGTCGGGATTAACGGTCTTAACATCCATAGGGATGTTTTGGATGAAGGTGCCTCTACCTGTGTTATGTCGTCCGCTTGCTGGAAGGCCATCGGCTCTCCAGCCCTTTTGTCATCTCCCAATGCCCTAGAGGCATTTGATGGTCGGGAATCTAAACCCCTGGGTGTTCTCGAGAGTTTAGCGAACACTTTACAGGGGAAGACTGTCAACGTAGAAGTAGAGGTAGTTGACGCCAGGCTCAACTACAATATACTTCTCGGCCGCAGCTAGACTCATGCCATGCTATGCGTGCCATCCACTATTTTTTGACTTCTTAAGTTCCCTCACGAGGGCAAAATCGTCACGGTGGATCAGTTTTCCTTCTTCACCTCCACCTCCGAGAACAACGTTCTGTACGTGGATCAGATTCTGAATCCCCCTGACAGTATAGGACCCGGTCTCTTCAAAGACCCCATCCTTATGGGTATTTTTCCCGCACCACCACCGCACACCGCTCAAGTTAACATGATTTCCAGGTCTGATGACCCCTGGCTCATCCCTACGCCTGAGCAGGTGTTTGAGTTCGGAGAATCAATGCCCTTGACTCCAGTAGAGATCAACTACTGTGAAATTGTTGCCGCATATGATCCTCCACCTCCTCAGCATGCTCCTTTGAGCATGGCTCTAGATGTCTACTCTCAATTCCTCTGGCTTGGTCAGGCCGATTCGCCTGATCCTCTCAAAGAGACTTTTCCTTCTGATGAAGCCATTGTTGAAACAATGTCTCTTGAGGAGCTGCCTTGGAGCGATGGGCATCATCGTTCCTCGTTCATGCCTAGCTTGGGGGCAATGTCGGATTGTCTAGAGCGTTATGCATCTCAGGTTCCTACTCCTCTTCAAACGCCCATCTTGACACACGAGGTTCTTTCGAAGGGAAACCTGAGTAATATCACTCAAACCATCCCGATCAACATCTCCGTTAAACCAGGGATCGTTGAGAATATACACGTGGGAGTGACTTGTTCTCCTGATGAGATTCGAGTCTATACTGATCTTTTTAAATAATTCAGAGATGTGTTCGCCTGGTCCTACGAGGAAATGCCAGGGATTGATCCCAGTATCGTGGTGCATGAGATTCCAACCTACCCTGGTGCGAAGCCCGTACGCCAACGCTTACGCCCCATGCATCCTCGGAAAGCCGCTGCAATCAAGGTAGAAGTTGAAAAACTTCTGAACGCAGGCTTTATTTATCCCATCCCCCTCACAGAATGGGTTTCCAACATTGTCCCTGTCGATAAAAAGCAGGGAACTATTAGGGTCTGTGTTGATTACCGCGACATCAATCGCGCCTGTCCGAAGGATAATTATCCCACTCCGTTCATAGACCAAATCATCGACGAATGTGCCGGAAGTGAGATTTATTCCTTGATGGACGGTTTCTCAGGGTATAATCAGATTAATATTGCACCTGAGGATCAACACAAGACTACATTCATCTGTCCGTGGGGTACTTTCGCATATAAAAATCTCCCGTTCGGCTTGAAGAATGCTGGAGCCACTTTTCAGCATGCAATGTCTTATGCTTTCCATGAAATTCGCCATATCGTTCAGCCTTATCTGGACTACTTGCCAGCTCATTCCGCTAGGCGAGAGGACAACCCTGAACACCTCCACCAGATTTTCCTTCATTGTAGGTGCTACAATATTAGGCTTAATCCTCATAAGTGCATCTTTTGCATGGATTCTGGCCGTCTTTTGGGATTCATCGTCTCCAAAGATGGAATTCGCCTTGACTCTTTAAAAGTCGAGGCTATCATCAACCTCCCATCACCCTCCTCGTTATACCAGTTACAGAGTCTGCAGGGAAAAGCGAACTTCCTTTGACGCTTTATCCCAAACTACGTGGAGGTGGCTAAAGGATTCACACGCCTATTAAAGTAGAATGTTCCCTTCCATTGGGATGAAATTTCTCAACAATCCTTTGAGAAGCTCAAGACGTTACTTGTTAATGCTCCTTTGCTTCGTCCTCCGGACTATCGTCGTGATTTCACTTTGTATCTCGCCGCCGCGCTTAGCACCATAGCTATGGTTCTGGTGCAGGATGATGATGATGGTAATGAACATGTTGTTTATTATCTATCACGATACAGAAACGCGTTATTCTCACGTCGATACAGAAACGCGTTATGCTCACGTCGAGAAGTTGGCGTTAGCCGCAGTACACGCTATGCAGCGCTTTCGCCACTACATCCTGTTGCGTACGATAACAGTGGTTTCGGATTGCAACCCCATGAGATATATTCTCTCTAGACAATTACTGGGGGGCAAATACTCCAAATGGATCGTTATCCTGCAGGAGTTTGACTTAGAGTTCACTATTGCTAAGTCAACCAAATCAATTGTTTTTGCGGATCTTATATGCTCACTCCCGACAGACTCCACTCCTTCACATTTCGAGGACCATATCCCGGACGAAACTCTTTTCCTCATCAGTACTCGCGACCCTTGGTATGGCGACATAATCGTGTATCTTCAGACCTCCACATTTCGGTTTGAGTTGGATAAAGATGCCCGACGTCGAATTCAGCATCAGTCTCAACCCTATCGCATCATAGGAGATACCTTATACTGTGTTGGAGTAGATTCGGTGCTCCGCCGGTGCCTAACCTTGGAAGAGGCTGAAAGGGTCCTAAATGACTGTCACAGTGGCGCCTGTGGTGGACATATGTACGGATATGCTACTGCCCAGAAAATTATGCGAGCAGGTTACTTTTGGCCGTCCATATTCAAAGACTATATCGTTGCAGTCCGTAAATGTCACACGTGCCAGGTGTTTCAGCGCAAGATGTGCGCGCCGCCTCTCCCTTTGCATCCTGTTATTACCGTCGGCCCTTTTTCGAAATGGGGAATGGATTTTATGACGTGTAACCCTCACTCGGCTGGGGGGGCATGCGTATATCATTGTCGCTGTCGACTACTTCACCAAGTGGGCCGAAGCGATGCCTACACTAGCTGCCGACGGTAAGACAACTACCCAATTCATATTCAACCATATCATTGCATGTTTCGGGGTCCTGCAAGCCATCGTTACTGACCATGGTACTCATTTCCGAGATTATATGATGGCTGAGCTGACTTCAATATTGGGCTTGCGCCACGACAGCGCAACGCCATATTACCCTCAGGAAAATGGCCAGGTTGAAGCAGTGAACAAGGTTCTGGTCACTATGCTTCAACGAACAGTTGGTATTCACAAATCCAATTGGCACCTCCAACTGTTCTCAGCTCTATGGGCATACCGGACGTCTGCAAAGAGTGCAACTGGATTCACACCATTTCAATTGGTATATGGTCTGGAAGCAACTCTTCCGGTTGAATGCGAGATTCCTTCGTTGAAATTAGCTATAGAACTTCTACCCGACACTTCTGCTGAGGAAGAGCGTCTTTTGTATCTGGAACGGTTAGATGAAAACCACCGCTTGGCTGCTTTAGTCATTGAAGCAAAAAATAAGCGGGTCAAAGCTCACTTCGATCAATCGGTTTCTCCCCGTTCCTTTGTCGAAGGGGACCTAGTCCTCCTGTACGATCAAGCACATGACAAGATTGGGGCTGGTAAGTTCCAACCTATGTGGCATGGGCCCTACATAATAGAATGCGTTTTGAAGAATGGGGCTTATGAGCTTATAGATTATGAAGGAGTTCCGCTGGCGCAGCCCAGGAATGGGCTGTACCTGAAAAAATACTACGCTTAAAGTCATTTTTGGTGTGGTGTGTGTACATAAGTGTGTGTTTTTTCATTTGTGTGCATGTGTGGTGTGGTATGCGATGTAAACATCTTTCTGCTGATCGGGTCTTCCTGATTGTGCAGATGTCCATTCATCCGTTTGTTGGTTTCGCGGATGGTGCCTCCCGCAGTACCAGGAATCTGTCTTCGGCGGCCTGGGTAATCTATGATCCTGTTGGTGAGTTGGTCAACCTGCAAGGTGTGTGTATGGGACGTACTACAAATAATATCGCGGAATATAGTGCTGTGTTAGAATTATTAACTGAGGCTGTAAACCTTGGTATCCATGAATTACTTGTGTATCTAGACTCACAACTTGTGGTATTACAGCTTAATGGTCATTATTCATTCGGAAACCCATCCATTTTACGTCTGTATCAACGTATTCATTTACTGGAGAGAAATTTTTACTATATTACATATCAACATATACCCAGGCATATGAATACGTTAACTGATGCAGTAGCTAATTTGGTGCTAGATAGACATTTGCACAATTTGTAAATCATCATCACACATAAAAGGAAAATCCATCCAGAAATAGATATGTATATTTATAGATATCGAATGTTTGCATAGTGTGCATCACATTAAATCAAAAAATATATACATGTTCACCCTAATACATCCAGAGACGACATGTCTCTCAAAAAATATGCTTAATAAAAGCCCTAGGAGTCTAATCTGCATGGTGCTCATGATAACGAGTGACTGCACGCACTAAGCGTCTCAGAAGTCGGTGGAGGTGACTAGGCACTCCCACCGTATGTCTCTGGTACGCCATCGATACATCCGCCAGCCGGGCATAGTCTGGGATCCCTCGGGCAATGCCCTCTAGATTCGGGATTAACTCCCCCCCCTCTGCACCCTCTGCCTGAGGATCAAGTGCGGGAAGAGTCCTCCGCGCGATAGGAGACATACCGGCTGGTCTCTATGGGCCCACGTCTGCATACATATAAAATGTGTCAGGTTGGACATGTATTAACAAAAAAACATATAAACATAAAAATCAAAAAGAGAAGAGGTCATACCCAACTCCTCGTCCCAATCATCTCCCTCCGGCAATGGGAGATCTGGGTCTCCAGTGAAATCGGTTCCTGCATATGGCCAGTCTTCCACTACGATCAACTGACGCCGCAACCACCCAAAAAACTCTGGCCTCCAGGACATATGTTGGCCTCCTCCAGCTCTGGGCATCAGTGCTGCTCAGCGAGCCATTCTTGGCTCTCGTGGAATCGGCTCAGCTACTATGGCCCCTTGGCCCTGGAAGATTGGTAATCATTCCAGAATGAATGATACCAGGATGGAACCGTAGCCAAACTGTTTCAGTTTGGCCTTCTTGCACTTCGTGAGCTGTCTCTTGATATTTATTGTCACGGCTGTAGCCCAGTCGAACAATAGGGGACCCATGCACTCTAAGGCCAGTAGGAGTTGGGCCTTTGTTGCCTCGTGCGGTGCCTGCGATCCCGCAGCCCGCGTGATGGTATGAAGCACTACTCTGAGTGCTAGATCAGGAATAGTATGGATGTCCACCTTGCCACTTCCTGATCCCGGTCATGCCCCTGGGCACACTCGTGCCATCACTTGCTCCATCTTCTCACCAGATGGTCTACTCCCAGTCAATATGGGCACTGGACCTCTGCGCGATAATTCGGTTATGAAGTATATGTCAGAAACCTACAATTCTAATACCTGGTCCCGTAACTTGAACACTTGTTCCTCTTCGTCCCATATGCTGATCAGGTACTGTAGGAGCTCAAGCTGAGCTCGTAAATAAGGTGTCAATAAGAAATTTTTTAGCCCACAGTTCTTGAGGGCATTCATGCAAGTCTCATTCTCCATGGCTTGTTCATCCTCTTCACCGTGCTCCCTCTCTTTCCACTCAATGACCATTTTGATCGGTTGCCTGCATTGACATGGTCAAAAAACTTCAATTAGACCTCTGCTATCCTTGAAAAATCATGCAATTCATTCATTATGTGGAAATTTCAAGCGGAAAATTGTATTGCATCGCTGGCGCGACTGTTTTCCCAACAGTCGCACCAATTGGCACGGGCCCTTTGAAAATAAAATTCCATTGGCGCGGGTCTGTGCCGGATACCCGCGCCAATGGGCGGAGCCCTAAAAAATCAAAAATTCCTCATAAGAATTCTAATATACAATGAAAATCTATGAAAAATGGATTGAAATAGAGTACAAAGAAGCGCCTCTTACCTGGAACTGACGGGAATCTGAATGGTAGCCTGGATCGGTCGCAATCACTGTCAGAAGTTCGCACACAAAATGGACCACTGCTGCTCTTCGGTGAGGTAAATAGTAAAAAGTAATTTTATTTTTACCATTTGACATATTTATAACTTTTGAACTCAAAATAGTTATTTTTCTGAATATTTTAATATATTTGTGTCAAAAATGGGTTTTACACTTGCCTTTTTGTGCAGCAACAGGTCTTTCACGCAACTTAGACGGTGAAACGAGTTGTATTTTATACTTTTTCGGACTCGGTAAATACACGAAAAATTCACTCTGGAGTCATCTTCAGCTCTTTTCTGACTCTCTAAACATGAAAATATTGCCAAGGCCCTTGTCATTTCAATCTCGTTAAAGTGGACACGAATCAACATCTACCCAGTATACGTTTACCCCTTTTTTGGGCTGGGATGGATTATTTACGAAAAAGGAATACCCTAGCCTATCACGACTAGGAGGTTTTCTCGGATATTGTTTTCTACCTTTTCGGGTCCGAGGAACTATCTACGAAAAGGGACTGCTGGAGTTTACTTTTCTGTTGTCTTTTCAAACTCTCTAAATATGAAAAGATGCCGAGTTCTCCCTTTGTCAGACTCGTTAAACCCTAATGACATTGGATTCAGTCGAAATGGCGTTCTCCGAGTTCCTCCTTCCTAGGGATCGTTAAATGTACTAGGATGGATTCGCCCGAAGGGCGGACTTATATTACAAGCATATGCTATCCCCTTCAAGATTGTTATAAAAAATAATTGGGGTACTCACCAGAAATGGTGGGGGAAAATGGAACCAGCACCATTGTCGTGTCGACAGTATGTCGCTCTTGAACATGGAACTTGTCTACATTCGTGTCGGGTTGGGGACATCTCATCTCGCTTTTCGCTTACCTCCGTGGGTTTGGATAATCCCTTTTGTCCTCTCATCTGCTCATTGCCTCGTCACCGTGACCTCTGATCCGTTGATGTCAAATACTGCCAAGTCCACTGTCGTGTCGTTTATATGTTCAAGAGAAGTTGACCTCTGCAAATATCAACCTCCCTCTGATTCTCGTTTGATCCTGATTCACAAAAAAAACATCATGTTCCTCTATCTCGTGTCAATGATGTGGGAAACACTATGGCCCGCCTTCAATCGAGGTCACTTCCTGTCGACTTCAGCTCATTATCCAGGAAGCTGATCTAGAGACTCCCTTATGGTACCTTGGATCCTGCATGCCTCAATGGCAGGTTTGTCTCATTCGACGTGAGGTTTTCATCATTGGCCTCCGATCGAGTGATTCTACGGGTGTTCGATGCCAGCTCATTGATTCGCACGCCGTAGATTGTACCTATAGTACCTTGAGGGCCATTGTCATTATTGGTGGTTCCTCTCGCGTCTGTTAACAGATTTCATCATTGGCTGGTAATCAGACGATGTTCTTGCATGTTCGACTTCAGCTCACATATTCGCATGCTTGAATTTGTACTTTGTTCGGGTCGAGATGGAGCGCAAAACCCTGGATTGTGTCTGTTGTAATCCAGGCTGCGATATTGTGGATTACTATGATTATTTACATGACTCACTGATTGGATGGCTGCGACCATACCTGAGTCTTTTTATCAATCCTCACTGGATGGATGCATCCATGCCTTGGATCTAGGTTATTGTACACTCTGTTATGGATGGTTGCGCCCATACCATGCATATATATCATGTATCTGAGACATCAGTTGTACTTCCCTCCGCAGGTTTTTCGATGGAGGTGTTTTCAGTCAGCATGTTCTCGTAAAGCATTTCATCCCTCTCTCTCTCTCGGGCCTCATGCTTTAGGGGGAATCTGTTACACAGCAATTTGTCACCATCCCTACCATTCCCCATCCCGCACATTGGAGGGCTCATTCCGTGACCTATGATCAGAGACAAGACTTGAAAATACTTTCATTACATCCCTCTAAAGTTGAGCTTCCATTTCCCTGAAGACATCTCCCTGCAAAAAACCCTAAAAATAGCTCCTTTTCCATTGGCGCGGTTCCACAGTTCAGCCCTCGTGCCAAGGGGGAAAATCCTCCAAAGAGGGCGCGCCAATTGGCACTCTGTCATAGAGCCGCACCCGCGCCAACCATATTAAGAGGTGTTTTTTTAAAAATAAAAGGCGGAAGTTTCGTCCTAACAAATTCCTGGACTGATATCTATCTTGAGTTGGGAGGTTTGGCTACGGATTTCCATAGAGAGGAAGTGGTTTGCCACCTCTCATGGAAGCTTCCTTCATGATAGGGCCAATCCCATAATTATAGGGATCCCAACTTCCCTTCCTCCTTCTATAAAAGCTTGATCATCTCCATGGCAAGCTAATCTCCAAGTTCCCAAGAGCTTTCACATCCTTATGCTGCAAGAGCCTTCTTGATTCCCTTAAGGCCAAATCCAAGCAAGGAGACTATTGTCAAGTATCCGAAGAGAGAGGCTTGTCCCATCCTTGATAGGCTTTATCGAGACATGTTTTGCTGATGACCTGCCAAAGGAGAATTCGGCGTCGAAGCTTTGGTTGTATTCTTATTTTGACTCTTTAATGATAAGCGACTATTGGTTATGGTTCCACTCTTGTTCTTGATTATGTTCACGAGTTATGTCCTCTTCGACTGACATATAGTTGTATATACTAGATTTTATGCTTGCGTTTGTGTTGTTTCTTGCATGTGCAGGTGTCCGATCACAGATATCGTGAGGATTATGATCTACCAGGGCAAAGGAACGAGAGCACCACCTCTTCTACAAACGACAGCATAGGACTCCAGGTAAGCCTTCCTCGCAAGTCAGTTTATTTACGATTAGGAACCTGTACTGTAGCGTGTTTGATTGTTGCTAGACCCGATCTGGGCTAGTAGGGATCGCCTCTGTCCGCAGAGGGGATTTACCTCCTCAACAGACACTTTCTAACCTCTATCATGCTTCTTGGAAAAACCTGTTGGTTTCTTTAAAACTTGTAAAGCAACCTCTCTTGACCAGATGAATAGCCTCACTTGATTTGGTGAATCAGCCTCGCTTGATTTGATGAGATTTGTCTTTGGATAGAACAACCATAAACTTATCCTCACTGTTTCAGAGCTTGTACAACATATGTGAAGGTGAATGAAACAGGAATGACTCAATTAGGTAAAAAATTCGAATTAGAGATGTCACTTCATGACCAAATGATGTTTAATTGATACCTTATCATGAATATGATGAATGTAGGACAAGTGGGTACAACGAATCTGTTAGTTAACTGACTCACCATACTCCTATCATGTCATTCCCCAAATGAAACTAAAAAATCCCGACTTATTTGACACGATAGCTACGAAACCGCGCTTTCGTAGCACTCACAGTGTAAATTTTGCAATTTGCGCTACGAAAGTAGCAGTGCTTTCATAGCGCAAAACTCATTTTTTGAACTAACGACACTACGAAACTGTGGATTTGTAGCTAATTTTAGAAAATCAACCTAAAACCTACTTAGATGACCTTTAAATAAAAAATGTGAACTTTTTAACTATGGAATGAACCTAAAAAGACTTTTTGAATTTTGATGGTGAACACTAACCTCCAAAACTATGACATACCCTTGACCATACTAAAATGACTTTCAAAACTATTTAGATCATGATTAAAACAGATTTGACATTCCATGTTAAAAAGAAAAAAAAACTATAGTGATAACAGCACGCTCACTGGAGAAGCTGCGAAGTGGTATGTTGACCAGAATTCTGCATCTCATTACACTTTTGTGACTCTTGCTAAAGCATTTTTTTCCTACTTCTAGTTACCTCTCTGCTATGATACTGGTACTGAACAATTGACTTCCTTCCATTAGAATTCGCAAGAAGCTCTCCAAGTTATGTTAAAATATGACTTTATCTACACCGAGTCTGGTTATGTTTATATCGTTTTATCGGATCTTCCTAGACTTGGTGGTGCCAACACACCATGGGCGTATCATGTTGTAGAAAGTATCGTTGGATCTCTCTCACATCCATACACTCATGCTTCCATGGGTTATGGTTACCCCTAGGGGGGGACCAACTCCTCCAACACTTATCCCCCTAATGGCAACATGTATCTGGGTCAAAGCACGCCTTACGCATTTTTGCAACCGCATCAACCGATGCTAGGGCCAATTGTTGCTCAACCTGTTTACCCAAATGTTGCCCAACCTCCTTTCTATCCTTTTTCACATCTCGACGCTCCAGACCCTGTGGCATCAACACCCCAACCTCTGGTGCATTCTCAACCACTGCCACAACAACCACCGCCTCCTCAAGGTCAATTGTATGTGAAGAAGAGCATGAATAATCCTCTTAATTCAAAGAAAAATAATAAGGGGAAAGGCAACCAGAACCAACCAGTGCAAGGTAACCAAGGGTGCCAAGGTAATCAATCAAACACACCCCCAGGGAACTAGCCTAACACTGCAACCCAGCAACAGGGCGATCAACCCAAGAATGTAATATTCCTAAATTATCTTGTAGCTAATTTGAATATTAAAATTTTGTTTGGTCACTTAGATAGGTGAATAAATGGGTAGGGAGACCCATAAATCTCTTTATGAAGAAAAAAACCACTTCTCATGTGAAATTGGATCATCTTTCCAGCTCAATAAAGCACACTAAGGTGTGAACAGGGGCTAGAACATGTGGACTGGGTCAACTTTGACCAAATCAATAGCGCTGTCATGGAGGAGTGGACATTAATGGAGGGACAATGCAATTTTAGATGGAGACACATCTCATGGAAGTAGTGTCATTAATGGATGGGGCTTAGGGTTTAGAAGCTCATATCTTATAAAAGGAAGAGGATGGCAACCATATTATTCATCTTGATGTATTTGATATTTTGATATTTCTGTTTAGACATATAGCTTTCTTCAGCTGTTTAGCTAAGATTGCATGTGTTGTTTAGCACTGGGTGTTCCTGATCGGGAACCCCACCTCTTCCATTGAGAAGCTCTTGGAGGAGTATTGCACTATACTTCCACATTCAGGCATTTTTCCAAGCTTTAGTCTCATGTACAATGCAGTTCTATTTAGAGTTGGGTTGTGTTGCAAGGGTGTAGCTGTGGAGGAGAGAAATCTTCATTTTCTGAGCTAGTTTTCCATTGGAGGGATCATCCTTTCATCCGGAAGCTTGTGAGGAAGTTCTCAGGGCTTCATTACATATTTTGGCACTAGGCCAAGTACTATTCATCAACTACAGTGCAATTTCCTGCAAGGACTATGTTATTTTCGAGAGTAGCTACAACAGTGGATTTATTTCCCTATT
Organism: Pinus albicaulis; assembly: GCA_034641835.2. Taxonomy (NCBI): domain Eukaryota; kingdom Viridiplantae; phylum Streptophyta; class Pinopsida; order Pinales; family Pinaceae; genus Pinus; species Pinus albicaulis. Next base: position 834,626,339 of record CM076569.1, on the reverse strand, counting down.
TGGAGTGTTGGGATTTCCTATGTGGGGATTAGCCCTTCATCTAGGAGATCCATTGAAGGAGGATCATCCATCTTGTATATCAGATCAGCCATCTCCTATCAGTGATTTAGTTGCAGAGACTATTCAGCCCTAGGGCCAAATCTGTTATATTTTGTATGGTGTGTATTTTCGGAAACCTTTTCTGGGTTGTCCTGGAATTCTATTTTGGGGCATGGATCTTTAGCCTTAGAATTTTTGGAGCACTATATCAACAAAAATATATTTTTATACCTTTCAGCTGCTATTCTCTCTTATACAAAACAATTTTCTGCATTCCTGTATTTCATGTATTAACAACATTTTAGATCTAGGTGTATGCTTTCATGGGAGGCTTGTTTGTCCAACTTGAGTGATCTTTCCCTCAAGATATTGTACCTATTTTGCTGTTAAATTCATAATGGAATGGATATAATATTGTCTCATGCTTTGATCTATTATATTTCTTCATATTTCCAATTTTATGCACTCTATTCCCGCTTTCCCCATTTGGGAATATTACAGTGGTATCAAAGCATAATATTGGCTCAACCTGTGTACTTCAACCATTATGTCATCTAAGGAGGCTTCTCCTAGGAAGGAGAAGATCTACAGAAGAGATGAAGGCAAAAATTCATTATTAGGAGGGAAGGAGTTTTCAAAACTTCTTCTTCAAACTATGCAGTGCATTAGTAGAGACATCAAAGAGATGATAATGGAGAGATGTAGAGATTCTCCAAGAGGGCTTGTACATGAAGAAAGCTCCAGATTTTCACATTATGGGTGTGATCATTCAGCTACACCATCAGATCTACAATGTGGTACCATGCCTAGGGTCATAATAAGAGAGATGGAGGAAGGAGATGTACCAAAGGAGGAGACTCTTGTTGATTATCTTCAAGAGTATGAATCTCAAACTTAGAGATTTAGAGATCATCTAAACTTCCAAGGGTTTTGCAAGATAAAGGAGGATAGAAGACCTAGAAACCATGAAAGAAGCACAAGGTGCAATCAGCATGGTGTGGGTAGATTCTTTCTATCTACTTTTGATGGGTCACCTAAATGTACAGCAAGGGCTTGGGTAAAGGAGCTAGACACCTATTTGTAGCAACATCAAGTTTCAGAAGATGAAGCCATTAGAGTAGCAGTGCTGCACCTGGAAGGTAATGCTTATTCTTGGTGATTTTATGAATCTTTTTCATTAAGAGATGCAAATATATATACTTATGCAAGGTTCACTAGGACGTTAGTAAAAATATTTAATGAAAAACATTCCTAAACTTCCTTGGTTGAGCTAGCCAAGCATAAACAAAAAAAACTTTTGCATGAGTTGGAAGGATCTATAAATCCAACTCCATTTCAGAAAACTATTGACGAGATTAAAAACTTGTAGAATACTTTGCTAGAGGCAAGACCCCCACTTCAGAAGGATCTCTCTTCTTAAAGGGAAGACATGGAGATCTCTTTTTCAAAGGAGGAACTAAACAAAGAACCTCTTAATGATGATGATACAAACTCCATTCGTGATAAAGGGGAAGAGAAGATAAGAGGTAACAACGTTGTCATAGCAAAAGAAGATCTAGTACCTCATGAAGAGGAAGATGGAGCATTTTCTCCAAAGAGAGGAATTATTGTACCCTTACAAAGAGTTCCAAAGAATCTCACATATGAAGATCAGGGCACAATCCATGAGTAGCATGTGCCATATTTGATATATTGTGAGATTTTGAAGATGAAAGAAGAGGATGGGGAGGAGGACCAACATCATGTGATGAGAAGCACACACCCCTCTCTATTTCAAAGGGTTGATGCACATAAGAGGCATGAGGATTTGCGCAGTGAGGACAAGGAAAAATCAGTCCACTCACATACACAGCCTGCTTTAGGCCTTGATGTTTCATTACATGGAGGAATTCCACCAAGGAGACCCCCTGATTGGAAGATGAATAAATATTTCCCTCAACATGGTCCAGCATTGATATATTTGGCTAAGGAAAGAGCCTTGGGAGGAGCTAGCACAACGCAAAGAACCTTTGATGGGTTCAAAGGAGGGGTGAGCAATTTTCTGATATGGACATTGCTATCTCCCACTCAGCTATTTGTGCTGAAAGATAATGATTTAGAAATATATGATGACATCAGCATGGTGTCAAAGGGCTACTCCATAGCCTTGGAGCAGCAAATGATACTTCCACACATGAGGAATATTTCTGAATATTACAAGAGGTTATTGACACTCTTGTATGCATTGGCCAAACTATGGAAGTTTTGGAGAGGAGATACCTTTCAGGAGGAGGTTGACCTCCATGTAATCCAATATTGTCTTGGGAAAGATCAGCTGCAAGGGAGGTAGCAAAAGTGGGGTAACAGTACTCCAACATGTGGCTTTGGCATTGAGCATGTCAAAGAGGAGAATTATGATGTGACAGGTGCTTCATTTCAGATTTCTACAACACTGTCATTGTTGGGGAGCCTAGATCCATATTGGGAGCACCAACTATTGGTGGAATATTCCAATAACCTCTTCACATGTAAGGTTCTTGATGGGCAAGTAGTAGATAGGAGGTATAGAGTGGTTGATGGAGTCATTTATTTCCATGATCAGATCTACTTGACTAGAGACTCCAAGCTCAAGGAGGGGATTCTACATGCAGCATATGAGGCTCTCTTTTCAGAGCATGAGGATTACATTGAGTCCTATCACACCATAATGGAGGGATTCTATTGGGAGGATCTCAAATAATATGTGCACCAACATATCAGGAGATATGTAGCTTGTTTGATGTATGAGGAGGAAAGCAACCACCTTGCAAGGTTGTTTCAATCACTTCCCTTTTGATGGAGAAATGGGAAGGCTCATCTATGGACTTCTTCACCAACTTGTCTACAATATATGGTAAAGATTGTGTTTTGATGCTTATTTATCAACTAAAAATGTATGTGCACTCCTTTACCATGCATTTGCAGTACATTTCTCCACAAGAGATCAAACATCTTTATGGATTTCATGGTCCTTTTGGGACTACATTCAGTGATGGGGATGACCACTCTATGGAGGACCTTGGGCAAGATATGTTTTGCTTGGATCATATTCAGCCAACACCTAATGTCCTCTACTATTCTCAATATTTTGAGAAGCATATGACAGCAAGAAGGTGGTTGGATGGACACTTATCATATCATGTTTTGAGACAACAAGTAGAAGAACAACACCGGTCTCAATTGAAGGACTATTGTCACCATCCAAAATGTCATATGAAATTTAGTCCATGTTTCTTTTGGAACCCATATGGTGATGAGACTCTATTCACTATATGCATGAAGAATTGGGCAAGAAGGCTTCCTAGAACCAATGAGTGGGATCATGAGATTCCAAGTATCTTTTGGCTTTATGAGGACTATATTATTGCAACCCAAGAACAACAGCTCCAAATTTATCATAAATGGAGAGAGAGATAGCGTAATTTGAGCAATACTATCTCTCACTTTCAGCCATGCAGCCCCTACACATTGCATAAGCAGGGGATTGGTGATTGTTTCTATGAGCTACCAAGGATGGATCACTTTGTTTGGATGATAGCATGGAGAATAGAGTTTCTCATGGGGACTGAGGCACCCAAATTTTACCATCTCCCATGCCTTGAGGAGGACAATGGACAACATATAACTCTTTCTACATATCTCCCATTTTTTTATGATGAAAGCTATATGGTTTATCCACCAAAGGAAAAAATTTATTCTTGAGAGGAGACATATCCATTGGATATTTTGCAATGCCCTTATAGTTTCTTGAGGACATGCAACATTTTGGAGGGGAGGACTGTAATATTCCTAAATTAGCTTGCAACTAATTGGAATATTAAAGTTGTGTTTGGTCACTTAGATAGGTGAATAAATGGGTAGGGAGACCCATAAATCTCTTTATGTAGAATAAAACCACTTCTCATGTGAAATTGGATCATGTTTCTAGCTCAATAAAGCACCCTAAGTGTTATAGCATCATTTTTCACCCTTATGTGATTCATGATTGTCTCTTTGGCCTTGGGCACCCATTCCCACAGACTTGAATTAAGTTCATAAAAAATAGTGTTTGAAATCCCATATGTGGATATGCCCAGACTTTTCTGCGTGTATACGTGAGTCCAGAGATACTTTTCCGCGTATGCCATTAAAATCATTAAAAATATATATATATATATATAAATCCTTATTTTCGAGGCTGGGTGGATGGTTATTCCTATAATTCAACCACCCCAGCCTGTGGCCAACTATTTCCAACTGATTGGAACTACTTTGAGGGAGTATAAAATCCCCTCATATGCATGGCCTAAGGGAGAGAGGAAAATTATAGATATTATACTCTGTTGGAGCCCGATTCAAGTATGATTTCCCGTGCCTCCTGCACTTCCCAGATTTTTATAGGAAACCCTTGTTTCCTGGAGATTTTCATCAGCTTATATGTCATCTCGTGTGCACAAGTCTTGAAAGAATCCTAGCGAGGCAAGAGCAGGGTGAATCTGGACGACGGTCTGTTCGAAGATCGTGGAAGGATTCAGGTGATCTCTCCACCTTTCTATTATTGTACATGTTGTTCGTAATGAAGAAGAACCATCTTGTTTCTGAATTCACATGTTAATATCTGCTTGCATATGTGAAAATATTGTTAATTAAACATTTATTATTGTTTATATGATGTTTCACATGGATTACACTGACATTTAGGAAAGATATATGCTGTACAAATAGATTTTTGTGCATGTGTCTTCTTGATTTCCAGGTTGAAGAGGAAGAAGAGTTGTTGGGGGTTTGGACCTCGCGGGATCTACATCAAACGTAGGATCTACAGGTGAGTTCTAAAATCTGTGATATCTAGTTTTTAGCGTACAAGTTTGATTGTGTGAGTCCTTCTTGAATAGCATGCCCCGATCTGTGGAGGTTTTCGACCCAATGACCTCTAGGGATTTATTTCCCAAAACAGAACTGGCAACTCCACTGGGGATAACATTCTTGTGATTCCCCTGTTGGGTGGTTTCAGCTGTTTTAAAGGTTTCCGACAGTTTTAATCATTATTTCCAGTCCAGTTAGTTTTTTCTCAATCAGACTAAAGACCTGGTTTTTTGGCCAGGCTTGATCTTTTTATTTTTCATTATTTACTTGTCCATACGCGAGTTTTCTTATACACAGTTGCGTATACATGCATTTTCTGTCAAAGTAAGTCGCGTATACGCAGGTTTCCTTTGCCACAGTCACGTATGCACGCCTGTTGCAAAACTTCTAAGTAGCGTATGCCTGAGAAAATTTTGAATTTTTTGATTTTTTGACTTTTGGGTCTTGTCTGCCTGTGGTGACCTATTCCTGCAGTGTCCTTTTAGTCTTTGGATTGTGTTGAAAGTGGTTATTGGTCTTTTTATCTCTTGTTTGGTTGAAGGCCGGCTCATTTGGCAAATCTTGTTTTTTCTAGTGCTTGCATTTCTGGTTCGAGTACCAAGATCTCTTTTTGGAGATTCTTGGCTGTTCTGCTTAATTAGGATAGAGAGCTCCTGGTCATATGCTCTTTCATAACTTTATGTCTTGCTTTGCACTTTAATTTTTGCCTGCTTTTTGGTTGGTTTTCTTGAGTTCATCCGACTAGGTCTTGTTGCAATTTTTTGAAGAGTCATTTTCGGTTCTTTGAAATTTTGTTTGCTGCAAGATTGTGCTATTATTCTGGGCTGAGTTACTGAGTTTCTTATCTTCCTTTTGCTCATATGAATCTTGCTACTAGGTGGAATTATAATATTTGGAGCATTTTTTTTGGAGTTTTGCTTGAAATTCGGAGATTGTTTGGCTTGGTAATTGGATAGTTTTCTTGGTCTTTTTAAAGTCTTCTTTTTATAAAAATAAAAAGCCCAAAAACATTTTGTTTTTCCATTGCTTTTATTTTGCATTTTCGTTTTGGTTCCTTTTCATCTTTTGAAGCCTTGTTGAGATTTTTACCTTCGGTTTCTGACTTGATTTGGGAAGGGAATTTTCATTGGTTTCTTTCTCTTATTTCGAGCATATTTTATCATCTTTATACTGAGAGTTTCTGATTTGGGAACTAGCTTTGTGGACAGCCGGAAAAGTGATAGAACTGAGGGATTCTTGGAAATTTCTCTTTGCTTTATTAGATTTTTCATCTTAGAGTTGGCATGCTCTTAGTAATTTGCATTAGGTGCACTTGAACATTTGTAGTCTTTTTCATAAATTTTGCGAGTGTGAGGTTTGATATCTGAAAAGAGAAAATAGTCTTGTAGAACCCATGTAGAAATTTCTTTTCATCGAAAGGCAATTACTGCATCTGCATGTAGTTTGGTTTTCATTAATTTCTTTTCTGTGTCATAAAACATCACGAGTTTCATTTCCATATTCCCTTGACTTAATATAACAGCCAACTAAAATAAGCGCAATAATTTAAAAACAACTAGCAAGTTTTTTATTAAGTGGCATACATCAACTAGCTAGGTTGTAGGGCCTTGGATTAGGTGAGTGAAGAGTTAACTTTACAAGGCCGCTCAAACTAAAACATAGAAGTTTATTAAATGAGTGAAATCCAACACCGTTAGGTGGACCGGGAAATCTCTCCTCCAGAGATTCAAGCGCGAGGGAAAGTGAAGGTTGAGAAGAGAGATACCCCCTCTCTGATTTGCTGGATCTTGCCTTAAGACCGTTCCGCCCGGCTGCTGACACGGATTGGTGCCCTTAGTTGCCATTACTAGGTATCACAGGGGTGACTGCGGGGGGGAATACCCGTGGTACCTGAGGCAGACGTCATATCACTTCCAGCAGTACTTCTGGAGGGTGCCCCGGCGAAGCTTCGGTACTTGCACCGGCAAAGGCTGTTGTTAGGAGGTCGGCGTAACTATTTCTGTTACCTTCGCTAGTAGGCCTGGGCCGTCATTATCCCAGACTACTTTCGGGAGGTCCTATTTTTCGCTTTCTTGTATTTTGGTGTCCGGTCCTAATCACCCGGAGCGGAAATAACTGAAGGCTGCTTGCTTGGTTGCATCTTAGGGATTTTTGTAGTGAGTGCTCTTTGCTCCTAGATTGCTTAGCTTTATAATTTTTTGAGTCTAATTAATCTGTTAAAGTGGCTGATCAAGTGCGTCGTCGATCGAGGAGAATCCGGGGGTTATCTCCCGAGAATACTGAACCTTCTTCAAGAAGGCGTAGGAGTAATATAGCAGGTGAATATCACCCAGTGGTATTTGATGCAGCAGAGAGAGATCCTCCGCTAGGGCTTGAAGGTTCTGTAGTTGGTTCTGGTGTTGGTTCCGAGAGGAGCACTCCGCTCACCTCGAGAGTCTTATTTCTGCGAGAAGAAGAAGTAGAAGTAGAGGAAGTACCTCAGCCTCCTGAGTCACTTCCATCTCCTCTTTCTCCTAATTCTCTGTTTATTGTTGAGTACATCAGACCTGAGTCTGCAAGACCAGAAAGTCCTTATCCATCTCATTCATACCTTTCGATGGCCACAACTGGGAACGCGGCTTCGGCTATGAGTGCTGCAGGCATTCAGACTCCTGCTTCAGTAGAAGGAGGAAGCACAATTGTTATATCTTCAATTGCTTCTAGTACTGCTGTGTTTGGCTCTGGCTCCACGCAAGCACAAGCTTCTCAATCTGGTCCCTTTTGTTTTGGAATGCCCTTTAGTGGGATTCCTTCGTTTTCCTTTTCCACTGCTGCAGCTGCATCTGCACCCATGTCCTCTATGGCTAGTGCGTCGTCTTCTTTTCAAGGGTCCCCCTTCGGAAGTGGGCATATTCCTATTTCGAATCCTTCCTTAGGGTATTTTCCTTTTACATCCCAGACTCGGAGTTTTAACCCTTGTTCTGGAGGTCAGAGTTCGACTACCTTTACTGGTTGGAACCCTATATTTACTGTTGGGTGTGGAGCCTGATTATCTTGTTTACTTTGTATCACAACATTAGACCCCTGTACCTTAAGAGGAGCAGCAACGCCGCCCGTAATTAGTCGTTGTCGTGGGGGGTCTAGGGGGGGCGGCAGCGCTTTTCAGAGCCCCCCCCCCCTGGTGGGGTTTTTCGGGGGCAGTGCCCCCGAAGCTAAAAACAGATGTAAAATTTCCTTGTAAAAGTATAGTAATTTATAATCAATCTAGGTCGTTCATTAGGAAAATGATTTGACAGTAGAAGTTATGTTTAGATTAGGCTTTTTTTCCCTAGAAGGCAACCCCCTTGTATATATGAGGGCATTGTATTGCGGCTGTGTATTATGTGTGTATTCTCGGAGCGAGAAACAAAGAGGGAGACTGTGAGAGAGAACAGAGGATATTACAGCGGATCTGTTGTAGGTTTTGTCTCTTCATTTTTGCTGGATAATAGAAAGGAAGGACTGGCTGTTCGGGGTGGACGTAGCCCAAACTGAGTGAACCACGTATATCTGTGTCTCTTTGGTTTTATGTGTTTTGTGTGCTTGTATTTTTCCACATATTTTATGTGTTGCATTTCTCTGTAATATTTAATTTTCTAACATTTACAACAGTGGGGGCTGGGAATCAATTTTTCGCTGGTCATCAAGGGAATGATCCATTCACTTCGTCGAGTACTTATCAGGATTTTTCCCCTTTTTCTAATGCTTGGAACCCCTATCAGGGGGTTTCCTCTTCATTGACTACTTCAGTGGGGGGAACTGGTCCAGTCTATGGTAACTCTACGTTGGGAGGGGGTCCTTCTCCAAATGCTGGGTCACAAGGATCATCCTATGGCCCAAAATTTTCTACGAGCTCTTTCTGGCAACCTGGTGCCTCATCAAATCCAGGTTATTCTTTTCAGAATGTTGGGAATCCATCCCACCAAGGATGGAACCCTCAGGCCCCTCCTCATTTACCTTTTCTGGCAACTTTAAACTTGCCAGATTTATCGAAATTGAAAAATGATCCAATCCAATATAGTCTGGGGTGGCCTCCAGTTCCTACCAAACTACCCTCAGACATTCCAAAGTTTGAAGGCAAGAATGGAGAGGACCCGGCTGATCATATCACCACTTTCCATCTTTGGTGTTCATCTAACTCCCTGATCGAGGATTTGATTAGGTTGAGTTTGTTTCAATGCACCTTGACTGGAAATGCTGCCAAGTGGTACATTGAGTTAACTGGGGGCAGTTTTGCTACTTTTGGAGATCTAGCTGCTATATTTCTAAATCATTTCCAGTTTCCTATTCGTTATGATGTTGGGAATGAACTCCTAGCCAATTTTAAGCAGGACAAGGCAACCCACATTTCTGATCATATTCAGGAATGACGGAGAAGGAAGAGGCTTATCAAAGCTTATATTCCGGGAGAATTCCTCTTGGAATGGTTTTTGAAATCTTTGCAGCCAGATATTCTAAAGATGTATCCCTGTCAGGGGTATTTTCTGAGGAACAGGCTATTTTCAGGGCCCGGCAGCTTGAATTGATATATTCTCAGTCTGGTGTCCTTCATAAGTATTTGCCTGAAGCTCCCCACTCCAAATTAGACTTTTCCAAGACTAAACCCGGTCCTCATGGTGATGGACTTATTGGGTCGATCGATAGAGGTGCAGCTAACCTGCTTAGTCAATTGTAGCAGTTGTCTGTATAATCTGCTTCCTATGGTCAGGTTGTGCCTGCTGAGTCATCACCTTCTCAATATTTGTCGGTAAATGTCGTCCAGACTTCCAACCCTAAAGGAAATCAACAATCTGAAGGGAAGAATAAGGGATGGAATAATAATAAGAAAAAGGAAAGGATGGGAAGGGTAATGCAATTAAATCCAATGAGCATGTTGGTGAGGGTTCAAAGGATAAAAAGAAAGTTAAGTTTCCATGCAAGTTATGTACTGGAGACCATCTTACTCACCTTTTCCCTAAAATTCAGGATGCACAGTGCTTGTTACCTCAACAGGGTTCTTCCAGTTCCCAGGCCATGTTGAAAAACCCTTTTCCCCAAGGGCAAAAGTTAGTTGTTGGCGCAAATCAAAATTCTGGGGCTTCCTCTGGGGGTACCCAGGAAGGGGAAAATCCATCAAACATATATATGATGAGTGCTCACGCGGATATCGCCATGAGATCCCATGATTATGGCGAAACTGAGTCTTCGAAATCTAAGGGTGCTCCCGATGGTGCTGAGCCGCTTCATATTACGAGGCCTACTGTTGAGCCTATACCTCGGATGCCAAAAGCATCTACTAAGCGTACAACGATTAATCCAAATGCCAGGGCCACCCAGAACTACTCTGTTGTAGAAGATTTGGCGCAGAGCCCTTGTGCTATGTCTGCTCTTGAGGTGCTCCAGTCTTGTCCAGCTCAACGCAATGCTTTGCTCACTACTATTGGGGCTGTCGATCCAAAGAAATCTCTTGTGATTACATTCGATATGTCTAATTTTAAAAAGAGACTCCCACATCATATGGATTTTCATATCAAATATTCGTATCGGAAATTCAATATCTTTTGGACGGTCGTTGATGAGGGTGCTTCCACATGTGTGATGTCTCTCGCATGTTGGAAGGGAATTGGATCTCCCGCAACTGTTCCATATTCTACTCTTCTGACTGCGTTTGATGGTCATTCTCACAGACCACATGGAATTATCCCATCTTTTCCCATCTGTGTTGGGGGTAAAACTGTAAATATAGAGGTTGAGATAGTTGATGCAAGCTTGGACTACAACCTTTTGTTGGGGCGAAACTGGATTTATGAGATGGATGTTATCGCATCCTCATTATTTCGGCTTATTTTTTTCTCTCACGAAGGGAGGATTGTTACAGTTGATCAACTGGATTGTTCTCCTGTAGACTCGAATGCATCTACTGAATCAAATATCCCAAAGGTGGATGATGCCAAGCCGCCTGTTGAGAATTTAGGGGTTGGGATGTATTCTTCTTTGATGGGTACTTTCGATATTCCACCTCCTACAGTTCATATAAATGAAATTTCATCCTCCAGGGCTCCTATTCGAAGAGATTTTTTCAGAACTCATTATTTTTCAGACCCTTGGACCTTACCTTCCCCTACCTCCAAATTAGCGGAAGGTCAAGTGGGTGGAATGGCATTTCCAATGGTCTACAAACAGATTTCTTATCAATCTATTGTTGACTCCGCAAAGTCCATTCCAGCCTTTCCTCTTCCCGCAGGAGTGACGGTGATGTGGCTCCGGCTCTTGATACTTCAGTTCTTCTTCTGCCTGGGGTGATTGCCCCCTGAGACTTCTACCTTACCATCTAAAGAGGCCATCTTGGAAGCTATGACCGGTATATAGATAACGTGGGATGATTTGCATCATCGGTCTTACCTTTTACCGATTTGAGCAAGGAATCCTCAAGTTTTCCAAGTCCTTTTGTCTCCTGGTTCCGTTCACTCAGCCCCGAACTCCTTAGCACCGCATTGCAGTATATGCCGAATATGGAACATGGTCATGATTTCTCCAACTATCCCTTGAACATTTCCAGGATCCCAATGTTATAGAAAATGTCTTCATCGGAGTTGAATGTCCTCCGAAGAGATTCATATTTACACCAATCTCTTTAAAGAATTTAGGGATGTGTTCACTTGGTCTTATGAGGAAATGCCTAGTATAGATCCATCTATCATTCGCCATGAAATCAAGACTTATGAAAATGCTAAGCCCGTGAGGCAAAGCTTCAACCGTCAACTTTAGGAAGGTCACAACTTATCAAAGCGAGGTGGAGAAGTTGTTAAGGCGGATTTATTTTCCTTGTTCCGTTGACCGAATGGGTTTATTTATTCTGGATAAGAAACAAGGAAAAATTTGAGTTTCAATTGATTTCGTAGACTCCACAAGCATGTCCCAAAGATAATGGCCCCACAATTACTTATAGATCAGATTATTGATGAGTGGGCCCAGAATGAGATTTTCTCCTTCATGGACCGTTTCTCCGATATAACGATTATCCGTCCCGAAGATCGCAAGACAAGACTGCCTTTATTTGTCCCCTCGGGGTACTTTTGCTTACAAGAAAATTCCTTTGGTCTTAAAAATGTCGGGGCTAATTTTCAGCAAAGCCATGTCATATGCCTTTCCACGACATTAAACATAATATCGAAGCGTATTTGGATGATTTAGCTACGCATTCTCGAAAGAGAATGGATCATCCTACTCACCCTCCGGTTGCCATTTGAACGATGTCATTCCTACAAGATTATTGAATCCGAACAAGTGTGTTTTCGCGTCACATCCGCCGCTTATTGGGATTCATAGTGTCTACTTTAAGGGGATTAGGGTAGATCCCTCTAAGGTTGAGGCAATACTTCGGTTGCCTCCCCGTCATCTATTCGTCAACTTCAAAGTCTACAAGGAAAAGCTAATTTTCTTCGGAGGATTTATCGTAAATTATGTCAAGTTACCAAAGGATTTATGAGATTGTTGAAGAAGGGAGTTCCATTCTTTTGGGATGACTTCGCTCACGTTCATTTTGATGCTTTGAAAAAAGAATTGACCTCTCAGCTCTCCTATATTGAGTCCACCTCGATTATAGCAAGTATTTTATTTTTGTATTCACAGTTGTTGTAATCCACCACTTCCGTATGGTTCGGTTCGGAGGACGATGCTCTTGCAAAGCATGTTATATGCTATCTTAGTTGGGGCTTGGTAGGACTCGAACTTTGCAGATACTCCGATAGAGAACCGCCTTAGCAAGTTGTTCATGATAACAATACCTCAAACATTTATATTCTTCTACGAAAACTTATGTTTTAAAAGTTTGCAATCCATTTCGGCTTGTTCTCGGAGGGCGAGTGATTGGGGGCAACAAAATAAGATGGATTGTGATTTTTTAGGAATTTGATTCCGTGAGTTTATCTCTCGCCAAGTCCAAGAAATCATTGCTCGCTAATTAATCTCCGAGTTTCCCCGTGCGTAAGAGATGGTCTATGATGAATCCTTCTTGATGAACATTCGTTTCTCATCTCTTCACAGATCCTTGGTGGCATGGGGATATCATCGTGTATCTTCGCACCGCGAAGTTTCCTCACTTTTTCGAAAGATGAGCACCGTAAATTACATCACTTGGCTAAAAATTACTTAATTATTGGTCATGCTTTATACCGTCGAGGGGTTGATTCAATCCCGAGACGTTGCTTAACTCTCGAAGATGCCGAGGCCGTGTTGAATGATTGCCACAAGTGAGCTTGCGGCATGTCATTTATCCGGGCTTGCCACAGCCCAAAAATCTTGCGTGCCGGGATACTTTGGCCTTCGATTTTTCAAAGATTGTATGGAGCTTCCGTCAAAAATGTCATTCGTAACAAGTCTATACCGAAAAAATGTGCGCTCACAGTTGTACCCGCTTTTTCCAGTCATTAATGTCATTCCTTTACAAAGTGCATTGATTACACTACTTGTAAACTCACCTTCGCCAAAGGTCACAAGTACATTATTGTAGCGTAGACTTACGAAGTGGGTCGAGGCTATGCCTACTTTTGGGAACGATGGTGAGACAAAGGAAATTCTTTTTCTTTTCAACCGTGTTATTGCTCATTTTGGTATTCCTGTAGAGATCACACGATCATGGTAGTCATTTTCAAAATAGCATGATGGCCGAGTTGGCTCTAAATTAGGTTTCCCGACAGAGCATTCGTCTCCTTATTATCCTCGTGCCAATGGGCAAGTGGAAGTCGTGAACAACCCTTGAAGACCATTCTTCAAAGGATGATTGATAAAGCTCGATCCAACTCGTATATCATAAGTCAGATCCTCGCACTTTGGGCATACCGATGTCAAAGGAAAACTAATAAATCGGCTTTACTCCGTTTCAACTAGCTTATGGGTCGAACTATATTTCCCATTGAATGTGAAATTCCTTCTCTAAAGTTAGCTATTGAGCTTCTTCCCGACACTTCTAGTTCAAGAATGCCTCCTTCATCTCGAATGATTTCGATGAGCAAAGTAATGATGCTACTACGATGAATGAGGCGCATAAGAAACGAGTTAAAGTTCGGAAGATTTACAAGGCTAAGCCAAACCTAGGTTTTCTTAAAGGCGTACCCATGGTCTATGCCCAAGAGAAGGATGCCCCGGGCGCGGAAAGCGTGTTCGTGGTATGGCCCTTCATCGTTAAAAGAATCCTTCAAAAGGAGCGTATGCCTTGGTTGATTTTGAAGGAAATGAGTTGGCGGAGCCCGTAAATGGACTCTATTTGAAAAAGTATTATGCCTAGGCTTCGGCCTAGCATTTTGCTTTTGTATATAGTTATTTTAGTTTTTTACATATCTCGTTTTGGTCTTTGATGTGATGGTGATGTTTTTGATTTTCTTGCTAAAAGCTGTGTCGAATGTCATGAGTCATTATGGTTTCGCCGGATGTGGTGCTAGTAGACACACCCGTAACTTGTCTTCCGCGGCTTGGGTGCTTCATTATCCATCCGCCACTGCAGTATCAAGAGGAGTCCGCATTGGTCCCGCTTCCAATAATGTAGCGAGTACACCCAGTTTATTTATCTACTCTCGTAGAGGCAATATCTTTGGGTATTGATTCGTTGTGCTCTCTTTGGACTCTACCGTGGTGTCGCAACGGAACAATACTTATCTCCAAGTTCGAGATCCATTTTTACTCCGATTTTTTTAGGGTACGTTTGTTACACCGATCATTTCGGCTTTAATATTCATTCATATTCCCCGAGTGACAATTGGATGGCACACTCATTAGCTAATCAAGAAATTGATTGGCATATTAATCATTCCATACAATAAAATTTAATCATAAAAACAATCATGCATTTTTTATACATCACATCATAAATCGCCGTATATATATATCATCGTAGGTGTTCAAAAAACTATACAAAAATTGGATCCATAAGTCATACAAAATTAGGCTTATTCCCGATCATGTTCGGCAGATCAAAATATACAAATATCCAAAGAATCATGTTTATCTACCCCCGTGATCCCCTCGCCCAACATTCGTGTTCCTATAGAACATGATCGCGTAGCGTACGCGAAGCAGTAACAACTCCGTAATCGACTACGTGGTACCCCCACCACCTCTCGTCTCCGGATACCTCGGTAGGCTCCCTCTCCAACGCACGATAGGTACTGCGGTCGAAGCCCTCCAAGTTCTTTTCGGGATAGCATGGAGCGTCCCCGCCGGGTCTCTCGTATCCGCCTCGCCTCCGCCCCGTGCCTCGGGGTAGCCTCGTGACTCGATCGGTCCAATATCCGTATCATGGTCATCATAATATTGTAATTCATTTTGAATCAATCAAAAACATGTTTTTTTTCACATTTTTTTCACATATCAAAAAATCATCAAAAATCATATAAATTAAAAATTGCAATCTCACCGATTGTGCCCCATGCCGCGCTAGGTGGAAGGACGAGGTCCGGATCACCGTGAAAATCCATCCTAGCATAGGAATAGTCCTCCATTGCGATGGAATTGTTCCTCCCACCATTGGAAGAACTCGTCGTCCTGTGGTTTCGGGAACTTCATTCTCCCTGCCTTCTTCATCGCCAGCCCACTCCGGCAATTCTTGGGTCTCTTGGCCGTTGATTGAAGAGATCACTGGCCTAAGCCTGTGAATATTCTCTCAAAAGACGAATGTCATCAGTAGTTCCATACCCAAAATGCTTTGTTTTAGATTTCCTGATGTGGAGGCCGGCTTTGTTTCTTCATGTTGATTAATAGAGTTGGACACCACCAAGGCTGTGTGAACTAGGTACCTTGCTGCCTATGCTCATTCTGGTCCCGGATGCATGATGCAAAGAAGCAAATCCTCGCTACCCTACCAATGGTAAACAGGAGAATTTTAATGTGCGTATCTCTCAAAGACATTTTATAGCACCGAGTCCCTTACTTTTTTGGACTCCTCTACATAGTAGACGTGGACATAGTCATCCACCGTAAGCCCTCCCTGTCAAAGCCTACAAGGAAAATTCACTGGTCTCCTCCGTGAGAGTCTAGTAATAAAGTAAATGTCTTCCACTTCTATGTGTATAGACATTTGATCTATCACGAAGCAATCTTTCCTCTCGGTTCCTAGTACTTACCAACATTTCAAGCAACCTGATGTTACTTTTCATATTTTGGCATTTTGAAGAATTTTAACAACTCATACTCTCTAAGGATATCGAGCGATTGTTGATCTTGCATCACTTCATTATCAATTGCACTATGCTCATGCCTCTCCAAGTGATGGTCATCCTCCGAAAATTCATTTATTTTTTCATTGGGATGCATTTTTACATTACTTGGACGCGCATACGCTACTTCCCTTTACAGATAGTCGCGTATCATATGCGGTGTTCGCCGTCATCGTAACCCGCAGCGTTGTAATCAAATAAAAAAATGTTATTTATGGTGAAATTTCCAAATTTTAACTCTATTAATGGACAAAATTGATAATAATGATGGATTAAGAGCTTACCGATTGATTCGACGGCTTGACCATGGATTGCTCCCTGCTTTCGACGAAAGAGGGTTTTTCTCCAGAAGCTCTTTTCTCCCAAATCAACAAGTAACAATGAACCAAATATGAGGTAACATGTGTATTTATGCCTGCAAATTGAAACTTTTTGCAAAAAAAATTGTTATGCCTACTTTTTCAATCTATCTTAAGTCAGACAATCTTGAGCAAGCCAGGGGGTGTCAAGATTGGTATATTTTCTCGTGCACATTTTGATGAAGTCGAAATTCTTCCGGTTTTGATCCATGATCGTTGACCGTCATGGCAGGTGGCATGATCTTCACCTGCATATAGGTTAGGAAATCCATTTTCCATTACATTTTTCATACTAGCCTCCATTCTGATCACTTGCCAAGGTGGCTTCATCCCATCGTAGTCATGAGTATTCCACTATCGCCCGCGCTCGATTATTTAATCATGACTTGGTGGTAGAGCCTTCCTTACATGGGATTCCTAGTTAGTTCCTCGCTAGCACTCGTCTATGTCAAAGTTTCATGTAGGCTCCTGGAGTCCTCTTTAGTCTCGCCATGACTTATGTGTCAAGCTTCATTCTTCTACTTCTTCACCATCATTTTTTTCCTCATTACCCCTAGAGGCTCCCCGGTGTCATTGATTTGTATTATCGCATTGCATATTGGCTATTTGTTTATCCCGGCCTTTAGCTTCGCTTCATTTGGACTCGATGTTTAAGCCATCTTTTGACCTTGACTTTCCTCAGACAAGTTAACCATTGCATGCACTTAGCTATCACAACTCGACACCCTTATTACCCATGGATGGAAAATTCCTTTGAGTATCGCTTACCGCCGCCACCTTGCATTGAGAAGCAGATCGTTCCTATCCCAGAACTAGAGCATCTGCTTCTCGACACTCGTTCTATCCATTGTGGCTTATAGCATTCTTTTTTTATTCTTTTTCAAAGCTTATTATATGAAAAAGACAAAAAAAAAGCTATGAAAAGAGCGGGAGTTAAGAGTTACTTCAATAATTTGATGGCAATACATTATTAGTTTGTCACCCTTGAAAAAAGCACAGCATTAAATACATATTTCCTTCATTTGGGATGGTTTTAGTATTGGTTCAAAATTCGGCCTTTTTCCTTGTTTCACTAGTCGATTCCTCCTGCTGGTTATATCTTCCAATCATATGGAGAGTTTTTTTTCGCCTTCGTATACCGTACTTATACAAAGGTCATTTTTACCGCCATGGTCATCACGAGTCATGCTTTTTTCAAAGGAAGTTTAACCGTAGTCGGCCATTCTCGTTGTCTCTTGAATTATTATTCGGGCCGGCCTCCTCGGTATTGTCGTATCTTGTTCTATCACATCGATGTTTGTCCTGCCGTTCGGGGTTTGAGAAGGCTCCGCCGACTTCGTGGTGGGTTTGTCTCTTATCGACTATGACATATTGCTTCCCGAGAGTAAATCTAGAGCCGCACCTTTTGGCCCTATTTCCATCATTGATAGGTGACCTTGTGCTCATCATTTGATCATTATGGGTCTTTCACCGAGTGGTTTTCCTTGTGTTCAACGTCGCATACATTATCACACTTGGGATTCGTGCGCACTGATCTCCATTTGACCCTACCTGCGATCATCTCACCTCCGTGTCGCCTTTCATTATTGCTGGTTCCTGGGAGGGGTTTCCTTCATGCGCTAGCTTCATCTTGTGCATGCTCTGAACGTACTTCGGTTTGGTTCGTCTCTCCTGCCGTCCGATTCCTTCCAAATTTTGGCTCATGGGTTACACCTGATTGATGTGGGATGCCTTAATGCCTTCCTTCCACAGACATTTTCCCCATCGACTCCCACTCATTGCTCCTCGGGAATAAGGGTTCAGAATCCTTCTGTCGCATCTTAGGTTTGAGGGGCCATCATGGGCAAACTCTTCACTATCGATGTGGGCAGATTCATCATTGCTCTCGATTAGTAGATTCTTCCAAGTGTTTTACTTCAACTCATTCATTCGCACTTGTTAGATTGTACTGGGCACCTTGACACTCATTTTAATTATCGATGCGGGTTGTCTTGTGTTTGTTAATTCAGATACATTATTGACCAAAGTTAATCAAACGATTTTCACATGGTCGACTTCAACTCATTTATTCCCATTGTGTATAATTGTGCTATAGCACCCAGAAGACCTTTCATTGCATCAACATATTTCTTTGCTCACTCGATGGGCCTCTGGGCCGCCAATGATGTCATTCACCTTGATATGTTGCAATGTCACATGTTGTTGATTCTATGTTGGCCCTTTTCGAGTCGCGGACTGTACTATCCGGTTCCACCCTGGTGATTTGGTACCCGGAGATTCGCTTACTTTTTGTGATCGACATCCATTTTTCAGCATATTTATTGATTAGTTTTTCATATATGTGATACTTGGACATTGATTCCGACTTGCACTTCTAGGCCGTGGCCGCTGATTCATTATGTACTTTCATTTCAGCTATACTTGTATATGTCTGATCATTATGTACTTTCTATGGACATATTTTTTGACCGAGTATGGGTATGCTCCGCCTTAGACATGAGCTGATCGTTTTCTTTCACGGTTTTGGCAAAGCTAAAAATCTGGTGAAGTCCTCTCTTGTCCTTGTGAAGTTATTTCTATGCACATAATACATTTCGGCCATCATGTACCCTTCCGACCTCATATATTAGGGGGCATCTGTTATAGCATCATTTTTCACCCTTATGTGATTCATGATTGTCTCTTTCAGTTTTGGGCACCCATTCCTAGCGACTCTGAATTAAGTTCATAAAAGTGTTTGAAATCCCACACGTGATATGCCTGTATCTTTTTTCGCGTGTATACAATTTGTGTCCATGATACTTTTCCGTATGCCATTAAAATCATTAAATATATATATATATATATATATATATATATATATATATATATATATATATCCCTATTTCGAGGTTGGGTAGATGGTTATTCCTCAGACCAACCACCCCACCCTACACAACTATTTCCAACCGATTGGAAACCACTTTGGAGGGAGTATAAAAGCCCCCTCATATGCATGGCCTAAGGGAGACAGGAAAAATTGCAGATATTAGTACCGTTGGAGCCCGATTCAAGTCCGATCTCCCCGTGCCTCTCGCACTTCCCGTATTTTTACGTGAAACCCTTGTTTCCCGGAGATGTTCATCACCATATGTCATCTCGTGTGCACAAGTCTTGAAATAATCCTAGCGAGGCAAGGGCAAAGGTATCCGGACGACGGTATTTTCGAAGATCGTGGAAGGATTCAAGTGATCTCTCCACCTTTCTATTATTGTACATGTTGTTCTTAATGAAGAAGAACCATCTTGTTTCCGAATTCACGTGTTAATATTCATTAAGCGCATAAAATATTGTTAATTAAACATTTATTATTGTTTTTATATGATGTTTCACATGGATTACACCGACATTTAGGAAAGATATATGCCGGCATAACCAGATTTTCGTGCATGTCTCTTCTTGATTTCCAAGAGGAAGAAGAGTTTGGCTGGACCTCATATCTATATCAAACGTAGGATCTACAGTGAGTTCTATAATCAGGATATCTAGTTTTAGCGTGTATTAAATTTTGATTGTAGTGAGTCCCTCTTTAAATAGCATGCCCCGATCTCAGGAGGTTTTCGACCCAACGACCTCTAGGGAGTTATTTCCCAAACATCGACAGGTGGAAGGCACAGAATATGTGGACCGGGTCAACTTTGACCAAATCAATAGCATCACATGGAGGAGTAGACGACCAATGGAGGGGCGACACATTTTTAGATGGAGATACATTGCATGGAAGTAGTGTCATTAATGGATGAAGCGGGTTTGGAAGCTCATATCTTATAAAAGGAAGATGATGGCAAAATGCATATTATTCATCTCATGTATTTGATATTTTGATATATGTTCTGCTTAGACATATTCTTTTCTTCAGCTTTTACAAGATTGCATGTGTTGCTTGTTAATCGGGTGTTCCCGATCTGTGAATCCCACCCTCTTCCATTTAGAATCTCTTGGAGGATTATTTCACTATACTTCCACATTCAGCATTTGGCCAAGCTTCTTACTCATGTACAACACAAGCTCGTTTAGATTTGGGTTGTGTTCCAAAGAGGTAGAAGGAGAGAGAAATCTTCATTTTTCCAGCATTTTCCATCGGATGGATCATCCTTCTTATCCGGAAGTCAGGGAGGTGCTGCTGTGACTCTGTCATATATTTTGGCATCAAAGCCAAGTAGCATTCATCAACTACAATGCGTTTCCTACAAGGATTGCGTTATTTTGGAGAGCAACTTAAAGAGGAAAATGAGCCCCTATTTGGAGTATCGGGGTTTCCGTGGTGGGGATTAGCCCTTCATCTAGAGAGATCCTGTTGAGGAGGATCATCCATATTGTATATCGATCGCCCATCTCCCATTAGTGATTCAGTCAAAGATTATTCAGCCCTAGGGCCAAATCTTCTATATTTAGTATGGTGTGTATTTAAACCTTTTCTCAAGGTCTGAATTCCGTTTTTGGAGCATGGATATTCAGTCAATTTTTGGATACTATATCGAATAAATATATTTTTATACCTTCCAATAGCTATTCTCTCTTAGATAGTGTAGTTTTTTTATGCATCTCTATATTTCATGTATTAAAATAACATTTTAGATCAGAGGTGTATGCTTTCAAGGGAGGTTTGTTTGCCCAACTTGATGATCTTTCAAGATATTGTACCTATTTTGTTGTTAAATCTATAATGGAATGATCTAATATTTTCCATGCTTTGATCTATTATATTTCCGCATATTTCAGCTTTCTTATGCACTCTATTCCTTCTTTCCCATTTAAGAATATTACAAAGAATAACTAGCCTCTTCGTACGAACAAGTATTGTTCATGTTGTGGTTTCCATACACATAGCCATGATTGTCCCCTTTAACCCCAGAGCCGCCAGGGAAGCACAAATAAGTTCTGAGGACATCAAGTTAATCGCTTTTGTTTCTTCTGTAAACACCGTGCCAACTCAAGCAAGCCAGGTGCTTACCAACTTTTCTCTAGGAAGGATATGTTATCGCCCAACCCCTCACGGTCAGATCTCTCTCAACATCCAAATTTGGGTGCCCTAACACTATATTCTTATGATGAATACCCAAGAGGTCAATACTATCAAGGCCAACCTTTTCACCCCGTTGCACCATATGACAAGCAACCCACTACACCGCACCCATACCAAATGTTCCCTTACATATCCCAAGGTACCATCACGCAGTCCATTTCGACACCAAATGTTCACTTATATCCTCAAATTTCAAGGTAGATGCGTCACTTACAATATCCCTAAAGGGCCATTACGCAAAATGTTGCTTTTGTTAAAACCGCACACACTCTGCTGCATTAGTATATGACTTGGCGCAATCTCTCCTACTACCATGTCACGTCGGAAGTCCTCCAGCTTGTGCCCATCTCAATGAAAATATCTACTATCTCGCTTGCACTGTGGATCCTTCATATGAATATTTGACTGTTTTTGATGTTGAAAAATCGAACATCCACCTTTACCTTCATCCATTTCCTTCCAAATACCTACCAAGATTCATATTGCCTATGTTCATAGATGTGATGCCATTTATATGCATCCACCCTGTGATGTCCACCTATGTTTGGAATAAGCCCAAGTCACCTCCGATCGAGCCCCCACCCACCATCATTTTTCTGTATGGGACATTCACCCTTCTTAACCCCTTGGCATGTTCCACAATTTCTAGTCACACTTGTGGGAAAGATTGTTTGTATTACATAGGAATTCCTACTGATGCTCCCTTAGATTACAATATCCCCCGGGTAATAGCCACCTATGAGATGTCGCTTGTCGATTTGTGGTTCACCATAAGATGGATTTCAAATTGAAAGATCGTTACTGATACACTACTTGAAATATTACGAACCGAAGTCTCGTACCTCCCCTAAGCCTATCATATCTTCATGGTCAATAACCAATCAACACCTCTCAAATGGGTTGTTTCACCAGAGTCTATAAATATTCAAATTCTTTACTTGGTTCATTCCCTCAGTCCCCCCCCCTCCTCTCTTATCACCGAACCTAGCTCATCGAGTGTTTGCAAGTTGCAGGCCTTAAAGTCAGCCCAAAAGCAAATGTATCTGACCAGCTGTGAGCCGCACTCTCCGTAACCTATTGTTGTTAACTCAATGTAGCTTCTTGGGTGAACTTTCCTTGGCTATCCTCTTTGTTGGTGGCTCTCCAACATTTTTCAACCAGAATGGTTCCCCCAAGCCTTAACCATTTTGGATCCATTCCGCTAGGCCATTCCCTCTCAAGTCAAGTACCATTTTTAGATCCCCTTCTCTCTAGAGTCTTTTGGTGCCTATTATGGCTACGTTTAATTCTTCCTGGGCCATCCGTATCCCATTCTCAGTACATTGATTCCTCATCAAACACTCGCCTCTGGTCATCTCAAACCATATACTTAGTTAACCGTGTTTGAATCCTGGGCCGCTACATCTTCTCCATTTGCTTCAGCGTTGCCACAACCACCTCAACAAGAACCTACTCCGCCTGTGAACAATCTCGGTGAGGGGATCAAAGCCAAAAAGAAGAACCTAAGGACAAGGCCCCCAAATGTTCCTCCCAATCCCCCTAAGCCTCCAAAGTATCACCTTGTGTGCTTTGTGTGATATTTTTGGGCATGCCACCCATAACTATCCTAAGCTTCCTCATCTTAAAAACAATGGTCAACGAAACGTTTCCGAATATGACATCCTGGTGAGGTCCATGTTACCTTACCTAATTCAACCTAAGCAAACTAAAATCGTTGCTCACCAACCACCCTCGTGCTTTGTGCGACCTTTATGGCCACAATTCTCATCATTTTTCCCATCTCGACGACTTTTGTGATACCCTTGAATCCTTTCTGTGAAATAGAGGCCACTGGGGAGGGATCGTGCACTCCTCCACTTGTGAGTTTTGCTTCAATAGAACCTGAGGAAAGTTTTGCACCCATTGTGATACCTCCTTGATCTCGAGATGACAGACTTTGCTGCTATTCTCTATATGTCGTCACCCATGAGATCCATGATGTAAGACCCTCTCGTGGCTTCCCATTTTGTTTCGTTCAACCTCCCTCATCGAACACCTTAGTCTCAATATCGGTAGATGTTTCATATAATTTTTAGTTTTTCGTCTACCCTCTATAGTGATGCATATGTGAACCATATTTCTCATGAAGATGCGCTAGGTAGCCCGTTGCATTAAGTGGTCTCTCTCCGCCAATCCTCCCATATTTCATTATGATGAAGGCCAGGCCATGGAATCCATGACCACCCTCGATTTTTCCTCGGGATGATATGCACCATTGTGTGTAATCCTTCCGCACCCGCCCCATGACCCGCATGGATTCCAAAGACTTCATCCATAGTGAAGTTGATTGATATATCCCCCCCCCCACATCGAACCCATGTGAATTCGATCTACATCCACCTTGTAGCCATTACATTGACACCCAATGTTTAAAATGTATAGCCTTCTGAGGATTTCAAGGCCAACTCCTTCCTAACCCCCCACAATGCACTTTACATCAATACATTTTAAACATAGCATCTCCCATCGACATGCGTGTATTTATTTTTTCATGCATTTAGGTATCTTCTCATTGTCCACCATCATCATCTCATTTGTTGTCTTGTGGCACCTTTCGTATGGATATATCATTCACACCGTATATCGCTGCTTTTTGCCAGGCGGTCGTTTCTCCCAATCTAGCCTCGAAACCCGGGCCATTTTTACCCCCTTGCATTTGTTAGTCCTCTCTAACGTCGTATGCATTGGATCTACTATTAATAACCAGGATGAATATGATGCAAGATAGGGGCTTTGTTAGCTCTATCTCCTCATCTTCATGTTCGTTTAGATTCCTCTATTCTTGTCTTGAAATTGAATGGTGTGTATTGTGTGAATAATCCATGTCCTTTTTAGAATATATTTACATGTGAAGCTCTTATGCATGAATTTGAATCCATTACATTCATTCATGTACCTAGAGCCCATAATCACTATGTAGATGGCATTGCAAACAATATTCTTGATTGGCACTTATCACATGCATTTAACACAAGACAATAAAAAAATGGCGAACCATATGTTGGGAGCCAAACCTATACATATTTTCCTTCCATTTTTACCCACTTTATTTACCCATTTGCATCATTAACATTCAATTCATGTTCTAGCACAAGCTTAAACCTCTCTATATGTCTTTGGAATATTTAGTCAATGAAGTAAAGTCACAAGGATTATTACCTGAAGTTGCATTTACTAATTTAGTTATTTTCGTAGATCTTGCCCAAGGACCATATCCGCAATTCCAGAATGTACCTAAGTTGGCAATGCTATTTTAAATGGCCGAAACTATACAACCGCTCGTAGATCCTTTCTCCTACTTTCTTTAAATTTAGTTTTTATATTATAATGTTGAATCATTGTAGGCACTAGCCGTCAGATTTCAGCAGAAATTTATTGTAAACATTTGTATAATGTAATATTCCTAATTAGCCCAAACTAATAGGAATATTCAATTTTGTTTTATCTTTCGTTTACTGAATAAATGCTTAAGGGAGGATTATAAAAAACTCCTAAAGCAGCAATAAAATCAATGCCACATGTGAACAAAGACAAATCTGGGCTATATACATAAAAGCACCTTTATGTGTGAAGGGGATTGAACTGTTTGACTAGGTCAACATGACCAAATCACAACGCTGTCTAGATTCATTGAACCTCCTAGGATCACAACGCAGATCAAGTTGGAGACTGTTCATGTGAATAGAGCTAAATCATTGAGATGGTTTAGGGTTGTGCAAGGACTCAATATTATAAAAGGAAGGGAAGGACAACAAGAGAAGGTTGTTGATGACCATATGATTTCTGAAGAATTTTTTTGTTTAGAAATTTCTTATTCTCTTGGCTGTTTAGCAGAGAATAGTGCTGTTTAGCACTGGGTCTTCCCGGACGGGAATCCCACCTCTTCCATTAATTAGCTCTTGGAGGAGCCTTGCATTTCTTGTCCACTATCAGGAATTTGGCCAAGCTCTTCTTCCAACTACAATGCAGATCCTGTTGAGGGTTTGTTTTTATTTGTAAGCAGTAGCAAGTGGAGGCTAGATCTATTCAGATCTAGGCCATACTAGTGCCTCTTTCCAGTGAGAGAGTATTTTATCCTCCTGGTAAGAGTGTATTAGCTGATTGGAGCTTCAGATCTACATCTTGGCATCAGGCCAAACTCTACAAAAATTATACGACATATTTTATGTCCCTGGATTGCGTTATTTGCAAGTGATAAGTTGCAGGGTCTTTTGGCAACTATTTGGAGGAGAGATCTCTGGTGTAAAGGAGCCTTCCTTGCACTGTGGTGATCCATGGATTGGCCAACCAATCCATGTATGTTTCAGATCTGATTTATTCATTGATTTATCTGCTTCAGAATTTCTAAATCATTCTGCAGATCTGCTGCAGTAGATCTCAGATCTACTCTTGTGCTTTCATGTTTTGCTGAAAACCCCAATGGGTATGTAAACTAGAGACATTATAGTGTATGGATCTGTTATGGATCTGACTGTTCATGCATTATCTTGTCCTAGATCTAAGTTTTAATCACCAGCTGCTGTTTTCTCCATAATAAAACGCTGTCAAGCTTGTTCAGTCATCTTCTATGGTTGCAGCCCCTCATAGTTAAGGATTTATTCCTGTATTCTCTTATACTTCCTGTATAATGATGTAATAAAATCCAAATCTATTATTCATACCATATTACATCTGAAACCCTTAGAAAATCATGCTGGGTAAGCTTCATAAATTTCTGCATAAGTTAAGTCATGGGAATTCAGTGTTTTTAAGCCATATTGGGACTGGGAGATCTGCTTAACTTAGCTAGAGTCATTTGTTTTTGCTGAAATTTGGTATGTGAGTCCCACATGACCTAAGATAAAGGATCCCACCGTCATTTCCCCTTATTTTTATGCAAATATCATAAAATGACGTTTTTAGGGTTGAAATAACAGCTTTTCCCCGTCTTTTGGATTGTAAATCAGAATATAAGTTTCTGCTGTAACTCCAATTGATGTATATGTGTTTCTCACACCTATTTTAAGCTTATTCATAATTTAAAGACCGTTATACAACTTATGTCTTGCTAAATCCCTATTTAGGGATACTACAGTGGTATCAAAGCATGATCTTTGATTCAGCCTGTGGCCTTCAAGCCAAGATGATATAAAATGCAGAAAGAGAGAAAAATTATGGAAGGAATGAGTTTCATCTCATCTCTTTTCAGATCTAAGAAGGATCTCCCCAAGGAGGTCAAGCAAAGAAGAGTAGAGAAGAAATGTGATTACACAGAAGACCAAGAAAACAAGGGTGAAATCCCTTCATCTGGAAGAAAGAAAGGGAAAGAGTTCTCAAAAAATATATTCCACACTATGCATAATTTGAAGAGTGAAACCACATTAGGGTTTCAAGATGAGGAAGGTCCATGTACTTCCTATCAGCAAAAAGAGGATCCGGTATTGCACAAAACTCCAAAGAAGCATGCTATGTCCTTTTTCTTTCAAGATAAGAGGCATAGAGATGGAGGAAACTTAGATCATGAGATTATAAGTGGATATATTGAAAAATATAAGTCTCAACCTAGATCTATCAAGAAGAATCTAACTCTTCCAGAGTTTATTGAGCTCAAAGAAGAAAGGAGATCAAGCAGCAATAGAAGAATGAAGGGCAATAGGTTTCTATTGTCTACCTTTGATGGATCATCCTCATGCACAACAAATGCTTGGGGGAGGAAGTTGGATGCATTTTTCCTACTACATCTAGTAGTAGAGAAAGAGGCTACTGAGATTGCTGTGCTGCACCTTCAAGGTGAAGCACAAATGTGGTGGTTCAACCATTTGAGTCATGCTAAAGTGACTACATATGCAGACTTTACTCAAAGGTTGATCAAGGAGTTTGACAAGAAGAAATCAGAAGGGAAGAAGCCTTCACCACCATCTACTGCAGGGGCACTTGTTTCAGGAGGAAGACCACTTGCACCTTTGCAAGATGATCTTGATCTCTTGATCTCTAGAGTCCCATGCACCATTCTAGAGATGCATGAAGGAGCATAGACTTGTACCAATGCTGATGAAGCCATAGAAGAACATCTATCATCTTTAGAAGTTGGGGAAGCCATCACACTAGAAGGAGGAATCCTTGTAGCAATACAAGAAGTTCCCAAGTTGTACCAAGGTATGCACATGTTTTCATTTCCTGCTATTTCAATGCAACATGAAGAGGATGATGGGAATGTACCATTGCATGACCAAGGGTCAAAACATATTGCTGATTTGGAGCAGAAAACTTTCACTGTGATTAGCAGCCTTGATTCATTCAAGGAAGAGGAAAACAATCATCCCAATGTATCATTGATGAGCTGCACACAACCCTTGAGGTTGGATTGTAGTTTCTTGGAGGATTGGGTGAGTATTTTCTTGAGCAATACATTGAAAAAATCTGTGTTAAGCTTTGGATCTGATTTTGAGGCAACAGTTGCACCATCATGGAGATCAATAGCGCTGTCAATCTGTAGTAGTAATGAGTTGGGGGCCCAACCATTGTTGGAACATTCCAATGACCTTCCCATATGCATGAAAAAGGAGGAGTGTATAGATGATGGAGGACATCTTAGGATGGATAACATCTCTCATGTTTGTGTTGGATACTTCTTGGTAAGCCCTACACATCATGATGGGAGGTTTTTGCCTACTACCTATTTGGATCCTTATGGGGTCAAATTGGTCATTGATGAGTGGTCTTCATTTGAAGATCTTCAGAATATTTCATTTCAACATCCCATGAAGTGCAAAGACAGAAACCTGATTTGGGAGGATGGTATTCTCCATTGGAGGAGTGCCACTTTTGGGCATGATGATAGACACTCACCATGGGTTGGATGGGTGAAGTTGACGAGTAAGAGGTTGGGAAACCACTTGTAGATCTATGATACTAGACATCAGGATGCAAGACTGCATTTGTTACTCTTGAAGGAGTTTGGTCATCATTCTCTTTCTAAGGGTATGTGGCAGGACACTTACATCATATGGCAGCAAGGAGTTTGGGTATATTGGAGTGATGTGATCTCTTTCATATCTACTGCTATGATGTTGCTCCATGATCTATATGACGATGGCGCGAGGAGGCAAATAGAGCTGTTATTTCTTTGGTTGTTATTGAGAGAGTATGGACTGATCTTATTCCATACTTTGCATGATGTTGCAAGAGTAGGAGATCACACTATCATAGTGCAAGGGGGCTACTCTTTGACCTTGGAGGATGAGGAGGTACTTCCACTTTGGGAGGAATCTCTCACATATAGCTGCATTATGTTTGATGATGACTTTGGCTTATGGGATGTCAAAGGGAGGAGCTATGAGATGAAAAATGCACTAGTTCAAAGGCCCATAACGCTGTCACTTGGGAGCTTGGACTGTTTGATGGAGTGTTCCCAGGATCACTTCACAGATGATGCACTATGGAGGCATGTAGGAGAGGAGTATGATGGAGTAGTGGATGGAAACATCTATTACATTTCTATGATATTCTTTGCTATGATTTTCCTAACTTGGATTTTCAAGCATAAGAAGAGAGATCCACATGCAACATTGGTGAGCTTTCTTCCTATGCATTCTAATGCATACCATTCCTTACTGGAGGAGTTCACTTGGGAGGGAATCCAACTGGATGTATATTAGCATATGGAGAGATGATAGCCCTAAAGATGATGAAGAGGTTGGCACAACCACTTCCCTACTCATTTGAAGTGAGGGAGAACTTGCAAGTGAGCCATTTCAGCTCAATGACTAAAGTACATGATGGAGGATGTATATTTTTACTTTATGACTTGTACTCCTTTGTATTTTTGAGTAGCATATTGTACCAAGGAGGATATTTCTTTCTTGTATCTTTTATTATGATGTACTTGAGGCCATTTGCAACATTGATGTTGGCCATTTTATTTGTGGTTTTTGGGGGAAGGCCACATGATTTTTGGTGTGCACCATTGGCACCAAGTTGTACTTTCATGATCTCATATTGTAGGATGAATGTGGTAGCAAACAAGTGGCTGAAAGGAAACTTTTTGCACTATGATATGAGGTAGGCAAGGGATGCACTACGCTAGTTCCATATCTGGAATTATATTCCACCTTCTGGTTGTCACATGGCAACTTGCTTTCATTTGTTTATGCTTCCATATTTTGATGATGTTCTTATGATTATGGGAAGCTCTATTGGAGGAGTGGCACAAGAGTTGAGAGTGCCCATTGGAAGTATGATTCTCCATACTTCATATGTTTCATGTTTCAGGAGAAACAATGGGCAAACCATGATTTCCATACTACACCTCTTGTTTTCATGTGGGAGGAACCATTTGGAGAGCTTGAGTTATTTGAGGAGGCACCTCATGGATGTTTTGGAGGGTGGAGTGACTTGGGTCATTCATGGGAACTGTTATATTTCAGCCCAAGGTCAGCAGCAGCTCCACACATATCATAAGTGGAGGGAGAAGCAGAGCGGGATAGTCATTTTGATCCCTCAAATTCAGCCATGCAGCCCACCTTCTTTGCAGGATCTTAAGGAGGAGGAGATGATTCATGAGTTACTAAGTTGGAGGGTGACTCACATTTTGTGGATGATAGCTTGGGGATGGAGACTCCACATGGGGATGATGATTCCAAATATATTTTTTGATTCCATGCCTCAAGAAGGCCTCTATATCACATATTGTTGTTTCCATGTATGTCCTAACTTTTCATGATGAAATCCATTTGGGAATTTTACCAAAGGAATGCGTATACTGTTGGGAAAAATACTGAGAGGGGGGGGGGGTGAATCAGTATTTAGGGATGAACAATTTTACTTTTCTTTCTCTTAAAACCATATGTTACAGTACTGCATCCAACATGTATGTCCAAATATCTTATTATGTCTTTACTTAGAGCATTGCATCAGATAAGCATTAAGCATGAACAGAAATAGCAGGACAAACCATCAAACATAAACAGCTCATATGAACACCAGGATTTAAGGTGGAAACCCAATTCGGAAGAAAACCACCGCTGCTGTAATCTCAGTCTTCAATATTTATTATAGAGAAAACTTCTTACAATATATGCTGGTGCAGAATTATACCAGCACACAGGCACCCACCTGCAGATGGCTACAACCTTCTCTCGTTTACCAGCCTCTCCTGGAAGGGAGCTACTACCCCCTGCTCTCGTTTACCAGCCTCTCCTAGAAGGGAGCTACTACCCCCTGCTCTCGTTTACCAGCTATCGCTGGAAGGGAGCTACAACCCCCTTACTGAAGGCTTTGACCCTCAGATCTACTGCAAACCACGTTTCATCAATTTTCATACTGGATCAAGCAGCTTCAACACAACCCTTTATTCAATCATCAACAAACATATCTTGCCCAAAACTTCATAACAGAACAATGATACCACTGTAACCATAATATCAGAAATAACCCAGACTTCAGAGAATATATACATTCAACATCCCGTGTATCCTTCTGTGTATATTAATCTTCAGAAACCCCAACCGGATTCATATGTGTTCTTCAGCTGACTTGCGCCAGCTCTTCATCGTTTCTTCTGTTGAATAAACTCAAGACTCATCACCTTGAGATCATTATCTCGATGGTTGCATCATAAACTCAGAATCATAAATTAAGCACGTTGTCTGTCCATACAGATATTCCTTAGAGGAATTCTTCTTTTTCAACTCTCGCCCATGCACCCTTCGAATTATCATCTTTTTCCCTTTATATAGTTTTCACCTTTATTAAAACCATGAGTCAAAAACCATTTAACTGCTAAAGGTATTCCTTTGACAATATTTCCATTAGTTTGGCCCACGGGGTTTTTGATTTCTTTTTAATTTATTTATCAATTGATAAATAAATATATTTTCAACGTTCTAATCCCTTATGATTAACCATTCGGACTTTATAAACAATATCCAACGCTTTCAAATAGTTTAATATTTCAATAAGCCTTTGACTCCTGGCCCACATATGCGCCCCCACCGTACCAAAATAAACTTTACGCAAGTCCATTGCCCGATCACTGTTAGATCGCGAGCCTCCAAGATCAATGGTACATATGTATATCGCTCGACCTCCGATGCCGAACATTAACGTGCGATGGTCGAACGTTATCATACGATGGTGCACAGTGGTGGCAGTTTTCCTAGGACGCGTGTCACTCGTTCTATGGAATCGGAGCCAAACTCTTGAATACCGCTTATCCCGCAAAAGCGGTGCGATATGAGCAATCCGCTTTTGCAAATCCATTCGCGGTTTTTAAACAGTGATCAACCGTCCAATCGCTCCGTACCCCAAGTTCCGTATAACTTTTATTTAATTGTCCTTTCCCCGTGATTATGTTAATAAAACTCGGGTTATATATAATGTGCCGTGTACACATAGAACCCGTTCGAAGCTCACTGTACCATGGCCTTAGCACCCCAAAATCTTATACAAAATCACAAATCTATCCATAGATCATCACATAGAGTTGCAGGGAATTTCGTACGAGAATTGAACCAATCAATACCCCAATTGCTCTGGGTATTCTCCACCTAATAGAGTATCACCGAAACTCAACCATACACAGATTTTCTTTCTCCTCCATCAGAATACATACATTATATTTATACATGAATTAACTTCCGCAGGGATTCTAATATCCGTCAATTCAAATCAGCCTTGTCTTTGGACAACTCTCCTTCAATTCATTGCTTGTCTCTGCTCTGCGACCGTTACAACTCTCTGTAAATGCATTCTTCCTCTGTTATTTTCTGCTGATCCTGCTGATCATTGTTCTCTGCAACTCTGCTGTTCTTCTTCGTTGCCCATGCCTTTGCCAATTCCTTTGCCACATCCTTTGCCATCAATGACAATATTTTCAACATATACACATGGGAGGAACAACTTGAGGGCATATTGTTGAGAAGGCATATTGTAAGTTGTTCTTTGGAGGAGCATATCACTTGGAAGATGCTACAAGAAGAAGAGGGGAGGCTCTTCAGTTCTATCCTTGCAGTTGCTTGAGGACAAGCAACATTTGGGAGGGGAGGATTGTAATATTCCTAATTAGCCCAAGCTAATAGGAATATTCAATTTTTATTTACTTTCATGTTTATTGAATAAATATGTAAGGGAGGATCATAAAAAATCCTAAAGCAGTGAATAAATCAATGCCACATGTGAACAAAGACAAATCTGGGCTATCTACATAAAAACACCCTTATGTGTGAAGGGGATTGAACTATTTGACTGGGTCAACATGACTAAATCATAGCGCTATCTAGATTCATTGAACCTCCTAGATGCACAATGCAGATAAAGTTGGAGACTTTTCATGTGAATAGAGCTAAATCATTGAGATGGTTTAGGGTTGTGCAAGGACTCAATCTTATAAAAGGAAGGGAAGGAAAACAAGAGAAGGTTGTTGATGACCATATGACTTCTTAAGAATTTATCTGTTTAGACATTTCTTATTCTCTTGGCTGTTTAGCACTGGGTGTTCCCGGGTGGGAATCCCACCTCTTCCATTGAGTAGCTCTTGGAGGAGCCTTGAATTTCTTGTCCACTATCAGGCATTTGGCCAAGCTATTCTTCCAACTACAACGTAGTTCCTGTTGAGGGTTTGGTTTTATTTGTAAGCATCAGCAAGTGGAGGCTAGATCTATTCAGATCTAGGCCATACTAGTGCCTCTTTCCAGTGAGAGAGTCTTTTATCCTCCTGGTAAGAGCGTATTAGCTGATTGGAGCTTCAGATCTACATCTTGGCATCAGGCCAAACTCTACAGAAAGTATACAACATAGTTTATGTCCCTGGACTACGTTATTTGCAAGTGATAAGTTGCAAGGTCTTTTGGCAACTATTTGGAGGAGAGATCTCTAGTGTAAAGGAGCCTTCCTTGCACTGTGGTGATCCATGGATT
This sequence comes from Pinus albicaulis, assembly GCA_034641835.2. Classification (NCBI taxonomy): domain Eukaryota; kingdom Viridiplantae; phylum Streptophyta; class Pinopsida; order Pinales; family Pinaceae; genus Pinus; species Pinus albicaulis. The sequence continues at coordinate 834,592,873 of CM076569.1, read as the reverse complement.
GGCCAACCAATCCATGTATGTTATAGATATGATTTATTCATTGATGTATCTGCTTCAAAATTTCTGAATCATTCTGCAGATCTGCTGCAGTAGATCTCAGATCTACTCTCGTGCTTTCATGTTTTGCTGAAAACCCCAAGGGGTATGTAAACTAGAGACATTATAGTGTATGCATCTATTATGGATCTGAATATTCATGCATTATCTTTTCCTAGATCTAAGTTGTAATCATCAAATTCTGTTTTCTCCATAATATAATGCTATCAAGCTTGTTAAGTCATCTTCTATGGTTGTAGCCACTCATAGTTGAGGATTTCTTCCTATATTCTCTTCTACTTCCTATATAATGATGTAATAAACTCCAGATATATTATTAATACCATATTACATTTGAAACCCTCAGAAAATCACGCTGGGTAAGCTTCAGAAATTTCCGCATAAGTTAAGTCATGGGAATTCAGTGTTTTTAAGCCATATCGGGACTGGGAGATTTGTTTAACTTAGCTAGAGTCATTTGTTTTTGTTGAAATTTGGTATGTGAGTCCAAAATTACCTAAGATAAAGGATCCCACCATAATTTCCCCTTATTTTTATGCAAATATTAGAAAATGATGTTTTTAGGGCTGAAATAGCTGCTTTCCCCGTATTTTGGATTGTAAATCGGAATATAAGTTGCTGCTGTAACTCCAATTGATGTATATGTGTTTCTCACACCTATTTTAAACTTATTCATCATTTCAATACCGTTATACAACTTATGTCTTGCTGAATCCCTGTTTTGGGATACTACAATTGCAACAGCTTATGAAGCGGGAGCAGAGCTGCGGAGGTGGGGCCAACTTATCGTATCGAAAAAATAAATGGATAGACTTGCGGGCACGCACAATGGTAAGTCAAATGTGATGCGATATTACAATTGCAAATTGATGATCACAACATTTAGAGTTTAGCTTCCATGCCAAATATGTGAAGTTTGCGAAGTGCGATGAGGGCCCACTTTTGATCATGATTGAGAATTGGGAAGCGGAAAAAGGAAAAAGCCATGAACATGTAAATTTTAATGCTTTTCAAAGGAAAAATGAAACATAAGGAAAGGGTGGCGGGGATTGGGTCCCACATTATATTGCATCGACGATTTTATAAGTTTTGGCATTTGATTTATAACACAACGTTGCGACGACAGTATGCGATGAGGCATAAGGTGTCCCACCAAAGGTATTAAATGGGTCTTGTTATGTATATATGATATAAATATAAGGTTTAATATAAAACAACTTCTCGTGGATGGCGGAGCTTATAATTATGAAGTTTGAAACTTTATGATAAAAGGGTTTATAAAGTACTAAGCCCCGAAAATTTATCTATGTGGGTTTTTGGGGGTGTTTGAGTGGGATTCAGAGCATGGGAGACTATGGAGGAATGGAAGGGGGCAAGAGGGTGAATGAATATTAAATGAAATGAGGGCAGAACTAAAGTTTGATCCCCACTATACCTTGTTAGCAAGACTTCCTTCCTTCCACTAGACAAAGAGGCAGATTGATTCCTTTGAAACTCTTTACAGTCAGGAGTTCCCTTTCTTTCTCTGAAAATAAATGATATGTTGGGTGTGGAGCCTGATTATCTTGTTTATTTTGTATCACAGCATTGGACCCCTGTATCTTAATGGGGTGGCAACGCCGCCCGTAATTGTACGCTGCCTAGGGGGTCCAAGGGGGGGCGGCTGTGAGTTTATGGAGCCCCACCATGGCGGGGGTGTAATATACAAAAAGGGAGAATGTAGTAATACTAAAACACAATATAAGAACTGCAGAAAAGTAAACAATAAATCTATATACACATCAGAATGCACAGAAATAGTTGATCCATTTTATTATATTGGAGGTGAAAAATCAAGTACAACAGTGCTCAAAATATGAGACACTCAAGGCATAAGGGTGGCCTAGAATGACCTTGCAATGATTTCCCAAGAGGGACTGCGTAACTGCTGAACTAATGGAAGGTAAACTACACTATCCCTGCTGCAACTGTTGGGACTATAACTTCCTGAAAGATAGAAAGTAATATTTAGGTAGAATGGGAGCTCCGATGATGCTGAAATTGGAGATCTGGGCTCAATGATGGATTCCCAAGATAACCCAGAAAGGGTTTCTCATATATGTAAGTATAATAAAACCACCCTCTCCAGGCTTCACATATATGCTATTGGGAATGCAGATCTGAAGCTAGATCTGATGATATGATGGTTGCAATGATGCACAATCAGATCTATGCAAGAAGGGCTAACCATTTCACTAGATCCTTGGGCTAAAATCTCAAGATCTAGCTCCTCCAATCTCCTCCACTAAAAATAGCTGTTGGATGAACCAAAGCTTTAGAAAACCATGTTCTTAGAGAGGGAGGCTCAATAGCCTACAGCTGGATGTGTCAAATCATCTCCTGAGTGATGAAAATAGTAGATCCAACCTGAGGAGATGATCCCTCACAGTATTTCCAGCTGAAATACTAGAAAATTCCTTCCTCCAATAGATCTACAGGACTGGACTGCGCAATCCTTGAAGCAACTGCTGCTGCATGGAGGTAAAACCCAATGGCTTGAATGCCAGATGTAGATTTTCTGCTCCTGAAAGGCTAGATGTGAAGAAAAAAGTGGTAGGATGAATCCTTCACTGGTTTCCTAGCTGAATGCTAGAAACAACCTCCTAAAGATGGCACCAATGCCTAATAAGGAATGAAGAACAATCCTCTTTCAAGAGCTACTCAATGAAAGAGGTGGGATTCCCGCTTGATTCTAAACAACACTACAAAATCTGCTAAACAACCCAAGTATTCATAGAAATGTTCTAAGAAAAATCTAGATCTAAACAGATCAAGAAATGAATAATCCAAATCATGCCTTCCATTGTGCCTTCACCTTCATTATATGAACGAGCCATCCATAGCCTAGGCCCACTCCAAATCTGCACTGTACATGTGGACATAGTCTCCATGTTTGACTGCGCTGTGGCCTCATGTCCTCCATCAAGTTCACATGGGGTGATCACCCTCTCCATCATATGTGCATTAAATGCACCACTTCCTCCACTATCTTATCATAAGTGCTTCATGATCTTATTTGAATGCACCATGATCTCAGTTGACCTTATCAAAGATCCTCATGATTTTATATTTAAGATCCATGATCTTATTTGACTATTTCATCCTCCATAATATATCTCATAAATGAGACATGATCTCCATTAATGGATCTGCTCCACTACTCCATGATCTTAGATCTAGATCTTGAATATCTACATACACACATTGAAAGTGGATTTTATTCATCTTTGAGGTTTGTGGGTCCCTCCACCCTTTTATTTACTTATTTTATTAAGAAAATCAAGAACTCTAATATTCCAAATATGATGTGAAAATTTGGGAATATTATAGTCCCCCCCAGAAAAATGTTGCTTGTCCTCAAGCAACTTCAAAAGTAGATGCAAAGCCATCTTTTCCCCTCCAAATGGCATACACATAAGGAAGGCTTCCTCCATTTTCTGCAATGTGTTATGCATGTCTGGTTCCAAAGTTGTCTTTCAAAATATATTGAATGACCTCCAATTGTATGGTTAGATGTCCTCCTTCCATCATGAAGTACCAAGTGACAACCATATGGTGTCCAACATCATCATTAATACATGAGATACATAAAATAAAGTGGCTCTTTCCACAAAGGAAAAGCTCCATCTTACAATTCATCTCTTCACCCCATGCTTTATGAATTTGATTGAGCATTGACATGCTCTCATCCTTAGCCCTGTTGGCCTTGTTGAATCCAAGCATCATTCCAAAATTATGCAAAAGAAGGAAAGGAGATATATTGGTAGACAAAAATTTCAAACCATATTCTCCCAATAGTAGCCACCGAAGTAAGGCTCTTTGCTTCCATTCTCCATCTCCTCCATGTAAGATGGACAAGCCAAACTCCCCCAAAAGCAACCAAAGAAACAAGAGATCTTGCTGATTTCTCTCCTCCTCATGTGCATCATGGAGTAAAAACATACTGATAGACATGTGGAATGTCACATCATCCCAATACAAGTAAACACCATCAATACACATCATGAGAGCATCATGCCAAGTTCTACCCAATACAAAACAAATAGACATAGGAGATGTCATGTGGTGGCCGAACTCTCTCAAGGGAACCCAAAATGAACATGCCTTCTTTTGTTGCATTCTATCATTGATACATAAGGCATGAATTAGAAAAATATGAGCTATTGGGTGGTAACCATACTCACCCAAGAGAAGCTAGCACAACCATGCCTCCTTCTTCATTTCATAAGTGTTTTTCAAAGCATGGATCAAGGAAATAAGAACCTTTGGGTAGTGAAAAAAATCTCCCAAGAGAAACCAACGTAGCCAAGATTGTTGGCCCATGTCATATATCTACAAGTGGTCATGCAACCCCTTGCTTATCATGCTCACCCACTCATCCCAATGCGGATTGTGAATGATGTACTACATAAACATGGTATCCTCCCTTTGTAGAATACCATCCTCCCCAAACTGATGAAGAAATTTTCACTTCATGATATGTTGAAGTGCACCTCCAATGAGATCTCTCAATGAGATTCTCTTTTCACTAAGGCCCTCCAAAACCAAAGAGGTTTTGGATCTGCTGCAGGTAGAAGTTTATCTTTGAGATGTGAAATGCTCATTGAGAAAGGGTCATCTAGAAAGGAGAAAATATTTATCATCTCAAGATGTCTACCATTTATCATCTTTACCTCTATTGCTTCATGAGTGAAGCTACCTTTAGAATGCTCCAAGAATTATGGGGCCTCTTCATCTTCACAACTACTAAGTGACAGTGATGTAGATCTGCATGGTAATACATGTGCTGTCTCAAAGTGTTACACTAAAAACTATCACCTTGACATTCTACTAACTGTATAAGCTCATTAACACTCATACATGCCTCCTCTGCAAGTCTTACAACCTTTGTTTCTCATTCCAAGCCCTAAAACTGGAGGAAAAACCCTAAAAACTCAAAAAGCCTTGGGTACGCAAATAACATGAAGCCTGCCTGCGTTCCTAGCTTGGGTACGCAGGTAATACATTGCTTACTTGCATTCCAGAACGCAGTTTTCCCTTGTAATGCTTGTGTACCCTTCTCAAAGTCAAAAAAGCGAGAAAGTAAAGTTAAAAAGCTGATTTGAGGTCAATTCTAGAAGGTTCTAGATGAGATTTTTTGGGGATGAGTATGCTTTAGTAAGGTTCATGCATCCCTCACCTTAAGGAACTAATCCCTTGATGTGAGGAGCCTATCCCTTTGAAGGAGGATTCTATCCCTTCAAAGGTGGAACCCTAACCTCCGCATCTGCTCTATAAAAAGAGGCATTGGGTAGCCTCAAAGGGAGTTGAAGCTTTATGTGTGATGGAGTTGAAGTGTTGTTGAGATTTAGACTTCTTTCTGCTGAGCTTTTGAGAGGAAAGATCACATACCTCTATGTGCTCCTGGAGGAAGAGTGCAAGACTTATCAAAGTAGAGGAGACTCCTGCTTCGGACCCCGGGAAGGCCTTTTCAAACATCAAGGCTAAGGTTGTAAGGTTCTTTTGTTATTTTAAGATTAATACAATAAAGTTTTGTTTTTCTCAATAAATTTTCGTTCGATTGTTTATTTCAATAAGCTATTGTTTGATCATTTGTTTCGTAGATTCCTTGATCACTATGATAGGTATGTTTTATAATTATTTGTTATACAGGTGGTATTTAATATTTGCTTGTTTGTGATTGCAGGTCGACAAAAGAGGACACTTTGTTGCGACAAAAGATGACACTTTGTTGCGAGGAAAGACGACACTTTCTCGCGACAAAAGAACTCTTGTTGCGACAAAAGGATTATTGTTGCGATGAAAGAACTCTTGTTGCGACGGAAGAAATCTTGTTGTGACGGAAGGATTTTGATGCGATGGAAGCACTACGACCACAAATAAGCATTTGGATCTAAGGTAGGATCGACACCTTCATTTAGAAAAAGACAAACTTAGTTGTTCATTTGTTGCTAGATTGTCTTCTGACACTAGGGAGATTGGTCTTGTCCGCAAGATCGATTTATCCGGCCAACAAATTGGCGACTCTGCTGGGGAAGGTTGTTGTTTTGATTTTCCTTTATTTTGATTTGAAAAAATGTTTTTTTCCTGATTTTTGATTGATTTGTACGGGCTTGGGTAACTTAGATTTACTTTGATTTGGAAAGCTTTGAAATCTTCTTTGCTTCTATTGAACTTTTCTGGGGACCGCACATTGTTGCAGACCCTGTTAAAAGCCCTGAAAAACTTAGATTTCTTCTTTCATTTTTTTAGTTTAGATTTGATTTAGGATTCTTAGTGTCTGCCCAAATATGTATGTTTTCTGTCGAAAATCTCTTGTGGATGAGTCTCATAACACTTTTGTTTTGAATGAATTTCTAGAAGTTTTGCATTTTGAGAGTGGTGTTCGCTTTGTCTCTGTAGTGATCCAAAGATTAGAAGCTTAAAAGTGCCATTAGATCACTTTGGTATCTTTTATATTTTTGATGAGTCTAACTTGGTTGTGAAATTCATTCTTTTTTGAGAAATAGATCTAGTTTTCTCTTTGCAAATCTTTGAACAAATTTTGTTTTAAGTTCTGAATTTCATTTTTATAAAACATATCTGGATGTTTTTTTGTTTATTTTTTATTTTGGGCAAATGAATCCTTAGTTTACTGAACAACTAAGAAAAACATTCTCAAAAAAAAAATTAAAGCTTTTATTCAATTAGATTTTTTAAAGTTTGTAGATCTCAAAATTAGTTTTCATAGTTTTGAGTGCTTTTTAGAACTTGTAGATCTCTTTTGAAGGAAAGTTGTTTTTGTAGTTTCCATTTTTGAAAGGAAAAGGGATTTATTGTGAGCTTTGATAATTTGTCTCGTTTTGAGTTCTTGTTGAAAATACTAAAAGATTTTCTTTCATTTATTCTTCATGTTTAAAGAAAGAATTGTCTCTTAAAAATAATTGCATTCTCGAACTCTGTCTTTAGCTAGAATTTCATTGAAAGAAAACGAATTGATTATCATTTTTAGGTGCATTTTTAGTGTTTTTGGAAGTCAAGTCTTCACACCATCAAAGTTTCATTTCCATACCTGCTGACTTAAAGAAACAACCCATAAAAACACCGCTTATTGAAATTGAACTAGTAATCTTTTTATTTCTAGGGCTCTTATCACCAATATAGCTTAGGCTAGTATCTTGGAGTAGGGAGTAATTAGCTCTCCAAGATAGTAAAAACAAACAAGTAGATAAATATGGCGGTAGGAAATAAATCCAATTGTAATTTGTACAATCTGGGAAGCTTCTCTTAAAGGAGTTAATCACGAGATCATATCCGAACCTTTGAGACAATCAATTCTGTTTCATTGGGAAAGATAGAATATTCTGCGCGCATTACAAACGGTAAACCTCGGATTAACCATTGTCGAGGAGCCTGGGGTCACTTTTCAGTAAACCTCAGATTGACCATGTCGAGGAGCCTTCAAGGGGATTGAGCTTTGTTACTCTTCCCTTGCGCGTGGGATCGGATCGTAGACTGTTCCCGCAGTTGTATTTGTTACTGTTGGTAACCTTAGTATCCATAAGCTTAAGATTATTTCCTAAGGTGACGGTGAAGGAAAGATCTCACTGTGCCTGGAGCAGATGTCGACTAGACTCACTTGGACTCTCTGGGGGGTTCTCTTCACTCGAGATGGTTTTGTGAAGAAACTTGTGCCAGTCTGTTTCATTAAGAAGGTTGTCGGGGTAACTGTTCCAACTGCCCTTTCTGTATTAAATTTCTACTAAGTTGGATTTCATCACCAACTAGTGTTTTTAGTATGGGAAGTTACTGTTTGTGTGTGGTTTGAACTCTTAGATTTTTTAGGCGTGTGATTCAGCTGTTTGTTTCTTTAGAGACTTTAGGTGTTTTTATTGATATTTTCTTTGTTTGCGTGTGATTAATTAATATTTAATCGTGGCAGAATTACCGAGACAATCCCGGAGACTTCAGGGGAAGCCCCCTGAATATACACCAAGTTAGCTTGAAGGGCTGCGTGCTCTAGTATCATCTATTAGCGGTAGAATTAGATCAACAGAAATTGGAGGTTCATCTATAGTTGTTCATCCTGATCATCAAATACCCACGACAGAATGCATTCAAGAACCGATTTCAGTTTCTGAAGTTACTGGTAGTATTTCTCCTTCCAGTGAATTAGTTGACGAACCTGAAATTTCCGAACCTGACACTGAACATTCTGTTTTGGAAACATCCTTAGGATTTATTACACCAACTTCTAGCAATCCTGGTTCACCTAGGGTAAGAAATATTGTTACTGAATATCTTCCATCTGGCCTCATTTCTATTGAAGAGCTTACTAGTCCAGATGAAGAGTTATCTCTTCTCGAATCCCCTCAGTGTTTAAATCTTAGGGAGCGTGAATCCAATATAGCCCTATTCGAACTGATGCTTGGTATCTATCTTTGACAAACTTTTTAGAAAACCCGGGTCTTGATTTTTCTCCACCTCGAATTCCATTTCATCCTACGCCCAAAGATTATTATCCTTCATCTATCATGGAAGGAGAGTCATCTATGTTTTCCCAATCACCAGAAGAATTTTTACACGGTGGTCCTTCTGTTCCTTCGGGGTATCAGGCTCTTTCTGGTACTTTCTCAGGAGCAGCTCCTCGACCGACTGAACAAGTATTATCACCTGGTCTTAATGGTATTAAAACTGAAATGTCAAATGTAGAGCAAATATTTATGATGTCTGGTAATATTCCGAATCCTCAACCTCAAGGTAGTCAGTTACCACCTAGGGGACAATTTCAGGGAAATCTGTTACCGCCTGGGGGGCAACCTCAAGGTAGTCAATTACCGCCTGGGGGACAACCTCAGGGCAGTCAGTTACCGCCTGGGGGGCAACCTCAAGGTAACTTTTTCCTAGGACAAAATGTGGCATCATATTATTTTGGAGAACAACTTCAAGGATAGTACATACCTCAAGGTTATCAACCTTCAGGACAGTACATACCCCGAGGTCAACCCCAAACTCAGTATGTTCCTCAAAGTCCTTATCAACCCCAGTTTTAGTACGTGCCTCAGGGTTATCAACCTCAAGGTCAGTACCCAATTCAAGGTTTCCAACCGCCTTCTGGTCAATCATCTGTACAAGGAGCCGGAAATTTTCCACTTACTTATCAACCCTACATTCAACTAGGCTATGGTCCTTACGTTAAACCTTCTACAGGACAATACCCCGGAACAAAAATGGTGTGGGATCCATCCTAATTTCAACAGCCTATGCAACCTAATGTACAGTTGTCTTCTCAACCTAGACAACCTTTGGTTTCTGGTCCAACCCAACAACCTGTTCAGTCTACTATTCAAACCCCTGCACCTGGTTCTGTTCAGCAGTCTGGACCTAGTACACCATAGACTCCGCCTCAAACTGTTGCAACTGTGACGACATCTGTTCAACCTATAACACCTATTTCTGGAGTATCTATAGCTCCAAGTTCTTCTATCCCTGCATCCGTGAAAATCCCTCAAGTATCTGTACCCCAGTCAGGACCTTAAGTTCAGACTTCGGTCCAGATACTTGCAGGACAAGCTGGTACAAGTACGATTGTCACAAGTCAACGGCAATTCACGTATCAATCGTACCAGGGAAAGCCTCAATTCGGTCCCGTTTCACAAGACCCAGCTTATCAGTATCAACCGCACCCTGGCTATACTTATCAACAACCTCAACAACCCTAGTTTGGTTTGGTTAATCCTAGTTTCCCGGGGGGTTATACCATTCCTAATGAAAATCCGATTCCCAGTTATCCTGGGTATCCTCCTCCCGAAATTGCTTTGGCTACTCAAGGTTTTCGCGACCCTAACCGTCAGTTACCATTTATTGCAACTTTGGATTTAACTGATTTGACACGCCTTACAAATGATCCAATTTTCTAATATCCGTACTGGCCGCCAATGCTGCATAAGTTGCCCAGTGATATACCGAAATTTGAGGGTAAGTCAGGAGAGGATCCGTCAAATCATGTTATGACTTATCACCTCTGGTGTGCATCTAATTCAATAATTGATGATTCAATTCACTTATGTCTTTTTCAATGAACTCTTATTGGTCTTGCCGCCAAATGGTAAATTGAGTTACCATGAGACTCTTTTAATAATTTCAGTCAGTTAGCAACTACTTTCTTAACTCATTTTCAGTTGCCTGTCTGATACGATAATGGCACGAAACTTTTGACTTCGCTAAAGCAATCCACTTCTACATATATTTCTGATCATATTCACGAATGGTGACGTAGAAGGCGTTTAGTGAAAGATTACATTCTGGATCAAATTTTGGCGGAATGGTTTGTTAAATCATTATTACCCAAAATCACTGAAGATGTAGCTAAGGCAGGAGTTGTTACTGAGGATCAGGTCATTGCTCAAGCTCAGTATCTTGACCTCGTCTATACGTAGTCAGGTACTTTACATGAAAAAATCCCGATCTTCCAAAACAAGGTCAAATAACTGAAGCTCCTTCAGGGTCTCATGCTGCTGATGGTATGATTGGTACAGTTAATACTAAAAGAAAGAAGAAATCTTCAAAGAATTATTCTCCTATAATAACTTTACCTGATTCCTCGAAAGGAGAATCTTCCGATGAAATTTCTGCCGACATTCATGTCGTAGAGACATCTACGGAAAAATATAAATCCGGTGGTAAAAAGAAGGGGAAGAATAAAAACAAAAATAATTCAAAAGAAAAAATAGATAAAACTGAATCTAATGACGAAAAACGCAAGCCTCACTATCCTTGTTTCATTTGCGATGAGGATCATTTTACTAAGGAATGCTCGCATCGAGCGGAGGTTGCGAAATTAGTTAAATTTTCTCAACAACCTGCTGTCTTGAAGGATCTTTTTCCCACTCAAGATAGTAAGATGATTGGTTCTACCTCGAATGCCTCAGAAGAACCTATTATGATGATTTCTCATGTCAGGATTGCGACGCGATCGTAATATTATGGTAGTAAGAATCCTGTTGGTGGTAAAGAAGCAGAATCTTCTAGTTCAAATACATCAACTACACCTCCTTCCATTTCTGATTCGCTTCAGATCGAGAAACCCAATCCAGACTTAGTAATCAAATCACCTACTAAAGGTGTACTTCATAAATCAAATTTCAATCCACATGCGAGAGCTACTCAGAATTACAACATTGTTGAGGACTTAGCTATTTCCCCTTCAGCAATGTTGGCTTTGGAAGTGCTGCAATCATGCCCAACACAACGTAAATTGCTTTTGTCTTCCATAGAAGTTGTCGATATTCAGGATTCGAACCTTATAATCTTTGATTTAGAGAATAGTACACCCTGCCTACCTCATCAAATGGCTTTCCAGATTCAAGTTTTAGTCAAAAACAGACCGATATTTCGGACTATGATTGATGAAGGGGCTTCTACATATATTATGTCAATCCAGTGTTGGAAATCACTTGGTTCTCCTACACTCAATCAGTCTCCGATGATTTTAAAGGCTTTTGATGGTCGAGGGTTCCATCCTTTCAGTATTTTGCAAGATTTACCTATAGGGGTTGAAGGTAAAACCGTAAATCTAGATGTGGAGGTGGTTGATGCCCCTCTAGATTACAACCTTCTCCTGGGTCGCAGTTGGTCTTATGCTATGACTGCTGTTGTTTCATCGGTCTGTCAGCTTATCAAGTTTCCACATCAAGGAAAGATCGTTACAATAGATCATCTCACTTATTTCTCCTCCGATCCAGCCTCTACATAAACGATCCAGCACATCGGTAAAACGACTATCCCTTACAAGGATGTTGGGGTAGGTTTGATTAAAGATTCTGGTTTACTAGGAAATTTTTCCTTTCCTCCTCCTAACGTATCGCCTCCTATTGAAAACATTCATATGATTTCATCTAATACCATTATGTTTGATGATCCTTGGATCGTACCTTTCGATTCTGAGTTGGATTCATTTGATGGCACAATGCCTTTGAGTCCCTTTGAAATTGCATATCAGGCTGTACAGTCACTTTCCGATCCTTCTTCAACTGAAATTGATCCAATGAATGGGATCCATGAGGAATCACTTTCTATATCTAGCTCAGCCACAACGACATTTCCTGATCTTGTTCATACTGATGAGCAGATTCGTGAACTTTTGTCTATTGACGATTTACCATGGGAAGATCTACATCATCGATCTTTGTTTTTACCTGAGCTGGATCATTTTGAAAATAATTTCGCTTCTATTTTTACTGCTGAATATGTCAAGGAACCGCAGAATCCATTGCACAATCCTGATTCTGAGTTAAATTTGGAAAATATCTCTCGAACAATTCCAATTGACATTTCAGTTAAGCCAGGAATAATTGAAAACATTCATATAGGTGCTTGCTGTACGGACAATGAACTCCACTCTTATAAAGCCCTATTTCAATAATTCTGTGACGTGTTTGCCTGGTCATATGAGGAAATGCCATGAATCGATCCATCAATTGTTATACATGAAATCAAGACTTACCCGGATTCCAAACCTGTCTGTCAACATTTACGTCAAATACATCCGAGAAAAGCTGCTGCAATCAAAGCCGAAGTTGAGAAATTACTTCGTGAAGGTTTCATTTATCCGATTCCTTTAACGGATTGGGTGTCGAATATTGTTCCTGTTAACAAAAAACAAGGAACGATAAGAGTATGTATCGACAATAGGGCTGTTAATCGAGCTTGTCCTAAAGGCAATTATCCAACCCCCTATATCGATCAAATAATTGATGATTGTGCCAACAGTGAAATGTTCTCCTTTATGGATGGTTTTTCTAGTTATAATCAAATAAAGATACTCCCTGCTGATCAGCCAGAAACAACTTTCATTTGTCCATGGGGGATATTTGCTTATTGCAAACTACCCTTTGGATTGAAGAATGCTGGGGAAAATTTTCAAAGGGCTATGTCTTACGCGTTTCATGACATTAAGCACATTGTGCAACCTTATCTTGATGATTTACCTGCTCATTCATTGCGTAGGGCCGACCATCTCACTCATTTACAAGATATATTTATGAGATGTAGGCATTATTGAATTCGGCTGAATCCACACAAATGTGTTTTCTGTGTAGAATCGGGTCGCTTACTGGGATTTGTTGTTTCGAAAGCAGGCATTCGCGTTAATCCATCGAAGGTCGAAGCTATTGTCAATATACCTCCTCCTTCGACTCTGTGCCAACTCCAAAGTTTGTAGGGGAAAGCAAACTTTTTACGTCGGTTCATTCCTAACTACGCCGAGCTAACAAAGGGTTTTACCCGGTTGTTGAAATAGAACGTTCCATTCTTTTGGGATGAGATTGCTGATCAATCTTTTGATGCACTCAAACACGTGTTGACCCATGCACCGTTATTGCATCCTCCCAAATACAACCAGCACTATTTTTTGTACATCGCCACCTCTCATTCCACCATTGGGATGGTTTTAGTTCAGGAAGATGAATTCACCAATGAAAATGTGATTTACTATCTCAGTCGAAATCTACATCCAAATGAAATCAAATACACACATGTGGAGAAATTGGCCTTGGCAGCTGTTCAAGCTGTCCAACGATTTCGACACTACATCTTATTACGCAAAACCACAATGATTTCTAACTGTAACCCTATGATGTACATCTTGACCAAACAATTGCTGGGGGGCAAGTATTCCAAATGGATAGTTATCCTGCAGGAATTTGACTTGGAATTTGAAAAATCCAAGGCAAAGAAATCTTTGGTTTTTGCAGAACTGATGTGTGATTTCCCCTCTACTGATACTGAAACTGTGGTGGAGCAGCCCATTGCGGACGAATCCTTGTTTCTTATCAGTACTATTGATCCTTGGTATGGGGATATTATTGTTTATCTCCAAAACCAATCTTTTCAGCCTAAAATCTCACGATCTCAGCGACGGAAACAATAGATCCTACTGCTGGATGTGTCAAATCATCTCCTGAGTGATGGAAACAATAGATCCAATGTGAGGATATGATCTCTCACAAGATTTCCAGCTGAAATGCTGGAAACTTCCTTCCTCCAATAGATCTACAGGATTGGACTGCGCAATCCTTGAAGGGCTTGCTGCTGCATGGAGGTAAAAACCAATGGCCTGAATGCCGGATGTAGATCTGCTACTCTTGAAAGGCTGGATGTGAAGAAAAAAGTGGTAGGATGAATCCTCCACTAGTTTCCTAGCTGAATGCTAGAAACAACCTCCTAAAGATGGCACCAATGCTTACTAAGGAATGAAGAACAATCCTCTTTCAAGAGCTACTCAATGAAATAGGTGGGATTCCCGCTTGGGAACACTGTGTGCTAAATAGCACTGCAAACTCTGCTAAACAACCCAAGTCTGCATAGAAATGTCCTAAGAGAAATATAGATCTAAAAAGATCAAGAAATGAATAATCCAAATCATGCCTTCCATTGTGCCTTCACCTTCATTATATGCATGAGCCTTCCATAGCCTAGGTCCACTCCAAATCTACGCTGTACATGTGGACATAGTCTCCATGTTTGACTGCGCTGTGGCCTCATGTCCTCCATCAAGTTTGTTACACCATTTTTTTGGTCATCTAACCTATTATCATTATATGGACCCAAGTACACCATGTAAGACCAATTTTACCCTAAGTAAAATTGCTTTCACTATGTAAAATAACTTAATAAACCACATTTTATTAGGTTGTTTTATGGTCTAAACGGGAAACCCCAAAAGGAAATATTAAACAAGCATTTATTTTGTTTAATTTTCCTCATGGAATAATTAATTAAACCATAATTTAATTATTATTCCTAGTGTATTTTAACCCAAAAGCAAGAAATTAATTAGATAAACCTTTATTTATCTTATTATTTTCTAGGAATAATTATTTAAATCTTATTTAGATAATATTCCTTGTTAAATATGACCAAATCACCCATAAATAGTTAAATAAATCATTATTTATTTAATTATCCTTTAGCCGCTTCCTTAGAAAGATAAATAAATCATTTATTTATTTATTATTAACAAATAAAGGGATTTGACCCAAGTCAAATACTTTTTCCCTCCAACAAATATAATAAAATATTCCATAAAAGGTGGATCTAGATTTGGTTAACATTATTTTAATCATGAACCAAGATCTAGAATGACCCAATATTTTGTTATAAATAGGAGGGTTTTTCCTACCATTCTTCACCTTTTGTTGCCTATTAGATCACTCTGGATCTGTACACTTGGTCATATTTTTCGACATTATTTTGCTGTGTGAGCTCCCTTTGAGTTCTATCTTTGTCTGGGTTTTCTACACCAACGAGAGAGAGAGATTCTAGATCTGAAGTGCTGAGGACTTCCAAGAACCCATCCCATTGAGGAGAATTGGATACGCCTTCTTGTTTTCCTCCCAGGTGCCCTTAATACAAAAATTCCTTCAAAAATTGTTCTTGTCTTGTCTATTGGATATATGGAGCAAACCCTTCTTTTTACTGCTTAATGTCTTTCTATGCACAGATCTGGTTTTTTGCAGCTCTTTTCTTGATCAACTAACTGCAGATCTGAAGATATTGGCAACCACTTTTGATGTTAGGGCTATTATTTATGCGTAGCTAAATTGGTCTTTTTTCGTACACTTCGACAAAGGATTCATACTAACAAATGGTGACTCCACATGGGTTTTAATTTACGACCACTGTCGTTTTTCATATTCCTGCATATCCAGCTACTTCAGACCCTAGGGTTTCTTTTCAGCATTTTATTTTTCCTATTTTTATGTTTTTTTTCACACATAAAACCCTAAAACATTAAAATTTCTAACTTTTGCGTGTTTCTGGCCCTATTGCGCAGGTGACAGACATCAGCTGCAACTGAGACGACAACTTTTCCGCAAATCTTCCGCCGAGACAATCGGAACTGGAGGTCGCACTTTTTAGCCCAAAAACTGTGACCTGGACCTCCAGGTCGCACTTTTCAGCCTTTTTTCTGCGACCTGCACTGAAAACA